>CM053622.1:732127210-732210434 GCA_028646595.1 Phalanger gymnotis | reverse complement strand
GGAGGGCAGACTGGGGAACAGGGCAACCAGAGTGTATGCCATCTTGCAGTGGGGGGTGGGTGGAAATGGGGAGAAAATTTGTAATTCAAACTCCTGTGAAAATCAATGCTGAAAACTAAAAATATTAAAAATAAATTTAAAAAAAAAGAAATTATTGATAGACTAACTACATGTCCTAGTCTGGGTAGCAACTACTATTCATCCATTTGGTTTTGGTTTTGTACTGTGAATTATCAAACCAATCTCTTGAGTAGTCATGGATCTCATCAAGGAGACAAGAGGATAATTCGACCAACACTATGTCAGCTGTAAATAGGAGCATCTGGCAAACTTTGTCATCTATAAAAATGCCCCTTCCATCTGAACTCTACCTGGCATATCCATCTTGACCTTTATGACCATGGCCAACATTTTCAGCGAAGACACATCTTCCCACGTTAGGCCTTGATGGAAACAAGAATTATTGAACAACTTGTCTCTACAGTAGCAGGTATCAAGGGCTCTGGTATGATTTTAACAAATGCATAGGAAACATTACATTTCACTCTAATGCTGAAGGGATTATCTATGACAATGAGATCATGGGTCCACTAAAGTGTTAAAATATTACCATCAATAACTTATTTGGATAGGTCAGATTGAAAGTCTCATAATTTATATGCAGTTTCTTCTAATCTTCATCCTTTCTTGTAGTTTGACATTGATATTTGACCTATCTGATAGCACAGGGACAAATTATTCTGACATGACTGCCACATCAGTAACAAATCATTTTCTAGCCATCAAGATACTGTCAATGTCATTTCTTGGGAGACAGTCCTGTGCCCCCCATGTTCAGGGGCTGACTATTCATAATGACAGACTTCTGAGTAATCTAAAAGGCTTTGACTTCTTTCATTTCTTAATTCTAAATTATATTTTGCAATATGCTTTTCACCATCCTTCCCTATCAGCTTTACATTGAAGCTCCCAAGTTAACTTAATAACATTTATTGTAGAATGAATCTTTATCTTCATCTCCTGGGATACATATTGGCACACAAATTGCAATTATTTTCACATACTCATCAGCTCAATTGCAGAACTTGGGTATGATCAGTTTGGAGGATAAGATGGATATATCATACTGTGACATGGATTCTTTATGTAGAGTTTTGTACTTATTTAAGAAAATGAGCTTAGCGTTTGGTGTTAGAGACAATTGAGGGACAAGAAGAGGTGATAGCCCTGAATAAGGTAGCCCACTTTGGTTGGTTAAACTGAAGCACATAGTAGAATAACAGGACACACAGATTCAATACACTCTCTCCAAATGCACAATTCTGGGCTTCTAAGTATTCTTCTTCAGAACTCTTCAGTCACAGATTAAGGTAGTCTTTCCCAAGCTATGTTGTAGGGGAGAGGGAATACAATACCCTTTCACATCAGGCCCAAGTAATGGCAAAAACTAGTAGATCTTTTTTATTAAATTCCTGCATAAGCCTATTCACTTTTTTCATTGAAAAGCAGAATAAACCAGGGTGAATTCACTCCAACTGGATTGGGGTGACAGAAGAGAAGCCCACACTCATCAGGCTGTGAAGGGTGGCCCAGGAAGCCTTGCCAGGAATTAGTCACTGACCCCAATAACTACGGGGCCCCTGTGAAGACGGGGAAAAACGTTCAGGACTCACCACAGAAGGGAAGAGGAAGGCACTTATAGCAATGGTGCATCCCAATGTTGATTAGGATGCTGATTATATTAGCCCCTTATGCCAGCCCCTATAGAGGGAAGGGTCAAAAGAAGCCTATCATACTCCAGTCCCTGGTCCCCCATCCCTTCACAGGGGAAAAAAAAATCCTATGGCCTAGGCTGGGCTTCGCTAGATAAAGGTGAAGTATGGTGAAGGTCCAAATGGATCCTGCCACTCAAAAGACAAGGCAACAACTACTTCAGATCTTTGCCTACTTCTGATCCTAGGTACCAAGCATCTCCCAGCTTAGCATGGAATTTGAAAGACTGGGGGCTGCCTGCTGAGACTATATTTCGCCTTTGGGAGGCAGCATGGTACAGTGGAAATCATTGGATTTTGCATCAAAGGACTTGGATTCAAATCCTGCCTGTGTCACTTACCAGCTGAGTGTTCCAGCCCAGAAATCTTGGGGGTCATTCTTAACTCTTCATCTCACTCACCCTACACATCCTGTCTGTTGCCAACTCTGGTCATTTTTATCTTTGTGATATCTCTTGTTTATGTCCCTTCTCTCCACCTGCACAGAAGCCACACTGGTGCAGGCCCTTGTTAGCTCACACCTGGACAATTTATAATAACTCCTGACTGGTCTGCCTGTCTCCAATCTCTCTTCAAGTCTCATCCAGAGGTCAAAGTTATTTTCCTAAAGCACAAGTTTGTCCATGTCATCCTACTTACAAAACTCCACTGACCCTCTATTACTCCCGAGATCAAATAATATAAAATCCTCTGTCTATTAAAGACCTTTACCTATGGTCATGTTCTAACTTTACAGTGTTCTTACACATGACTCTCTTCCTTATAATTTATAACCTTCCTACCGCTAATGTCTTTGCTCTGAGATTATCTTCTAATTGTTCTGTATACACGTTGTATGGATGTAATTTTGTTTGTTTTGCCTGTTGTCTCTCCCATTAGAATATGAGCTCTTTGAAAGCAAGGAATATGGAGTTGCCTTTCTTTGTATCCTAAGTGCTTAGCCCAATGCCTAACACATGGTAAGCTTTTAATTAATGCCCTCATTGACTGCCTGCCTAATGGTGGACAAGTCACTAAACCTCTTTGGTTTTCAGTTTTCTCAATTGTAAGAAAAAGGGGTTGGAGTGGATGATCTTAAAGGCTCCTTCCATTTCTAATGCTATGACCCTGTGATCGTGACCACCATGAAGCAATCAGTTTTTTGTTATTTTTGTTGTATGTTTAGGATTTCTCGATGTTTTGTTATAAAATTATAATAAATTCTTGATTTTATTTGAATCAAATATAAGCCAAGACAATTATTTCTCTTACTCAGAGCTCAAGTCCATTTGCATGCATCTCTAGATTACTCAATGCTCAGTGCCTGTATGAAGGGCAGAGAGCTTGACTCTTCTATATTTTAGCTTAGAGAGAAGACACATATGTATTCAGGCTCTTTTCAGAGAGAGGTCCCTGGAGGTAAGGAAAGAAGACTACAAGAAGAAGTCAATATTTTGAGGAGCCAGTACCTTGATCATTCCCTGTCCCTAGTTCATACTACATTATGCTTCAGGAAATTTCCCCTTGAGTGAAATTATGCTCCCTTTCTCTCTCTCTCTCTCTCTCTCTCTCTCTCTCTCTCTCTCTCTCTCTCTCTCTCTGTCTCTCACTCTTGCCTCACTCTTTGTGGAATTGGCATTTGAGGGGAAAGAGTAAAACCTTTGATATCTACCTTGGGGTCATTCCTTCCCCAATGATGGTTAGTGATCAGAAGTATAGCTTAAACCTAAAAATTATTTCCCCTTGACTAACAATATTTGGAGGAGAGGAGGAGGTAATAGATACAATTCTTATCCAATACGCTAGTTTTGAGGAGATGTGGGCAGCTTGTTTCATGGACCCAATATCTTGCTCCTCTCCTGGAAGGAATAAAAGTCTTCTTTGGAGAAAGGTAGGTACCGGAGATTCTAGAGATATCTATTTATGCCTCCCTGTAAGGCATATCTAAGACAGTCCTATGTGGACATACATAAACTACTTGGGAACAGAACACATCCACACCCTACATTTATTTAAATTCTTTTTTTAATAAGAAACAATTTTACACTCATCTGTAAAAAATAATGGAGTCAGTGCTACATAAACTCTGGAAACAACGAGATTGAAGTATTGGCTTTTATCATGTACCCAAATCCGACTTGAGGATACATATAGTTGCCATAGAATTGGGGAAAACTTCTTCATGACTCTGAGAGTTGAGGTTGACCCAGAGGTCTTTCAAATTCAGTGTTGTTTGAAAAGCTGCAATTAATTATTTAGTTGTATTGCTATGTTTGTTCTAAAACACCACATTAGTAACTGTCATTGACTTTACCATATTAATGGACAGTCAGGCACTACCAGCCCAACATAGCCATTAATTACTTTGAACACTAAAAATAAAAACAAACTAAGAAGAAATCTGTAGCAGAGTATAGGCATTTATTTGCAAATCATGCCCACTAATAACCCTTATGAGAATATTCCAACATTGCATAATTAAAACGGAGGCAGCAATTTTGAGGTCCAGTAATAATGCCTCCAGAGCCTAATCCTATGAAACCTACACAAACAAATTCTTCCCCTTCTCACCTCATGTCAGTCAGTTGAAAGGAGTTGATTTACATAAGTACAAAAGAATAAGACCCGTGGTATTCTTATATTGAGTCATTCTTGCATCTACGTTCTAAAAATTCTACGGTTTCATAAGCTTTCTCATTAACACAAACCCAAACTCTTGTCTCATTCACTTGTTACTCCAGAACTACCTATGGCATTCTCAATGTAAATCCTCTACAAACGCCTATAGCCAGTCTCTTTGGTGTGACCATAGAAGGGTAAGAAATTTGGAGCTAGAACAGAGCTTACATAGTCTGAAGAATTGTGGCACATTAAATATTTAAGGTGATAATACTATGTGGCATAGTACCTACTATGTGCTATCTCCTTTGACCTTCATAATAACTCTTGGAGGTAGGTACTGTCATTATCCCCATTTTACAGTTGAGGAAACAGGCAAACAGAGGTTAAGTTTAGGATCTGATATGTTTTGAGGTTAGTATCTTTGTAAATAAGCAAGTTTTGTTTATTTCAGGAATAGTATACTTGCTCTATTACATAGTCTGGGTTAGTAAAGTTGTTATTAAATGAAATTATAAATATACTTTTATCTAACATAAGATCTAAAATTTCATGGCAAACCTGGGAAACTTGTGGCACACTCTTTGAGAACCACTGCCATAGCTTCTGCTATGTTTAGTAGTGTAAATTAGACCATGTGTGTGTTAGTTTAAGTTACATGTCTAATTATTTTAAACTGTCAGCTCCAGGAGGGCAGGGACCATAGCGCTTTTCATCTTTGTATTCCCAGCATCTAGAGTAGCACAGTACCTTGCACATAGTAGGTGCTTAATAAATGAATTGAAAATTAAAACTGAGTTGTTATAAAAAGGAGAAGCCAAATAGAATAAAATTCTGACTGATGGGTCCAAGTCAGAGACAAGAGTTTGCCAACACTGCCCTGCCCCCAAAAATGTGAAGGCAGCTTCCTTCTCCTTTTTGCTTTCCCCCAGGATTTCTCATAGGTGCATATTCAGATCAATGTTCAGTCACTGAATGTGATAGCAACTCTCTAAAGGAAGGTTTGATCCCAAATGGAGTAATCTAGCCATGAGAATGATCTGTGTGAACAGCAAAAATCAATCCCGACTAGTTCTGAAACCTATTTTGCTCTCATAAGTTACAGAAGTTTCTGAGTCCCAGATGTACAGTCATCAGGCTCCTTGCAAATTTAAAGTTTCTTGATTGTCCCTTAGTGAGCCCATAGAGCCTATTAATGAGAGATATGCCCCATACTTGGTCTTCGAGTAAAAATGTCAACTGGTCAATTATCAATGTGATCATGAAGTAACGAGGCTTAAATCACATGTGAAAACCCATCAAGCCGCTTTACACTATATATTATAGAACCTTTATTTCTGAGTTATTGTCTTTGGTCTAGAAGGGGAAAGGTATTTAATTCTACCTCACTAAGAATTTATAAAAAATTTGAGTACTGAGTCCACAGGTGAAATAAAATACCCACATATTAAACACCACCAGGAAAGATGAACAAGAAGGATCATAAAACACCAGGGATCAAAGAGGCAGCTGGTGTAATACTGGATAAAACACTAAAGTCAGAGATATGAGTTCAAATCCTTCCTCAGATACCTACTAACTGTGTGATCCTAAGCTGTCCACCTCAGTTTCCTCAACCGTAAAATGAGAATAACAATCGCATCTACCTCAAAGGATTGTTGTAAGGATCAAATGAGATAATATTTATAAAAGTGCTTAGCACAGTGACTGGAACATAATAAGCACTATACAAATGCTTCCTCCTACTCCTTCCCCTAGACCCCGAAATCTGGAGCTAGAAGGGACCTAATCATTTCCTATCCAAGAAATATCAGAGACTGATTCAAATTTATAATACTAAGAGGCATTCCCCAACGGATAAATGCTCAAAGGATATAAACAGGCAACTTTCAAATTCCAAATCAGGAATAATTAGAGAAATGGAAATTAACATAATTCTCACACTCCATTTCACACCCATCAGACTGACAAAGATGACAAAAGTAGAAAATGACAAATGTTGGAGGTGCTAAATTGTGAATTAGACCAGCTACTCTGAAAAAGCAAATGGGAATTATTCCCCTGTAATGCCAAGGAGGGGTTGGACTTTTTGCTGTTTTTTGTTTGAGTGCTTCTCAGCACTACGGAGATGGAGTGCCTTTGATTGAGTCTTACATTGTTTCAATCAAGAGTCTTTGATTGAATCAAGTGTCTTTAATGACCTGCTTAAGTCACAAGAAAACCTAAGTCACATGAGTTTGACTCACATGGTAATGATGCCCTCTGACCTTGAAGGTGTGTGTGGGTGTGTGTGTGTGTGTGTGTGTGTGTGTGTGTGTGTGTATACATACATATTCACACATTTCTGAGGTCAGCATTTTCTGTGGGGCTCTCACTCACTGGAAGATAGTCATGTGATTTGACCAGATGGGACTCGGAGTAGCCATTGTTAAGGAGCCCCCAGCTTTGAAAAACCCAGATGTTGCGGCTTCTCTCGCTGGTAACTATGTATATATTGCTATGGGAAGACTGGTTTGTGTTATTTGCTCTGTTTATATAATTTCTGCTTGTAATTTCTGTTTGTATTCTCTCTGAAGTTCAGGATGCTGACTTTTCCCCCGGAACTAAGTGAATGGTATAATTAAAGTAATATTGTTAACCCCTTAAAGTTGCTTTCCTTAGAAAAGCAGATCAAAGAACCTGTGCTACTAGCCCTCCTATGTGCTGGTGTTACTGGTCTTATACCTCCACAGCAGCTACTAGTAACATTATTGTTACATCCTCAAAAGTTATTAATAACTTCATACCCTTTGACCCAGTGACACTATGGCTAGGACCATACCCCCAAAGATACAAAAAAAGGACTCATATGTACAAAAAATATTTGTAGCAATTCTTATTGTCATGGCTATAAGTGGGAAACTAAAGAGGTTCTCATCTATTGGGGTATGGTTAAACAAATTGTGATCTAATAATGCAAATAAATATTATTATGCCAAAAAAGACAAAATATAGAATTTCAGAGACAGAAAGAAGTTTATAAATTGATGCAGAGCAAAGTGAGTTGAACTGAGAGAACAATTTATATAACATTATATAAAAAACTTTTAAAAGACTTTAGAACTCTTATTAATGCAATGAAAAACCACTATTCCAGAGAACCAAAGTATGCTAAAGCATGCTTCCCACCTCCTGCCAGAAAGGTGATGGGCTTAAAATGTTGAATGAAGCATAAACATTTTTAGACATGGACAATAAGGGAATTTGTTTTGACTATGCATATTTTATATGGGTTTTCTTTTTATTATTCAATTATGGGAGGGAGAGAAAATAAGCACTTGTTAATTAGGAAAAAAATTAAGATAGAGGAAAAGTGTTTTGTTTTTTAAGGGATCCTAGAGGTCATCTACTAGAACAGAGAAACTGAGGCCCAGAGAAGTTAACTGTCTTGCCAAAGCTCACACAGTGGAAGAGCCAGAATTCCAATTGAGGTCTTTTAACTCCAAGTTTAGTATTCTTTCCACAGCACTACAAGGAGCCTAGATAGAATTATGTTCCCATGAGAAATGAGGCCCAAATAAGGCCAAATGAAACCAAAGTAAGAAAGGACCGATCAGTAGAGTAGTTAATTAATCCAGCTCAATCCTTATCTTTCCTGACTTTTTTGCAACATTTAACACACTTGATCATCCTCTCTTCCAGGATACTCTCCCCTCTCTTAGTTCTCATGACTTTGCTCTCCATCAGTTTGCTGCCTATTTGTCTGACCATTCCTTCTCTGTCTCCTTTGCTAGATCAGCATTCATATCACACCTGCTAACTATAGATTTGTCTCTAAATCTCTCTCTTGAGCCCTCTTCTATTCTTTTTCTACGTTCTCTTGCTTGGTAATCTCATCAACTCTCATTTCTATGCAAATGGTTGCTAGATAGAGAAATATAGATATATACATAAATATAGATCTATATGTAAATGTAAAGGTGGTATAGATAGACATAGAGAGATATAGAGACAAAGGTAGAGATAGTGATAGAGATGGAGATGGAGATAAAGATAAGATGGAGATAGATATTGAGATAGAGAGGTGGAGATAGCAATAGATATAGAGATATACAGCCCTATTCACCAACCTGCCTTTTGAACATTCCCATTCAGATTCCCTTAGACATCTGAAACTCAACATGTTCAAAATAGAAAGTATTATAATTCTCCTAAAACTCACCCCTCATCCAAACCTCCTTTCTGTCAAAGACAGCTCCAATCTTCTAGGCATCCAGTTTTGTAACCCCAGAATCATCCTCAACTCCTTCTTTTCACTCTCCCTACGTATCTAATCAATTGCCAAATTTTTGTCAACGCTATCTTCACAACACATCTCACATGTTCTCCTTTCTCTCCACCTACATAACCATCCTACTGATTCAAATTTCTGTTAATAATATACAAGAAGACTTCCAGGAGCCAAGATGGCAGAGTAAACAATGAGTCACCATATTCCCATAAATGTCCCATATTCACCTCCAAACAACCATAATATACCACCCCAGGGTAAATCCTGGAATAGCAAAACCAGCAGGAGTACAGGATAAAACAATCTTTGAGCCTAAGAAACTAGAAAGTTATTAGGAAAAATCTGTCTCACTCTGGTAAAGGGAGAACACAGGCCAGGACAGGAAGCATCTCAGCAAGCCACCAGCAAGCCCCGTCTCAACAAGCCAGTAGTAGATTCTAAGCCCCAGTGTGGTGGACTAGGCAAACACCAACATCAGGATGCCAACATGCCTCTGCATAGCAAGGGGAATGGGCAGATTCCAGCTCTAAGAACTACCAAGTGCTTCAGCACAGCCCCAAGCAAAGAGGCAACCTCCAGCAGCCAGACCTCCATGTGTTTCAGCTTAACCCTGGACAAGCAGTCAGACTCTAGCGACCAGGCTTCCACATGCATCATCTTAGCCCTGGGCAAACAGGGAACTGCCAGCTGCCAGCAGCCAGACCACCATGTGCTTCAGTGTATCCCCAGAGAAATGTAGAAACACCCTACAGGCCTCAGCACATGCCAGACACCACTACTAAGACCCCAGCTTAGCACCAGGTAAGCTGCCAGACCCCTAAGGCCTCCAGCAGCGCCAGCTACCTCCCACCCCACTCTCTCACTGCATCACCAGACATGAGGGCAACCTATGGGCCTCAGGGCAACATCAGTGCAGCACCAGGTAAATAGCCAAGGCCCGCAGTCACTGTCACAAGAAGCCTGAGTCAGTACACCTTCCATCCCAGGAGTAGAGCTTTAATTTAAAAGAAAGGAAAAAGGCCAAAAACAATGAGCAAAAAAGAATGGAAAAAAGAATCTGATCATAGAAAATTATTATTGTGACAAGGAAGATGAAGACATAAACTCAGAAGATGACAATAATGTCAAAACACCTAGGGGCAAGTCCCCAAAGAAAAATGGGAAGTGGTCTCAAGCCCAGAAAGAACTCATGGAAGAGACCTTAAAAAATCATATAAAAAGGTAGAATAAAAATTGGGAAAAGAAATTAGAGTAATACAAAAGTATCATGATAAAAGAGTCAATAGCTTGGAAAAAAAGAAAACAATTGATTAAAAAGTAGAATTGGCCAAATGGAAAAGGGGATACAAAAATCCACTGAAGAAAACAACTTCTTAAAAAGTACAATTGCCCAAATAGAAAAGAAAGTACAAAATCTAACTGGAGGAAAAAAACTACTTAAAAGTCAGAATTGAGCAAGTAGAAGCTAATGACTCTATAAGAAATCAAGAATCAATCAAATAAACTCAAAAGAATGAAAAAATGGAAGAAAATTAAAATATCTCATGCGAAAACCAACTGACCTGGAAAATATATCCAAGAGAGACAATGTCAGAATCACTGGACTACTTGAAAGCCATATCAAAAGGAGGGCCTGGACAGCATGTTTCAAGAAATTAACAAAGAAAAATGTCCTGATATTGTGGAACCAGAAGACAAAAATAGGCATTGAAAAAATCTACTGATCAACTCAAGAAAGAGATCCCAAAATAAAAACTCCAAGGAACATTATAGCCAAATTTCAGAACTATCGGGTCAAGGAAAAAAAATTGCAAGCAGCCAGAAAGAAACAATTCAAATATTGGGAAGCCACAGTCAAGATCATACAGGACTTAGCAGCTGCAATATTGAAAGACTGGAGATCATGGAACATGATACTCCAAAAGGCAAAGGAGCTAGGACTACAACCAAGAATCACCTGCCTGGATAAATTAAGCATAATACATCAAGGGAAAAAATGATCATTCAATGAAATAAATGAGTTTCAAGTTTTCAGAAGGAAAAGACCAGCATTAAACCAAAAATTTCATCTGAGAGAAGCATAAACAGGTAAAAAGGGAACAGAAAACATATGGGCAACAACAGAGCTAAACTGTTTACATCCTTACATGGGAAAATGATACTTTTATTCTTGGAAAAAATAAAATTTTAAAAATATACACAGACAAAGGGTATAAGTATAAGGTGAATTTGAGGGAATGACACAAAAATAATCAAAGAGTGAGAAAGAGGAGTACTCTGGGTGGAAAAAAAAGAGAGGCAGAATGGGGTAAATTATTTTACATGAAAAAGTGCGAAAGACCTATTACAGTGAAGAAGATGGGAGAGTAGGCAATGGACATCACTTGAACCTTACTTTCATCAATATTGGCTCAAAGAGGCAATGATATACACAATGAGTTGAAAATAAAAATCCATCTTACCTGACAGGGAAGTAGGAGGGGAAGAAATTAAGTAAAGACAGGGAGGACTGCCACAAGGAAGGGCAGATTGGGGGAGGTGGTAGACAGAAGCAAAACACTGGTGAGGAGTGAAAGAGGAAAAGGAGAGAGAAGACAAAGAGGAGGAAAAATAGGATGGAGGAAAATACACAGTTAGTAATCATAACTGTGAATGTGGATGGGATGAACCCTCCCATAAAATGGAAGTGGATAGCAGAGTGGATAAAAAACCAGAATCCTAGAAAATGTTGTTTACATAAAACATACTTGAAGCAGAGAAACCCACACAGAATAAAAGTAAGGGGCTGGAACAGAATCTATTATGCTTCAGTTGAAGAAACAAAAAAAATCAGAAGTAGAAATCCTGATCTCAAAATAAAAGCAAAAACAGGTCTAATTGAAAGAGATAAGGAAAGAAACTACATCTTTCTAAGAATTCATGACCAAACAAGAAATAGAGAGCACTGTAAAATGTAAAATAGATAATTTTGATTATATTAAAAATAAAAACCTTTCGCATGAACAAAACCAATGCGACCAAGTTTAGAAGGAAAGCAGAAAGCTGAGAAACAATCTCTATAGCAAAGATCTCTGGTAAAGGCCTCATTTCTCAAATATGTAGAGAACTGAGTCAAATTTATAAGAATATAAGTCATTCCCCATTTGATAAATGATCAAAGAATATGAACAGGAAGTTTTCAGAAGTAGAAATCAAAGCTATTTATAGGCATATTAATAAGTGCTCAAAATCCCTTTTGATTAAAGAAATGCAAATTAAAACAACTCTTAGGTACCATTTCACAACTATCAGATTGGCTAATATGACAAATAAAAAAGAAAATGATAAATGTTGCAGAGTATATGGGAAAATTAAGATACCAATGCACTGTTGGTGGAGTTGTAAACTGATCCAACTGTTCCAGAGAGCAATTTGGAACTATGCCCAAAGGGCAAACTGTGCATACCCTTTGACACAGAAATGCCACTTCTAGGTCTGTATCCCAAAGAGATCATAAAAAAGAGAAAAGGACCTGCCTGTGCTAAAATATTTATAGCAGTCCTTTTTGAGGTGGCAAAATATTAGAAACTGCGGGGTTGCCCATCAATTGGGGAATGGCTAGAAAAGCTGTGGTATATGAATATAATGGAATACTTTTGTGTAATAAGAAATGATGAGCAGGCAGATTTCAGAAAAACCTGGAAAGACTTGTATGAATTGATTCAAAGTGAAATAAACAGAAACAGGAAAACATTGTACACAGTATCAAAAACATGCATAATGACCAACTATGAATGACTCAGCTATTCTCAGCAAAACAATGATCCAAGACAAGTACAAAGGACTCACAAAGGAAAATGCTATCCACATCCAGATAAAGAACTCACAGACTCTGAATACAGGTTGAAGTATATTTTTCATGTACTTTTTTCTTCTTCATGTTTTTTTTTTCCTTTTTGATCTGTTCCTTCTCTCACAACTGTGACTAATATGGAAATATGTTATACATGATAGCACATGTATAACCTATATCAAATTGCCTGTCATTTTCATTTGGAAGAAAGGAGGAGAGAGAGGGAGGGAGAAAAATTTAGCTCTCAAAATCTTGTAAAAATGAATGATAAAAATTGTCAACATGTAATTGGGGGGAAAAATAAAATATTATTAAAAAACAACAACAAAATAATAATAATAAAAACCACAATAATCAAACAAATAAAAGGATTATTCAACAAGGGATGTGTACAGAGTGTCATCAGAAGCCTCTAAAGCTTGAAAAGAAATAGAGTATTTTCAAGCAATATCCACTTCAGCTAAACCCCTTAGATTATAGAAAGTATCTGCCTGAACAGCAGGTCTTGGGCTTACTGGGAGCATTGACTTTCAGGGCTTCTGTCTGTTTATTCCTTCTTTTCTTCTGCCTGTAATTGGAAATACTAATTTAAAGTCCTCTACTTAAGAGGATAGGAGTGGGGAGATGCTCAGTTTTTGTTTATTTGACAATAGCCCAAATAAAGGGGTGAGTTTTTTAGAAGTTTAAATATTCAAGCTATTCTATCATTTAAAAACTAGAATGCTTCTACCCTCTCTCAGAAACCATGGAGAGCAAAGGGCTGGCATCCTCAATAACCCCTTTAAAGTGATTCATCATCTGAAAATCGCAGAGAGTCACTGTTTTGGTGACATTCTCTGGGAGTTCTAGGGAATAAATGATTATCATTGATCTATTAATATGATCCTTCTGTCTGTGAAATAATGGGGTCACCTTTATCTCATAGTCTACATTTCTCATAGCTTTTTGGAAACTGCATTAATAAATGCACTGTAATAGTAATGCTTTTCAAAATGTTTATAATAAATAGAGAACCATATGAATATAATGGAATTTTAGAGTTTGAAGTTCTCTAGAGGTCATCTATTCCAACTTCCCTGCTCCTGCATCTCGAATGGATAGTTATTCAGCTTCTGCCTGATCTACCACCATATGTTTAATTATTCTGTATTTGTTAAGCTTTAGTACATTTTAAAACAGCATTTGACTCACAACCATAATTAGTTATGTCTTACTATGATTCAGATCTTTCTAGGTCTAACCCAACCTCCTAACAATTTTAAATTGCTATAGTTTCTGGGGTGAGGAATTGAATCTTTGTTGTGTGAATGCTTAAATCCAAGAAGCAAAAAGGAATGCACTTTCTAGACAATAAACTCTATTATGAAAGGAACTATAGTCTAGCTAAACACTGTGTCTCTCCAGGATGAAGAGGTGCATAGAACACGGGACCTAGAGGAGGAAAACCTGAGTTCAAATCCAGCCTTAGTCACATATTAACTGTGTGATCCTGGGCAACTTAACCTCTGTCTATCTGAGCTCCTCAACTGTAGAATGGGGATAATAATAACACCTACCTCACAGAATTGTTATGAGGATCAAATGAGATTATTTGTAAAGTGTTTATCGTAGTGTCTGGCACATAATAGATACTTAATAAATGCTTGTTTCTTTCCTTCATGTAGCTGAGCACAAAGTATATTTTTTAGCATTGTATTTGATTTAATGTGGTTGCATTGTGTTGAATTGTATCATTTTGTGTTTTGGGGGGAGATAGTAGTAGGGCAAAGGATTACTTCCTACTTTCTAAATTATGTCATCTAATGTTTGATCATCAGTCTTTAGCAAAGGAAGCATGCCTACTTCTAAATTCACCTTCAGCACTGAAGGAATAAGAAATACTGGACTACTGCCCAAAACAGTGTATTAATACAGTTAAGGGAATTTTTCCAGCCCTGAAGGTATTATATATACATATATATACATATATATATACATATATATACATATATGTATATATATATATAATACTGCTTAAAGAAAACAGAAACATGGCCCTACGATGCATTTATTGAGTATGATAACTTACATTTTGAAAGGATTCTAACAATTCACCTTAAAAAAATCACCAGAGTTTCTTTTAACTCAAACTGTTCTCCTCATCCATTTAAATGTACATCAGTGTGCAAACACTCTATTCATACACACATGGTTTTTCTGGCACAAGTAATACAGGAGACAAGATCCACACAAACATTAATCATGTGTTTCTGAATAGTTCCCAGAGAGCCTGGGGGGAAAAATGATGTAGCACATGGAGGATCTGGCTTAGTAAATCTCAGCAACCACATACTGGGGAGCAATGAATTCATTAACCAATGCCCTAACACAGAACAGAATGAATCATGAAGTGAAGGCCTGTCTTCTGGGGCTCTCCACTCCAGAGACCTGACCAAAACATGTTTGATCATTCAGTTCCCCCCACCCTACCCTGATAGGGAAAAGGAAGTTGTTAAAAAGCAAATTCAAACTTTAGCCTTATGAGCCTTAAACACTACCAACAAAATTTTTTGCACCTTAAAATATAAGACTTCGGGATCATGCAAACAAGATGGAGAGCTAGACATTTTCTGCAGCACCCACTAACATTATAAAAAAAACAAATAGGAATTGTATGCCACAGAGCAAGCAATTATAGCTATTTCTAAAGGACAAGAAAACAAGCAGAACAACAGGGTAACAGCCTTATGAATTAATAATGGAGAATGCTTATCTTTAAGTAAATCCCCCTCCCTCACCAGCCTCCATGCTCCATTCTGGCATAGATTTATACTTTGAGACCCCCCTAGTCTCTGGCTGCACATGCCACCCCTACCCTTCCCCCAGCACGTGGTCACAACAAGTAGCAGTCTTCAACTCTACATAGCTATTAGTAAAGGAGGAGAAGGTAGAAGAGGAGCAGAATATATTTACCTTCACCTGGGGCAACCCCTAATTTAGGAAACTCCAAGACAGTAGAAATTTGGCTCTGGACAACCACTCTATCCTTCCTCAAGGCTTCCCAAACTATCAGACACTAATTCAGACTTGTAGGAGAACTAAAAAACAGAGAAGTAGAGCAGAAGGCACCACGAGATGCATTGTCTAGAAGAAACCTAGGTTTCTGTAAAAATGAAGAAGGGTAAATGAGCACAAAAGGGAGAAACCAAGGATAAAGAAGAGTTTGTTTGCAATGCAATGGAAGTTCCAGAAAGCATAGTGGAACAAGAAGGCAAAGAAGGCTGTAGACTAGGGAAGCATAGAGTTGTACCAGACAGGGATGAGATTATGGGGAGAGGTAACAGTATAAAGGGACTTTAGCCTAGGTGGATTTCAGTCCTAGATCACAGGGCGTTAGAGGAGCAGAAAGTAGGAACTGGCAAACCAAGGCATATGGGTAGTGCAGCTTATTGAGTAGTAAGAAGCTTGCAAAATAAAATGGTCTGAAGGTTACACAGTAATTAAAATGTAGTATGAGATTATTCTAGGTGGAGATTATTCTGAAGTCTCTGACTTTGTGAGTTTTGGAAGGTGGAGAAAGTGAGCTTCTTGGAATCTGGGAGTCAAAGTCCATGCTGAACCTAGCTCAATATGAACACCTCAAAGAGGAAGTAGTGACCTTCAGGAGTAACCTTCAGGACACGACCCATAGGCACTGGATGTTTTGCAGAAAGTGTGCTAAGAGTGAGCCTACTCTACCCAGAAACCTGGGTGGGACGAAGGATTGTGCGCCCAAAATGTATTCAGGAGGGGCAGAAGATGTTCGTACTTCTATTATTGCTATACTTTAAAGTAAGTATTATTTTCTAAAGGCCAAATGACGTGAAGTAGTCGAATGAAAGAGCTAGGTCTTTGCACCTTTCAGTGAAGAGAATATAACCAGTGTGGGGTTGAACTAATAGTATTAGAGAAAAAAACGCCCCTACCCTCTCAATGAGCCAAGAAAAAACTTACTACACTTACATAGTATTTGTATTCCACCTATAACTCAATCCTCCATCTGCTGGAAGAGCTGTTACATGCTGTAATAGGCATTCCTAGCAATGATAAAGAGGTGCCTTCATCCTTCATAAACATCTATTCTATATGTGTCTATGTATATATACATACCTATTGCTTGTGTGCTTGTGTGTGTGTATGTGTGTTGCGGGGGGTAGTTCAACTGAATGATCACCTAGGGAAAAAGGGCAAAGAGGATAGACCAGAAATATTATATATGGAAACACTGAGGCAGCAAGGAAATTCCTAAGTCCTTGTAGCTAAGAGCCTGGCAGTATCATAAGGGATCAAAGTATTGAGCTTTTCATTGCCCACATTTCCAACATGGTACTCTGATCATCTCTCCCAGTACACATATCTCCTGCTTACCTAGCCCCACTTCTAAGCGCACCTAACATCTAACAGGAGTTAGATAGCATAAATTTGATAGGAGCCCATCAGCTTGATTTTGGCACTTCCTCCAGCGGCTGCTTATGGTGAGGAAAGCAACCCTGGTGAGATATATTGGCCAAATTGTTGAATAGAAATGGTAGAATTGCAATCATTATGATGATTCTCCAAGGAATTCTAGATTATTAATGAAATTACTAAGAAAAGTAAAACTAAAAAGTCCAGTATCAAAATTAGCATTTTTTTTACAAGATGGTTGTACAGTTACCCTTATCATTTCCTGGCACTGTCATCCTTCATATATTTTTTATCTCACGTGATTGTCCTCATAACCTAGAAAATCCGTTTTAATATCATGAGCAAAAGCACAAGATTTCAGATCAAAGCATGCTATGTCTGCCATAACCTCTTGCTTAACAAATTTTCCGATTTTATCATAAGATCAAGTTTTTAATTTTCTTGCTCCTTATTTAAAAAAATGCATTATGTAGAATGATCAAAAAGAGAGACCAGGCTTTGATATGTCAACAGCCTTTAAGAATTCTATAGCCAGCATAACTATCATTATTCTCCATAAAAGAGAGGGACTTCTGGGATACTGTTAAAGCAGTTTCTTTGCCACAGGGTCTCTTAATACTTTTCTATTTGATAAAGAAAAACCCTGGGGAGGCAAACCCCAGGCTGAAGATACAATGAGACTTAAAAACTAATGTAAAGCTCTGACACTAAATTAGAGAGTTGAACTGGGAAACAATAGAAGACAGCTCAATAAAAAGAAGTTCAATTAAGAGTAGAATGCTAATGAGATGTCAAAGTGCAGATCTAATCAAAGCCTAACACTTTCTGGCACAGCCTAGCTGAGGGAAAGAGCTTCTTCGCCATTAGATAAGAGAAATCTGGCAAAGTTGTAAAGAGTTTCATAGCTTTTGCATGAGAAGTCTTAGCAAGAGCGTCAATATAGCCTCATAGTTATTGGCAGGGAATGCTGATTGAGGAAATCCATGGCCTTCACTGCAAGGGAAAGGCTTACTAATCATAGCACCTCCAGCAGATGGAAGATTGAGTTACTGATGATTCTAAAGATAGCACCTCAGCTGAGGACTATTAGTGAGGCATAGAAAGGGGCTAAAGGAGCAGGCTAACAGAACAAATTAAAGAGCTTTAGAATTCTGTGAAGAGAAGAGGTTTATTCACCACCACACTACCCTATGAACATGGCTGAAACAGCTACAACGACCACAAAATTCCTGGGGGATGTTGTATCAGGGTATTAGGTGAGCCTGAAAAATAGTGAAAGTTGACAACTAGGTGGAGTAGAGAGCATCGACTGATAGGGAGCTTCAGAGAGCAGTTGCTGCTGGACAACATTGACTGATGGGGAGAGTGGAAAACAATGCTTGGAAGGAAACAAGTCTAGCTGAGAACAGCAAAATGGCATCAGTAGAAGGCAGAAGCTTTGTGTTGTTTAAGGAAAAAGTTAGTCCTCCCCATGTGTACTCCAGTCATGTATTCTCTGCATGTGCATCTCTTCGTAAAGACACTTTTATGTTCCCCAGGCAAGGATGCCCCACGCATAATTCCTATGAGTATCTACTCTTACCACTAATTGTGCATGTATGTATCCATGGAAGAATGAGCTCAAAGTTTACGGTGTGAGTAGGGATTTTGTTTGTATTACTTTTTAATTAAAAAGCCATTTTATGAATGAAGTTTGTCATCTGGTTGACTAGTGGAAAAGTCAAACACAATGATGGGGTTTTATGAACTCTATTTTGAAAGGAACTCTGACCTTCAGAGTACTTTAAACCTGAGGTAGTTCGATGGAGTCCCATAGTCAAAGGATGTCTACGGGATATATTTATGGCTATAGATGATACTCTAAACGTTGAATTTTTCTTTTCCTTTTAAGGTTTGTCCTCATAAGTAAATATAGCACAAGGTTATGCATCTTAAGAATTATTTTAATGTTATTTCAGCTCTTTACTTGCTGTTCTTCAGTGTCCTAAAATTGCCCAGTTATCAGGGCTATTTTAAAATTATTTTGTCATTTGTATACAAAGTGGTTGCTTTGTTCATTCAGCATCCTAGGATTTATGTCATGTTGCTTTAATCATGCACCCAAAGTTTCCAAGTGAATTCTTTTGTACTTTTTATCAATAGCTGTTCTAGAAGTCATCATTCCTTTCTACCTCAGGCTCTAAAATTTTTTGAGCTACCTAGGTATCTTAGCCTCTTAGGTCATCACCTGTTCCCTTACCCAGCTCCTCATTGAATAACAGGGCTTTTTCTGCAGTTTCTACCCTTAGAAACTTTGAAAGTGTAAATTACCTTCTTAGTGTCCCTTCCTTCTTTGACTAGCACAGATGCATTTTTCCTTTCTGTTCTTCCCTTTATCTTCTCTCTGCAAACTGTAAACCGGCGATACGTCTGGCATTGTTTGCTTTCTTTTCTTGTAGATGTACTCTATGCAGTATTGCTGCCCTCAGTATTTTTTAAGTGCCACCCCTCACTGAGTCACAAGAGATATTACGTCTTATCAATTTCATTCTTCTTTTCCTGACAAATGTAAGCAATTTGGCTTCCACAAAATACAGATTAGTGTACTCCCTCCATTCTTTCCCATAGTTTTTCATCCTCTTTTTCTTCATGATTCATTGAATATCTTAATGATCCCTTATGTATTTTTGGTCATCTTATACTTTTGTCCAGCTGTTTATTTCTTTAGTGTTTCTCCTTACGTGAATGGCATACGAAATCCAAAACAAACAGCATAAGAAAAGGAAAATGCCACAGAGACTCTGCCTTCAGAGCTGTGTCTGTCCATTTGGCAGACAGAGAAAGTCTCTCATGAGTCCTATCTTTCAATGTCCCTGAGCCAAGTGAGGAAAGGGCTGGGCAAAAAGATAAGTTCTCTTCCTGAAGAGACGGCAGGCATCAGGCCAGAGGAAAGGAGTGCCATCATCTTCAATAGCTTAACCCCGGGAAGAGCTGCCTTATGCTGGATGGAAGCCAGCTCCTTCCCCTAAATTCAGCCTTGGGCTAACCATGCCGAAAACAAAGAAAGTTCCCAGGAGCCCTGAGTAGGAGAAGGAAGGAGCAACCAGTGACTGTCACACTCCATTTTTGTTAACCTCTGTTAACCCTGGATTCTAATGATAAAACAGTGCAAATTTTTCCAACCCATTGGGTATTCAACTCTGAAAGTTTACTCCAATGAGACTGAATTATAGGAGGGAAAAGGAACTTTTCACAACCCGCAATCTAATACTTTCCCCTTCTTCAGAATTTTTATCTTGCATTATTTGCACTGCTTTGAGGCACTTAGCTCAGTTTGTTGTGTATTGTTATTATTTGTATACATGCCTTTTCCCCCAACAGAAATACAAATACCCTTAGGGCAGGGACCATACCTTGCTCATTTTTTATCATTCTCAGCGTATATGTAAGTCTTTCTAACCTATGAGGATCTTTATCTCAATTCTTGTTCTCATTGATGAATTGGCCACTGAGCAAGGCTACTTCTTCTAGGAGCACCTCCAGAGGTCAGAGTGATTCTTCTCCAATGCTATTTGCTCAAGCCCAAATTCCAGTGTGAAACTCCCAAAATTAATCTTCAGTTATTAGTGCCAGCGTTTCATTTAACCAATTAACATCATTTAACCATTTGCAAAGGGATAGCTACTGAAAAGATATGGCAAGAACAGAAGGACAAATACTTTCCCCCAACATATGAGACAAATTAACCCCTAGACCACCTTGGTTCCTGCAAAGAGTGGAATCAACCTTAAAGCAGTTATCCAAAGTGCTTGTCTCATTAAGTTCACTTCCAAGTCTGATATAATCACTAGACTGGTCTCAATTACTGCTAGGCTTTGCTGTTGCTCCCCAAGGCTGTGCCAGTGCTTTGACTGGTACAAAATTCTGGCCTAAACTCCATGTGCTGGACTTGTGGTTGCTCTCATTCCCACCCTTTCAAAGTTCACAGCCATAGACATCTCTAATACTCCTTCCCTATAAACAAGAAATAACAAAGAAATAAAGAACCCATATTCATAGGCCATATGTTGTCCCTAGGTGAGGAGGATTGAAGGACCTTTCCCTATCCAGAGGCTTACAGTGTGTCTCTCTTACTCAAACACAGACAGGTAGGAAAAGGAAAATGTCTTGGCTGGTTAATGTCTTTTGAAAGCATTCTCAGTTCCGATCCAGCAGCCAACTGAAAGGTTTCCTCCTTGACGTGGCATGGAGGACAGAAACAATACATCTGTATTCTCTAAATTAGGGAGCAGAGCCCTTCCATTACATTTCATCATTCCTTTCTAGAAGTAGGCTCCCTAGCCTCTTCCCTACTAGTATTGCATCACCCAAGCTCTCTGGACTTGCTCATAAAGGCTAGTCTTGTCCAGTTCCCTACTGTACACAATACAATGCCTGTCACATCATAGGGACTTAAAAAATGTTTGTTGAATGATGTTTCTTAATCAGTTTAGAGGTAGCC
Source organism: Phalanger gymnotis (assembly GCA_028646595.1). Lineage (NCBI taxonomy): Eukaryota > Metazoa > Chordata > Mammalia > Diprotodontia > Phalangeridae > Phalanger > Phalanger gymnotis. The sequence goes on along the minus strand of CM053622.1, from coordinate 732,189,057 downwards.
ATGGCTATAGCTAAAAGTAGGAAATGAGATCTAAAAATGGACTATTTGTTTACCCTGATGCCTTAATGAAAACTGACTCCTTTTTTATCCATTTATTAGAGAATGAACTCCCTCACAGGGTCATTTTAGGGAAAAAGCGATATGTAAACCTCAAAACATCTGATCAATTGTTTTTGTTACTCTTGGGACATTTGATAACAAAGTGTTTCAGAAGATGGAGCTTTTGAATGTGGCAAAGGAATTAAGTGGATTTCCCAGGAAGGCTAGAAATCAAAAAATTTTAAGGAGAATTATATGAAACTGATTAATGTTATTACTTTCTGACTTATCTCCATTAAACAGGGAATTTCTCATCTCAATTTGAAGTTATCGAGATGTTTTTTTCCTTCCTGTGTATTAATCTAATAGGGCCATTTACACCCTAGCAGTTTTCTCTAATTCACCTCTCTCTCCCTCTCCCTCTCCCTCTCCCTCTCCCTCTCTCCCTCTCCCTCTCCCTCTCTTTCTCTCCCTCTCCCTCTCTCTCACACACACACACACACACACACATTTCTCTCTTCTCTCTCTCTTTCTTCTTTTGTCTTTTGCCTTAAAATCTGATATTGTCTTCCCATTCGCCAAGATCATTCCTACATAGCATATTGAGATTTTCTTTTATAATCAGTCCCTAGATAGTTATAATCCAGAATTAGAAGTGATATAATTTTTCACCATCGAAAATCATTTTTAAAAGTAGTAATTAAGCAAATGGTTCTGGGAAGGATTTTAGGCCAAGATAGTGAAATGACAGAGAAAGCTAGGTGGCACAGTAGATAGAGCGCTGGCCTGAAGTCAGTAAATTGTTGTCATTATTCTTGTTGCTGTTGTTGAGTCATTTAATCATATGAGTCTCTTCATGAGCCTATGGACCATAGCACACCAGGCCCTTCTGTCTTCCACTATCTCTCAAGGTCTGTCCAAGCTCATGTTCATGACACTACCTATCCATCTAATCCTCAGCTATTCCCTTCCCCTTTGCCTTCAATCTTTCTTGACCTCGGAGCCTTTTCCAATGAGTCTTGTCTTTTCATTATTCAACCAAAGTATTTAAGCTTCGGCTTCAGTATTTGACCTTTCAATTAATAGAATGAATTGCTTTAAGTAATGACTAATTTGACATCCTTGCTGTCCAAGGGACTCTCAGAAGTCTTCTCCAGCACCACAATTCTACCTGAGTTCACATGCAGCCTCAGACATTTATTGACTGTGTGACCCTGGGGAAGTCACTTCTCTGTTTGCCTCAGTTTTCTCAACTCCAAAAAAAGAATAATAGTATCACCTAATTTCACAGGGTTGTTGTAAGGATCAAATGAAAATAATAGTTTTAAAGCACTTAACACATAGTGGTGTTGTTGCTGTTGTTCAGTCATTTGAGTGACATCCAACTCTTCCTGACCTCATTTTGGGTTTTCTTGGCAAAGATACTAGAATAGTTTGCCATTTCCTTCTCCAGCTCATTTTGCAGATGAGAAAACTGAGACAAAGAGGATTAAATGACTTTCTCAAGGTTGCACAGCTAGTAAGTGTCTGAGGCCACATTTGAACTCAAGTCTGATTGACTCCAGGCCCAATGCTCTATCCACTACTCTACCTAGCTGCCCCCAACACATAGTAGGGATAATATAGTTTATTCCCTTCCCCTTCCCTTAAATCAGCCAACTCCTTGGTAGCTTAAGATCTACAGCAGCCTACACAAGTTGGGCCAGGCCCCTAAAATGACTTAGAGAAACACAGCATTAGAACAACATATAGAGAAGTTAAATAAAGTCCTTACATTAATTTAAAACAATGGGACAAGTGAATTGAGGGATGAAGAAAAAGGTATGAGTAAAAAGCCCATCCATTCAGGTCAAATGAGATATAATAGAAGTAAAAAATTCTAGTAAAATGTAAAAGTCTTCTTGGGTTGATACTGAAGATGGGTTAACTTCAAGAACTATCCGAATAATGATGGTTCTGAGTGCTTTGACATAGAATGAGTTAAACCTACCAACACAGTGGCCTTGAGTATCCCTCTTAATTCTTCATGGGTTCTGAAGATATACCTGTCTTTGCTAGGTGATTTTCTGTTTCTCTAATCTAAAAGGGACTGACTCTAAGGGGGTATCTTCAGATGCAAGACCTTTCCCTGATGTAATCATGTTTGTACATAGGTAGCTGTTTACATGTTGTCTCCCTCATTACACTGAGATCCTTAAGAGCAGGGACTGTATTTTTCATTTCGTTTTCTGCTTTTTTCAAATCCTCTGCTCTTAGCACAGTGCTGGCACATAGTTGGTGCTTAATAAAGATTTATTGACTTGACTGGGACTTCACTAGGAAGATGACATCTGCTGAGGTTTCCTTCTACTTAACAATACCTTCTGTGCAACTGACCACTAGTCCTTCTCTGCTGAAACCAGATTATTGAGATATTCTGAAGGAGGGAGTCTATGAAGATTTCATTCTATGAAAATCCTATTTAGAACCTGGGACGTCGATACTTTACAAGCATCTTAATGTTTGGTACTCCCCCAGCCCATAAACTTCAATCATTTCTTCTTTAATTCCAGTCATTTAGAGCCATTTGCTTCCTCAAGGAAAATCCACACAGCTCCCCATTTCCAACATCCTCATAATTAGAATCACAGAATTTGAGTCAGAAGAGACCTCAGAAGGCATCTAGTCTAGTCCATACCCAAAAGGATTGCCAAAGAGGACATAACCTACAACGACATAACCTCCTCCAGCCTTTTTCTAAAGACCTCTCGGGAGGAAGAACCCTCAACTTCTAGAGGTAGGCAGTCCATTGCACTTTTGAATAGCTTTGACTATTAGGAAATTTGGTTTAGATTTTGTTTTGTTTTATTTTATTTTCCTTTCACCAAAGCCTAAATCTTCTTCTTTGCAATTTCCACTTACTACTCTTAGTTCTACCCTCTGGGATGATACAAAACAATCCTTTGTCCACATGACAGCCCTTCAAACACTTGAACACAGCTCTCATGTCCTCTCATCCCAATCTGCCTCAGCCCTACCCTTACCTATTGCCTATCCTCCTAGGCTCACTCCTACTACTGTACCCTCTGGTACTCCACTGTTAACAAAATCCTCTTGGTCACAGATCTCTTCTTCTTCTACTCCTTCCATCTCCTGGTGTTCACTGAAACCTGGCTTTCTCCTGATGACCCCAAATCTCCCCCTCCAATACTTCTCTCATGTCCCATGTATAATGAGCCAGCTGAATCTTAATAGATAGAGGACTGGATCTAGAATCAAGAAGACCTGAATTCAAATCCAGCCTCAAACACTTATTAGTTGTGACCTTGAGTGAGTCACTTCACCTCCATTTCTTCACTTTAAAATGGAGATAAAAATAGCACCTACTGCACCAGGTTATGAGGATCAAATGACTTTGCTTCATAAACCTTAAAGCACTATGTAAATGCTAACTATTTTATTACTGTTGTTAATTATTATTATTATGCCCCACTCTCAAGTCATGGGATGAGCAGAAATCAGGGTACTCCTTGCTGCTCCTTGCTATTTCCAGTCCCTTGCTCTGCCTTCTTCACTGAATTAACAACAGCTTGTCCTTTCATAAATGCATGCAAACAGATTATATCACAAATCTCCAGCCTTTTCACTGTCATATATTGACCTCCAAAACATTCTCTCAACTTCCTCAGTGACTTCAGTATATGACTCATAATCTTCCTATCCATCCCAACATCTGCCACCATCCCCAGTGACTTCAATATTTATGATGATGACCTTTATGGTACCTTGGCATCTCATATCATCAACTTACTCCACTCTGATGATTCTACCTCCATTCATAGGAATAGTCACATATTAAACATTACCATTTCGCAAAACTGCTCCCTTTCCAAGACTGTGGGCTCTGAAATTCCTCTCTCTAGTCACAACCTCCTCTCATCTGTTGCCTCAGAAAGCAGATGTTAAATGTGGAGTCAGAAGACCTGAGTTTGAACCCCACCTCTGTCACTCTCAGTATGACTTTGGGCAATTCACTCTAGGGATCCCAGATGCCTCATCTGTAAAGTAAGGGGGTTGGACTACATGGCCCCTAAGATTCATTCCAGCTTCATATCAATGATGTTATGACTGATCTTAAGTCTTCTGTATCCAAAAAAGATACAAAACAAAAATAAAAACAAAACCCTGTCCTTTAACTCTGTTACTACCTCAAACCTATATCTTTACACTAATGCCAAATTTCCAGAAAAAGTAATCTATGTTCTCTGACTCCTCTTCCTTACCACTCACTCATCAGTTCCCTAGTCTAGTTTCCATCCTTCTTCTCCCTTCCATCATTCTACTCAAATTGTTTTCTGCTGTGTCTCCACTAAACTTCTTAACGGCCATATTCAATTAACTTTTAGGATCTCACAAAGTTGGAGTTAAAAGGGACCAGAGGTCAAAACTCCTCAGTTGAAGCCCAGAGAGGAAAGGGATTTACCTCAGGTCATTCAAGAAGTATGTAGTAATTGAGATTCAAACTTAGGTCCTGAGTCTCTAAGCATTGCCCTCTTCCCACTCTGAGGCCTCATCATGTTTGACTTGTCAATAGCATCTGACACTGTTGAATACCTCACCTTTCTTAAATTTTGTGACATAGATTTCCCCTGGTTTTCCTGCCTTGGGATGCTCCTTTCTTTTTATAAATGGCCCTTCCTCCTTTGACCCCCTTTAGTGGTAGTAGCCCCGGCTGTTCTGTTCTCATCCATCTTTTTTTTACTCTCTAGAGTCTCTCCCTTGACAATTCTATGCATTGTCACTAATTAAATCCCCTCTGCCTAGCAAAGGAGTTGGCATATAGTAAATACTTAATGGATGCTTGCTGTTGTATTTATTGAAAGTGGGCCAAGAACTCTAACCTACTATAGAGGGAAGGGGTAAGCCTTCTGAGTCATAGCACATTTATGAAGTATCAGACATATCAAAGTCCTTTTTCTGACATGTAATATACAAATTTTGCATGGATTTTTCTTTTAGCAACCTAAGGGCTAAATCAGATGATGAGGACTTGGACAAGTAAGATAGGGACGATCAAGAAATATTGTTGATTTTACAATCCCTACCAGTCCATCCTCAGACCATGGTTCTCCACAAATGGAGAGAGAGAGAGAGAGAGAGAGAGAGAGAGAGAGAGAGAGAGAGAGAGAGAGAGAGAGAACACCCTTATTGTACACATACTCAAAATGAATGGTTCCATTCCTTGTCAAAGCAGGACTATTGTGATGTATAAGCACTCCCTCTCCAGGGAAGCAATTGGCGGATAAGATTGTGAACTCAAGGGGCTGGACGTACAGACAGAAGAGTGGAACAGGGCAACATTGACCATATGGGAGTAGCAACCATGAGAGAACTGTAACAGGCTGGACAGTGTCAGCTAGGGAGGGAGCAGGAGCTTTCTGCACTATCAACAGTTGAAGCAATCACAGATGCAACAGGACTTGGGTTCTCATAGTTGCTTTCTCCATGACGGAAACTAGCATTAACAAAAAAAAATTTTCAAAATTTCTCCTACACTGGTCTGACTCTCCAGAAGCAGTCTTAAGTTATATCTGTAGGTGGTAGTCATAGCTGATTTTTACTTCCCTGGGAGTTTTCATAGAGGGTCCACTCTGTCGAGAAAGTGACTATCTTGCAGCCCCAATAAAGTCAGTCTTCTCTATACTCTCAGCCAACAAAGAACCTAATAATAACAGCTAGCAATTATATAATGTTTTGGGGTTTGCAAAGCACTTTCCACATGGTTCCTCATTTGATCCTCACAACAACCTTGTGTTATAGCTATTTATCTTCATTTTGCTGAGTAGTGAAACAGACTGAAAGAGATTAAGTGTCCAGGGTCACACAAATAGTGTCTGAAGCAGGATATTTTAGCCTATATTTTCCAAATTTCAAGTCACTCTATCCACTGGACCAGCTAGCCAATCAAATCCGTTGTAACTGCCATGTAATCCCATGCCCAAGCCAAGTTCTGTTAAATTCGGCATTTGCTTCCTTCGTATTCCAGTCGTTTCTTACTTATGCCTTTCTTAGTTCAGAGATATGATTTTACTTAGCTTAAGCCTGAGAATAAACTCTGAAATTCCTGGATGGAAGGGATTACACAAATGTCAGCTGTAATGATTCCTGCTACCTTTTCAAACATTGCTCGAGAAGGCAACCATATGCATGAAAACCTTTCACACTGTCAGAAGCAGCTTAATTGTGTGCGTCCATTTTCTAAATTAATTTGCCAGCACACTTGAAAATATAGAAAGAAGAAAATTCTTTGTACTGACTAGTGTACTATTTAAATTCTAATAATGACCACTGTCCAAGCTTATCAAAGATGATCTCCTGCCACTGAAGTTTCACTTGTTAACCATTTTTAGCAACCTTAATGGATTAATCTCAGAGAAAATTAAATACACAGCATGAAAATTAAAAGGCTGACAGGCTCTGCCATCTTGGCAGCTATTATGCAAAATGTGAACCAATACAAAGTACATACCAATTATTTTTGTTTTCAGCAACAGTTGACTCTATGTCGTATTAGATTTAGTTAATTATAGTATAGTTCTTCAAACAAAGAATCACATATTTGTACATAGGCATGTTTCTGTTAATCATTAGCTCTTGACAATCCCTTCTATAAGATCTGTTTATTAAGGTTTCATTATCACCTAATAGAGAAAAAATCTTCAATTCTAGCCATAAGTTACCATGGCTGGAGGATTCATCTCCTAGCTGAGCTGGTTCTCCAACAACAACAAATGTTATTAAAATAGTACTTTCTCTCTCTTTCACCTCCATGATATGATAAGTCATCAAAGTAGGACTTAGAGCATATTTTGGTTATTCAGAATGAAGTGCTCATGCGATATATAACATTTTGTAAGTCACAACCTCTTTCTGTCTCAGTTTCCTCAACTGTAAAGTAGGCATAATAATAGCACCTATTTCTTGGGGTTGTTGTAAGGATCAAATAGTATTTGTAAAGAATTTAGCACAGTAACTGGCATGTTGTCCTTGTTGAGAAGTTGTCCAGTCAAGTCCAACTTCTCATGATCCTGTGAACCATAGCATGCCAGTCCCTTGACCTGAAGGACTCATCTTCTGATATCATGCATTTTAATACTGTCCATGGGGTTTTCTTTGCAAAGATACTGGAGCAGTTTGCCATTTCCTTCTCCATTGGATCACCTATAGTCAGAACTCTCCACTCCAACCCATCCATCTTGGGTGACCCTTGCATGGTATAACTCATAGTTTCAATGAGCTATGCAAGTCCCTCTGCAATGACAAGGCAGTCATCCAGAAGAGAGACTGACACATAGTAGGTTCTTTATAAATACATGTTTTCCTTTCTTACTTCTATATTACTATTTGCCTCAATTTCTGTTAACACAAGAATAATAGAGTGTTTAGATAGAATTTTATTTTAGAGTTTCTTAGTTTCACACTAGGGTAGTGCCTTCAGCCACATGGAGGCACATACATCATAACATGCCCCAACACAATAATGAAGCTGATTTTATGAGAGGCTAATGTTGTCAAATAGATGAGTGACACATACATGAGCAAAGGCAGCAAGAAAATATAAATCTTTATAAGACTATATTGAATAATGGAATCTTAAAATAAAAAACCTTGACAATGAGAATGGTGGGGTTGTTTATCTTCCTTGGTTGCTTTTACTTAAAAAACGAGGGATCTCAGAGCCACATGCTCAGACAAGAGTGTCACTGGCCTACACTGAGAAAAATTTTCATTAGCAATGACTGTTTCTAGCATCTGAATGACTCAGGTCAGTTCCCAAGTTCCTTCCTAGTATCCATAGATAAACAGACTATCAAAGACTCCATCAAGGAACTTGAAACACACAGAAAGGTCATGCATCCTTAAGCCAATGCCAAAGAGAAGGTCTCCCTAAGGAAATATAATGCTGAGTATGCTCAATTTTGTCAGCTAAGCTAGGAGAGGCTATGAAATATATGAAAGCTATCTAAGAAGTATTTTTAAAGTATAAAACCCATTCACATGTTTTTTACTCCAAAAAATGGAAAGAGATGAAAGTTAGTATATTGATTTTGGTTATCATGCTGCCTTAGGGAACTTTAACTGATGTCAAAAAGTCATCACAACAAGGAAGAAAAATAAGCCCAGAAACAAGTCCAACTAATAAGTACTTCATCTCCTTTACAAATAGCAAGATATGACATCCAAAGGCTGAAAAAGTTTAGAATACAAGTTCATTTGTAAAGCATAATCTAAGAAGATAATGGAAGACACAAAACAGCAAAAACCTTTGGAATGGAAAACAAGATTGCAGAAAACTTGTCCTAATGCCCAACTAAGCCAGAAATTGAAGACAAAATGGAAAGAGGAAAATGTGATGGGAGTAGCCCAGCAGATTTGCAAACATTTCTATACTGTTCCATTAGACTGTGAGCTCCTTGAGAGTGGGGTCTGTCCTTTCCTTATATCCCTAGCACTTAGCACAATGTTTGGCTCACTGTAGGCACTTCATAAATGCTTGTTATTGGGACTGAATACTCTAGTCTCATCATTAATAGGAAAGAAAATATTACCTTGAACTTGACCACCTCCATATTTGGTGTTATATGTCATGAAACAGGTGTCTCAGTGGATAGAGTACCCCTCTTGAAGTCAAGGAAGATTCATCTTCCTAAGTTCAAATCTGGCCTCAGACAGTTACTAACTAACTGTATGACCCCGATCAACTCACTTAACCCTATCTGCCTTAGTTACTTCAACTCTAAAGCGAACTAAAGAAGGAAATGGCAAACCACTCCAGTCTCTTTGCCAAGAAAACCCCAAATGGGGTCACAAAGAGTCAGACACGACTGAACAACAACAAAATCATGAAATAGAAAAGACCTTTAAGTTATCACCATCTACCAAGCCACATGCCTCCTTTATTATTGTTATAACAACCTTAATTAAGAGTCTATATATGTATGCAAGCATAACACAGGAATGTCTTTGATGAAAATATGAGAAGAGAACAGGTAAGCTTTCATAGATGCTTCTCCCTAGCCAAACGCATCTTGTCACACAGTTGACTGAGAAGTATGGAGAATATAAAATCCTAATGTGCACATTCTTTGTGTTTTTTTAAAAATCATTTGATTTCATAGGACAAAAACCAGCCTTAAGTGTTCTCCTTAATCAAGTCATCTATCATGAATCTGTCGATAGTGCCTTCTTGTATTATTCTTGTGTAATAGGGAACTAAATGTCCAGGTGCTTATCTGTTCCCAAGGTGGGATTGGGGGAGGGTCATGTTATTATGCCAAAGTCACATGACTAAGGTTCAGTGAAATATAGCATCTTCAAGGAAAAAGTAGGGTCTCCAGTGAGAGAGAGATCAGAGCTAATTCTTATAGATAAATCCACACTAATCATGTCCTGTAGACTGGCGAAATGGTTCAGGCATCATGAGACAGGTGAAGCTAAGGAATAATAGGTTGCCCATTCTCTGGGAAGCATAACAACTTTGGAATTTCCCAAACACTCAGTATCAGTGGGAGTGGAGAGCATATAACTTCCCAGAAGAAGTCCCAGATATCTGCAATCTTTTTCTTCTTGAATTGAACTAGGATAATAGCTAACAAATTTAGCCTGAGTGTTAATTTTTTTTAACGTCTTCTTTAAAGAATTAGCTTGATAGCATGTTAAGGGCAGGAACTTTATTTTGCTTTTCAGCTCTTTGGTGCCCAGCACAATACAGAACATGCAGATAGGTTAAGTGCTATTTTTTTAATTTCCTAAGAGTTGAAAATAATATTTCATTCTTGGTGTCGACAAAGGAATTAGAGAAGACTTTCTTTGAATATGAAGAGCTAAGGGAGAAATCATGATGTCTTGATTTTAAAAAATATGTTATATTTGGAAAGGATTTCAGGAGATCATCTGATCTAGTCCTTTGCATTTAGATATCTCTTTTTTACAGGTGTGGCAACTGAGGCCTAACAGAATAGATAGCTTATTGATGGCCCCATAGCCAGCAAATGGTAGCATGAAGTAAGCATCACTTCCTGTAAGCCTTCCCATTTTCCCAGTGATTAATGCCTTCCTCTCTAAGGTTACCTTCCATCTACTCATCATATGCAGCCTTTATGTCACTATTTATGTACATGATGTATTCCCCATGAGAATGTAATGGGGAAGAATACCCTTCCTGAGGGCACTGGCTGTTGTTTATTTTTCATTGTATGCTGAGTCCTTAGCAATGTCTAGCACGTGTCTAGCACATAGTAGGCATTTAATAAATACTTGTTCATTGACTGCTTGGCTAAAAATCAAGTCTTTTCATTCCTAGTGCAGTACTCTTTCCACTATACAATGCTGCTTCTTATTGGAGATAAATTAGTAGGGGAATGAATTCCCATTCGCTGACAATCTACATGCAGCAACCCAAGTATGAAAAAGTATTTTCTGATTCTTTCCAATTTTATGGCCTCAGAACAGGAGGACTTCTGAGACACATAAGTAACTATCCCAGGATAGACAAGAATATGTCCATGAAGCCATAAGTGGAGTTCACTGATACTCTTCTGACTCCTATAAGACGTGAAGACACTTTAGCCATAACAGGACCCAGGCTCACCCTAGACCCCATAACTGGCCCAAGCAGCACTAGTCTTACAATTTGGAGGCCCCTGAATCACACTGTGCAATACAGCAAACAAAGGATTCTTTTTTTTTTTTGGAAGGGGAATGTAGGGCAATTGGGGTTAATTGACTTGCCCAAGGTCACACAGCTGGTAAGTGTGTCAAGCGTCTGAGGCCAAATTTGAACCCAGGTGTTTCAACAATGTGGCTAGCAGCATCTGTGGGGGTATAAGATCCACCAACAACCAGCACCCATAAAGCTGCCAGCACCCAGAAAGTACATGTTCTTTTGATCTGCTTAACTAAGGAAAGCAAGGTGAAGGGGTTGGCAAGCTTACTTTAATTCAGCACACAAATATCATTCACTTAGTTCAGAGGAAAAAGCCAGCATACTGAACTTCAGAGCAAAATACAAACAAATTACAAACATCAACAGAAGGACCCAATACAATTCATAGTTACCAGCATCTAGGTTCAGCCCGGGAGCTCAGAACAAGGGCTGGCCCAGAGTCATGCACGCCACCACTGCTTCAGGAATGAGCTCCAAGGAAGAGAAGGCCAAGCCCTGGTTTTATATCTTTTTCAGCGTCAGGGGTGAGTCACACATGAGACTCGCCTACGTGACCTAAAATCGTCACAAAGAGGCTACTTAAACCCATGTAGTCTAAGAGCCTCTGCTGTTCCAGACATATAAATTAGGCCCTTCCTGGAGTTAGCCCCACCTTGGGCACCACCTTAGTTGCCAATCCACACCCACATAGGATTTACACCTAATAGGGGTTTGGGCCTGGGGCTTAGCACCTAGTAAGGCTCAATGAAATACACTGAATTACTCAAACAAAACAAAGGCCATTTTGCTTACCAACACACCAGGTCTTCCTGACTGCAGGGCCGATGCTGTACTCACTGTACCACCTAGCTGCCCCCAACAAAGGATTCTTAAAGGTCAGCTTCAGAGTCTCTCTAACAGGAACCATAGAAGTGCTATGGGTTCAAGTACAGAACTCTGCTTAGATGACTGGGTTCTTTCCGTGTGTCTCTGTTTTTCTCTGTCTCTCTCTCTCTTTCTTTTTCATCAGTTACAAATTAAAGAATTCTGTCTATGATCTCTATTCATTAAATCACCTCTCCACTACCCTTTATCAACAAAATCCTTTCTTTTCAAACCATCCCCACATGAATTCACAGAAGCAAATTGGAAATTTAATGACACAGTCACTCCACTATCTTACGGGTTTTCTGGCTTTGAAAAGCAAAAGCAGAAAGATATGACCAACCAACCAAAGTTAATACTTCTGAACTTGCCATTGTCATGTAGGAATTCTCAGCCTACTTCAGTATCAAGAGTAAAATAGATTTTTATTCATATTATGCCTAGGGAGATGAAATGGCATTCAATGTTAATTTTCTAGTCCAAAGTTTGGGTTGTTACTGTTTGGGGCTGTGTGATTAAAACCACCTAATATCCCAGTAAATTTTGGTAGTAATTTCTATTTCATCCTCTGAAATATTCTTTCCTATCCCATTTCTTCTACCTCCTTTTCCTCTTCCTCTTCCCAAACCTGAATACAAACACATGTTCTTCCCTTTTTCTCCCTAAAACCTAAGACCTGCCCTCACTTCTGAAAAATTATGATACTCTTCATTCTAATTTTTTGTTGCTTGCCAGGGGAAAAAATAAAAGGTCACATGTTAAGATGTACCCATAACTGAGCAATTTATTGTTTGACTTCCATAACCCTCTCCTTGCCACAAGTACTCATAATAAAGGTACAGTGATGCTACTTCATCATTTCAATTCATGCATCTGCTTGTGTGCAAGAACTGTTTTAGGTATTGAGGATACAAAGAAAAAACTTAATGGCTCTTCCCTTCAAGGAGTTCCCATTCTACTGTGGGGAGAAGACAGAAAGACTACATGTACACTGATAAGTACATACGAAATAATTTGGGGTAGGTAAACAAGGTAATCCTAGAACTACCCCTACATTCGCTTTAGAAGACCAGCCCATGTTCCCAATCATCATCCAGGGTATTCAATTTCCAATAGCCCCTCCTGTCTCTGATCTCTCTGTAAGTTAAAGAGGCCAAGCTGCAAGGGTAGGAGTTTCCTCATCTAGCCGTTCTCTATAACAGAAATCACAGGTCCAGTCCCCATCCATATCTCTATGGTAAGAGATTGACCCATGGACTAAATAAAAGAGTTCTAAAAGTAGACTCAAGATATCATCTATGGAAAACATTCACTTCTTTGAACAGCATGGTTCTTTCTCCTTGCAAGTATAGTAATGACCCTAGCTTCAAATCTCAGTTCTGCCATTTATTACCTGCATGATCTTAGTTAGGCAAGACACCTAACCTTCCTGAGCCTTAGCTTCCTCATCTAGAAAGAGAATAATATTTATCCTATCTTATCTCAAAGGCTGTGGCTCCAAAATTTTTGAGTGGATATCCCCCTCAGAAAAAAAAATGAGTTTTCAATCCAATATATGTATACTTATTCATAAACTATATTCCTGTATTGTGAAAAGACAGCAGAATATAGAGCAGAGGTATCAAACTTGGTGGGGAGAGAGGGAACAATGTGGCCCACAAAACTCCTGAGTAAAGCCTAAAACCAATTAAAATGTAATTGGGAAATAAATATAACAAAATAAATAAAAAGACAATACAATGTGGATAATGTTAATTTATGGTTTTCTAAGTCAATATGAGGCCTCCAGAGATCTCTTTCTATTTGAGTTGGACAGTACTGATCAATAAACATTAATTAAGTGCCTACTATGAGCCAGGTACCATGCTAAGCACTAGGGATACAAAAAAGAGGCCAAAAGAAGGCCTGTCCTCAAGGAGCTTACAATTTAATGAAAGATATAACATGCAAACAAATACATGCAAGGAGAGGTATATACAGAATAAATATAAAGTAATTAACAGAAGGAAGTCAATAGTATTAAGAGGAGTTGCAAAAGGTTTCCTGTAAGTGATGGGGTCATAGTTGGGACTTTAAAAAAGCCAGGGAATCCAGTGGGCAAAAATAAGGAAGGAGAGCATTCCAGTCAGAGAAAATGCCAGGAGTGTAACAGCCAAGCAGCCAATGTCACTAGATCAAAGAATACATTTCAGAGAGTAATGCATAAGAAGAAAAGTAGAAGGCAGGGTGTGAAGGACTTGAGCATTTTGGATTTGATACTGGGCCCTAAAGAGCCATTGGGGTTTATTGAATAGGAAAGTGATATGGTTGGACCTGAACTTTAGGAGGTCTATCACATTAGTGGTTGAATGCAGAATGGATTGGAGTGGGGAAAGTCTTGAGGCAGGCAGATCCACCAGCAGGCTATCACAATAGTACAGGTGTGAGACAAAGAGGGCCTAGAATGGTGTCAGTGTCAGAGGAGAGGAGGGGAAGTATCCAAGAGATGTTACAAAGGTAAAAATCGACAAGCCTCGGCAAAAGCTTAAATATTCGTGGGGGAAGAAGACAGCGAGAAGTCAAGAATAATTATCCTAAGAGACTTGGAGGATGGTGTTGACCTCTCTGGTAATAGGAAAGGTAGGAGGAGAGGAGGATTTAGGGGAAAAGATAATGAGTTCTATTCTAGACATACTCAGTTGAAGGTATCAACTGGATATCCAGTTTGAGATGTTTGAAAGAATTTGAAATGCAAGATTGGAAGTCATCAAAAAGTTTAAAGCAGGGTAGGTAGGTTTGAGAATCAACAGCATACGTAATTAAATCTATGGGAGCTGATGAGATCACCAAGTGAAGCTGGAGAAGAGAAAAGAGCCCAGGACAGAAGGGATAACTATGGATGGAAGGCATGATCTGAATGAGGATCTAGCAAAGGAGACTAAGAAGGAGCAGTCACATAGGTAGGAGGAGAATTAGGAGAAAGTAGTGTCCCAAAAGCCTAGAAAGAAGAGAGCATCAAGAGAAGAGCATGATAAAAAGTATTAAAGACTGCAGAGAGGTAAAGAACAATGAGGATCAAGAAAAGGCCATTGGATTTGGCAACTAAGGCATCACTGGTAACCTTGGAGAAAGCAGTTTCAATGGAATGATAAGGTGAGAAACCAGACTGTAAGGGATTAAGTAAAAGAGTGAAAATGAAGGAAGTGGAGGCATTTATTGTAGATGAATATAGAGGACAGAGAATCAGCCTCAAAGCCAGCAGGACCTGGGTTCAAAATCTGCCTCTGACACAAAGTAGATGTGTTCATCTAAGCATCTCATTTTACTTTTCAGTACCCTAGGCAGTTCTAAAGTTATGAGTTATGAAGAAGGTATGGCCCTCCACTAGAAGTTCACAGGTCCAGTATCTCCCTCTACATGTGCTAATAATATGATATGTTGTGTGCACTATGACATTTGCAAAAATAGACATTTCAAAAAATGACATAAAGATGAAACAAGCAATATTTCTAAAAGTAATTTTATTTATTAGCAGTATAAAATCTCACTAAAATGCATTATTAATAATATTACTTCATATTATAACGTGTAATATGTTCATAGTATTTTAGTAAAAGCAACCTGATTATGTATACTTCATTTTTTTAATCTTTGTCCAACATTTTGCAATGCATCTATTTGAAGATGTGATTCTAAATTTAATTTATTTCTAGACTTTTAACATCTGGATAACTGGAAAAGATACCTCACAAAGATATATAAATTCAAAGGGAGGAAGTCTATCATTAACTTTTCAATTCCACCACCAATCTTGCAAAGGTTTTTGCTGGAATTCAGGTAGTAAATTTCTGTCTCCCCTGCTACTAATTCTTGAAAACAACAAATTAAAAGTTCCATTTTATATTTTTAATAAATGGGTTCAAAACCTACTGAAACTCTTCACTTAAAAGTTTTAAAGATTATAAAATTCTGTTTCCAAATATGCAAATATGAGATTTTTATAGGTATGTAAGAGAGGTGACTCATACCCCCTACGTAGATAATTACAGAGAGTCCAAACTTCTCAATAGAATTAGTGATGAACTAGCTATGAACAAGACCTAGACATCTCTATTGAAACAAACAACTCAATCAAAGACTTTTTAACTAAGTTTTTTAAAACCCATATATAGATATAGATGGAATAAAGGTCATTGGATAAAATGAAATGAATCCACAAAGGAAATATATTTGGATTTGTGGGATATTTGGTCATGTCCCATGGAGCTTGTATAAAACTAAGAATTAAGCATTCATGCATCCATCAGTGGAGAGAAGAAAGACTTTCCAGCCAGGTCCTTGAAGGGGAATCATTTTTAGGGAAGGAAGCAAGTGGGCCTGATTCCTTTCCACCTTAGAAGGACAAATTTGGACTATTTCATCAACGTCCTAGGAATGTCCCTGAAACAGCAGTTACTCTAAAACAATAGCAGGACTCTAGGACAAATAAACGTTTTGAGGAAAAGTAGTTTTGAAATTTTATAAGGACCCTAGCAGAAAAGTTATACCATGCCTAGGAAAATTTCATGAGGACTCTACCAAAGGGAGAAAAAGATTTCCAGCTGTAACAATGTTGCGAGAAGCTGCTAACCAACAACAAGAGCACACAGGAGATCTGCTAGCACTCGTTCTTTGATCTGCTTTTCTAAGGAAAGCAACTTTAAGGGGTTAACAATCTCACTTTAATTAAACATACATATATCATTCACTTAGTTTAGGGGGGAAAGCTGGCACCCTGAACTTCCGAGCAAATACAAACAGAAATTACAAGCAGAGACAATATAAATAGATCAACATTTCTGTCTAACCAAATCACAATACATAGTTACTAGAGAAGTACCAACATCTGGGTTTTCAAAGTGGGGGGCGGGGGTGCTGATTCAACAGTTTCCCAGAGTCTCGTCACCAACACTCTTTCAATGAGTGTGTCCTCAAAGGCAAAATGCCAACCTCAGAGCTCTTATACCCTGTTCAGGGCCCTGAGGGCTCAGAACCTACTTAGCAAAAGGGTGTGGGCCTACCTCTAGTCAGGCCTTCCTTTGTCGGCCCCACCTGAGGCCTATTCAAGGAGCAAGAAAGATCTTTCACTTATAGATTGGCCTTACACTAGCACCTGGGAATTGTGAGTTATCCTTTTGCCATATGTACTTGAGGGAGAGTGTTTCATGGACTCTGGGGGAGATGTTTTGTACTGTTTCTATGTCAGCTTAGTAAATACTTCTTTCTAAAAAATAATTGTCTGGCTAACTAATTAATATCAACTGATAATCAAGAAAAGGAAGCACACTGGCGGGGGGCCTCATGAGATATAGTAGTAAGAAAACCATATCTCAATGGGGCATAGAAATCTATCTTGCCCAAGAAAGTAAAGGAAAAGGGGATGCTGGGGGGAGTGGGGTGACAGAAGGGAGGGCTGACTGGGGAATGGGGAAATCAGAATATATGCCATCTTGGAGTGGGGGGAGAGTAGAAATGGGGAGAAAATTTGTAATTCAAAATTTTGTGGAAATCAGTGCTTAAAACTAAAAATATTAAATAAATAATTTTCACAAAAAAAGAACTGACCACCCCTTAACCACTCCCTAATCCCACCCCAAAACAACTAATTAGCATATTTGGCAAATGTTTTACCCAAAAATATCCTATATAACCTTTACCTGCACCCATGTAAGGTTGTAAGTTCCCTAAGAACTCTTGCCCGCTGAAAATCATAATAAATCTTTACCACCTTGACTTAAAATAAAAGAAAAGAAAACCATACCTCAATCCCTCAGAATTATTCCTAGATCCCTTGCAGAAAATTTAACAGCCACCCTCTAGGTACCCAAACTACTAGTACAAGTGTTAGGTAACTCCAAGGCTTATGCTACAGGTAATATAAACACTATTTTTGTCACACACACACACCAAAAAAAAGTTTCTATTTTTAGATATATTGCTAATTATTATAGTTTCTTCCCATCACTAACACATGACACAATATATACGTTGGGTGATGTTCATCATAACATCTCTAAACTGCACTCCTAACTCTTTGGATTATCTGTAACCATGCCACAGAACCCTGGAAACTCACTGACTTCTAGACTTTACACATTAGAATTACCTTTTGCCTTTGTGGCTTGTCCCTCTGATTGGTTGGTTCCTCCCAGAACCTACTTTTTGAGGAAAAGGTCCAGGCCAGCCATGTCTTCATTTCTCTCCAGGTTACACTCCTGACTCTCCCAGACTTTCTCTGCAACATCAGGTAACTTAATCTTTTTCCTGTTTCCCCCACCCTGCCCTTCTCAGCTTCCTTTTATATGCTGTATTCACCTATTGAAATAGAAGCTCCTGAAGGGCAAGGACAGTATTTCTCATTGTATTTGTTTCCCCAGTGCTTGATACAAAGTAATCAATTAGTAAATTTTCCTTGCCTTATCTGGATGTGTAGGAATAGTGGATATAAATCCATATTTTAAATAATCTTCTTGATAATTTTAAACTTTTTGGTTGATTTTGTCAGGTCTGATTAGAGTACCATTCTTCTTACCTTGTTATATGCCTAACAAAAAGCTTTTTAGGAGTAGGGGAAATATCCATGCTCTCATTTCCTAGTTGTTCACTTATGCTCACTTTTTTAGTATTTTCTTTAATCTGAATTGTCTTTGAAGAAATCTTTTAAAACCACTTGCCATTTTGTAAGAGTTTGTTTAAACTGGATAATATAAACCAAAAATTCACTTAACTGGCTACATGTAAACTACAATGTGTTGTAATATATTGAAAGCAAATCAGTATCAGTATTGTGTATTCCCTCAGAATACATATTCACAAGCGACTACTTGACCTATGAACCAAGTAAGAGCACCAGTGTCAATCTATTAAATATTAGAAAAGTTTAATTTTTACGTTTAGCTAAATATAATTGGTAATAGTTCAAGTATTTTCTCCCTGATCCCCAGTGGATGATCTTTTATGCTCCCTGGGGACCACTTTGGAGATTACTCTTGCAAGGTATTATTTTGTATATAAAACCTTCAATTAGTTCTGCATTTACATTGCTCTTTACTGTACAATGAAGTGGTTGGCAGTTTCTTCATCTATAAAATGAGGGGATTAGACTATTGGGGTCCATTTCTACTCTAATCAAAGAGCCGATTGTTCTACTATATAGAATTGCTAATATTGCCTGATATAATAATGTTCATTGTTACTGACTAGTTCTGTGACCTTCTATGAGACACTTAACTTTTTTGTACTAGATTTTTTTCCATTTTTCAAATGGGAGAAATAGATGTTACCCTACTTCACCAAGACATTAGGATCACGTAACTAAGGTTCAAAAGTAGGACATAAAGTGAAATGCAAAATATTGGGAAGCTACTAGTAAAAGGAAATAGGATTCAGAGAATTTTTTTTTAATGAGAGAATGCAAACATACTCTAAAACACCTAATGAAACAGTCTATTGTGGCAAAGGTTTCAGGTTATAGTGAGCCTTAAATATAGTGAGGGCTCCCATACAGATATGGTCTCTATGAACTTTGTAGGACAGTGGTAGTGAAAATGAGTTTATAATTCATTTTAGCAGCAAAAGTTGAGGGATTAAGGAACAGTGAGAATTATAAACATTTGAGAAGTGATTGTAGGCATGAAGTAGGAATTAATAAAATGGCCAACCAGGGCCATTGAGGATACAAAGTTAAGAGAGAACAGAATTCTCAAGTTAGCAGAATGGAAAGGAAAAGCCAGCTGTAAAGACACCCAAGAAGAGAACAATATAAGTGCAGAACTAAATGTAGGTATAATTGGCAATTAAGCCAGAAGCTTTTCTCCCCTTCACATTAATTTCCTTTTGATAATTTTGGAAATATAAAGAAGAAAAAGAAAGAAAAAAAGTTAAGCTATGCAAAGAATGTCAGACAATGAGCCAGCAGATGGTACCAAGACAGATGTTTAGGTTGTAAACATTTTAGTTTAACATATCTATAGAAATGTTCCCATAAAACCTCTTCTTTTACCATTAACAATCTGTGGGAGGTGGATTGCTAAATCATACATTTGTTACAAGAGAAAACTTATGAGGAGAAGAGGGCATTTGATTTGATAGTAAGTGAAAGGAGCCTAAACTTTGCATTTTAAAACTCCTCTTTCCCTTCTTACTACTCCTTGCTCTCTCTGTCCCATTCACCTCATTCTAACGAGCAGGTCCCTATTCCATTCTCTGTTCTCCTTTTACCATTGTGGTGTTTGGAATCCTCCATTCCGTAGCAAAGAAACCATTTTAGATCTTGATCTTAGATCTCTTCCTATCACGTTCCTTCCATCTTCTGTATTTATGGATACTGGTCTTTCTCCAGATGACAACAAATTCCTGGTGATCCTCTTTACTATCAAGTGATCCTTCTCTTTCCTCCTCCCCATATTTCATACATCCTAAGCCAGGACAAGGAGAAGGTATACTCCTTGCTCCTCATTGCTACTTCCAGACCTTCCCTCGGCCACCTCCATCAAGAGAACTTTTTTTTTTTCCTTTTGGGTCACTTCATCCTCCACCTGACCCAGATCCTTGTTACAGTCATCAGCCCACCCCAACACCCTACAGTGTTTCTTTTTTTCTTTCTTAAGGATGTTTATGCCTCACTCACAGTCTTCCTCCTCCCCCTCTCAAACACCTGCTCTCATCTTCAGAGATTTCAGTATACATGGTGATGGCCTATCAAACACTTTATCTCCCTAGATCATCAGCCTCCCACAACTTGCACTATGAGTCCAGACATAGGAATTGTCAAAACCTTAACTTTGTTATTGCCTTGAAATATTTTGAAACCTCTGTCATCAGAGCTGTGAATTTTTTCTCTCTGAACACAATCCTCCTATCCTTCCAACTCTCCCCCTGCCTCACTCCTAAATCTATTCTTCATCCCATCACTGGCTTCCAGGAATCCATCTCACCCTTCTCTCATTCTCCTTATCCAATCAGTACTATCTTGCTGATACTACTCAACAAATCAACAAGCATTTATTAAATACTTACTATGTGCCAGTACTGTGATACTACCTCCACAACCTTTTCACATCCCTCCCCTTCTCTCCACTCACATGAGTTTGTTATATCTAATACAACACTGGATTTGAAGTCAGCCTCATACTCTTTATAGTTGTATGACTCCTAGATAACCTTCCTCAGCCACAGTTTCTTCACATGTAAATTAGGAATAATATTAGCCTCAACCAGAGTTGTTGTGAGGATCAAATGAGATCATATTTGTAAATTGCTATACAAATGTTAGCTACTATTATTATCCAAATTCAGGCCCTAATTACCTTTTATGATTCTGTGATAAGCATGCTCACTCTAGAAAGAACAATACTCATTGTGAGGCCAGGAAAGTTCTCATTCTATTTTACATTTATTTTACATTCCTAATGAATGGGTACCTCCCATTCCCAATTTGTTTGTTCCCAATTTGAATTCCTCTGCCTTGCTCTCCATTGGCTAGATGGAACTTCCTGAACTGCACACTTCATGTTCTCTCACTTGATATGTCTCTCCTTAAACAACTTATTAAGCATGCATACAAGCTTCTAACCTTTTAGCTGATCGGAAGCCTGGTTCTACTAGGTCACAGCTCTGATTAGAACCAATAGCCTCTGACCTACATTCTGTTATCACTTAAAACTGGGAGTACTTTTAATCCTGTGGAAACAGAATTCCTTCTTTTGTTTCCCACAATGCCAGTGTAACAGTTCTGTAATCAGGTTATTCAATTCTAATCTAACCTTACTCTGAGTCAACCAACATATATAGCCGCTAAATTTATCCTCCTAGTGCTCTGTTCTGATCATAATCTATTGCTCATGTCTCTTCGATGGCTCCTCCTTACCTAGCACATAAAGTCCAAAGCCTTCAATTTAAGATCCTTTCTTCACAATTTAATTCCAACATACTTTTCTAGTTAGCACATCAGCCATAAAACATATCCCTATGCTTCTACCTTTGCTCAAACCATTATGTATAACTAGAAAGCTTTCCATTCATCTCAACTTATAGAAATCCTACTCTTCCCTCGAGGTCCAGTTCAAAGACTACACTTTTCAACAAAACATTCTCTGGTATCTACCAGTAGAAGCTGGTTCTCCCTGCTCTGAACTCTCATTACTCCTAAGGAGCCATAGCTAGGAATCACAGCACCTGGGGCAAATTCAGCTGATCTAAGTGGGAAGGATGGTGAATAACTTCTTCACTTATTCTATCTCTATACAGTATCATTTCGCAAGCAATGTGTATGGCTTAAGTAGCCTGAAGACAGTAATGAATTTGAGGAGACTGAGCAACAGACAAGCCAAAGCTGAGAAGGGACCAGGGGTTGAGCTGGGGAAAAAATACCATGGGCAACCTCTTGAATTTAGTGAAGAGACAGGGTTGTAACTTAGAACTAGAGAGATGAAAACAACAAGGATCTAGACAAGAAGGAGTGCACATGAAAGGAGATGAGTCAGTAAATGATGGCAGCAGAGCATGGTTCTAAAGATATCAAGGAGAAACAAGGTATATGCTAGCACCAGCCCCCTTCACCCCGTGTTTCAAAGAGTATAAGAGAAGGAATCCCAAGCCTTGAAGAGTATGCCAAGAGATCCAATTTCTTCACAAGAAAGCTGGATTATAATGAGCATTGAGAGATAGAAAATGTGAGAGGAAGAGACCTAGAATGAAGGGAAGTTAATAATAGAGAAGGGTTTCAGTAGTCAGCAAGCATTTGTTAGCATGAAAAGGACAGGCAAAGAAGGGTAGAGATTAGAGAAGGCTACAGCTGAATTTACAATTTACAAGGTGGGGAGGGAGCCAATAATACAGAGTAATCCCTTATGATATGGATACCTAGGATAAGTACATTGGATGATCTGCCTCTTTGAGACTAACTCTGGAAGGAGAAAGTAGAAGCCTCAGGACCCTGGGACAATTAGGAGGCAAGCTAGTGGCTTAAGATAGGAAAGAAAATACACCCCATCTCATCTATGAGATCAAAGCCCTGAGTGCTTCCAGATAATTCTTTCTCTGCCTCACACACACACACACACACACACACACACACACACACACACACATACACACACACACACACATGCACACATCCCAACAACAATAACAACAATCATGGCATAGAAGAAATACAATAACTAAAAAATAATACTAATAATGCTTTAAGGTTTGAAAAGCACTTTATAAATATTTTATCCTCACTGCAAGTGGGAGGATAGGTATTATTAGTATTATTCCCGTTTTACAAATGAGGAAACTAAGGCAGACAGAAGTTAAAGTGACTTGCCTAGTACCACTCAGCTGGTAAGTATCTGAGGCAGCATTTGAATTCAGGTCTCGCTGACTCCAAGTCCAACACTATTCATTAAACCACTTAGCAGCTTGTTAAAGTATTGGCTATAGAATCCTAGGTCTTAGACTTGAAACCCAGAGCTTCCATTTACTATCTTTGTGGTCTTGGGCAAGTCACCTTCTAGGCCTCAATTTCTTCTTCTATAAAATAAGGGACCTGAACCCTATGATGTCTAAGATCTCTTTTACCTTTAAATCTACAAACTTAAGGTCATGTCTAAATTAAGGAGTTTTTTTTTTCAGAATAATTGAGACCATATTGTCTATAATTTTATTATCACTGAGAACTGATAAATCAATAGGTCTTCTATTACCATCATTTATTAAGGAATTTATTTTATTAGACCTGTGATTTCATCAGCGTTAGAAACTCCTAGAAACTTCTACCAGAGTAGATATGTACCTGTATCTTAAAATCTTTGGGTTGTCTAGGGCACTAAGAGGTGAAGTGACTTGCTCAGGATGGCAGAGTCACTATGTGTCAGAGAATGACCTTAAATGCAAGTCTTAAATACATTATATCACAGTGTATATTGGAGTTATATTTATAGCTTTAATTTTTTAAGTTAGATTTTCAAGAGTTAAGATTTATTTAATAACTGATTATATATTCTTATCTCCTAATACTCTTCTGCAAAAACCTCTATTTCCATCAAATAAATTTGTTAAATATCCACTAAAAATGTTTTGTGTTTTCACATCTCTTAGCCTTTGTTTGCAATATTACTCCCATCTGAAATGCTCTCCCGTCTCCTCTCCATCCATTCAAATCCTCCCATTTCTCCTCAGATGCAATGTCTGCTATAAAGCTTTTTTCTCCCTAACTGAGGGGCATGAGCCAATCATATTGTTTCATAACTGTACTTTGAACCTTGGACTTTTAAATGTGCATCATCAGACCATGAGCCCAACTTGTTGCAACCCTCTAGTGATTACATCTAAATCTGATATTAGTATTTGTTTTTTCAGACATTTCTGTCATTTCCTTGTGGATAGCATTATAAATATATACTTATACATACATGTATATATATACATACACATGTGCACAAATATACATATGTATGTATCTTTAAATTATGTTTCCTAAAGAATATATATGTGTGCATATATATGTACATATATACGCATGTGTGTGTACATAGCATACATAGATATATAGGATTAACCAAAGTCTTATGTATAAACTTTAACAAGCATATAAGTACATGTACATATGTGTACATGTATGCATACATATTGATATATATGTGTATATCCATAATTATAAACTCCCTGAAGTTAGAAATCATGTATTGTGTTTTTTTATTGCCTCTCATAAAATCTATTATATGGATCCTCACACAAACCATGTAGTCAGGTTTGATAAAACTTTCTGCTCATGTAAGCCCTTCATTCAAGACACCCTAAGGATTTGAAAGACAATCTTACTACCCCTCACAACTTTCCTCCAAGGCCAGTAATAACATCATCCAGTGTTACACCTTCAGAAACTTAAACATTAAATTTGATACATTTACAGCCTCAGTTCTCACACCATGTCACACATCTCTCCAAAGATTTGTACAGTCAACAAAAGAAGATAGAGTAGAACATGAAGTTTCTGACTTTGGGTGCTACAAATAGGCGACTGAAAATATCATTTTCCTAAGGAAGCATTTAATCACTTATGTTAGTTTTGTTTACAAGTAACCTTCACTTCAGGGAGTTGATTTCTGCCACCCACAACTCAGGATTAAAATCTGATCATAATAATAAGCTGCTAAAAATAAAACAAAACAAAATAAAAATTAGTAAGCAAAGGAAAAAGAACCCAGCCATAGATACTTGGGTGTAAAAAAAAAAAAGATCTGGTTCATATTCAGAGGAAGACGAGGTAAAAAAAAAAGGCACTCCTACCCCAAAGAGTAATATTAAATGGTCACAAGCCCAATGTGCCTTCTCTTGTACAGATCTATATTTTTGAATGACTTAAACCCTATCTCAATGAGATGTAGCATGACTGAAATGAGAGAAAGCCATCCTCAAATTCAAGAGGACCTGGATTCAAGTCTGCTTCTGACACATACTGTCAGCAAATCATTTTATTCTCTAATAGACAATTCTTTAAGACTATAAATTACAAAGAAGATACTGATTTGCCTTAGTAAAGGGAGTTTCCTCACTCAGGAGTTCCTTATACCAAAGAAATCACAAAATATCTAAATCCTTTCATCCTTCAAAGGGATGAATATAATATAGTATAATATACATATATTAACTATACTATATTACTACTTAGTATATTTTGAATATACTAAGTTAATTCAAATTTTCTTTTTAATTTCAAAAGCAACATTTTAGTTTTAAATAAAGATCTATGTGGTGGGAGCAATCCAAAGACAAAAAGCTACAAAAATAGCTAAGAATTAGTTGGATGATAATACATAATGGCAGCTTTCACTGATTTCAGACTGGGTAATGATAAGAATTCTGTATTTTAAGCAGGGATGTCCTGGAAAACGTTTAATCTGCATCATTAACATTTTCTCCACTACTTTATTAAAGCTAGATAAAAATAAGACAGCAAATCAAGCCCTGATTTTCAGTTTGCCACTTTCAGAGGTGTAAACGCTCACACTGAAAATGTATCAACTCTTGTTAGTCTATATAGGTTGGCTCCAGTATCCCTGCTCTGCTTTCAAACAGGTCTTCTAGGACATTAATTTTCAGGACAGTTCTCTCTCTGGTCCTGATAATAGGCTGTGTTTCTCCTCAGGCTGATTTTATGTTTTCCTTATTCAGATATTCTTTCTTTATGCCCCTTTCAACCACCAAACTGTTCATGTGTAAAAAGGGGCAGGATCTTGCATCTCTATTACTATGATGATGTTTCTATTGATACTTTGGAAGAAAGTGATATTAAAACTCCTTTTAGATAGAGAATTCAGTGAGGAAAGCAACCAGGAATAGATGAGCAAATGAAGATTTAAAACTACCAAATGGTATTAGCGGCCACTATCCTGATCCTCCTGAATAAGGAGGCTCAGGCTCAGATCTTTCCTTAACTAGTTCTGTGGCTGACTATGCCATCCCATGAGGCTAAGAGGTGTGATTAATGTAGATTTACACAATCAGAACTAATTCTGATCCCCTACCTCTGAAAGACTCTGCCTCTTTCCTTAACATGTAAAATTTCACTGGCTCTAATCATATGACCTGTGTGGAATAAAGTCACCTCCCTACAGGAACAGGCAAAGCATACTTAATTACTCTCTGCACAGAATATCTATCCCTCAGCAATATGTACTACATAGCACCTCCCCAAGCCAAGGCAGTTTCCAGATAGTATATAAGGCACTCTGATCTCAGGAATTCTAGGAAATGTACAATATCTTAGGAAGCCTGTCATCATTCTGCCCAAGCATCTCCCTTACTTTAAGATTTTTAGTCCATGGCACATCTCTCCTGCTGTCACATACTATTGTTTTCCTGTTATATGTGCCATTCTCTATTTCCCTTTGGGAGCCAGACCCTAGGGGTCTCCGTGCAATAGGAGCAGAGGAGGAGGAGGTGCTGAAAGAATGGTGATCTCTACAGAAGGATTCACCTTTGAGAAAAGTCTCTAAGAATCACACTTCAACAACTGCCTTAAACAGAGACTGAAAAGGAAGAACCCTATGAAAGGAGAGAAATTTCTAAGAGCTGCATGTAAATCTAATTAAGTGTAATACAACAGAACAGAGTTGGAGCAGATGAAAGCATAAGCCAATTCTCAGGGGAAACTTCTTAGAGCTAAAATTCATTAGATTTTACGAAGATCCTCTAAAAAAAAAAAAAGCAATAGTTGACTCTCTTAATGCCGTAGCGGAAAAGGTACTCAAGAGTGCCCTTGAGGGAGCAATATACAACCTGAACTTACATCATAGGTCTTTTCCTTCTTTCCTACTTATGACACTGTAGTAGCTTGCCACCCAAATCAGAACACAGAATTTAAAAGCACTTTTCAAAAACTGTTTCCCGCAGGTTGGCATCACTTTGCTTATGCATTTGCATTTGCAAGCACTGGCACAAAATCAATTATTCATAAGTACTTTCCTAAGCAGGTCCCTGCCCCATGTGGTAAATCTCCCTTGAAGTTACACTACTGTGTAATTAAGTTTAATGTAGTTTGAAGCATAAATAAGGTCATTTCTATTGTAGAGATTTAATTATGGGATTTCTTTTTATTTTCTACCCCAAAGCTGAATATAGTGCTACCCTTCTGGCTTTTCAGATTATATGGTTCCATTCTTCCGTCCTAGGGCACACATGGAGAAATGTACTTGGTGAATGTTTTGCCAAATGTAAGGCTGCAGGAGATGAGTAAGTCATTTAGTGAAAGAGCTGACCAAAGGGATACTTATGTGGAAGGCTTGGTTCAAAGAAGGTCCTTATACATCACCAAGAGCCCCATCCAAGTACTGGCAATAGAAGTGGCTTCCAAGTGACCCAAGGCATTTCTTAATAAGGCAAAAGATGGACCATGGGATGAAACATGATTAGAACCTAATTTAAGCATTGACTTGGGAGGACACCAAAGGATAACCTGCAATAAAATGTCATCATTCCAGAATGGCATTCTAGACTCCTGCCAAAGATTAAGTATGACTTGGGTAAGAGATTTTAGAGGAAGAGGTTAAAAATATATGGGCAATATCATTAGATTCAAAAGTACTGCTGAGAACACAGAAAAATGATTAGCATTATTTTTTTAATTAGATAACACTTTCTTCCATGGCAAGCAATAGATAACCTGTTTTTCGAGGGTAACCTCTATGTGCATGTGCACACATATACATACACAGACATGTGCCATTATCCACAGATATTTTTGTCCCATTCTCATATATAGGGCCACTAAACATAAAAGAAATAATATAGCATTTCATAAAAACATTAAAACTAGCACTGGGAAAAGTAAAGGAAAAGATGTAACTTAGAAAACAGCTACAAGGGACACTGGTGGTGTCCCTGTGACATTTGCTATCACTCCATTTGTGCCCATCTGTAAGAACAGAGCACATTTTTGGCCAAATTTGTGATTTCATTGGTGCAGGGAGTACCCACTAAGAAACTCCCTCTACCAATGGAGATCAGCATCTTCCCAAAAGTTGATCATCTTAGGCAGGGGTGGGGAACCTGCAGCCTTGAGGCCCCATGTGGCCCTCTGGGTCCTCAAATGTAGCCTTTTGACTGAATCCAAACTTCCTGGAAAGTGAAAGGGCAACATTTGAGTACCTAGAGGGCAACATGTGGCCTCAAGGCTGCAGGTTCCCCACCCCTGTCTTAGCGTATTACCTGAAGGTGCTAAGAGCTAGCATGGCTTGCCCAGCACAGTCAGTATGTGTCAGAGGAGGGTCTAGAACTCAGGTCTTCCTGACTACTTGAAACCAGTTTTCTTCTACACCAGTAGGGTCAAGCTCAGATAGAAAAGGGATCAACTAAACTGGGGCTGTCCAACCCTAGGTTTTTATTGAAGCAACAGACAATATATTTTGATCTGGCATTTTAGTGAGAGCTCTGCAGTATCTTGGCTTTGTTTACTAAAGCATTTATGTACATTTCTGTGCTTGTAGGTGGGCCACATAAATCGCACTATGGGCCGCATTTTGGATAGCCCTGAACTAAACCATACATTAGGATCCCTTCAGGACACATATTAACTTTTTTAAAAATAAGTATTATAATTATCTATTTTTAATATATTTTTATTTGCTTTGATAAATATTTTCTGATTACATTTTAATCTTGTTAATCTGCACTTGCAAGTGTTATGGGCCTCACATGGCCCAGTAGTGACATGTTAAACATCTCTGTTCTACACAGCATTCATGCTCCCTAAACTAAATTCAGCTAAATTGATATCAGGTGGATTATTATGCCTGCGCCTCCTGTGTGCTAAGATACATCATGGAGGAGTTTCAGATTATAACATGACTCCACTCTAGGACCAATTCTGCTTCTTCCTCATTTTGTTTGCTATAATTGTTAATAGAGGTGAATCTTCAGAAGAGTCATATTCATGCAGGAGCCTGGAGATTGGCTAGCATACAACCAACAAGCATCTTAGACTTTACATTCTGAAAGCTAATCTACTCAAATGCCACGCCTAGGTCCTCTCCAGAGCCAAACAAAGAATCACTGACGAAGAAATGCTTAAGAAAACTCTATCCCTTTGAACAAAGACAACAAATAAAAAAATGTCTTGTATAGTTTAGTATACACTTTTATAGCAACTATGAAAATTTATTGAAAGAATGAGGCATTTACATATAGCTTGTAGCCCATAAACACTCAATTTTATATTTTTACAAACATAGTTCTCAAGATGTCACCTATCTCTCCAAAAATTTGTGTAGTCAATGAAAGAAAGCAGAGTAAAGCACAATTTCTGACTTTCGGTACTATCTGTGCCTATCACTAAAGGAGGTGACTTTTAAATGCCATTTCTCTGGAACATTTTCCTAATGATCCTCTAAGTTTCTTAAGCCCTTGGCAAATTTACACGACTAGAATAGGCCATCACATTTTTTCTGTAATAATAAAACCACTAAAATAATTGATGTTAACTGACTGATTATTACTGCTAATTACTAATACTAACTGACTACTGCTACTGTTAGCAAAGTATAGGATATTTAAAGTAATTCTGTTTAGACCAAGATTTAAAGAAATAATAATACCATACCCTTCTCATTTATGCTTACTATTAACAATCATTGTTTAACCTAATATTTTTATTCTTCTAGGCTTGAGTAGAAAATAACCCTCAACTTTCCCTAAACCTTTTCTTACCATGAATATCCCACCAGGTCCATATAGAGTTATAGATCCACTCCCAGCACTTTGGGTCTTTACTACAGTTTCATGTTGAAAATCTCTTTTAGTTAGCTTTCATTTAACCTTTGATTTGTTCAATAGCAGGGCAAATCTTTGGGTGCCTACTTATAATTCTTCCAAAGAATTTTCACACTTGAAAATCCAGATTTCCACAAATTTTGCCTCAATAACTTATGATTGTACATATTTGTCACATGTTTCAAATAGACTATTATAATCTTACTATTTAACAGATATACAAGTAACAAATATTCTGGATTTCAATACACCTCTCTGAAACATAATCAGTAGGTTAAGCTAGGCATGAGAAAATGTAAAGGCAAGCAAAGTAGGACTTTTTGTTGTCTTTTGTTTTGCTTCTCAGCACTAAGATAATCAAGTGCCTTTGAGTCTTGCCTTTGTTTGAATCAAGAGTCATTGATTGGCAACAATTTATATGACGTGGTGCTAGTGTGGTTAGAGGTCTTTCCCATACCCTTTTGCTAAGTAGGCGCTAAGCCCCAGGGCCCTAAACAGGTTATATATGCTCTGAGGTTAGCATTTTGCTTTTGGGGCTCACTCATTGGAAGAGTATCCAAAGTGGAGACTTTGGGTAGCCATTAAGGAGCACACCCCCTACTTTGAAAACCCATATGTTGGTGCTTCTTTCTGTATTGCTTTCCTTAGAAAAGCAGATCAAAGAACCTGTGCTAGCAGCCCTCCTATATGCTGGTGTTGTTGGTCTTACATAACCAGGGTAGCTGCAAGCAACATTGTTGTTACAGAGAATCAGGAAAATGCTCTAGTATCTAGTTCCTAACACAGATTTTTCTTTTATTTCCACAAGTATATATTATGTTAGAGCAGTTAAGTGGCACAGTGAATAGGGGCCAGAGTTCAAATCTGGCCTCAGACACTTACTTGGGCAAGTCACTTAACCCAGTTTGCCTCAGTTTGCCTCATCTGTAAAATGAGCCAGAGAAGGAGATGGAAAACTACTCTAGTATCTTTGCCAAGAAAACCCCAAATGGGGTCACAAAGAGTCAGACAGGACTGAAAATGAATGAACAACAACTACATTATGTCAATCAAACAAATACATTTGAGTTCCTACATTGTGCAAGGTACTCACAGTAAGCATTGTGTAGGATACAAATAAATATGAGACATAGTCCCATCCCTCAAGTAGCTTACAAACAAAGTAGGGCAATGACAAATGCGTATAAGTAGCCAGCTAATGAAATTCAGCTTTCTGTCTGTGCTTTAAAGTTTACAAAATACTTTCCTCATAACAACTCTAAGATAGGCCAATCAGTAAACATTTATTAATCACCTACTAGTTGCCAGGCACTGGCAGTGGGGCTATAGTAGGAAGACAAAAGTAAGTATTATTATTCCCCTATACTAATGAAGAAACTGAGGCTCAGAGAGGCTAGGTGACTAGAAGGTAGGATAAAACTCAGGTCTTCTTACTCCAATTCTAGTACATTTTCCAATGACCAGTGCTGCCCCTCAACAGTAAAAGTTCTATTATTCAACTAGAATTGAATCATGTCTATGGTGTAAGATGAGTCTAAATTCATTTTTCTGCTAAATTATCAGTTAATTTTCCAAAATGTATTTGTTAAATAATAAATCATTTTATGTACATTTGGTTGGACATCTACTGCATCTATTCTCCATTTTTTTCTCTAGTACTAGACAGTTTTAGTGATCACCATTTTATAATATATTTTAAAGTCTATGAATGGAGAGAAGATTTTCATTATCTTTCTTTAGTATGCTCTTTGATATTCTTATCTTTTTTTATTTTCCATATAAATTGTGTTGTGATTTTATCTAATCCTGTGGGCCAAGGTGAGGGACACAAGATAGTCAGTAAAAAACTAGATGTAGAGTAGGGAAGACCTCAGTTCAAATATCACCTCTGATTCTTTTTATCTGTGTACCTCTGAGCAAGAAATCTCTTAAATTGTCTCCAACTTGAACTGTTCCTTAAATCTTATCTACTAAGTCACAGAAACTCTCTGTTTTGTGAAAAGAGTTCCCATACCTTCAAAATTAAGCATCCTTGACGTATTTGGGACAAGAGGTATGTGATTACATTGAAATAAAACATTTCTGAATAACAAAAAAATTATAGCTATAGACAGATTACTCGGCATTTTAAAAGTAATTATTTTAAAATTACTAAATTAACTCAAGGTTATGATGTATAAATGGTCAAAAAATATAAGAAAAAAATTTACCAAATCCATTGATATTGTCCATCCTTTCAGACACTTTGAGAATTGAGCCCAAAATTGCCCTTAAAACTATGTTGCCTCCGTCTTGAACCTCTCCTGAGTATGCTTGATGTAGTCCTGCCACTCTCTCTATCTTTGTTTCCTTTTGAACAATCAATATCAGCTATTAAGCACATATTAAACACTCTGTACCAGGCACTGTGCTAAGCTTCTTTCATGCTGCTTTACTGCTTCAGCTTCATAATGAAGCAAACCAGAGACTCTGATATCAGAGTCTAAATGTGAAGCCCCCACTGTTATTAATGAACAAAATATTTTATGTAGAAATCCTTACTCATTTTTTCCACTTTTGATCTAATTATTGTCCTCCTTCCAGTTTAATTCTTAAATGCCTCAACATGAGTTTACTTATTAGGTTGGTATATGAAGTTTCTTGTACATTTATCTTTCTTTGCACTGTTTCTCACTATTATATCATGTCATATAGCTCATAATCTTCTGCAATTGTCCTCCATAAGATTTTACAAACAAGTTTTATTCTAAACTGGTGTTGCCCTCAGGTGCCATCCCTCACCTTTTGGCATAGAGATCAAATGTTAGCTAATTGAGACAGTTTTTAGGTTCTTTTG
The DNA here is from genome assembly GCA_028646595.1 of Phalanger gymnotis. Classification (NCBI taxonomy): domain Eukaryota; kingdom Metazoa; phylum Chordata; class Mammalia; order Diprotodontia; family Phalangeridae; genus Phalanger; species Phalanger gymnotis. The sequence goes on along the minus strand of CM053622.1, from coordinate 732,156,340 downwards.
CTTTCTCATTGCAAAAAATAAACTTTCTTAGAAAATTGTATTATTCTGAGGCGATGTCTATTCTTTCATCCATTTCCCATTTTTTCAGTGTCAACAGCTTGTTTAAAGAGGTCATGTCAAAATAGTTTCAGCTATTTATCATATATGCTTCCTATTTTTATTCTTTATTCTGGTTTTGTATTGATTTTGACCTTTGTTCTAAGAAGTTAGTGGTCTGAATATACAGAGACAATTGCTTTGGAAATGACTCCCATCTCAATTAATAGCCACTTTCTGTTTGTTAAAATATAATCAGCTCTATTTTTGCCATGATCTAAGATAATATCTTAGTATCATAGATTTAGAGCTCAGAGGAAACTTAGTAGCCATATAGTTTAATCCCTTCATTTTATAGATAAGCAAACTGATGTCCAGAGAAGTTAAGTAATTGGTTCACAATGTCTAACACTTCCCAACTCTCTTCTCAACATAAATATTCATGACACATAGACATAAAATTTTTGTATAGTCCATAAAACAGTCTAGAACTTTGCCAAGATTCAAAGTGAAATTCAGAAGAATGGATTTAATTCTGTGAAAGTTTAAATTATTCAGAAAAACGTATTAATTAAATTGGCAATAATCACCACTTTTAAAATGTGAAGGTCAATGTAATTGGCCCCAAAATGTCTTTCTATTCATACTTGTAAGTAATGCCTTTCATAAAGGACATGCAAGTGAATTACAGGTCTTTTTATTTCTAAAAATACCTTTTCCCCATCATGAAATTCATCATGTATGAATAAATTTAACAAATGTATCCCAGACAGAATGCTGACCTATTTGCACTGGTAATGTGGCTCAAAGGCATGGAATCCAATATGTCTCCTGTACCTCCTTCTCTGTGTCTAGGATAGCTCACTCACCCCAACCTGTACTCACACTGGCAGTGGGTAGAAGGAGACAGGAGGAGGGGAGACCACAGGATCTCCTTTCAGGATCCTAGTATAAGGGAGAGATATTTCTCCTATTCAATTCTATACCTCCTGAGCCCCCATTGGTGAGCTTGCTATCTATACAAAGCAATACCAATGGCACCATTGGCTCCAGCATAAAACATTCACTAAACAAGAAGGCAAAAGCAAGAATAATGAAAATATATCAGGCCATCCATAAGCCCAGTTAATACTCTTCCACAAATGCAAACAGTATCACTGGAGTGAGGAGACAGTGGGAACACACAGAAATTCAGCATCAAGGCACTTAAGTAAGGAACCCCATGTACCCAGAGCAACTTATGACGATGGACTGAAGGCCTAGAGGTCAATGGATTCTCTAAGAGAATGGACTTCACAATGTGCCACTTAATCTTCTTATGATCCTTTCCACTCTTCTATTGGACAAAGCCACTTCTCTGCTAACTTTCAGGCTACTTTAATGGATGTTAAACTCTTCTATGCAAACCACAGCTTTACATTTTCAGCGAAGCCGCAATTCCTTCAAGTCTCGAATACCCTAAGCTAATCAAGTCTGTTCAGCAGGGATAGGAGAAGCCGGAGGAGCAGTAAAAGGAAGCATAGGCAAGCCCTTGAGAGGTCTCTCCTCTCTAAAGCTATAGGTGGCACTAAAGTCAGTAAATCTAGCCAGCTATTCATGTAGGATAGATTTGAATTTTCTCCAATCAGCTTCCAGCAGCTACAGTATTCTCCTTCAATTAGGACAGTAGCTTCAGATGTTGACCACTAACCTAGTCCTAAGAAGCTGCTCCAATCTTCTGAATTTTCTCCACTCTGCTCAGTTCAAGTATCAGGAGGTAGGTGCCATAGTTAGCTTCTCACTTCAATCTACTAATATGTCTTCTTATTCTTCTAATCTTCCATTAAATTATTAGCTCTTTCAGAGCAGAGACTTTCTTTTTCTTGATTGTAGCCCTAGCACTTAACACAGTGCCCATAACACAGTAGGTACTTAACAAATGTTTATTAAATTGAACTCTGATCTCTGGCTTCTCATCTTCTCACTTCCTATCTTCATCTTCCATGCCTCAAATCAGGGCCTCCTCATGAGTGGTAACCTGTCTCTAATTCAGTTTGAAAAGAACTCAAAATCTATATAGTTTAATTAGGTATAACACAAACAATAGATAGGGATAGGGACTGGATTTTTTAATTCATTGGTAGAAGGAACTTCCAGGAAAGGAAATTTACTCTATCATCTATGTACCTTTGAAATTTAGAAATCTGCCCAAAGAATTGAGAGTGATTTGCTCTAGGTCACATAGCCAATATGGAGTATCACCAAGACTTGAACTCTGCTTTTCCTGACTTCAAAGCCAACCTTCTATTTGTGATGATATTGTGATGATATGCTGTCTCACAATACAAATAAATTTACAATTTTCTCATACTGCCCAAATAATTCTGTGATTTCTATTTTCCCAGCTATGTCTTTCAAAACCCTGAAACCTGTCATATGTAAATGGACTTGTGAGTTGGCTTGCAGTTATCCCTACCTTCAGTCAGTACTTATGCCTTAGAGCTGCTTTCAAATAGACACTCTCAGTATATTTCTCTGAAGGGCAGGTTTCTCTCATATCCCCAGAACTGAATCAGCTTGCTTTTCTCACATGAATTTGTGGATTTTTTCTGTATCTTTTGGCAAATAAAAGGTTCATGTACTTTACACAAGAATTTGTTTTATAAGAAAAGTACCATCTCTTTTCATAAACCAAGAGGATTTTTTTAAATAGGCAAATTCAGAAAATTAAGTCATAGCAACAGGAACCTTGAGAGGTGCTTAGAATAATTCCAAAGTCCTTTAGTAGCCAGTAGATGATGTATCTTGACTTTCCCAAAGCTTGCAGGTACAATTCTGGTAGGGATAGATAAGGAAACTGTAATGCACTGAGTAAGAACATGAGTCAAAGAGAAGACTCAAACAAATGAGAGTAACGTCACAATTTTAATCAACTAAGCATAGCATATGCTTCAGATTTTGGAAATTACACAAACTTATGTTCATTGAAATAGCTATAGATCCCATAAATAAGCCTAGAAGGGTAAGTAGTAAAAAAAAAAATGTAATAGCTTCTACAAAGTCCATAGAATTTACTTCTTAGAAGAATTGAGCCACGCCTTCTTTCTCAAGCCTAGAATCTATTTAATTTAGTTTTACGTGTAATAGTCAGAGTATTGATTTATCAGACAGTAAATGTCACATATAAGATTGGAATCCAACTCTCTCCTGACTCCAGACCCAGGTCTCTTTCTAATATAACATACTGCCTTGGTGATTTTAAAGGCTTTCTCATAAGACCAGCAGGTGGAGGCCCATTTTCTTTGAATGACCATTTTTAAAGAGAATAACTAGAAAGTCATGAGCCTTAAGTGGCGCCATTTAACTGGTCTGAAAGAGAAAAAAAGACAGCAAACAAGGAGTACCACAAGGAAGATCACTTTCTCTTGATTTGTGCCTGGCATTAGTTGAATGTAGTAAGTCTTTAAATCAATTTTAAATATGTTATGAACAGTCAAATAGAGAAAAAACTTAAAATGTTCTAGATTTTAAGTTTATTCTATAGGAAAAGGAAGTCACTAAAAATGGGGAAAAAAATAAAAACAAAAAATCATTTATAGAATTGATCTTCTGGGTGTAGAGAACTGACTATATTTATATCTCTTCTCTGTCATGAGGTAGATTTAGAAGTGAAAGGCAGCTTGTATCAGTAAGGCAAGATTCACAATATTGATGGTGACCGTGAATATGCCCATGTAGTTCAATATTGCAAAATATAACAGACTCTTTATATAGAAGGCAGAAGAAGTAAAACATTTATTCAGACACTAGAGGATCAGATCCCAAAACCAATAATTCCAATTTGACATACCAACAATTGTATCCCAAAACCAGTAAGTCCACTTCACTATAACAGCAAGGAAATTAAAACACGGTATCACAGCAGAGAGCCAAGCCATCCTACAGCCTTCCCTCTGTTGGGGCCTTCGCATAAACACTCACTCAAAAATCCTAGCTGTCTGCTTACCTGCATCCTCTCTTCTCAAAGTTCTCTGAGCCCTTGGGGTTCTCTCTCTCTCTCTCTCTCTCTCTCTCTCTCTCTCTCTCTCTCTTTCCTCTATCTGCAGTTCTTTCTTCTCTCTCACAACTCTTACCCCACGGTTGTCTCTTTTGAGCTTAATGGCTACCCTCAGGATATGTGTGTGTATATGTGTGTGTACACATTATGTATGTATGTATGTATACACCTTGTCTAGGGCCCAAGGACTTCATGCCTAATCAGCAAAAGGGTGTGGGCCTGCCTATAAACAAGCCTCCTCTAATCAAGCTTCCCTTAACTAGCTCCACCTGAGGCCTATTAACATTTAGTCAAATACATCCCTCCCCTCTATCCCATTGTATGCATGCTCACACACATCACAGGTGAGGAAAAGTTAAATTATTTGCCCAAGGTCACAGGTCAAATATGTGTGTGTGTATACACACATATATATATAATATACATACATACATATTTGTGTGTACATGCATATATGTGTGTATTATATACATGTGTACATGCATATACATATGTGCGTGTATGTGCATACTACATATGTGTAGTATATGTGTGTATACTGCATATATAGTATATGTATCTGTGGGTGCACATACATGCATATATGTCATTTAGTTGCAGGGGTGCCTATTTCCAACTCTAGAATCTCTAGATCCCTAAAGGAGCCAGGGAAAGAACTCAAATCAAAGAAGACAAAAACCAGAGATTACTTAGAAAGTAATCTGCAATAAATTTTATTTCCCTAGTAGAGGATGCACCCAGTTTTTATTGTCCACTTGCAAGATGGAAGACACTAATATATGTCTATTGAATAGACCCGAATTAATTACAGTAGGCATATCTGCACATTGTTATTAGTCAATACGTAAGACACTCGGCATTTATGTAATCATTTCCACTAGATATACTACTGATCTTCATTAATTCAATAGTCAAATTGGTTTGTCCAAATGTTTTCAAGACTTCTACTTTCTAAGGACCCTAATATGAAGTAAAATGTTCTTTATGGTAACTTTCACTTTCATCATCAGTATTTATAATGAGTTAGGACTATGTTATGATGTGACTCATTTATAATGATATGTACACTTTTTAGTACAATTTTAAGTAGGTAATTGGGAGTGCCTGGCTGTAAGGAACTCTCATTCTCTTAGCACCTCATCTACTCTTTGGCTATTATTAGATATCATTAGAAACAACATTGCTTCTTTGGGCTACTTGCTTACACTGTAAAAACACTGATTTAATTAAATGATCAAAAAAGTGATGAATTTTCCTTACTTTCAACAAAAGTGTAACTTAGATCCTTGTGTTTGCAAGAAATAATCTATTATTTTAATTTTCTGATTTGCTTAGTTAATTACTTAAGACCCCATCATCTTAAACTTTAAAGTGTTATACTGCATAAATGAGAACCAGTATTATTTACCATTAATTCAGATCACCCCAAGATCATTTAAGGGTGAAACAGGAGGAAGACAAGAGACAAAAATGGAAAAGATCTGTCAAAACTTTTATAAAAGCTATTTTATCCATCAGTAACAATGGAGCCACCATTTTGAACTCTTACCTCATAATTATCCATTCATTAAGAAGAAAAGATAGCTAAAATAAAGATAGGAAGAATTGGATCAGGCCAAATATACACAAAGAAGATCCATATTAAAATGAAATTCTGAATGTGTTGAAGAATCATTTCTCAAAATGTAACTAATTCCACCCAAAAAGCCATAATCAATAGGGAATCAATAAGGTCATTGGTATATGATCCCCTTGAATACTGTGATGGCTGTACCTAGGAGCACAGTCTTCTGACTTTTTCTAGTTACAGTTCCTCTTTATTATATGTAATAAAATTATTCTTGAAAAGTCACCTATAAAGCAGATTTCTGTATAGCAATCTTATTTTTCACTGACTTGGAGGTGTGATCATCTGGTGGGTTTTTTTTTTTAATCCTCAAGGCAGCAACAAACCTGTAAAATTTAGATTTTTATAGAAAAAAATGGAACATTTTCTGACAAGAATAATACTTATAAGAAACTCAGGGTTCTTTTTCAGTTTAGCACAATAGCTTAAATGTCAAAAAGGACTATGACAGCTTAGCTAAACTTAAAACATTAGACTAAAAGTCACTCAGACCTTATCTAACATCCTTGCTAGTAACATACTGAAGGAATTTTTTTGTTTGTTTTTTTTAGTCTTGTTTCTAGACTTTGTAGAAACTACTAGTTTTTAGAAATGAACAGATCCATAGAACAAGCACTGAAATAATATTTTAATCCTAGCTTCACCACTAACTAGCTGTCTATATAATTAGGGAAGTTAAATGGTTAGCACAAGGTCACAGGCAAAACTCCCTGTACCTTAATTTGTTTCAAGACTGCCTACCTCTGATACTGAGTGGGCTAGCCATTCAAACTGTCTGCGCTACAACTTACTGGTGTGTAAAATGGAGATTAAAGTAACTATCTTACCTACCTCACTGAGCAGAAGTATGACTAAAATGAGAAAGAAAATGCATATGAAAACCTTTGAAAAATGTGAAGTGGTATGCATTCTTCTTCACTTTTGATAGAGAAGTTACAGAAATACAGGTACAGTGGCAACAATGAATGAGAATACAGCACTAAGAAATAAACCAGAGCAATTTGGTTTAGTAAATAGCAAATAAGAGCACATTGCCTGAAACAGCGAAGAAATATATGATTTTCAGATAATATACAATTTAATGGATAAATAAAGCAAATATTCTCTGAATTATATAATTCCAAATATTGATGTATCGAGCTTTGGTATAACAAGGTATACTTTCTATGACAATTCCTCATTTCTTTAAAAATAATTAACTAGGGTATGTGATTGGTATACTTGAATTTTTAATGGATTACAAGGATCTGAGTCACATTTAGGACTTTAGGCCTTGACTTCACAACCCTGGAGCAAACAACTCTCAGATTAGAGGGGCATTGGTGCTAGCAAATTGTGTATTAGCATAACCTTGCTTAATAGCAGAATCATGGAATCATGGAATCATGGATCCAGAGAGGCCATCTAGTCCAACTGCACATAGATAAGAATGCTCTCTATAATACCTAAGGCAAGTAACTATCCAGCCTTTGCTTGAAGACCTCCAGTGAAAGGATATCCACTACCAAACCAGGCAGACTACTACACTATGGATTAGTTCTGTTGGGAAGTTTTTCCTTATATTGAATCAAAATATCCTTCTCTACAACTTCCATTTATTATTCTGGTTCAGGGGTGGGGAACCTGTGGCCTCAAGGCCACATGTGGCCTTCCAGGTCCTCAAGGGCAGCCCTTTGACTGAATCCCAACTTCACAGAACAAATCCTCTTAATAAAAGGATTTGTTCTATAAAACTTGGACTCAGTCAAAAGGTAGTACCCAAGGATTTAGAGGGCCACATGTGGCCTTGAGGCAACAGGTTCCCCATCCCTGTTCTAATTCTTTCTTTGGGGACCAAGCAGAATGAATCTTTATTGCATAATAGGAGAGGCTGCAGCACTCCAAATTCTAGACTTGAAGTTAGGAAAACCTGGGTTCTAATCCTGCCTTTGACACTTAGTAGCTGTGTGACCACAGCCAAGTCACTTTATCTTTGTTACCTCCATTTCTTTCTGGAAAATAAGGAAGTTGGGGGTCAATGACCTCCTAGGTCCCTCCCAGTTTTGAATCTGTGATCCTATGACAGTCTTTCAAATACTTTAAGACAAATAGTATGTTCCCCCTAAGTGTCTTTTTCTTTAAATTTAATATTCCCAGTTCCTTCCACCAGTCCTTATGTGACATGCTCTTGAGGTCTCTCACCATCTTAATTGCCAAACTCTAGGGGACGCCTCACTATAGAATGGAGATGATGCTAGATTCTTGGAGGCTGTGCCAACAGAGCTCAAACAATGAGAGGTTCCACCAGGATGGAACAGTATGAACCCAACAATGAACTAGCTGTCTGGTCTTGCCTTGCTATGTTCAGAGAGGCTCACCGCCAATGACTGAAAAGGTGATAAATTGTTTTGGTGACAGCAAGTCTTGAAACCATCTCCTGAGGTATGGAAGTGAGGCATTCTGTATCAGTACATGGAGGGCAGAGAGATTAAATCACAGCCTCTTGAAGCAAAGTAAGTAATGAGGTTTTTCCAACAGTGAGGAGTCTGCTGCAAGCATAACAAAGTCTGGGATCTTAAAGGCTCCTTTGGGGGAAAATCGAGGATACTGCCTAACCTAGTGTCATGGAACCAAAAACAGAAGCTTGAGGACTTGAATTGGTGTTGAGGGTGACCCATGAATTCATCTCATCCATCCTTGGTGTGTCAGTGTAGAATTTGTTGTTAGAATTTTTTCCCTATGGTAATTTTATTCGAGGACTGCTGATTTTTCCCAAATTTTGGATAAATGGTATTGCCAAGTGAAAGGGTCATCATTATGTTAGTCTAATGAAAATGTCAGCAGTTGTATAGTCCATACTGGACAATTTCCACACAATCCTTTCTCAAATGTTGTTGTGTTTTCCTATTTCTGGACACACACACACACGCATACACACACACACGGACTTGGAATTTTATCAGCATAGGGAGCTCCTGATGGAAAAACTTCCACAAATATTAGAAATTAGCATCCCATTTATCATTTATAATCTTAGAGTGTTGACTGGGGCCAGGAAAGTGTAAACCATTTAACCATTCATAATTTGCGTTTTCTGCTAACGTGTGTCAAGGGAAGAATTTGAACTCAGGTCTTCCTGACTTCCAGGGCCCTCTATCCACTAGGCCATGCAGCCTCCTTTCTCTGGGTTAACTAGTTATAGCAATAACACCACCAATGACAACAACTAAAAGATATGTAGTTCTATAAAGCTTGCAAAGCATTTTACATCTATTTTATTTAAGATTAATAACCCTCTGAGGAAGATACCACAGATGTTCTTATCCCCATTTTTTAGGTGAGGCTGAAAAATATTAAGTGTCAATATGCAGTATTTTAATTCAGGTCTTCCTTCTTTCCCCGTCTTAGTTGTATTCTTTATCTAGAGGCGCTGTTTCCACCAGTATTTTTTTAAACCTCAGTCACAATGTCACCTAACATTTGTGTATTGCAATAATAATAATGACAATAATAATTTTTTTCAAGGCTTACAAAGCACTTTAAAAATATCTCATTTGATACTCATAGCAACCCTGGAAGGGAGGCAATGTTATTATCCCCATTTTACGGATGAGGAAACAGGCTAAGAGTGATTTGCCCAGGGTTAGACACCTAGAAAACTTTACAGTTTCCCTTGCACTTCCCTGAACACGTTGTCTTTACAGCAGATTAATGAGGGAGTCCAGGATGCCACACATTATGTATAGGAAACAGCTTCAGAATGTCCGAATAGATCACCCAAGATCACCCTGTCAGAACTAGAACCCTGTTCTTCTGAGTCCTAAGGCAATATTCTTTTTACCAAAGCACACTGCCTCCCTGAAGTGAGACATAGACAGGTGCATATGAGGAAGCTTTTCTAGGCCCTTTCTAGTTCACACTGAGCTCTCTTCCCAGGTATTTAGTGTTGATTCATCATAGAATCTTGGTCCTGGAAGGAACCTTAGATGCCATTTAACCCAACCACTGCACAAAGTCATCAATCCTGTCTGCCAGATCCTTAACAAGTGGTCCTAGACAAATGATTTAACTTCGCTGGGCCTCCATTTCTTCACCTAGAAAATTAGGAGGTTGTACTACATGCCTCTGAAGGTCCTTTCTATCTCTGAATCTATGATCATATGAGCCATGATCCAGAGAAGTACCAGGTTTAACGCTATAGTGCTTAATAATTCTCTTATTGTTTCATCACTCTGTCTACCAATCTAGACTTGGGGGGACTGACCATATCTTTGACTCCTGAATTTCCTGTCTCATTCTTCAGTGCAGTGTGGAGCTAAGAGAGTTATTGACCATAGACCTAGAGGTTGACCCGGGTTAACAATTTGGGCTTAAGTGGGGCTGCTTTGGACACTGGTTGTGCTTATGGACAATTTAGAATCCCCACAGTGGTCAGTAGAAAGGGAAGAAATAAACATCCAGAGAAGGAAAATAACATCAATAGGAGCCTGAACCCTAAATAGTTGGCACACTAGAGAGGGCAGCTAAGGTGGCAGCCAGGCTAACTTCATTGCCCCTTCCACTCAGGGCTGCCTGAGTGCTTGTAGGGAGAAAACAAAACAGCCCCAGCTTCTGGGCCTTATGAGAGAGCTAGAGGTTATACTTCTGCAATTTGCAAAGAAATTACACAAGAAGTATTTGAGGGCAGAACCCAGGGGAAGTAGATGGGTGGCCACGGTTGGAACGGGGGTAGTGGGAGCTCTGAATCATTGTCCACTAGGCAACTGTGAACTCTGCTGATTGTCCTAGGAATGGTGGTCAAAAGAGTAATGATGTATGTTTTCCCTAGAGCACCATTTTTGTTTGTTTCTTTTCACTTTGAAATTGGTCTGTGGAGCAGAGTTCTATCCAGGGTCAATAGAAGCTGTACCCATAAGAACAATCTCTTGTGCCATTCCCTTGCCCTCAAGACTAGAACATTCTTGGTACCATTCATTTTCCATAAAGACTGTGCCTCTATAAGCCATGGAAGTCCAGCACAAATCATGGTATTCACTGAAGATCACATAACCATGGTGCCTTTTTGTAGAGTGCCTTCATACAGGCAACTATGGAGAGCTCAAGACGGTAGTCAAGAAGACCCAAATTCAAATCCAGTCTCAGACACATATTAGTTGTGTGACTCGAAGCAAGTCACAACCTCCATCTGCCCCAGTTTCCTTTCCTTAATGGGAATGATAACAGCATCTACTTACCAGGATGGCAATAAGGATAGAAAATATTTTTGAGTACTTTGTAAACATTAGAGATACTAAAATGCTAACTATTATTAGTGTCCAATAAGATCATAGAATCATAGCATTGCAAAGCTGAGAAGCATATTAGAAATAATCTCATACAAACTTTCATTTTACAGATGAGGAAACTTGAGTCTGGATGAGGACCTTGGGTATATTATTTTTTGCTTTGATTCTTAGCCTCTCTAACTTTCTCAATCTGAAAGTATAACTACTCATAGGTCTGATACCAATACTAATAAACGAGGAAATGTTAATGTCTGTTTTTACCACTTACAGCTCCCCAGAAAGCTCAGGAAGCCTGATGGCCTCCATTACCTGGGTATCGTCATATTGGTGGCAGACTTAATTCGGATACCTGAATGACTTAGCTGCAGCTCAGAACTCCCCAACTCAAGCCATCCACCAGATTCAGCAATCTGAGCAGCGTGGGCTACAGGCTTGTACCACCAGCTAGAAGCGGCATAAATTTCAGAATGAAACACACTAAATGATTAGTTGCGGCATCAGGATTCAGTCTCAAATCTGCTAACCCCCAATCCAGTACTCTCAACATTATGTTATAATTCCCTCCCGTGTGCCATATATTTTATTTTTATTGATTTTTAGGGGAAGGTTGGGGTTTCCTTTTATTTCCAGTGTGGTTATATGGGAGTATCCAAAGTACATCTACACTGAATCTTGGCTAAAGAGTGGAGTAGGTGACTGAAAAATGTGTAGTTTAGAGATGAAGATAATTAGTGGCTTTCCATTTTATGGGTTCCCAGTGACTCAGAACTAATGGCTGGCACCTCTGGAAAACATTAGGCAAAATCACTCTGCCTTTACTGACAACTCCTAGCTACTGCCCAAAGGGAATAGTCTATGGATGCTAATGCCCTGAGGCAAACACAGCAGAACTATGGTGTCTTAATTGGAGAAATTATTCCTTCAAACCTCACTCTCATTTTTTTCCCTTGTGGAAGGCCTTTTCTATTTGTGGGAGGCAGCTATGTTATTATTTGGAGAAACAGTACCCCATCTGACTTGAATAATGTGGTTAAAGACAACACATCACTACCATACTAACTCACCTTCCCCCTCAAATCCTAGCTGGTTCAAAATGAGCACAAGCATGAGGGAAGAGTTGTCAGGGCTGTTAGAATAGTCTATTCTCAAAAATGTCACAAAAATAGTGTACTTTGGATAATAGATTAGAACTGGAAGGAGCCTTTTAGACTTCACCTAGTCCAACCCCAGGATAGCTAGGTGGCCCAGTGGGTAGAGTACTGGGCCTAAAGTCAGGAAGATTCCAATTTCCTGAGTTCAAATCTGGCCCCAGACACTAGCTGTGTGACCCTGGGCAAGTCACTTAACCTTATTTGACTCAGTTTCCTCACCTACAAAATGAGCTGGAGAATGAAATGGCAAACCACTCCAGTATCTTTGCCAAAGAAACCTCAAATGGGTTCATGAGGAGTTAGACACGACTAAAAATGACTGAACATAACCAGCCCTCCCCCCTCGTTTTACAGAAGAGGAAACTGAGAGCCAGAGATGGGAAGCATGCCCAGGGTAACAGAGGTGGTAAGAGGCAGAGCCAATATTGAAACCCTCATCCTCTAATTCCAAATCCATATACCCCACTTGAGAGTTGGAAGAGTCTTTGGAAATCACTCAACCCATCTCCTCATTTTACCATCGAGGAAACCAAGAAGTAGAGTAATTGTGACTTCTCCAAGGTCACACAGTTTACTAGTGGTGGAACCACTAGGAGCCAAATACCCTGAATCCTAGGGCACTGGTTTTCTGTTACCACACGGGCTATCCTCAGAATAACTCAATGCAGGTGTCAAAGGCAGTTCACAGTTCAAGGCTATAAAGATACTATGATTGCTTTTGTCATGTCAAAAATTACTGTAAATTCTCTCCCCAGCCTCAGTCACCCCATTTCACTGCTCCATCAAAGAAATGTCAGGAATACTTGTATCTGTTTCAGCCCCAATTATTATTTTCTTTCCACCCCAATTCTCCCTGTTCTAGCTTAAACCTCGAAAGAACCTAACATTGAACACCTGAATAGCATAACCCTATTTCCAAAAATGTGAAGATTCCTCAGTTTTGGAACCAAACTAACAATATCCTCTATTATTGATATTTATGTGGTTCTTAAACCTAAGCCTACAAGAAATCTAGCCAGGTCTGACAAAAATTAGTTACTGTTGTCCTGGATGTTATTCAGTTGTTTCAGTAATGTCTGATTCTTCATGACCCTACTTGGGGGTTTTCATGACAAAGATACTGGAGTGGTTTTTCATTTCCTTCTCCAGCTCATTTTACAGACGAAGAAACTGAGGCAAACAGAGTTAAGTGACTTTCCCAGGGTCACATAGCTGGTAAGGTGTGTATGGTATATTCAGGGAGGACTACACCCCCCCAGGTGTGAGGGCTTGCTGAGTCCTTTTCATGACTTCTCATCTACCTTTGGTGTCCGCCTCTCACCCAACTCTTACCTCTAGCTCCAAGAAGCTATAATATGTGCAGTAGCCACACCCTGGTCAAACCACCTTGGCAGAAAAGCTAAATCAGATTGAGGGGACCCAATAGGCCTCAAACCTGTCACTGAGCTAGGGGAGTGTCTACCCCAAGCATGTGAAGACTTCCTGTTCCAACAGCCATGAATAGGCGGCTGAAGCAGGCACTGTGGAGCATTTAGAGTTTGGTCAGACATTAAAGACACCAAGGTCATCCACTGCATCCTTACCCACTCATCTCCCCTTTTGTCTTGCCACTGAACTTCGATGACTCTGGAAGTGAGGTTGAAAACTTTCTGCAACTCTGCCTCACTTAAATATGATTCATGTGCAAGTCAAGACATCACCTGTGATCTTCACTGATGGTCTTTGAAAATGAAGGATGGACAACAACAAAAACAAGCATCTGAGGCTGGATTTGAATTCAGGTCTTCCTGACTCTAGACCCAGCACTCTATGCACTATATCACCTAGCTGCCTCAATAAAGATTACACAGCAAACCAAAAGAAAATTTACTGTGCTGAGTTTCTTTGTATCCGTTTTGCTTTTTGTCCTCACAGAAAAGGAACGGGTGAGTAAAACAATAAAAGACAATGACAGTGTCAGTCAATTGTTAGCCAATAAACATTTATAGAATGCTTACTATATGTCAGTCTCTGCTATATGTCAGTCCCTGACATATAGTAGACACTATACACACATACACGCACACATGCATACATGTGAGTACATGTATGTGTGTGTGAGAGACTGTGCTAAGCACTTTACAAATATGTCTCATTTGATCCTCATAACAATCCTGGAAGTAGGTGCTATTATCTATCTATCTATATGTATATATCAGCTATAATTATCATTATTAATATCATTTAGCCTCTTTTTCACAAGAATAGCCTGAGAGACTTCCAAAAAATGCTTTGCTAAAATCTAGGTAAACTATATCTAAAATATTCTTCTGATCTTAGTCTAGTAACTGTGGCAAAAAAAAATAAAATAAGGTTAATCTTCAATTATTTGTTTTTTATGAAGTCACCTTTGTGATAATTCATTGCTATTCCCTTTTCCAAACATTCACTAACCATCCTTTTAATAGTATGAAAGGATGAAGATTGATTAAACTAATCACCCCCCCAACCCACTTGATGCTGATATCTTTATTGAGTGAAAATATATTTTATCTGACTCAATCAATCAAAGGTACAACCTAGGTATGAATAAGGTTTGGAAACTTCCCTACATGCAAAATAAAGTCTTCTGAGATTGACTGAGAGACTTGGTCACACCCTATGAGACTCGTATAAAATGAAAAAGCTCGTTTGGATGGAAGATTCAAGTGTCTGGCAGAGAGGAGAGAAAATATAGCCCCTGGAAGTAATTGCTTGGCAAAGGTAGATAAAAGCCTGGCTCTGGTCCCAGACTCAGCTCTAGTCTCAGTCTTTTCCCACTTCCCTTGGCCAGTGGAACTTTGGGAGCTCAGAAAATTTGGAATTTTTTTTTGGCATCCTAGTAGTCTCTCTGAACAACAAAGGCCATACCTGCACTTGGAGCCAAGGACAGATGCTGTGAGGGTAGGCAGATTAGAAGTTCTCTGAGAAGCCCAGGACAAAAGTTGTTCCATACCTAAGAGCAAAATCTTGAGGTACTCCAGCAAAAAGACCTCCAGAACCTATTAGTTACCCCTTTGCCACAGATGTTCTCTGAGCTTAAGCCTACTTTCTCCTGGACTATGTATGCATTGGTGGGAGAGTGTGTCATAGACTTGGGGCATGGGGCAAGGCATGTTTTGTTTCACTATTCTTACTATGCCACCTCAGTAAATATCCTTTATTAAAATCTAATTGTCTGGCTACCTAATTGATATCAACTAAATCAACCTGTATCGGTGGGGGGAGGGCAGGTAGAGAACATGGGGAGAAAAGCACACCAGTCAGGGCTCATGAACTGCAGTGCTAAAAAGACAGAGATTAAGCCCTCCAGGCTACCCCTAGAGTTCTGAAGGGACAAAAAGCAGCTGCACTCTGAGAACCCAACCTGCCAGTGCCAGTGGGAGTTTGTAATGTAGCTCCGGAACACTTAATATAAAGATATTATAGAAATTTGCCAGGAATTCAGTTATTTGGAGACTTGATCATCTTCCCTTTAAAAAAAACCCAAAACTTGAACATTTGCCATTGTACAGTATATTGTAGTACTTCATCTATGAACTACAGCCCTTGAAAGATCACTGACAAGGCTTAGCAATCACATCTGTCCCTTCTGTCAGTCCCCTAGGAGGAAGTTCCTCTGAACCAGGTGACTTGAACTCATCAAGGCCATGATCCCTTCCAGTGCTCAAATGCCAGTGATTTGATTTGGGGTTAAACAAGAAAGCCTTCAAAAATAAGGTGATCGGGTGTCGTCTTAAAAGACACATTTCTTTATTTGCCTGATTAAAAAAAAGTAAGACAATGAGAAAAGACAAAGAGAGAAATCTAAAAAAAAAATCTCCTAGTCTCTCCTCTGGAGATAAGGTTGCCTCTTCCTTTACTGAAAACAAAAATAATCTCCTTTCCACCCCAAAATTTCTATGTCTATGGATAGCCTTTCTTTCTTCCTTTCAGGAAGACTCAATAATCTCTTGCTGATTTGCTTCTATCATGAGGTATGTGTTTTACTACAGTATCTTAAGAGCAATACGATTTTGAAGGCCATAAAAAATGGTCTTGTCGTGGCTGTGAAGATATCAAGCAACTTTGAACTCCACCAGCAAGTTGGTTTTCATTCTGAAATAAATATGGTGCTTGAAAGAAACTGATTTTGACAAAAGAGGAAAGATCATTCTTTAGAGTTGATGAAAAATATGTAAGTTGCTCTGAGTATGCATTTGCCCAAAATACTGTAGGGTAAAAGCAATTATTCAAGCAAGGTTTACTACAGTTTGAAACTCACTACCTGGATTAGGAACAATTATCACTAAGACACACTCCATGAACTCCCTGTTCATTCACATATGAACAATTCTAATATACCATCTCCTTTCTTTTCAGCTTCAGAGTCACTCCTAAAGTAAGCAATGACCATGAAATAATTGAATTGTACATTATAGAAAGATCAGTTAAGCTTGATGTGAGGATTTAATCTTCTGGAAAGAATTTCTGGAAAAGCTAAAACACTATGGGCATATTACCCTGGGAGAAAGTGCTGAACTGAAATCCACTAAAGAGAGATGTTAGCAATGTCTTAAGATGCATTTTAATTATAGGGAGGTAGGATGAATTGGATTCTTTATAGAAATTACCATGATCAAAACATGGTCATTGACACTTTGCCACTTTTCCTGGTCTATTCAAATGTTCAGGAAAGTACTTTAATTAGATCTGTAATTTCGAATTTCACCCCTTCTTATCTCGTGTACCACTTCTCCATGTTTTCTCATAAATCCTCTAAAGAAGATCCACTTGGGATCATACATGTAGAACGGAAGTGCCCTTGAGAGTTAACTAACCAACCTCCTCAAATTAGACATGAGGAATTATGGTCATTTGGGTAGTAAGCAGAAGATTCAGGATTTGAAGATTCTCTAACTCCAAAACCAACCCTCTTTTCTCTGCACGATGCTATCTTCTACCTGACCAGTTGGTGTCTTTCCTCTTATTCCTTTAGTAACTTTGCAGTACAAATATATACTATTATAGCTACACATTTCTTGGCTTCCATTCATGCCATGCAGTGTGGTCTTAGGGAAGAATCATGGAACTTGGAATCAGGAAAGACCTGGTTTTGAACCCTATCCTCTGACACTGACTAGCCATGTGATCCTCTCTAAGTCCTTTAATCTAATCTGCTGTACCTTATCTGTGGAATAGGGACTGCACTAATTATCTCCCAGGGTTGTGTTGAAGACCAAACAAGAGAATAATACGTAAATCTATAAATCTGGGAACATTTTATAAATGTCAGCTCTTATTGTTATGTGTCAATGCCAACTCCTTTCCCATTCTTACATGTTCTCAATAGAGTGACTGACATTGCATTTTCTATGCAGTTGGTGTGGTTGACGTGCTCCACCTGGTTTTGCCCCACATTTGCTTTCCAATATCCCTTGGAGTTAGCTGGCATGTTAATTCTTCTACTATAACACTCAGCTTCCATGACTCTGGAAAGTGAGGCTGACGACATTGTGCAAATCTGCCTCACTTAAATCCAATTCGCACACAAGTCAAGACCTCACCCTGTGACATCACTGATCCTTTTCAAAAACAAAAAATGACCAGTAACAGCACTTCATGATTTGTAGCCACAAAGCAGCATTGGGAGAGTACTAATGTTAAAGAAATGGGTTTTTGCAAATATGGAGAGTTTGTCATCACTAAAAGCACTACAGCTTCCCAAATAACATTTCTTCTTATTCGACTACAGACCCCATTAGTTCAATTGTCTACAAGCACCAGAATAAGATACACATAATAATTTGATGGACTATGTATCCAACTTTTTGTCAGTCTGAGCAATATATATTCTTGTCCTCTTTTCTTACTAAAAGAGAAAACCACCAACCAATATTCAGGGCAGCCTCAGACACCCAACTTGGCAGGAAAGTGTACCAGGAACACAAATGTGTGACCTTTTCACAGAATCATCATACCACACAACCTCAGTTGTTTTCTATACCCAAGACCTCAGGCAGGTTACATCACAAGACTTCTTCAGAAATGAACGTATTTCCTCAGAGATATTTGAGGAATACAATACACAGATATACATAGAAAGCCACCTAGGAATGCTAGCTCCACCAAGTTGCCATGAAGATTATTCTCTTTGCTCTTTCTTGGGCCAATATAATCAACTCTGAAGTCTCATTATGAGGGCTAATACAGAAATACCATCCCAGGGATCCAAAGCTTCAGGTAACCCCAAGAGCAGGAAATGTGAAGATACCTTCATTAGGGCTGTGGAGAGGAGCTGCTGCCTTCTTGTTCCCATAGCTCCAACTGCCCTGTTTCCTTTAATGTACTGACAACATAGCACTCACAACATGTAGACTGATGATTCTGTTGTAAGATCAAGTGACATTTATGTTCCTAACACATTTTCTTATCCTTTTGCTATTTTCTTGGGCATGTTAGTGTCAAAGGATACTCACAGAAGGTACTCAATAAATATTAATTTGTTATTTTTTTTCTTTCAGCAATAATGAAAGGTTAGGATCCGTAGGGGATGAATAAGATGTGGTTGCTATCTTAAAATAGTTTCTTATCTAATTGAGATGAAAAAATACAGACGAAAGTTCAGACAAATCATACAGATAATAGGAAGGGACAGAGAATAAGCATTTATATAGCACCTACTGTATGCCAGGCACTGGGCTAAGCACTTAACAAATATTTTCTTATTCCATCTTCACAACAACCCTGCAAGGTCAATACTTACAATTGAGGAAAGTGTAGCAACAGAGATTATGTAACTTGTCCAGGGTCACATAGCTGGTAAGTATCTGAGGCTGAATTTTAATTTACAAACAAGGTCTTCCTGGCTCCAGGCCCAGCAAAGGAGGGAGAGATTGCTATGAACCAAGATGGTCAGAGAAGTCTTAGTTGAGAAGGAAGGAGGTAGGATTAGGATTAGGCAGAGAAGAGTATTTACAAATATTATCTCATTTGCTAACATTTTGAAAATTATTTATTAGGTGCCTGGCACATAGTAGGCTTTTCATAAATGTTAATCAATTGATATTGATTGATTGAATAGAGCAGACAGTAGGCTTTTATAGACATTTATTTATTGATTTGTATAGATTGATTGAATAGTGGGAAGGTAGACAACAAAGTAAATTAGAGATCTTGACATAATTTCAAGGATCTGTGATTTCATCAGTGAAGATAGTCCTTCCACTATGTAGTTGGCAATCCCTCTGTGCCATAGTAGGTAATCTTCATGAGTTCCTGCAATGTGAAAATAGTTTGTGGTGGCCACCTTCTGGTGATGAACCTCTCTGAATTTAGCTAGGCTGCCTTTCTCTGGCAGGCACAGATTTTATCAGTAGGTAAATACCTGATGCCTTACTAGCTCAGAAGGATCTGCCAGTTTTTACTCCACTGGCTTAGTCTTCAGGAACCCAAGGTTTCTCAACAGGATGAGCATTGGAACTTTGGTGGAAGAGAAAAATGGAACTGAGGATCTCACTTCTGGCAAATATGAAGAGACCTGCAGATTTTGTGCCACCTTTGTATTTCCACTAGTGCCAAATAATAGCAATACATACACAAAGTGCAAATCATTCTACCTCTTAGAGGAGAAAGAAAAAGGGTTAGAGGAATGTGTTTCTATTCATGTTGAGTGAACTTTTCCTGGGAAAAAAGGAGAAGAAATGTTTCAAGAGGGAAACAACAACTATCAAGAAGTAACAAAGAGCAAAATGAGCAAAACCAAGAGAATATTGTATACAGTAGCAGCAATACTGTTTTAAGAATGACTTGGAGTGAATAAGTTATTTTGTCTATTGTAAATGTCCAAATTAATTACCACGGACCAATGAAGAAAGACACTATATGTATCCAGAGAAAGAACTGATAAATAGAAGTATGTATAGAATTGTACACAGGCCTGCACACATATGTATGTGTGTGTATGTGTGTGTGTGTGTGTGTGTGTGTACTTGTGTCTAAAGGTAGCCAGCCCTATTATTTGGCACAAGTGGACCTACAAACATGGCACAAAATCAGTCTCGTGTACAATCATCTTTTTTATTGTACTATGCTATGGGATTGCTTGTTTTATTCTATAAATTAAAAATAATTTTTTAAAAGAATCTGAAGAGAGAGGTGAGAATTTCAAGCTCTGTCAGTCTGTTGGAGGATAGAAGAGAAAAAAAATGGAAGAACTACAACTGAACCTTTGGAGCTAAACAATATAAATGAGCCTCTTCATGTATATATAGATATAGATATATAGATATATATGGTGGATTGGAATCTACAGAGGTTAAAACAACTTCGTGAGCTCCAAGGAATGATTATCTGACCAAGAGAGAAGCCACTCAGGAACCATCTGAAGAAAAAGAGACAGATAATGGTGACTGGCAACTAAATACTGATGAGGACCAAAGCAGCCATATGTTGAATGAACCTGAAATGAATAAGATAAAAGCATTCTCCTTTTGTGAGTCATGGATCCAGGACATAACAGAGAGCCTCCAGAGATTTTGTAAAACCTTATAATCATTTCTTATTTCTGATATACATGGGGACAAATAATACTGCCAGAAGGAACCTAGAAACCATTGCTAAGGATTATAAAGTCCTGAGTGACTCATTTCAATTCAACAAATATTTATTCAAGATACTTGACTAAATGTTGGAGATTAAAAGGCAAAAATAAAATAACACCCTCGTGCACACACACCAAGGGAGTTCAAACACCTTAAAGCACGGGTAATTGTTATACCACTGCTGCCAATTGAAGATAGAGGCTTCAAAACAAATGGTTAAGAAAAGGCATCTAAAAATGGGACCTGGCTTTCTAGTTTACTGGTTAAAATATAGGAATTATTGCCAATAACATATACCTAACAGGAATAATGTACTTATGGGAAATAATGAGTACTTAATGGAAAATGGTTATATATATATATATATATATATATATATATATATATATATACATGTATATACACACACATATATATATAATTGCCTGTAAGGTTGTGAATCTGATCAAAAGGCATTTAAACTGTAAAAGAGAGAGAAGGAAGCTATTTCTTACATCATTTGCCACACTACAAATCAGAGAGAAAAACATATACAAGAGAATAATATGACATACATAATAACATACATAAGAATAACATATACAAGAATCCAGTAGAGAAGACCAGTAATTTGTAAAAGATAGTTGATGATAGCTGGCATTCTTACAGTGCTTTAAGGTTTGCAAAGCATTTTAAATCTGTTATTTCATTTTGTCCTATTGTGCTATTATTACCCCCACTTTATAATGAGGAAACTAAGGCACAGAGAGGTAATGATTTGCCCAGAGTTATCCAGCTAATAATTATCCAAGGCAGGATTTGAACTCAGGTCTTCCGGACTCTCAGTCCAACGCTCTGTAGGAACCAGCAATAAAATTCATGATTTCAAATGCTCAAAGCATGAGTAATAAACACAGTAAATTAGAGATAATGATAATGCAAGGAGGCAAATTTGGTCCTATATATAACTGAGACTGTGAAGGATTGCCAAGACTCATGATTGGACTCTAGCTATAGAAATGAATGCCTTATTCAAACAGAACATAATAGATGAAAATGGTGGCGTGATATCATATTAAGATATGTTCATCTGAAGAAATCTAGGAACTACAGAGGGATAGTAAGTACTTGAGTATGGGTCAATGAAGGAAGAAATAGCAATAGTGTTATGGGAGTATCATAAAGAGGACCTAGCCAGAAGAAAGAAATAGATTTGGATACAGGCCTAGATGGCATGTTTATCAAATTTATAGACGACAAAGTTGGGGGAGATTGTTAAAATGTTTAATGACGATCAGAATCCAAAAAGATATTGATAGGCTCAAATCATGGGCCAAGTCTAATGGTAAAAAAAAAATTTAAAAGAATAAATGCAAAGCCTGGCCCTTGATTAAAAATAAAATTGTACAAATGTAACATGGGGAAGGAATGACTAGAACGCAGTTCATTTGAAAAATATCTGGAGCTCTTAGTAAGTTGCATACTCAGTTTGAATCAACAGTGTCCTGTTGCTAACTCGATCTCAGTCTACATTAGAAAAGACATAGTGTCTAAAATTAGGGAACTGGACGATTCCTATGTGCTTTACCCTAGTCTGACCACATGTGAAGTATTGTGCCTATTTAAGGGCATCAGATTTTAAGAAGGACAACCAAGAATGCATCAAGTGGAGGTTAAATGGCATGATGAAGACACTGGAGACCATGCCATAGTAGACCTAAAGGGTTGGGGATATTCACAACTTGGAAAAGAAAGCACTTGGCAGCAGGGTGAAGGAGTGCGTAGAATTAGAACTATTTTAAAGTATTCAAAGAGCTATCATAAGAAAGAAGTATTAGACTTGCTCTCCTTGGAGCAATGGATAGAAGTTACAGAGAGACAATTTTAGGGCCAGTGTAAGGTAAAACTTAATGATTGAAGCATTCTAAAAATAGAAGAAGGTAACCCCAGAAAATAGTGTATTCCATATCATGGGAAGTCTTCAAGTAGAAAACAGATGACCACTTTCTGGGATGTGGTAGAGGGGAGGCCTGTTCAGATACAGGTTGGAGCAGATGAACTCCAAGTTTTCTTACAACTCTGAAATTCTGTGCTTCCATAAAAGGAATAGATTAGCCAAGTGTGGTTGTGTAAGCCTGTCATCCCTGCTGTTGAGGCTGGGGATTGTGGATTGCTTGCACTCATGAGTTCTGCTACCGAGCTGAACTAAGCCAATCAGGTGTCTGCACTGTCTGACACCATTATGGTGAGTCCCCAGGAATTGAGGGAAGGGGAAGAATAAAAGGAGGAACACGTTGCCTAAGGAAGGATGACCCTCCTAGGTTTAGAAAAAAAACAGATCAAAGCTTTTGTGCAAATCAGTAGTGGGATCTGGTTTGCGAGTGGCTTCCAGCCTGAGAGAGACCTAGTTTCCAAAAAATAGATTATATAAGAGGGAAGAGAAAAGAATAAGCATTTATTAAGTACCTACTATGTACTAGGTACCATGCTAAGTGCTGTATAGCTATTATCTCAGTTGTTTCTCAGGACAGCCCTATGATGTAGGTGCTATTATTGTCCCCTTTTTGCAATCAAGGAAACTGAGGCAGACAAAAGTTAAGTGATTTGTCCTAGGTCACACAGCTTAGTAAGTATCTGAGGCTAGATTTTAACTCAGGTCTTCCTGACTCCAAGTCTAATGAGCCTCTAAAATCATAATGTAGCCTAGTGACTGGTCTAAAAGGTCAAGTTTTCCTGTCATTAACTAATCTCCCCGACCTTTAAACAGAGTTAGTAGTTGGTATAGGCTGATTATCAGAACCATTATTGACTTGTGTTTCTACACCAGGCTAGCAGTTATGTCAGGTTGCCCATCAATATGTTTGAGCTCTGTGGGTTGAACCTGTACCCTAGGAGTCTCTGTTGAAGTTTTGAGCAGGAAAGGAGCTATCTTACCCTGTAACAATATACACAGTCTCCTTCACTGGATGCATCACTTTCACTGCCCATATCTGGGTCAGAAAGTCTTTGTACAATTGGGGAACACTCTCATTTATTAGCCTTTTCCTAGGTGAGTGACTATCAGTTCTCTTCACCTGCTCATTAGAAGGTCCAACTAATTCCACTGGGCCACCTAGCTGCCTACAAAGCTAAGAGCACTGTATCACTATAGCACTACATCAAAAAGATAGTCACTTGTATAGAAAATCACTAATTTCATGAGGACAACCTAGGCAGAAGCATTTGAGTTAGCGTCAAAGAAGAGAAAAGCAGAAACAATATCATGCTAAAAAAAAAAAGTTGGGATCTCATAATCCAAGATCTTGCTTGGGAAGTCAACATAAGAAGAGTGGGTAGTCCTAAAGTCTAACCAACACAACTTCAAGTGGTTTAAAAGGCAAACTCTAAAGGGGAGAAATTGGTTGACCCAATCTTAGCCAACTAAGATTTAAAAAGAAGAGGAATATAAAGATAATGAAAGCAAGGATGGGTAATTAAGGATGCATGTATGGAGTAGCATGCTTCCATGCGTCCGGAGGGAGCTGAATTTTTCAATGAATGCCAAGGTTAACAAAGATATTTTGAAGGTATGTTTGGAGGGAGCAAGAAAAAAAATTAAAATGTAAAGAACTGATGCTTAGAATTGATGAAACGTTGGAAAAGAAAAACAGAAGAGGAAGAATTTGACTTTTCTCCACCTTCCTAATGCCCTAGTCTCTCCGTTCCATATATTCCCCAGTTCCCATGATCTCTATCATTGCTCTACTTCAGGAACCCATTGGGATAGACTCACCTTAGACTTCATCAGCACTTCAAACTAGTCCTCTCCCAAGATCTCGAATCTTAGAATTCTTCTCTTTGAGCTAGATGGCCTATCCTTCCACCTCTACCATAACTTCACTCATAGTGAACCTCTTCTTTTCATCTATATCCTCACAGTCCATCACTTCTTTGCTGATGTCACTTCTCTCCTTTCAAAATCTTGAGCCTTCAGCTAGTCATTCCAGTGATCTAGTCTCCTCAACACTTGTTTCTCTCCTGCTTTCTATTGCCTGCCTTTCAGGTCCTAAGAGTCTCCAAATCTGGAGATGAGCCCTGCCATCAGTCTCCTTTGCTCCTATTCCTAGTCGTGGAGGGCTTCTGAAAAAAGTCATGAAACCACATTGATTATATCCACTACCAATTTAGGCTCTCCAGCTTCATCCGAGTCATCCCAGCAACAGGCACATACACATACCCCTCATATTTACCTCTGGATAATTCCCTATCACATTCCCCAGAGCCACTGCCCAAATTTTTCTCTAACTCCCCCAATTTCATCCTTACCCCTGTATCTCTTAGTAGAGATGCCTCACTTCCTACTTTTCAGGAAATATTGTGACCTTCATGTGTAAAATCTCTTAACTTATTTCCTCCATACCACAAAACCTCTGCACCTTATCTTACCCTTTCATCTTCTAAATACTCCAATAAGATCTATCATCTCACTGATTCAGATGTTGTCTACAATGATACATATCACAATATATCCATGCCTACCCATTCTGTTACACTATTCATGCCTTCCCATAAGGTCAGCACAGGTGATCCATTCAATGTGCTAAGAAACTACCAATGGGGTTGGCCATCTTTTATCCAATGCCCTCTTCATGTGACTAGCCCACCTTCTATTCCTTTCTTTAACTCTTCAAAGAGCCTTATTGGTTGTATATTGCAAACTGCTCATAGCTACCATGTACCACTCCATTTTCATAGTCAATTCTTTAAAAGTTATTGTGCTATACGTTCCATAGGTATATAAAGCAGCTATGTTCTGTAATAGAGAGTTGCAGGACTTGGAATAGCAAGATCTGAATTCAAATCCTGTCTCACATACTTGATGTGTAATCTTGGGCAAGTCACTTGCCTCTTTCAAGATCACGTTCCTCCCGTGTAAAACAAAAATCATAATCTCATAGGATTGTTATGAGAATCAAGTGAGATACTACACGTTAAATATTTTACAAACTTTAAATTGTTGTATATATATGTGTGTGTCTACATATGTACATATATATATATGTATATATATATATATATCAGGTATTATTAGAATACTGGCATTAAGAAGATGAGCCTTTGTCTCCGAGAAAAGCTTTTGCAATTTTCTGAAATCAATCTAGCCCAGGAGAGAAGCAGGCAACAAGCATTTACTACGTGCTAGGTGTTATGCTAAGATGTGGCAATACAAGTACAAGCCAAAAAAGGAAGAAAGAAAGTCCCTGCTCTCAAAGAGCTTATATTTTAATAGGAGAAGACAGCAACACAAAGGGGAGCTAAAAAGTGGAGGGAGAGAATGTACCCCTCGGGAATATCATGGCAGAACCACAGCCAGGAGGAGACAGAAGCACAACTATTCTGGACCTATCCCCATCTCTCGTAATTGTAGTGAACCGAAGCATATTTCCATGGGGTTGTCATCAGTCTTTTTTGTGAACTGTTTTTTTTTCACATAACTTGACTACTATCCAAGAAGGTCAGAACTTAGGCCTCCCACTTGGGCCCCCTCAGTCTCAGTGACACTGCTCTATCCTGTTTCTCTCCCCAAACCTCTAACTACTCAACCACCTTTGCTGAGTCATCTGCTTCTTCCTGAAAAGCAAAGCATGTGTGTCCTTGAGGCCCCACCCTCAGACCTGTTCTCCTATCTCCCTACTATGTGCTAAACAATGAACAATGGCAAAAAATCTATAGTCAGGAATGCGGCATGGTGTAATAGCAAGAAGGTCAGCAGTCTCAGAGCTGATCAGGTTATGTCCTTGCTGTTCATCCTTTGTTTTTGAAGACCAATGACATCACGAGGATGATATCTCGACTTGCACATGAATTGGATTTAAGTTAGGCAGAGCCATGCAAAGTCATCAGCCTCCTTCTCTTCCAGAGTCGTTAAAGTCCAGTGACAAGACAAAAGTCAAGAAGACTGGCAATGGCCCGGGGTGCAGTGGATGACCTTGGATTTTCTAAATCAAGGTCACTTCCCAAACCTTTTCCATGCTGTCTAAACTTCTCCTACATAAATGTCACAGTAAAACTTAAAAGGGATGTCAGTAAGTCAATATTTACTTTGGACTTCAGCCTTGAATGTGTCATTGTCTTCAGCTCTTTCAAACAGGTAAGTTCTAATGAAACTTTAGTTTCTAACTCTAAAAAACTGTAACTACATGGAAGGGAGGTTTTTTTCATAGGGACAAAGAATGACACTGACAACTCACTAATGGGGCATCTTGTACATATCTCTTATGTTCTTTGAGCCTCAGTTTCCCCATCGGCACTATGTAAATGAGAATTATTATTATTAATTGTCATATTAGGATAGGACAGAAACTGACTCATCCCAATTCTGCTCTGTAAAAAACTGTTCATTTGGAGAATACTGTTGTCTTGTTATATAAAAGACAAATTTGAAGAAATTCACAAATCAAATGAGTACTAAATTAGATTTTCAGATTTAAGTGCTATTCGCTCATAAAATTTTCCTTTTCATTATTTCTTTATCCACTAAGTCAGGTGGGACTCAATGAAATGTGAGATCCTTTCCATTTCTAGCATTCCGGCCTTGCCCCTCTGTTTGGAGGGATGAAGGGCAAAGCAAAAACTCCTCCCAAAGTTTCCATATAAAGAGGGTTCAGAAGCCCAGCCAAGTCTTCATTTCTCCCCAGCAGCACTCCCTAGATTCCACATCAACATGCTGGATGCCTAGTGGCCTCTCCTTCCCTCTACCCCACCTTTTAGTTTCCTTTGGTGTATTATCATTCCCAATTACATTGTAACCTCCTTGAGGGCAGGAATTGTCTTTCTTTTTCTTATTTATATCCCCAGTGCTTAGCACAGTGCATGGCACATAGTAGGTATTTAGTAAATATTTATTGTATTATACTGTATAATATATACTGTATTTTCTTTGATTTAAGATTAGGTAGCTATTTTTGGTGTTGTTGGTTGTTGTTAAGTCACAGCTGACTCTTCATGACCCTATTTGGGGTTTTTTTGGCAAAGATACTGGAATAGTTTGTTATTTCCTTCTCTAGCTCATTTTATAGGTGTGTAAAGTGAGGCGAACAGGGTTAAGTGACTTGCCCAGGATCACACAGCTAGTAATTGTCTGAGGCCAGATTTGCACTCAGGAAGAGGAGTCTTTCTGATTCTAAGACCATTGCTCTAACCACTGCACCACCTAGCTTCCCTATGTAACCATACTAAATGTTAAGTTAATATGTGGCTTTTAATTCAGCTTAAAGCAAAGACCATGCCATGGGGGAGAGAGGGTGTACTATGGCCAACAAGTTCGAAATCACTTAGCTTTCCTGAATTTACAATCACTGGAAATTGTGACTTAAGAGAATTTTTTCCATGTAAATAACAGCCTGAATGCTCATTAGATTTCCTTACTGACCAAAAGTTATTTTCTTCCCATAGTGAAATCATTATTTACAGCCTGACTAAATCCTGTGGGAAAACACTACAAACTTTTCTTATCTTTACCTTTCTTCCAAACAAGCCTCTTCCTTAGTCATATGAGGCTAGAAACAAATCTAACATAAACAAGGCTCTGGGAAAGCCACCATTAGCATCATTTTAACCCTCCAAGTCTCATCTTGGCTTCACCGCCCGGTACTATTGGTTAGATAACCTTCCTGCTGGGACCAGGTGTTCCCTCTGGAACTCTGGCAGGACACTGAAAATCTTGGAGTCACACATTTCAGAACTGGAAGGTGCCTCCCTAAATCAGCTCATTCAGGCACCTCATTTTCTTAACGAGGAAAATGAGGCCCAGGGAGTTCGTGATTTGCCCGAGGCTGTACAGGAAGTGCTCTTAGAACTCTGTTCTCCCACTTTAGCTATTAACCTGTATTCACCTTTGAACAGAGCTGGTTACAGTCACAAAATGCACCAGGAAAACCTAACTAGTAGAGTACAAAAAGTTAGAACACCCTGTCATTTCTATCTATGATTGACAATAATAATAACTGATATTTATGGGCTCGAACATTTGTGAGGCTTTAAATTCATCATCTTATCTGAGTTTCACCTGGGTTTTGTTGTATTTCAGTTGTGTAGGACTCTTCCGACTCTTCATAACCTCATTTGCAGTTTGTTTTTTTGGCAAAGATACTCAAGTGGTTTCCCATCTCTTTCACCAGATCATTTTACAGATAAGGAAACTGAGGCAAACAGGGTTAAGTGATTTACCCAGGGTCACACAGTAAATAAGTGTCTGAAGCCATATTTGAACTCAGGATGATGAGTCTTCCTGACTCCAAGCCCTGAACATGTACCAGTGTTTTAACAGGAAGGAACTAAGGAAGGAAGGAAAGAAGGAAGGAAGGAAGGAAGGAAGGAAGGAAGGAAGGAAGGAAGGAAGGAAGGAAGGAAGGAAGGAAGGAAGGAAGGAAGGAAGGGAGGGAGGGAGGAAGGAAGG
>CM053622.1:731935531-732127110 GCA_028646595.1 Phalanger gymnotis | reverse complement strand
GTTTAATTTCAAATTCAATTGGTGGGAAGCTTTTGGAAAGCATTTTCAAGATAAAAAAATTCATTAGGAACAAAGATGAGCTTGTTTTTGACTAAATTATTAAAATCTGGCAAAAACTAGTGGAGATTTAGGAAGTATTAACAAACTCCAAATATTTGAGGATCCAAAGGAAGGACTCTTTGGAGTTCAGCCTATGTACCCGGCTTTCTTAGGCTGAGAAGGCTCTGTATAAAGAAGGAATGGAGGAAAAATTGGCCCATCCAAAAAAATGTCTTCCCTTAGGTCTGTCATCTTTACTGAAAATCCATGAGTCACCATTTTGGTATCGCTAAAAGTCTATTTTACGTGGTAGTTATTTTGTACATATCTTTCTCTGTATTTATTGCTTCTCCCCAATAGGATATTGGGTCCTACAGGTCAAAGACTATTCTATTTTTACCCTTATATACCCAACAGCCCCCACACACTTGTACCCCCACACATCCCCCACCCCACCCTCCCCACACAGTGCCTAGAAATTTGAGGACTCTCAATAGACACTTTTTGAATGAATGAATTCCTTTAGGTTACAAGGCGCTCTAATAAAATGCAGATGGCCCCGAGAGAGGCTGTAAAATATGCTGTTATCAATCAGCAACACCTTAATGTCAATTAGTTTATACAATTTAGCTAAGCCTTAAAGGAAGAGATGCAAATAATGAGGAACCAGTTATTTTGGAGTACATAGCCTTGGAAAAGGAGGCTTAAACACCCAAGGGGGCAGCACGGAGGAGGGGCATAGAATTAGAGCAGAAAATGGGGTAAGAACTGGGGCTAGCCCGCAGACATTCAGTGGCATTCCTCCTTGGACAGTTGCTACCCAAATTGCATACAGATCAGTGAATGTATCGTATGTCAAGGAGTACAAGAGCTGAAAGAAACCTTAGAACTCTTATCATTTAGGAACAGGTGTGGGGAACCTGCAGCCTCGAGACCACATGTGGCCTTCTAGGTCCTCAAGTGCAACCCTTTGACTGAATCCAAACTTCACAGAACAAATCCCCTTAATAAATGGCTTGAGGTTCCCCACCCCTGGTTTAGCCCCTCTTCTGTCACAAATGTAGAAATTGAGGCCCAAAGATGCAAAGTGATTACACAGAGCAGGACAGTAACAGAGCTGCAGTCAATAAACATTTATTAGGTGCATACTACGTGCCAGGCACTGAGAATATAGATCTAAAAAGAAAGAGAGTCCCTGCTCTCAAGGAGTTTACAATTTAATGGAGGAAGACAACACACAAAAGAAAACTGAAAGGTTTGGGGAGAGATATGTGTTAGAGAAGTCCAAAGGAGTGGAATCAGGTAGTAAATTAAGAGAGTCAGAACCAAAACCTGGGCCTTCTGATTTGCTGACCACTATTCTTTCCATGCCATCATATAGCCATTCCTACCTTAATTCTCTGCTAAGACCACCCTCTACAGAACTTTCAAGTAAGCTTGCACCTCCTGGAATTGGCATGAGAGTTGCTGTCCAGCCATCTAGTCCCATTCTATCTCCCCATTCACTCCACTCATTGCTGGACCAAGATGGTTTCCTCTCTACCTTCATATCACATGCATCTTTACCTTCTGTGCCCAGGTAGGCTAAGGAGGCCTTGGTCCCCATGAAAAAGAACATGCCCTACAAGGATTTCCACTAAAGCAGCCCCTACCTGGACTCATGAGTGCCTCCTGCTTCTCAGGAATAGTAGTGAAGTCAAGTCTAAAAGGATTTATTGAGTGTCTACTAGGCACTAGGCACTGTGCTAAGGGTTAGGGGTTCAAAGAAAGGCAAAAGACAATCCCTGATCTCAAGGAGTTCAAGTCTAATGGGGAAGACAGTATGCAAACAATGATGTACAAATAAGATATCTCAGAATAAACTGGAAATAATCATAGAGAAAGGCATGAGCATTACTTTTATATAGTGCTTCATGCTCACAAAAGCTTTCACTCATTTTAGCCTCACAACAACCCTGGGTTAGAAGTAGTACAGGGTATCACTATCATCTCCATCTTATAGATGGGTAAAGAGAAGCTCGGAGATGTAAAAATGGTTAGCCTGAGGTCTCACAAGGGCATCTGGGATTTGAACCTAGATCTTTCAAGTTCAGACCTCTCACCACAATGTTTGGGCCTCTCCTAAGATCAACACCATGTGATAGAGAATTTCAGTTTAGACAGAAACCAAAGTAGAACTGATTTGTGTTTTCCTTAATTCCCCCTCCCCACCCCGGGAGAGGAACCATGTCTTACCAGAATTTTGCTTCTTTCCCAGTGACGGTCACAGAGTCCTGCACAGTAAGTTTTAGTATTTATTAGCTTGAATTGAATTAAGTAAATACTGATGTTCACCTGAATGAATTTAGTGCAATGTTCTATATGTAGAAATAGATCAGAAGATCTTACTAGTGGCAGAAGGGATGCTTAGGGGAAGATATTTTTCTAAGAGAAAATTAAAATGACCTCACCACATTTGACCTGAGAAGGCTCTAGGAGGCATATGCACAGATTTTTTTTCCAAGATAGTGAATTATTTTCAAGGCAAATAGAAATCGGAGTTAAAGTCAAAAAAGCAAATGGCATCTTCTAGGGAAACAATGAAGAATATAGAATTTGACTTCTTTAATACTAAGGTTGTGCTGCAATGGAACTGGGGACATGAGATCTAGGTTCAGATCAGCTCTGCCGCCATTTTATAGATGGGTAACCATGAGTCAACAAATCTTTCAGTGTCAGGTTTCTTTTCTCATCACCTGAAAAATGACTCAGGTAATTAGGCGAACACCAGTATTAATTAATTCAATTCAAATTAATGAATATTAAGTATTCACCATGATTGCCACTAGGGAAGAATTAAAATACTTGGGGGAGAGAAAGGAAGAAAGAAATAAAGTATATAAATAAGCACCTATTATGTTTAGAATACTAAGACTGTCACTAGGAAAGAATCATAATCCTTAGGGGAGAGAAAGGAAGAAAGAAAACAGATATGTAATAAACATTTACTATGTGCCACTGTCTGTGCTAAGTCCTTTACAAATATCTCATTTGATTCTTACAACAACCCTGAGAGGCAAGTTACATTTAAGGAAATTGAGGTAGAGACAAGTTAAGTGATTTGCCCAGGGTCACTCAGCTAATAACTCTCTGAAACCAGATTTGAACTTGTTTTCTTGATTCTAGGTCCAGTTCTCTAGATAGTTAGTAGTTAGCTACCTAGCCGCCTCTAGGAAAAGTGGTATAATCCCACCTGCACTGCCTGTCTCACAGGGTTGTTGTGAGGGATGTGTTTTGCAAACTTTAACTATAAGTCTCAGTTATCTTCATACTACATCCGTGGAACAAGGAGAATAGAGTCTGTTGCAGAGTGTGTCTACGTGGTTTAGAGACTGAATCTACAATAATAAACTTTATCTCCCAAAGTTGATCTGACTGCCGCAGAGAGACCTGAAGCTTGGGTTCCCCCTACCCAAGAATCTTGGGACTGACAGCATCACTAGCTAATCAGGCAGTCTCCAATACATCATAGCTAGGCCCTAGGCCTAAAGGAGACACATAAATGAGATTTCAACAGCTGGTTGTGGCTGAAAGGGCTTACAACCCTGCCCACTTGTTCGTTGATTTTGACATAGTCGCACACTACTATTTGATCTCCACTGCCCTTTTGGCCAAATCTATGGCGAAACACAAAACAAATGATGTACCCACAAAGAAACCATAACTTATTTTCTGTGAAAGCCATCCTGAGGAGCCCATGCTAATTCAACAGAAGCAAAAGTGTTTATCTTTAATGTAATTCAGAAAAGATTATTTCACCATTCAAGTAGGCTACACTCTGGTTCTTTAAAAGCCCCCTTAGGAGCTCCAAGACCTATAACTCAATTCTACAAAAGATAAAGAGTCTTTTACAAATGGCTTCATAAAGATTTTACCATTAAACTTAATGGGTGTGACTGAATTCTAAATTATTAAATAGAAAAAATAAAATTTTATTATTCCTAAAGCACTGTACTGGAATTTTAGGAAACTCTCAGAAAAGTCTGAAGATAAAACTAGCCCAGGTATTAAAGACTTAGCAAATGAACGTACTATCCCTGTCAACATACATGCTAAGAGTAACAAAATTTTGATACTAATTGATTCATTTATCTTCATTTTCATTTATTTCCAATGGTCTTATTGTGCCAACAACATGGGGCTATGCTGCTGAACTTCTGTTCAAGATATGTTCGTATCTAATTTGTATTTCTCCGGTTTTTCCCTAAATATCATGTAGATATTCTGTTAAGTGTAAAATGGTTCAACTCAGTGACTAAATACAAGAAAGATAGCAGAAGGAGAAATGCACCATCGAAAATGTGAGGCTTTAACTTTTTGTGGCAACAAAAACTTGGAAAGAAAGCAGATCCTCATCAGCTGGAGAATGCTTAAATAAACTGTGGTACATAAATATAAGGGATAGTTACTGTGCTATAAGAAAGGACAAACATGATGAATATGAGGAAGAATAAAAGACTTACATGAATTGATGCAAAGTGAAATAAATAGAGCCAAGAAAACAATATACACAATGACTACGACAATAAAAATGGAAGCAGCCACAAAACCGTATCAGTAAGGAAAGATTCACGATATTGATGGTGACCATTAAGATGCCTGTTTAGTTCAGAATCACAAAGTATAAGAGACTCTCTGTATAGAAGGCAGAAGTAAAACATTTATTCAGACACTAGAAGATCAAATCCTTGAACCAACAACTCCAATTAGACATAGTAGTAATTGTATTCCAAAACCAGTAACTCCACGTCAATGTAACAGCAAGGAGATTAAAACATAGCATCACAGCAAAAAGTCAAGCCATCCTGTAACTTTCCCTTCTGCTATGGCCTTCCCATAAACACTCACTCATGAATACTGTCTGCTTGCCTGCATCCTCTCCTCCTGCAGTTCTGAAAGCCCCTGTAGTTCTCAGAGCCCTTCCAGTTCTCTTTCTTGAAGTTCTGTCTTCTTCTTGTCTCCACTCTCTACGGCTTTCTAGTCTCCACAGTTCTCTAGCATAAGCTTAATGGCTACCCACAGGGTACATATGCCCTGTGTAGGCCTGGGACTTAGCACCTAATAGCAAAAGGGTGTGGGCTTGCCTAAAAGCAAGCCTCTCCTAATCAAGCTTTCCTTAACTAGCTCCAGAATGGGTGGGGAAGATCTTTGATCATCTTAGCACTGCAAAAACAACCTAAAATGAATGTGAAAAATTATACATCTCCCCCTGCTCCTTTTCTGAGGTGGAGCAAAGAGTCCATGAGAATGGAATATTACATGTATTGTCAGATTTTTCTTTGAATGAACAGGTCAATTTTGCTAGAGTTCACAACACAGTCAGTTGTTCAGTAGAGTTTTTGTTAGAGTATAGCTGATGTGTTAATAGTAAAAGAGAAGAAAATCATAACTGAAGAGATACTTTCCTTATAAAGCTTAGTTTTTTACATAAACATTTACTAAAATGAATTAATTTATGCAATTGAACTTTTAAGTACATCTATCATTTAATACAGTGCTTATCACTAGTAAGGAGAAAAGTCAAGATTTTACATTGTAACTAGCTGTTAATTTTTGTAAATCGCTTACATGGCTAAGATTTTGAAGAAAATTAATTTCTATATTAGCAAGAAAGCTTATAAAATTCTCCTACCATTTTCCAACATGTATATTGGTACACAAGCATTTTCCCTTTATTCTTATTTTAAATCAAAATACGGATATAAACTTGATGCAGAACACAATGTAAAACTTTGTTGGTGTTGAACCAAACATTGCAAACCTTTGTTCAAGTAAAAAAAATTAATAAGAAGTCTTGCAGATAATAGAAAGCCCATAAAGTCTTGTTAGATTACTTCTTTTAATTCTTATAGAATATCCTACTTAAATATTTGTAATTAGAGTCTTCTAATTTTAGATTTAGAGTTTTCATAATTGTAGGTAGAATAAAATTTTGTATTTTATTATTATTATGATTGTATAAAATAATTTTTAATGTGGAGAGGTTTCTTTTAGCAAAAGTTATCATTTTAATTATCATATGTACTTAACGAATAAATCTAAAAGTAGTTTTGAGTAGTATATTAAATTACCTTGCAGGTTCCCAATATTTTTTGTTGTTGAAAGGGGTTCATAGAACAAAACTCATTGGGAACTACTGATCTAAAAGATTCATGATAGAAATTCTTTCCAAAGTTAAGATTACAAAGCTTCCTTAAAAAAATACACATATTCGAGAGGTGGCATGGTATAGAGAAAAGAGAACTAGTATTGAATTGCAAAAATCTGAATAACATTCTTGACTCATAGCTACTAGTTTTGTGACCCTAGATGTCATTCAACATCCCTGAGTCTTGTTTTCATCAAATGTAAGATTGGGGATAATAATATTTGTACTGCCTACCTCACGGGATGATTGGGAACAAAACTCTGTAAACTGAATCATGCTATAGAATTGGAGTGATTATTATTATCTGAGAAATGAGAATTTCTCTATTTAGGTCTGACTTCATTCTCTAGGAGGTAGATGATACAAAGGGAGAGTTATGAAGCTAAAGGTTGTTCTAATACTTGAACCACCCTTACATGCCTGATTTCCTATTTTATTTGTTTTGCTTTTGTTTTTGCAACTAATTCGAATAGCAATCATGGTGTATATTATTGCAGAATGTTGTGTTAACAGAGAAGAAATTTCCTTGCAAGGCATATAAAACAGAAGTGTAAGATGAACAATACTCAGTAATCAGATAATATTGAAGGTACCTCCATTAGAACTAGAAAGCCTTGAAATAGACATTGTTCTGTTTGCTGTTCAGAAAAGCAATTCTAAGGACCTATAACATACCATGTACTTTAGTGCATAAGTTGGTCTAGTATATATTGAGTTGAATATTTCTATTTAAGAAATTCAGGTTTAATTCCAATCAGTGGCTACCTGATGCCTTGAACAGCTCTAGCCAACCAACAACTCAGCTGTCCTGAATCTATAGTTAGGCATCTGCTAATGGGCATAAACCACCCCAGCCTACACCTGTCCCCAAGATGTTCACCATTATCAGCTCTTTAAACAAAAGTTTGAGAGACTTCTGTTGCCTATCAGACAAACAAAGTGAAAACTAGAACTGAGGATGTTCAGTTGCTAGTGTATAAGTTAGGGAGAGGGGAGGTGAAGAAGCTTTTTCAGTCCATTTGTACATCAGGATATAAAGTATTTCATAAACTTCGATGGAGCATATATGGCAACGGAAAAGAGATTCACAAAGTCAGCCAGGAACGTTCATCCAGTAATAGTACCGTCAGGTTTCAGCCTTAGAGGTAGCATTGAAAATTGTGCCAACTCTCCTGATGGATCTCATGGAAGCAAGACAATGCCTCCCTGCCAATTCTCCTGATCAAGCAGCTCCCTTTGAGACTGTGTGCTTTCTTACAAAGTGTTTCTACGGCAAAGCCAGCAGCACTGTTCTGATGGCTTTCAGTTCCTAGAGCAGTCAACCACCCTCTTATTTTTCACTCCTGCCCTTCTTACTATCAGTGGACTCTGGCTATTTCATGTCCGACAGCCATGGAACATAGTGCAAAGGACAGTGGATTTTGGAATCAGAGGGCCTATGTTTGACTGTCAACTGCTACTTGCAACCTGTGTGATATTAGGCAAACTACTAACCTCTCTGGGCCTCAGTTTCTCATCTGTAAAATGAGGAGGTAGAGCCAGAGAAGAAAATAAGGGGGAGAGAGTTACCCTTGTTTCTCCAGTGACAATTCCAGCATTCGTTTCCAAGAGATTTTGAAGCATCATGTTGTCAAATACTGATGTCACTTGTCAACCTATAGTGGTCAGAAACGTCATCCCTTTGGTTCTGACCACCATTCCCCCTTGTCAGTCTCTACTGCCACTCGCAGAGATGACATCTTGCTGTGGAGTACTTCTGACTCCAATCCAGAAGTGGCAACAGCCCAAATCATCATCCCAAGCTCTGTCTCAAGTCAATTCAGGTTAGAATCTTAACTGACTGAATCTTAGCCAATAATAAAGTGGCCTTAAATAAAAGGAGAAAGGTTTCTGAGGAAGCAGTTAGGATAACTTACTTAGTCTTGGGAAAAAAAATTTGAAAATCTAAAAACAGTATGCATGTATATGTAATGTGTATATATATGTATGCATGTATTCATACATATTACACAAGCATATGTACGTACGTATACATGCATACACATATTATATGTGCTATTATTACCTTTTCTCAGTCTAGGCTATGATTGAGGGGAAAACGCCCTAAGACAGAGGTGTCAAACACACAGCCTGGAGGTGCATCAAGGCATGCGACACTCCCGTTGGCATTTAAACTGGGGAAGTTAAATGACTTGGCCAAGGTCACCCTTCTAGTAAGTGACAAAGGCAGGATTTTAACCCACACCCTTTGACTAAATTCAGTGTTCTTACTATAATGCTTCTTCATTCCTGACTCTTCTTTCTCCAAAGCTCCTGCATCCAATTTGTCACCAAGTCTTGTCAATTCCACTTCCACAAAATCCTTCACATCCATCCTTTCCTCTCTACTCTTATCACCTACAACCTAAATTTTTACTTAGCTTCTAATCCACTTCCCTGCATCCAGGCTTTGCCTTCTCTAATCCAGCCTCCACGCAGCTGCATGACTGATATTTCTAAAACACAAATCTGACCAAGTCATCCCCTGCTCAAAAAATCCTCAATGGGTTCATACTGCCACTAATGTAAATTGCAATTTACATTACATCATATGTAATGTAAATAGTAATGTAAAATGTAAACTGAATCCTCAATCTGACATTGAAAGGCCTCTATGATCTAATTCCCATAATAATTCAAGACTAGGACAACACATAAAGTTTCACCTTAACTTTATGCTAAGCAAGACCCATTTCTAGTCCCTTGAATCTGTTGTAATCTAAATAGGTAAAATTTTATGCTGCGAACCAGGTAATTCTGTAGGAACATAGCAGCTATGACATGTTTCTAGGAGATTTTCCTAGTATTTTGATCACACAGCTGAAATTAGTGATAACTAGTGAGCCCAGCATGACTCTCAAAATGATTAGCCTATAAAAGCAGCATTTGAATTAGAGGAAGCTACAAAAGCATTGGACTGGAAACGGACATTTTTGTTGGTTCTACTAACAATAGGATAGCTTTGGACAAGTGATCAGCCCAGTGTTTTAGTGGACCAGTGCTTTGTCCATATAGATAAGCAACAGGGAGTATGTTGACTTTTCCAGATAATCTGAATCTGAGGCACAGGCTGCATTGCGTATAGCTTTGACATTTCATAGTAATATCTTTCTATGTCTCTGTTTAGTTTTCTCTGATTTAAGAACAAAAAGTACCATCTTGCTGCACAAGAAAGTTGTAAAGAACCATTTTTTCATAGTCAAATATTATGCCATTATATGAATGCATTACAAACCACATTAATTAAGAATATTAATTATTAATTAAACCACATTAATTGCCAACATTAACCAAGTGAGGACATTGAAAGTCACATAATGGTCTTCTCAGTTACTATGATCATCTCAGCTACTATATTGTATGCCTAGGGAAAGTCGTATTTAACATACAGTTTGAACTAGAAAAATCCAGACAGTGTAAATTTTAACTAATACAAAGTTATGGGAAACAAAGCCCATCTGCCAAAACAACAACTAAAGAAATTCCCAAATATAACCAGTCAGAACAGACACAGCAATGTGCTGTACTGGCCTTAAAATGTGCGGAGGCAAAACTACTTTTTACATAATTTTCCAATGATACAGGGCCCTAAATATTCTTTCTTTTCTCATGGTGTCGTCATGCTGCTCCCTTAGAACACAGCATACGCACTAAGTATATCCCTCTGAGAGGCACAGCATCTCCTATTATGTAATTATATATGCTACAATGTGCCATGGCTGATGGCGAGAGGAGAGGAATCCTTGACACCTCGCTCCACAAGGGGCACAAAATGATTGCTTCCTTCCTAGCTGGCCCTCCACTGCAAAATGTCACATTCCTCAGAGCTATCTCCCACCTCAGCTGATCCCTGTAAAGAGTGTCTAGCTCTTTAAAGGTCACTAGGGGTATGGATGATTCTTAAATCAGTCAATGGCTTGGTCTATCAAGTTTGATTAAAAAACTTCACTCCTCTGAAAGGAGTAACAAAGTGTAAACCCTACTTTATACTTTAAGACTTTAAAATTTATTGTCTTTTTCATCTCCCCATTACATTTTGTGATTTCATCATCATCTCATTGTCTCTGTTATTTGTTCCCTTTCATTCTGTAATTTCATCAAGTGGGCTGAGGAGACTTATCAGAATTCCCCTGTCAATTTGCCTAATATATATATATATAGTCTTACTGTAAAGGAATAAGATATTCTTTCTGAATTAAGCCAGATTTGCTATAAAAAAATAAGTATTTTTCCCCATCAGTGTTAGCACATTGAAGGTCTAAAGACTTATTCCAGCAATGGTGTTTTGGCTCAAAACATTTTAGGAACTCTCCTTTTGGATTGGCATTCAAAGACATTTTACCGAGTCACACAAGCAAATCACACCTCGGGAATTTTTTTAATGCCAATACTACCTAACTGAATCACCTACCTGTTCCCAAATTTGTCTCCATATTACTTTGGGGATATTCCCAAAAATCAATTTTACTCGTAGAAGAGAAATATTTGCTACCACTGAGGATCTTCAAAACAAGACTCTAAACATGATTCCAAAAAAGAGCAGTTCCCAGACTGTTTTAAGCATAGTTGGAGTTATTGCCAATTTTCCCAAAAGTGTAGCTTTGAAAGGGACAAGACTCATTTGGATGTATTCAATTCAAAAAACACTTATTTAGCTCTTCCTGTATGAAAGGCTGTGTAACAAGCCTTTGGGAAGAGCCAAAGGTGAAGGAGGAATATGAATTAGTGAAAGAATTTGAGAAGGAGGTATCAAAAAGGTAGAAGAACAAAAATAAACCAATATTGTGCAGATTAAAGGAAAGAGATTACCCATAAAGATAGTCAATAGTGTCTGGAATTCTTTAAAGGATGAGCACTAAGAGAAAAATCCATTGAACATGGCAATTAGCAGTTAATCAGCAACTTTGGAAAGAAGAGTTCCAGTAGAGAATTAGGGATAGAATCCAGATTGCAAAGAGCTGAGGAATGAATGAGTAGTGAGGAGGAGGAATCAACCATATGTA
The DNA here is from genome assembly GCA_028646595.1 of Phalanger gymnotis. Lineage (NCBI taxonomy): Eukaryota > Metazoa > Chordata > Mammalia > Diprotodontia > Phalangeridae > Phalanger > Phalanger gymnotis. Next base: position 732,115,842 of record CM053622.1, on the reverse strand, counting down.
ATGTTCTTTCTAATAGTTTAGCAGTGAGGCAGAGGAAAGAGATTTAAAAAATAGCTGAAGGAGAAGCAGGGTTAAGGTTTGGGGGAATTTTGTTTTGGTGGGGATTAGGAAGTTGGGTTTTCTTTAGGATATGGGAGGTCAGAGCAAGTTTCTAGAAAGAGAAGAAGCAGTGTTAGTGAGACTGAAGAACAGAAATGGAACAAGGTCCTAGAGGACACAGAAGGACAAATGGTCAAGGAAACAAAGGGAAAAGTTGGTCTTGGTGAGGAAGAGGGTCACCTCATCTTCTGAGACTAGAGAGAAGGAAGAGAAGCCAGGTCAACATCCAGAGATTTTAAGGTGAAAAAAAGCAGAGAAAGGTGGCATTAATTTCTCAGTAAAGTTTGAGCCAAGATCGTTTATTGAGGGGCACTGTAAACAGACTTAAAAAAGAAATTCAGAACAAGTGGTATAGGCAGTGTGCTGAGGTATCAATAGGAGATTAATCATGACCTCCTCCAGCAACACTCAGCTGAATTCAAATCTAGGTTTTATGACTGAAAGGTGGAGCAAGTTTCAGGTGTGACCATCTATTGGTAGAGATGGAGTTCATAGAAATTGAACAAGTTGACGAACTAAGAGGCCAGAGCAATAGAACGGATACATTTTATATGCATATATGTACATATACAATACATATTATTACATATGTAATTTTTAATTAGTTACTTATTTCATATACAGAAAGCCAGACCTGGTATATCTCATCATGCACCAAATTCAGAAATGGAGCAGCTATTTGGTCATCAGCAACTATTTGAAGCACTTATAAAGCACCTACTATGTGCCAGATACCATGCTAGGTGCTGATGATAAAGATATATGTAGGTGTAAAATTTTAGGGAAAAAAATAGATAGTACTTTTCACACCATTGTTCAGACTTATGATTTTATGTGGTATAGGAAAATCTTGATAAGGAAATTCTCTTTATCAATGCAGGGTGGTAACTTTTCTGAACCTTACAGTGTCAAAATATTAAGGTTCAGAGAGTTGTTAGGGCACTGAATTCAAGTGACTTAGCCAGTGTGTGTCAGAGGTGGAAACTGAACCTAGGTCTTTCTGACTCTTAGCTTGTGTCTTGCATAAATTTTGGTTCTCTAAATTTAAAACCAAACCCAGCAGCAGCAATCTAAGAAGCCGGGTTTGTTGTTTTAAAGAAACTCCCCTACTTGTTCTCCACGTGGATTAAGTAGTGTGGCTCTAAACAGAGTGGTTATTCAGAGACCCAGAGTGTTGGTTGAATATGGTTCTGCAATCATTGGCCAAGAGCAACATACTCAATAAACCTTTTAATTAGGAGGATCCCATTATCAATAAGAGGTACTCTTCCTGAGTATTGTTTTTCTCCAATGATAGAACTGAGCTGCTTTGAGTTGCTCTCACTCTATCCCCTGGGCACCCCGGGGTCAATGGATGCTAAAACCTTAGAGATAGAGACATTCATAACAGGAACTCCCAAGTAAGTTTTTTTCCCAGTGTAAGGGACCTGTTCAGAGCCACACAGACTGCATCAGACAGGGCTTGAATTCAGGTCATCCTGGCTTCTAGGAGAGCTCTCTCTCTCTCTCTCTCTCTCTCTCTCTCTCTCTCTCTCTCTCGCTCTCGCTCTCTCTCTCTTTCTCTGTCTCTCTCTCCCTCTCTGTCTCTCTCTCTCTGTCTCTCTCTTTCTCTGTCTCTCTGTCTCTGTCTCTCTCTCTCTGTCTCTCTCTCTGTCTGTCTCTCTCTCTCTCTCTCTCTTTCTCTCTCTCTCTCTCTCTCCTTTTCTTGGCATGCTTCCTTTCCACTTTACAATGCTAATACTCTACTTAATAGAAATATGAGTAATATGTCAACAAAATGATGACATTCAAGAAAGCTAAAGCCCCTTCAAGGTACATTTAAAGAGCCATCATGTCAAGACCTGGAGGTGACAGTTCCACTGTTCTCTGCCCTGGTCAGACAAATTCTGAAGTGCTGTATTCAGTTCTGAAAACCACTTTAACAATATTGACAAACTGGAGAAGATCCAGAGAAAAGCAGCTAGAATAGTGAATAGACTCAAAATCATGCCAAATGAGAATTGGCTGAAGGAACCAAGGATATTTAACCAGTTGAAGAGAAGGCAATGAGAATATGGTAGCTATCTTCAGAATGCAAAGGGTTATCAGATATAAAGGTATTAGAGTTGTAGTTAGTCCCAGAGGCCCAGGCTATAATCAGCAGGTGAAAGTTTGCAGGAAGGAAAATTTCAGCTCAATATAAAGAAAACACGTCCTAACAATGAGGAATGTGCCAAAGTGGAATCGACTCTGGAGGTGGTGGGTTTCCTTCATGGGACATTTCCAAGGAAAGGTGCCCACTTTCCAATTATGGTATAGGAAGATTTCTTATTCAGGTATTTTATTGCTGTCTAGTTGTTTTTCAATCATGTCTGACTGTTCATGACCCCATTTGGGGTTTTCTTGGCAAAGATACAGAAATTGTTTGCCATTTTCTTCTCCAGCTCATTTTATAGAAGAGGAAACTGAGGCAAACAGAGTTAAAGGACTTGCTCAGGGTCACAGAGCTAATAAGTGTCTGAGGTCAGACTTGAACTTAGGAAAATGTGTTTTCCTGACTCTACCCACTGCACCACCAGGCTACCTAGCTTTTTCAGGTATGGGCTAAACTAAGGGCCTCTGAGAGCTCTTTCCATTCTGAGACTCCATGATTCTATGAGAGAAGGAATGTCAGGATAGATGAATGGATTTGTAAAGTTGAGATCATGTAAAACAGTGATCCCACAAAGTATTTCTTATTTCCATTCTGAAAGGGGTAATCCTGGATGGGCATTAATCTAAGTATGACACTGCTTACATTTCTAAGGGGACCCACAGTACACAAAAGTACATTTCACTTTAACAAATCCTAACCTAAGAAAATACAAACCCCTACATTCTTCACAATAGAAAATAATCTTCACAGAAGGGTTCACTGCGTGGTTCTTTAAAATAATAAATCTCCCCTCATGTTCAGAAATTTTCTAACCAATAATTTGAATAAAGGCATAAATGCCATGCTTATCAAATTTGCAGATAACACAGAGCTGGAGGGATAAGTACTTTCCTGCACAAAAGAGACAAGATGTTAATAGACTACAATGATTGGCCAAAATGACTCTAATGAAATTTGGTAGGGGTAAATATGAAATGATACACAATTATGAGATGAGGGAGATATCCCTAGATTACAGTTTATATAGGGTATTCCTAAAGTATGGACACATAGGCAAAAATGCATATTTTCAGGAAATGAAATAAAATTTTCAACAACATTTTATTTAATTGGAATATTAACAAATAACATCTTCAATATGATTTCCTCCATTTGTGATGCAAAGGTTGATGCACTTTGCAAGATTCACCTGAACTTGATGCAATAACTCCACATTGCCATCAATTTTAGCACATTTACTCTATGCATTCAATCAAGTGTGTTGCATCTGTGGTTTTTATTGGGTACACCTTCTCCTTTAGCATATCCCAGAAAAAGCAGTCAAGGGGCTAAGGTCTGTGTTAAGGCAATCAGTACACAAGAAGCTCTTTCCCACCCACTTGAATAGGCTTAAGATGGGGCCCTAGGTGGGGCCAACTAAGGGAGCAACTAAGGGAGTGGGACCAGCTAAGAAGTCTGATTAGATCTTTGCTCCTAAGTTTGCCCCAAACCCCTAATTACTAGGTGCTAAGCCGATGTAGGCATGAAGCTCCCAGGGTCCTAAGGGGAGGCACTAAAACCAGAGCCAATCACAGGAGCTTAAGTTCTGGTCGCTCAGACAACGCTTGATGACATCTGAAACTGTATAAAAGGAGAGAACACAGCTTGGAGATTGAGACTTGTTGGAGCCAGCAACAGCGACAGCTGAAGCCAATGAAGCTGAAGAAGCAGGCGCTGCTGGTAGCAGGGGTGACCCAGGTGCGGACGGGGAGAGTGCTGAGCAAGGGCTTGAGGCCAGTGGGAAATCTTCTTACTGGAGGGGGGAAGCACGAATATGATTTGGTTTTATGTCATCATGTTTTTCTGTTACTGGTTACTCTTGTGAGGTGGACTTATTGAGCCTGGAAGCTTTTGGCCAGGATATCAAATTGGGGACGCTGGTTCATGGGTCTGCTCCTTTGGAGCTTGAATAAATGCTTTAATTCTTCTGCCTTCTACTTAGGGAATTCCTTATATCCTGCGGTTCTGAACCATTCAGGCATATATATGATTATGAATTCTGCCTTCATGATATAGTCTGGTGAATGAGAAGATCACTCCACATGACCACGTCTTCCAATCCAGTCAGGGAAATTGTCATTCAGCCAATCTCTTACCATCATGGTGAAATGAGCAGGGGAGCCATCCTGTTGGAACCACTCAGGACATCCTTCACCTAGCCTTTCAAGTTGGGGCATTAACTGGTCTCTCAACAAGGCAAGATAGGTCTCACCAGGGCCATGTTCATTGAAGAAAAATGGCCCCAACACATGAGCTTTCCACAAACCACACCACACCATAATTTTTTGCGGTCCTTGCTGTTTAGAATGGTCCACCCAATGCAGATTGCTTTGCAACCAGAATCAAACATTCTGTCTGTTAACCTCACCATTCACACAAAACAAAGCTTCATTACTGAATAACAGAGAGTCTTCGGTGAAACGATTAATGAGATGTTAATGAGAATTCCTATGTGTCCAGACTTTAGGGACACCCTATGAAGATCTAGAGGTTTTGATGGATTCCATGTTCAATGTGAGTCAACTAGTGACATGGTGGCCAAAATTCATGTTATTATAATCTTTGACTCAGCTTCCAAAACAAGAGAGGCCATAGTCTTCCTCTGTCTCTGCTCTGGTCAAACCACATGTGGAATACTATGATCAGTTCTGGACACATCACTTTGGAGTGTGCATAGAAAAATTAATAAGTCATGAAGAGGGTAGACAAGATGATTAGACTACTAGAGACCATGCCTTTAGAGGATCATTGCATAAGATCCTAGATTTAGAAGCAAACAGTCCTTCATAGGTAATCTAGTCCAACCCTCTCCATTAACTGATAAGGAATTGAAGATTCAGTGGCTTGCCCACAGTGAAAGAAGGGGATGTTTAGCCTAGAGAAGAGTACGGATGGGTACAATATGGTAGCTCTCTTCAAGTGTTTGAAGCACTGTCTTTTGGAAGATGGATTAGACTTATTCAGCTTGACCCCAGAGAGAAGAACTAGGAGCAACAGATGCAAGTTGCAGAAGAAAATTTCAGCTGAAAAGAAGGAAAGAATAGAAGATGTCCAGAAGTTGAATAGAAGTTAAATAGGTGGTAGACTTCCCATCATTCCCATCATCTCCCATCTCCACACCTTTGCACTGGCTGTACCCCAGCCTGGAAAGCACTCCACCTATTAGGATCCTTCACAACTACACTCAAATGCCGCCTTCTACATGAAGCTTTTCCTGATCCTCTCCCCCTCAAAATTAATCTTGTATTTATTTTCCATATATTTTTCACACATATACCCACACATACATATATACATACACATATATACATACACATTGCATATACTCATATATATACATACATACATACATATATACATATATACATACATATATACATACATACAGTCTCCCAAGTGATTCCACTACTACTACTTAAGGGACTTTTTCACTTTTGGTTGTTGTATCGCCAGCACCTCACACAGTGCCTAGTACTAGGTATTTAACAAACACTAGTTGGCTGATCAATTGACTGATGGATTGATTAAAGCAAGGGCTAAATAAACATTTGCCTGAGATGTTGAAGAGGAGATTCCTTTTCAGGTATGGTTTGGGCAAGATAACCTCTCAGGTTATCTTCAACCTTTGAAGTTCTGTGCCGCTGATAGTAAAAGTCAGGTTTACAACAATTGGATTCAAACAAACCTTTGAGGCACATAAGCTTGCATACAGAAAGGTGACTCCATGCCATCTTTGTTATATTTCGCAGCTGGAAATAGGCCAACTAAATTCTGAGGTGTGCTCAGGAAATCAACAAAAATTAGACTGTCCAAAATAAAGCTAGTGAGACTGTTTTTATAGTGCTATGCATAAATCTAATCACATTATTATGACAAACGAGGGAATGCTGCTAAAGGAAAACAGGAGACAATGGAGGTCAAACCACGTGAATTATGGTGTCAAAATAATTCAGTCTGGGACAGGTAGGAAAGGTTCTGTACCTGGGTCTGGAGTTGTTGAAAAAATGGAAAATCCAAGAGGTAGTCAGATGAATGGCTGAGCACAGGAACAGTCCTGGACTTCATATCAGGCTTTGAAACTGGTAGGAAGAACGACATGAATCAACTAGTCCAACACCATCATTTTATAGAGGAGGAGCTCGCACCTCATGGGGGTGAAGGTACTTGTTTAGAGTGACACAGGAAATTGATGGAAGAGCCAGAATTCAAAAGCATGTCTTCTGATCCCAGTCCTAGCACTCTTTCCACAACAGTGGACTTGAGTGGTGGGTCCTCCACTCAATAACCTTTTAAGCAGTTTGTTTATCTACAAAATGGAGGTGATAAGACTTGTCTCACCTACTTACTTTTATAAGGAAATCTTTGGAAACTTTGAAGTTCTATGTAAATGGAAGCTGCAATTACCTTCACTGTTATGATGAGTCAGGGCAACACAGCATAGTGGATTGAGAGCTGGGCCTAAAGCCAAGAAGATCTGGGTTCGAGTCTCACCTCTGATACATAGTGGTCCTGGATAAGTCATGTCATTGCTCTAGGCCAGATGTTCCCAAACTTATTTGGCCTGCTGCCCCCTTTTCAGAAAAAAAAGATTACTCAGCACCCCTCCTAGGAATCTACTTTCTTTAACCCTTTAATGATTTTTTTAAATTTGCGTTATTTCAAAAAACTGTAAATTTTTTTTTAAAAAGGACACATCTTCAATTTAATAATTTATTATAAACTTGTTGGGTTTTTTGCTGTTTTGAAATTTTGATGATGCAATATTGCATCATGTAACAGTACAGTATCGTGCTATAAACAAGTCATTACACACACACATTTCCTGCTGATGCGTGCTGGACTTCCCGACAACACAGGACACACTCTCCTGCCAGTATTTGCTTGTTAAGACCTCTTGGCATACTTGACCACTGATTGGTTATGGCTTGCATTTCCTGTATTAATTTAAAAATAATGTAATCACTACAACTTTAACTCTGTTACACAACAAATGTAACATGTAAGAATAGTTTTTCAAAATTTTATTCTCTTCTTGTGCTTCCACCACCCCCTTATTTTTAATCAACCCACCCCCCAATTGCTCCCAAGGCTACTACCAACCCTGTGGATTGTTCTAGCACCCCCAGGGGGCGGTATCACCCACTTAGGGAACTTTTGTTAGGCAACTCTCTAAGTTGCAAAGAAGGCATTTACAGAGAGGTTTTCCTTACCAGGGAGTTTCCTATACCAATGGAGTCTCAACTCTAGTCTTTGTCCCTATTATGTTGTGTTACTAGCAATTCTTTGAAAACAGACAAGGCCCAAAGATGTACATCTCCTAGAATGTGCTACCCCAGCACTCCTAAGACAGAAAGGTGGTACTTTGTACTATGCCACTGATGATGAGAAATGTCGGGAAAAAATAAAACTTACCTTCAGGCAACCTAACAGATTTGTAGCCAGCAAGTGACAGAAATGTATCACCAAGGTTTTCTGTGTGTGACCTTTACTTTGGAAGGAAGGCATCCATTACATGCTTGAAAGGGCTACTCTTCCATCTGGCTTATGGAAATGCAGGCAAAGTAAAACATGCCATTTTTTATTTTCACGTGTATAAAGCTACACGATTAGATCCTACAATTAAACATTTTTCTTCCTAAATGGCTCTCTTCTCTCGTACTCAAGCAGAGACGTACTATAGTTGTGACATGAATGCCTGGAAACTTCTTATTGAGAATATTAAAGTCAAACCCTTGGTTCTTATGTTGCACATTCAGAACGAGGACTTTAAAATCATTTAGGCAGCTGAGTAGCACGGTGGATAGAGCACTGGACCTCCAACCGGAAAGGTCTGAATTCAAATCTGGATTCAAATATTTGCTAGCTATGTGAATCCTGGACGAATCATTTAATTTCAATTTTCTCATCTATAACAACTCACAAAGTCATTGTGAGGATCAGATAAGATGACATTGGCAAAGTGTCTGGAACATAGTAGGCACTTTCCCTTTAGAACTTGGCACACAATGGGTGCTCAAATATGTATTAGTCCTCATGATTATGCCTATCGAAAGAGGAAAGAAAACTAGGAAGAACTACAACAATTTGTAATGCTCTATTTTGTACATGTAATATGGATATAATAGGCAGTTTTACAGGTGTGAGTTTTACCTTGGAAGGCAGGGGTGCATTGTGCATTTGTTCTAACAGTGTCATGTTCAGTAAAGACCACTGAACTTGGAGTCAGGAAATCTGGGGTCATATTCTGACTTTGCTACTCATTCATTAACTGTACAATCTAAGTAAGACGAATCACTTACTTTAAGCCTCATCTTACTCATCCGTAAAATGGGGATAGGCAAGTAAATAAGACATAGTGGATAAAGTTGACGGACTTAGAGCCAGGAACACCTGAGTTCAAATCCCACGTGTGACAATTACTAGCTGGAAGGCATTAAGCAAGCCTCTGAGCCTTAGCAAACTTGTAAGACTTCTCCTTTAAGTCATAGACTGGACCTATTTCCATTAAGGGAGCTTCCAAATGGAGAAAATTACAGATCCTTGACTTAGGGACTTTAAATGGAGTTAATAATACCTGCCCCATCTCCAAGTTTGCTGTGGGTGTCAAATAAAATGATCTATGGGAAGCAACTTATAAACTTCAAGGTGTAACAAAGTGAAGTTATTCTTAGAGAATACTTAGCATTATAATGCTGTTCAGTTATTTCAGTCATGTCCAACTTTTCATGATCCCATTTGGGGTTTTCTTGGCAAAGATACTGGAGTGGTTTGCTGTTTCCTTCTCCAGCTCATTTTACAGATAAGAAAACTGTGGCAAACGGTGAAGTGACTTGCCCAGGGTCCCACAGCTAATAAGTATCTGATGCTAGATTTGAACTCAGGAAGGTGTCTACCTTACTCCAGTCCCAATGCTCTATCCACTGAGGCACCTAGCTGCCCCAAGCATTGTAACAGCATTCAATACATGTTAAATGGGAAAGAATGGATTGAAGTGAGTGGTGGCTATTATGACCACTTTGCAAATTATAAAACTTAGCAATGAAAGGATTTTAAACTTCCCAGGTTGGGTTTTCTTAAAGCAGTGCCCTCCTCTAAGGGGGAGAACGTGTGGCTTCGAGGCCACACGTGGCCTTCTGGCTCCTTGGTGCAGCCTTTTGACTGAGTCCAAGTTTTACAAAACAAATCCTTTATTAATGGGATTTGTTCTGTGAAGTTTGGATTCAGTCAAAGGGCTGCACTTTAGGACCTAGAGGGCCACATGTGGCCTTGAGGCAGAAGGTTCCCCACCCTGGTCTACACAGAAAAACTGCCATTTTTAAACAATAGCCCAAAGACCAGCTGCATGTAAGTACTATATGACTCAATACCCAAGCAAGTGTTGTTTTATTCTTTTTTATCATGGTTACACTTTAATTGGTCCAGGAAACCCTTACGAGGCAGCCTGCTACAAGAGCAAGAGGATCTGGGTTCAATTCTGATGCCACCAGCATGACCTTGGGCAAATCACTACATGACCAAGTTACTCACCTGTGAAATGAAAGAGATGGGCTAGATAACCTCTGAGGTCTCTTTGAACTCCAGACCTATGAGGTTGTGCATGCCTGCCCAGCAGCAGGCATTTTGTTCAGGATGGAAGAACTCAGAGCAGATGGACAGCAGCCATCTGACAGAGGGGCAGGCTGCTCCTGTAGGCACTGGTGTAAGAGACATGTCTGCCTAGTGAAAGGTGCCAGAACACATTGACTGTAATGAGCTGTTTTCAAGAACAAGGAGTCATGATCTGGAATAAAGGTTACCCCAGCACATAAGCACACCAGGGAGAATGTCAACAAACAAAGTGGTGTTGGCATGTTTAGGACTGAACAAAACCAGCCATTGAATCCACGTGCAATAGCAAGAATGTTGGGGTCAGAGTGGATTTACAGGCTGGAAAGGAGTTCGCAATGAAGCTTTACCACAAGAAAAACAAACACAGTCATTAATACACAAAAGGAGATATTGAACACATAGGTAATGTACACTTACACAGTACCAGCTATGAGGTAATCTTCTCACCCACAGCTCTTTCTAGAGTTTTCTGTGTAATGTTGGGGACCTTCATATGAAGCATTTAGAGAAGGTTAAAAGAAAAGGCACAATGAAAAGTACAGATTAGAAATAAAACAAAAGTCCAAGGGTGTGGGTCAATTAAATTAATAGATCAATCACACCACCCCAATTACAGCATCAAAATTCTCTAGCTAAGATATGTTTATCAGGTGAAAACACCTCTACTGACTTAGTCAAACAAGCAAACTAATGCACGTTTTGCCACATTCTGTGAGTCTTTCTACAAAATAGTAAGGCAGTTTGGAAGTCAGCTTTTTAGCCTCTCTCTAGACTAAAGGTGAGAGCATCCAAGAGCGTGTGAGACAATCATGGAAAAAAGAGGATTAGGGAAGGAGAGAAAACCTCTGCTACATTTCCTCCAACCCCCACTCCCACCCCTTGACAAGAGGAAGACTTTATGAACTCCTGAGTGTCAGAATTTGGACTTCTCGTTAGATTCCTAACAGAGTCTTAAACAGTGTCTCTACCAGGAGGCAGGGACAAGCCAGACAAATTGAGGAAAGAAAGGTTCAGAACTATGCAATGAGCCTGACAGAAAGTTACACCAATATCTAAAAGGAACTTGTATAGTAAATAAGGAACCTAGCAAAGGGAGAAAAGGACTTCTGAGAAAAAAAAGATTCCCAATAGCCTAGAACCCTGAGTGGAGAACTAGCTAGCCACCCTGCAGGGACTCAGCCTGAAAGCATAAGTGGAGATTGACATAGTGAGCCCAGAAAATGCACTACAAGTGGGAATCTTTTCATGGATCATTTTTTCTTTCTTTTCCTTTTCCCTACTTAGGAGTTTCAAAATACTGGGCTAATTTTTGTTGCTGTTATTTTATTTGTTTGTTTTGTTTCCTGTAAAGCATTATTGCTCAAGTATTGTGTTGTGAACATTATTTATTTAAAATATTTTATATAACCATTTAATTCTTATCTATGACTAAAAGAATACCAGCTGTTTTATCATAACTGTAATCTGTGGCTAACAGTGATTGACACTATCAGTGTCAATAGTGGTTATCCTTTCTAATTTGCATTGTTAGAACTGACCAAATTATTTAGCCAGTCAGGGTGTTGCTCTTTGGTGGTTGGGTGAATATTGGCATTATGAGAAAATTTGTGAAGATGTGATTGTGGCATTTCAAAAATATTGTCAGTTTATTAGGTTATTCATAAAGAACTGGTGACATATAAAATAGACCCCATGTTTGATGAGGGGGATATTACTAACTTATTGAAAACCAGAATAAAAGGAATGAGGGACTATTATACTTGGGAGTGAAGTCAGGAGAATTCACTAATCATATGCTCTGTGAATTACCAGAATCCCTCAAACATTCAAGAATACCTGAAAGAATCTGGGTATGGAACAGTACCTGGAAATTGGTTCACAGTTCTCCATCTGAGAGGGAGTTATGCAATCAACTTCAGCATTAATGAATGGAAATGATGACTCACCCTATAAATTGAGATTTAAGTGTGGAAATAGGCTTGAGTTTTCACAATATAGAATCTTAAGGTAAGACCTTTCCTACTAGACTCATGCTTGAGCAATACTGAGACTACACCCTATAGCAGGGCTGTCCAAAATACGGCCCATAGGCCGCATGTGGCTCGCAGTGCAATTATATGCAGCCCGCCTGTGGGTTTTAATTTTCACATGTGAAAAAATAAAATAATAATTTGCATGGAATTTATATTAGATTTTTTAATTCCATCACTAATAAATAATCTCAATGTTAATTTTCTTTGGTGTTTTTAAGCAGTATTATGGACGGAACATATAGCATGGAATTTTCAATCCATCTGTGGGATGCATTTCATCTATAGGATGCAGACTAATCAGTATGCACCTACCTTTATACTGCTGTGTTGACGCTTTGTTGTTTTGTGTTTGCTTTTGCGATTCTCGCCTTTGCCTGTGTATTGATGATGTGCATTCCCCCACTTTCTATTAGTGTATTGTGTTTTTTTATTCAGGGTGCTGCCCTCAAATAATTATTTTATTTTAATGCGGCCCTAAGATAACATAAGTTTGGACAGTCCTGGCCTAAAGGTCAAGAATGTTTCCTCTACTACCACACAGACATCTATGGAAGGCAAGCTTTCCCGATGCAGATAATAGGAAGAATTCAGGGAGAAGGCCCAAAGATGATTCCGCCATTGGACAGAGTTATTTCACCAGTATATCAAATGGGGTCTCCTGAAAGACTCAGAAATGCTTCTTCTGGACATAGATTATAAACTGAAGATATTATTACAGACAGCAAAGATAAATACAATCTAAAAGTGCTTGGCCCAGATACTTATTCCTTTCCTCAGAGAACATTTTTAAGGAAGACCCTTCATCTCCTTCCCCATTCCCAATCCTTGAACCCAGGAAAGACTCTAGAGAGGATAAGACTATATGTGTCCAGAACTGTCATAGGACTGGCAGACCTGACAGTAACAAAATTCCCTTCTTTTCTTAAATTAAGATTTTTTTATTTTTAGTTTATAACACTCAGTTCAGTTCCATATGATTTTGAGTTCCAGATTTTCTCTCTCCCCCCTCCCCAAGATGGCATGGAATCTGATATATCTTCTACATATAACTTAGCATCAAACTTATTTACACAATAGTCAAATTGTAAAGAAGAATTATGACCAATGGAGTGAATCATGAGAAAGATGAAACAAAACCAAAACAAAAGAAAAAAAAGAGAGCAAACAGTTTGCCTCAATCTACATTCAGACTCCATAGTTCTTTCTCTGGATGTAGATAGCTCTCTCCATCATGAGTCCTTTGGAGTTTTCTTTGAACCTTGTATTGCTGAGAAGAGCCAAGTCTATCAAAGTTAGTCAACACAAAATCAACATATCTGTGGTTGTGTATAATGTTCTCGTAGTTCTGCTCCACTCACTCAGCATGATGTTGTGTAGGTTTTTCCAGGTTATTATGAAGTCTGTATCATCCCCATTTCTTATAGCACAATAGTATTCCATTACATTCATATACCATAACTTGTTCAGTCATTACCCAATTCATGGGCATCCTCTTGATTTCCAATTCTTTGTAACTACAAAAAGAGCCTCTATAAATATTTTTGTACATACGGGTCTTTTTCCCACTTGTATGAACTCTTTGGGATATACAGCCCTAGAAGTGGTATTGCTGGGTCAAAGGGTATGAACATTTTCATAGCCCTTAGGGCATAGTTCTGATCTCCAGAATAGCTGGATCAGCTCACAACTCCACCAGCAATGTAATAGTGTTCCAATTTTCCCACATCCTCTCCAGCATTTATCATTTTCCTGTTATGTCATTTTAGTCAATCTGACAGGAGAGATGTGGTGTCTAAGAGTTGTTTTGATTTGCATTTCACTAATCAGTAGTGATTTCAAGCATTTTTCCATATGCCTATAAATATCTTTAATTTCTTCTTCTTAATGTAAATCTTTAAAGGCCCTGCCTTTGAACACTCTCAGGACAAAGCAAATGAAACACCAGACTTAATTTTATATAATGAATATATGAACTCTAATTATTCTTTTTTTCTTTTTTTTATTTTTTGTGGGAGGAAGGTAGAGCAATTGGGGTTAAGTGACTGAACTCTAATTATTCTATAACCCTGACTCTGACAGTGGCAGTGGAGCTGACTGAGTTTAGAAAAAAAGTTTAATGAAGAAGGAAACTTCCATCTCAATCCCTATCATGGTTGAACAACCAGACCAGTAGCAGAAAAGGTGGCACCCCCTGCAGACTTAGAGTTGGCATCTAGGTACCACAGTGGGATGGCAGACTAGACTAGTCAGGAAGACTGAGTTCAAATCCAGCCTCAGACATTAGATATGTGACCCTGGACAAGTGATTTAATCTCTACCTCAGTTTCAACAATAAAATAGGGATAATAACAGAACCTACACAGGGTTCTTGTGAGGATCAAATGAGATAATATTTGCAAAGCACTTTTCACAGTACCAGGTACACAGCAATTGCTACATAAATGTTTATTCCCTTCCCACTTGATCGGAATGATCCAAGTAGTCACATGACCACAATGTCCTGACTTAGAAGAATCTAATTAAATTGTCATAGCACTGAAATGAATATTGACCTGTGATAAATCATCTGAGTATGTAGAGGACAAGTTAGGAAGTGTCTCAAGTGACAAATATTTGACTTCAAGGATATTTTTTCCATTTATAGTGCAAGGAAACTAAGCAAGGGAACAATGATACAGGTGCTCACTCAACTGAAGGAGGTCATAGAAACCATAGGGAAAGATGGACCCAGCAACAAATTTGGCTCACTTGGAAAATTAATAAGACAAGGAAATACAATTTCGCATGTCTCCTAATTTTAAAAAAGGCAGTTCAGAAGCCATCCTAATACATGAATGTATCACCATCAGAAGAAAACCAGGAAGATGAATATTCTTGCTGTTAAAATTGTGATAAAGATAGCCATATGTAGGCTACAGGAAGGTAGAAAAATAATGTTAATTAGGTTGCACAGAAGTTGAGGGCTATAGGGCCAGTTGAGGAAAAGGAAATGGGACCAGAAAAGGAGGTCTCTCCAGTCCCTGAAAACAATAACTGTGACCTTGTCAAACCATTCATTTTGGTTTTTTGACTAGGGCTCAGAGGTCCTGATACAGTATTGACTAAAACTTGAAAAGGTAGACTACACTGCTATCCTAGAGAGTCATTCTATGAAAAATATCAGAAAGTTTATTTACAAAACTATTTAAAAGTTTTGGCCTTGGAAGACAGTGACAAACATGACCCCTTACCTGGGATACATTGAAGTAACTTTGGAATTTCTTAAAGATATTTCTGGTATCAACAAGGCAATGGACTTTCTAACTCTGGTATGCCTTTGACTGGAACCAATTTCTAGTCTATTTGGAATACAAGCAGAAGGCTGGGACTGGGATTCAACACTTGCAATGTCCTGACCGTCCTTTCAGATTTTACAGAAATGTATAGGATAATAGAAACAAGTTTTCACAGAGAACAAAAGAACACTGGCTCTTCAGCTTGTGAAAGAAATTCCAAGAAACTTTAATTTGGTCAATTCTCCAAAACCAAGAGAGAAGAAAGAGTGGTTGAGACAGACATTTAACAAGAAAACAGGCATATTTTCAGTCCATGACTGGGTACAAAATGGGCTCAGGGAGCAACTTCAAAGATCCAACTCAGTGATTCATAAACATTCTGGGAAAGAGCTAGAAAAATTACATTGTCTATCAAGAATGATTCCAATGAATATTTCAATAATATGATGGTGATTGGCATCATCCAAGAGTTCCAAGGAATCACCATGATAAACTTTAAGACATCTTGGCTTGTCTGTCTTACAGCTCTCGGTTTTCTATATTGGACCTATGCAGTGGCTATTACCAAAGCCTGATGATGGAGGTAAGCAAGGAGAAGACTAATTTTATTTGTCTGTCTATTCCAAGTGTGACTGTACTTGGTGGCTTTTGAGATCCCTCCATTATTGATACCCACGGGAGCAAAGAAACACAAATAGGTGGTCCAAAAAGCAGCTTTTTCCTTCTCTTCATGTTCATACTGAGTCATTCAATTAACAAAATTAGCCCTGGTATCTTAACCTCCATTGAATCAATCAGTCAAAGGCATTGAACAATCTAGTTCAAATAACTTATTTAATCAATTTGGAAATATTGAATGATAAAATGAAGCCACACTGAACAGTAACTGTATTGGTATTGAATGAGGAGACTTGGTCACAACCTGTGCCTTCTGTAAAACAGCAAGCCAGATCACAACCCAAGGTTTGAGCATTGATCCAGGAGAGAGCAATTCCAGCCAAGCCCTTGAGAGGTTTGGAGTAAGAGGGTTTGGGGAGAGACAGAGACGCAGACAGAGAAGCAGAGAGAGTAAGAAAAAAAGACTCAAAGGGAGGTGTGAACCTCAGAGCTAGACCAGAAAGAATTGATGGCACATGGGGCAATATTGCAAAAGAAAAAAATATAGGACTTAATTATGGCAGAAAAGGGAAGGAGTAAAGAGGACTATCTAGCCTACAGATAACTTGGGGCAAGACTTACACTGAAGCTACCAGTTGTACCCACCTCTTCAAAACTTTACAGAAGCACCAGGAAATAGGTCTGTTCTTTCTCCAATTTTTACTCCCAGTGCCTGTCTATTATATGTCATATATTCTGCTTCTTCATCCAAAAGTTTCTGGTATCATGAATTTTTATCTCCAACATAAGAGACCAGGGATTAGCAATAGCTAAATAGAAATTTGATTCGAGGCAGAGAGCCAAACTTCTGCCTAGCTGTTAGGAATTTTCCTTACCTGGTAGCTCTGATTGATTTTGATTATGCTTTTAAGTTTTTGTTTAATATAAACTCCAAAGGGCAGCAGAAAAGGATCCCACTAGACTAGCAGGGACATTGTATTCCCCTAGAGATTAAAAAAAATGAAATAAATTTTTTAAAGAAAGCTTAATTGTAGCAGGGCTTAGCTGATTAAATCTTCAGGGGTGAAAAGTATAGGGAGGGAAAGGTGTTGATATACTGGGAACTGCTCCCTTTGTAGTGACATCTACTTCCCCTAGTGTTATATAAAGAAAGACTAAAAGGAACTAGAACTATTTGGAATGAAGAAAAAACTGAGAAATGATCAAATAACAATTTAAAATTACATCAAGTATAATTTTAAGACCAGGTGCAATTATATTAAGATCATTACAAGACCAAGGTTGAAGGAATCAGCACGAACTGTAAAGAAACTCAAACCAAAGTCTTCAACATTTACCGTATGTAATTGATATATTGTACTTATTCCGGATAACTCTTTAAATCCTGGATTCCTCCACTTGTTTTGATAAAAATAAGTTGGGCCCAAAACTAAACAGAAAGACAAGACTAAGCTGAAATGCCTTCAGGAAATTTCAAGGCTCCTTTAATCACACACACACACACACACACACACACACACACACACACACACACACACACACACACACACCCATTCTGCACTCCCAGACTTCTCTCAAAAACAAAGACCTGTATTTTTAACACTTATATCCTATCAGTGTTGTGTGGTCATAAATCATGGAATGCTCTAGTCTCTAAGGTATAAAAGTAAGCATCAGAGAGCAATGAAGAGGCATGTGCAGGCTACAATATATAACCAATAAGGAACACCAAAGAAGTGAAATAAAGACTGTCATCAGGGCAATGTGGCAGTGAAAGAAGAAGATAAACTGATCATATGGTAAGGCTCAAGGTAGACAGCCTAGGTGCTTCATTTGCACTCTTACAATGACAGAAGAAAGCAAAGGACCCCAGCACATTGAGTGGACGTGAAACTGGAAAAGGACATGAACAAAAGTTGACCAGGATGGGCAGACTCAATCTGCATCAGTTGGTGGAACAACCATATTAATAAGCTCACAGAGATGAATTTGAGTATTCTCCCAACAGAGAATACTCAAACCATTAAAGTTCACTGTCTCAGAAAAATCAAAATTATAAATGACCCAGATAATGACAGAAAGATATACAGTGACAGTGGAGGTAAGTAGCCAGCAGCATACTACCAACAATGATTTGGGCACAAGAAGGTAAATAAAAATGAATCAAAAGAGCATAAATAATCAGAAATGGAGGTGGGCCAATTACACAGTGAGCATAACAGGTCACTACTGAGTGCTAGACTCATATTCATGAAATATTAGAAGACACAGATTAAGGCATCTACTATGTCAACAAGATCCTCTACAGAAGATACATCAAAGGACATGAACAAGAATTGAACAACACAAGAAGCCTTGGCTGGTGGCGAGAGCACTGGACTGGAAGTGAGAAAGAACTGAGTTCAAATCCTGCCACTTCCTAACTGTTTGGCACTGGACAAGTCACTTTACCTCTCTCAGCCTCAGTTTTCATCATCTCCAAGGTGGGATAATAACAGCACCTCCCTAAAGAGAATGTTTCAAGGATGAAATGATAAAAATATATGTAAAACCCTTAGCAAAACTTAAAGTTTTAAATGTTAGCTATTATTATCATAGGATCATAGATTCAAAGCTTGAAGTTTGAAGAAACTTTTAGTGGTGATCAAGCCCAACACCATCATTTTACAGATAAAAGTGAAACCTTCAGAATTGTTAGGAAAGCACTTTATAAACCTGTAGGAACAACACAGTACTACCATCGTCCTAGTCATGAATTCTACCCCAATCTTTCTTAGGAACTACCCAATTACTAATAACAATCTTAGATGTGCACTTTACATTTTACATATATAAAAAGTAGACAGTCTGGCCTTATTGAGTCCTTTATAATTAGTCTTTGGTATGTACCTTATATTTCTCTTGGATGTCATATGTCAAATTTTCTATTAAGTTCAGGTTGTTGTTTTTTTTACAAAGTCTTGAAAGTCTAATAGTTCATTAAATGCCCATTTTTTCCCATTCAAGATTATGCTTACCTTTGCTGGGTATATTTTTAGCTGGAACCTCTGTTCTTTTGTTCTTCAATATATAGTGTTCCAAGACCTGCCATCTTTTAGTGTCACCACTGCTAGATCTTGTGTGATTCTAATTGTGGCACTGCCATATTTAAATTGCTTTTCTCTTGTTGCTCATAATACTTTATCCTTGAGCTGGAGGTTTTGGAATTTAACTATAATATTCCTATGGGTTTTCCTCATAGGATATCTTTCAGGTGGTGATGAGTGGATTTTTTCTATTTCTACTTTCACCTCTTATTCTAATACTTCAGGACAATTTTCTTCAATTATTTCTTGTATTATTGTATCAAGATTCTTTTTTTGATCATAGCTTTCAGGTAGTCCAATTATTCTTATGTTTTCTATTTTTGACCTGTTCTCCAGATCCATTGTTTTTCTTATGAGATGTTTCACATTCTCTTCTATTTTTTTTCATTTTTTTATATTTTGTTGTATGATTTCTTGATCTCTTAAAGCTTCACTGACTTCCCCTTGCCCAATTCTGATTTTCAAGGAGTCATTTTCTTCCTTAAGATTCTGGATCTCCTTTTCTAATTGGTTGACTTTCTTTTCATAATATTCTTGTTTTTCTTGCATTGTTCTTATTTTTTTAATTTTTCCTCAATCTTTCTCATTTGATTTTTAGTCTTTTTTAAGTTCTTCTATGAATTCTTTTTGAGCAAGGGACCTTTTTGTGTAACTCTTTGGGGTAGAAGAGGGTTTCTTTGCTTCAGTATCCTCCTCTGAAGATGAACCCCAGTCGTCTCTATTCCCATAAAAACTCTCTGTGGTTGAATTTTTTCCTCCTTTGCCTATGCTTTTTTTTATTTGTAGTAACTCTATTTTTATAAATACCTCTAGTCCTGGGATATGGGGAATGATACCTCTGGCCTCAGATCCTCCTTCAGTTCTCCCCTCTGGCTTGGAACTAGAGCCAAGACCTCCAGCTTCCTGTAAGTGCCCACAGCCGGCAGCATACCACCCCACTGCTTTTGCACTCACCCAAGCGTGTGCTGATTCCTCCTCACCCCTGGCTGCCCACAGCACAGTTGGGCCTGGCACTCCTTAGAATGGTATTCAGTAGAAGTTCCCTCATCAGATGCCCAATACTCCTCACTGTCCCAGGGTAAGTTTCTGCAGCTGGGGTGGAGGCAGCTTCCCAATCCAGCTAACCCCAGGGCTTGCCACTTGTAGTTTAAGTGGACAGACCAAACCTCAATTCTGGAACTTTTCTTCAAATCTTCTCTGATTGTCCCAAGAGGACCCCCGTTCTGCCTCTACTCTTATTTATTTTTACTGCTCGATATTCACCCTGTGACTCTAGTTCATCTCTTTTGTGGTGCTTGGAATTTTCTGACCTACTCTACCATCTTCCCAGAATCCTCCCCTGGTCATATACTCTAAAATCTAATTGTTCTCTCTGAGAGATTTTTCTCCTCCAACGTATATGCAGTCAGCTGATAAATCTATTCCTTTCAGCTCTGCACTATTACTCATTTGCATCACCTCCCTAATTCAAGCCTCATTGGTTCTTGTTTAAACTCCTCCAATAGTCTCCTAATTGGCCTTTCTATTCCCATTCTCCCCCCTCTCCAGTTCATCCTATACATTGCTGCTGAACTAATCTTCTTATGTGTCCTTCTTACACAAAAATCCTCAATAGTTCCCATTACCTACCAAATCAAATCCAAACTACTTTGCCTGGTACTTAAGGTCCTCTATAATTTGACCTCAACCTAGCTTTCTAATGTTATTTTCCACTACTCTGCTTCATATTGTAGGTAATGTTTATTCAAATTGTGCTATTTTATATTTCCCAAATATGCCCCATGATTTCCTTTTCCCTGGCTCATACTTCATTCCATGTTCCACCTAATACAATACTTATAAATACTTCAAGACCTATATCAAATGATATCTCTTCACTGAAGCATAAATTGCTCCCTACAGCCAAAAGTGTTCTCTCACTCCTCTATACTAACCTAACATTTTTTGGTTTGTTTGCTTGTTGTATTTTCACATGATATGATAGACAGTGTTTTATATCTCTCTGTACACAGTCAATAAGCATTTATTAAGTGTCTACTATGTGCCAGGCACTATGCCAAGTGCTAGGGATACAAAAAGAAGCAAATGATAGTCCCTGCCCTCATAATCTACAGGAAATAAATATCTGCAAACAAATTGTGTACAAGATAAATGGGGGTAGCTAGGTGGCTCAGTGGATAAAGCAATGGACCTGGAATCAAGAAGACTTGAGTTCAAAACTGACCTCAGACACTTAATAGCTATGTGATCCTGGACAAGTCACTTAACCCTGGTGGTCACTGTTTCCTCATCTATAAAATGAGCTGGAAAAGGAAATGGCAAACCACTCCAGTATCTTTGCCAAGAAAACCCCAAATAGGGTCATGAAGCGTCAGATATTACTAACCAATAATCAGATAAATAAGAAAAGTAAGGCACTAAAGTTAAGAGGAGTTGGGAAAGGCTTCCTGCAAAAGATGGGATTTCAGTGGGAACTTAAAGGAAGCCAGGGATGGCAGTAGAAAGAAATGAGGAGGGAGAGCATTCCAGACACGGGGGACAGCAAGAGGGTGTGCCTGGAAGTGAGATCTGGAGTGTCTTGTTTGTAGAACAGCCAGAAGACCAGTTTTACAGGATCAAAAAATATGAGTCAGGGAGTAAGGCACAAGAAAACCGGAAAGGTAGGAGGGGTCATGTTATGAATAGCTTTGAACACCAAACAGAAGATTTTGTATTTGATCCTGGAGGTGACAGGGAGACCCTGGAGTATACTGAGTGGGTGGTGTGACATGATCAGACTTCTACTTTAGGAAAATCACTTTACACTCTACAACATCTACCATAGTGTGATAGCACATAATAGTACCAAAAGTAGTAGTCATTCAAGCAGGATGATTTCAGAAAAATGTGGAAAGACTTAATATGAATTGATATGGCGTGAACTGGCCAACAGAACTAAATGGCAATATTGTACAATGAAGAATTGTGAATGACCATAATGGCAAGTAAAGTGAGACTTTTTGTTGTCTTTCATTTTGGAGTGCTTCTCAGCACTAAGGCAGTCAAGTCACTTTGAGTCTTGCCTTTGTTTCAATCAAGACTCTTTGATTGAATCAGGAGTCTTTGATAACCTGCTTAAGTCACAGGAAGGCCTAGGTCACATGGGTTTGAGTCTCATGGTTGTGACGCCCTCTGACCCTGAAGAAGTGTGTATATACTCTGAGGTTAGCATTTTGCTTGGGGCTGACTCACTGGAAGAGTGTCATGTGATTTGACCAGAAGAGACTCTGGGTAGCCATTAAGGAGCACCCCCCAGCTTTAAAAACTCCAGATGTTGGTGCTTCTCTCTCTGGTAACTGTGTATGTAATATCTTGGTCAGGCAGCTAGAAGCATGTCTGACGATTTGTGTTATTTTGCTCTTTTTAATATAATTTCTGCTTATAATTTCTGTTTGTTTTCTCTGAAGTTCAGGGTGCTGACTTTTCCCCCTGAACTAAGTGAATGATATATGTATGTGTAATTAAAGGAAGATTGTTAACCCCTTAAAGTTGCTTTCCTTAGAAAAGCAGATCAAAGAAATTGTACTAGTAGCCCTCCTGTGTGCTGGTGTTGCTGGCCTTACACAGCACAGTAGTGGCAAGTAGCATTGCTGTTACAATGACTTAGCTCTTCTCAGAAATACAATGATCCAACACAATCCCAAACAACTCACAATGAAAAATGCTATCTGCTTCCTAAGAAAGAACTGGATGGCATCTGAATACAAACTGAAGTATACCATTTTTCGCTTTCTTTTTTTCTTTCTTTTCCTTTTTTTCTTTCCTTTCTTTGTTCCTTCCTTCCTTCTTCCCTTTCTTCTTCTTTCATTTGAATTTTCTTCCACAAAATGACTAATATGGAAATATGTTTCATATGACTGCACATGTATAACCTATATCAGATTGCTTACCATCTCAGGGAGGGGGGAGGGGAAGGAAAGATAGAATTTGGAACTCAGAACTTTAATAAGGTGACATTAAAAATCATTTTTATATATAATTAGGGAAAAATGTTTTTTTGAAATAGTACTCATTAAGAGTAATATAGCACTTTAAGATTTGTAGAGTGCTTTCTCGTTCAGCCAGCCAAGATGCCAAAAGGGAAGCAGGCCAAGGGGAAGAAGGTGGCTCCGGCCCCTGCCGTAGTAAAGAAGCAGGAGGCCAAGAAAGTGGTCAATCCTTTGTTTGAGAAGCGGCCCAAGAACTTTGGCATTGGTCAGGACATCCAACCCAAAAGGGAGCTTACTCGATTTGTCAAATGGCCTCGGTACCTCAGACTGCAGCGTCAAAGGTCTATCCTTTACAAGCGTTTGAAAGTTCCAACAGCAATTAACCAGTTCACCCAGGCTTTGGATCGTCAGACAGCTACTCAACTGCTGAAACTGGCTCATAAGTATAGACCCGAGACAAAGCAAGATAAGAAACAAAGGCTTCTGGCTCGAGCTGAACAAAAGGCTGAAGGCAAAGGAGATCTCCCCACTAAGAGACCACCTGTCCTGAGAGCAGGTGTTAACACTGTTACTACCCTGGTAGAAAACAAGAAAGCACAGTTGGTAGTGATTGCACATGATGTGGACCCCATTGAGCTAGTGGTCTTCCTACCTGCCTTGTGCCGAAAAATGGGGGTTCCTTACTGTATTATCAAAGGTAAAGCCAGACTGAGTCACTTAGTTCACAGAAAGACCTGCACAAGCATTGCCTTCACACAGGTTAATCCTGAAGATAAGGGAGCCCTGGCTAAGCTGGTAGAAGCCATCAAAACCAATTACAATGACAGATACGATGAGATCCATCATCACTGGGGTGGCAATGTTCTGGGTCCAAAATCGGTGACTCGTATTGCCAAGCTGGAAAAGGCAAAAGCTAAGGAACTTGTAACCAAATTGGGCTAAATGTATATTTGATTTTTCCCTACATAAAAATAAAATTTTAACAAAAAAAAAAGATTTGTAGAGCACTTTACAACGTTGTCGCATTTGATCTTCCCAATAAAGTAGATGCTAGCTATGATTATCCCCATTTTATAGATGAGGAAACTAAGGCTAACAGAGACCCAAAGTCTTATCCATGGTCACAGAGTTGCCAAGATTTGAACCCAGGACTTTCCTGATTCCAAGACCAGATTTATTTCCATCATTCAATCAATGAAAATGTAACTCAGTTCAATCAATGGAAATGGGAAAAGAGAAAAGAAAGTCAAAGAAACTAAATGTAAATATGAGGGGAAGGAAAGCTAATCTCTAAGAGCCATTTGTGGCTCTGTGCACCAGGGAATCAATAACAAAAGCCTCCCAGAGCCCTTGAGGACAGTCAGCCCCAGAATATACACTAACTACATTGAAAAAGGACCTACAGTCATAAGAGATCAATGTATTTTGACAGGTATCTGAATATCAAACAAGAATGATTAAGGACAATGATGAAACATCTGTCTATGTTTTGTTTGTCACTTGTCATCTTTCAAAATTTAATTATCTTCTTTCTCTTAAATAGTGAATACATTGTTTTATGAAAGGGGTCCTGTAGAGAAGAAACAAATTAGCCTATGCAAATTCCTCCTGGCTTCCCTGGCTTTTTTTCAAGACTCTTCTCAAATCCCTGCTTCTGCAAATGGCCTTTCCAGGTGATAGCTCCCCCCTTATTCCACCCCCATTGATAATGCCATCTCTCTGAGATTACCTCCCCCTTTACACTCTATATATCTCATATGTACAATTTTCTGCATGTTGCCTCACCCCATTAGAATTTAAGCTCCTTGAGGGCAACATCTCCGTTTTTTGCTTGTCATTGAATCACCACTTAGCACGGTACCTGGGACATAGTTAAGTGCTTAATTAATCCTTGACTAACTGACTGAACAGGAGGAGAAGCCACAGCCTTCCACATGCCATCTGGCTGAGGGCTCTGGCTTATTCTCCAAGGAACCCTGGTGTGAGAATGTAATAATTCTGCAATCTTAAGAATGTTGTGCTGTAAAATTGACTGGAACCTTCTTCTCATTGGGTAGAGTTCACCAAACAAGCTCGTCACCAAATGTGGCTATGAGTTTTCTTGGCCTAAACCTGCATCACGAGTAAATCAGATAAGGAGAGTCCTCAGTTCTGGCTTTTACTATTTTGTAACCTTAGAAAATATTATACGTATTTAACCCATATGTTCAAACCACTTATTTTCATAGACTTCTGTTTATACAATATCAAGGTCTGAAGATAGGTGAGAGGTTAAGCTCATACAGTAAGAAAGGTTTGGTGGGGGAAGGGAATCCAGTCACTATGATTGAATCAAACCTTCCTGGTTGTAAAACTTCAAAGATACCCAGACATAATATACGGATTTTTACTTTGCTGTTACTGGATTCCATCTTATAATGTCATGGTGGAAAGTTTTTATTGGTTTAATCAATATTTTCCTTTGAAGAGATTTCAGTGGTTTTCCTAGAAGAAATTGTCTACCTTTAACAGGCAGTCATTTGTAAGAAGGAAAGAGGCTATCTTACCTTACTGTATAATGGAAATCTAAGGTATGATGAATTCATTTCCCTATGCCCAGGTCATGCCCTAGTAGTATATTAGACAGTTGATACCCTCTAGGTCACTGACTATAATATCATGCAGAATACTAAAACAGTCCTGCTTTAAATGGCTACCTTGTGACCCGAAATGCTTCTTAACACCTTAGTGTGACTCAGACACTAGGAACAATCAGGCTTAGTAATAATTATAATGACACCAACTGTTACTATCTTTATCTAAAGGAACAATCTGCTTAATCTCCCAGCTGGTCCTCCCCAACTTCCTCTAGTTGTTACTCCACCTCCACCCTACTAAAATCGATGTGTGTTTATATTGTATGGATGCAATATGTACTCATTTGTGAAGACACTTCTGTGCCCTAGTAGAATGTAAGCTCCTTGAAGGCAGCGATTGTCTGGGGTTTTTTTTTTGTATTTATATCTTCAGTGTCTAGCACAGGGCCAGGGATTAAACCTGTGATTTTACTGAATGAATGAAGGAATGAAACTCTTATTAAGTGCTTACTGTGTGCAAAGCACTGGTAATACAAATAGAAAAGACAGTCCTTGAATTCAAAGAGCTCACATTCTAATGGGGGAGACAACAGCTATGGAAGGTTTTAGCTGCAAGTTAGATGCAAAAGTAGTATGGTCCTTGGGGTGCAGTAGCAAAGAAGGGGGGAATATCTCTTCTTTAATGTCATTTACTCTGATAAGATGATATTTCCTAATGTTGAACCATTTGACAATGCCAAGGAGTGTGGTGATAAGAACCTTCTTTTCTGGGTCTTCAGTAACTGTGACTGTAGCACCTGCAGAAGAAACTGCTGGGATATATTGGTTCAGGAAAATCCCAGGAAAGGAAGCTCCATCTACCTTCTCCGAAACTTATGATCTTAGAAAGGTGCCTAGAGCCCTTAGAGCTTAAGTGACTTAAACAGGATCACACAGCAAACATGTATCAGAGGCAAGACTTGCACAAAGTTCTTCCTGGCTTCAAGGCCAGCTGCCTCTGGACACATGGTAGACACTTTAGAAATGCTTGTTTGAGTTATTGGTTGGTGTGAAACTAGAGTTCTCCATTTCCTCATAATAGGGAATCTTTCCCTAAAAGGCAACGCAGATATCACTTGAATTTTATTGACCTCTCCATCTCTTGACATAGGCTCCTGGTCACCTAAGGGCACAAAAAGTCCCATCCAGGTGGGACCCATTCTACTTGGTGAACTTCTGAAGATCACACATGTCCCCATATCCTGCCTTGCTGACTATATGCATTTTTATATGAAGATGGAAGAGTGCCACTGTATCCTTCTTGCATATCCTTGCTGTGTTAGGACAAAGGAAACTTCTATTGGTTAACTATCCAATGACTTTCTAGTGCCTCATTTCATCTCAACATCAAAGCTTTGGCATTGAACCTGCCTTTAACAATTGGTGTTTTCCATCATGGCAAAAATCAATCGATTCATGAACAAGAATTGGTCAAGTGCCTCCTATGTGCCAGGCACTGTGTTAATCACTCGGGATACCCAGAACCTGCTGACTACCTTTTCTTTCTGCGATATCTGAATATTGACATACAAGACACAGTGGGAGGACTCTAGCAGTGAGGAGGATGAGGAAAGTGTTCATGAAAAAGATACTGCTAGAATTGTGTCTTATAGGAGAAGAAAAGGACTCTAGAAGAGGAAAGTAAAGAGGAAGTATGTTCCAAGCATAGCAGACTGCCAAAAATAGGACGTGGAATCTCTTGGAAAAGAAACAAAGAGATAGCTTGGCTATCTTGGAGTTCAAAGGAGGGGAAAATCCTCATCACCCTCAAGGTGAAGGAACCCTTCTACCCACATTCCTCGACTTGCCTTTCTTAACTTCTTTTCCCCTTCATGGATGAAGCTCATTTTAACCTGACATCAACAGCATACAAGTATTGGAGTCAAGGAGGAAGAAACAAAAAGAGTAATTTTCTCAGCCTTCCTCCACCTATGGATGACTCTGGCTTTCCCCAGATCACAGAGCTAAACAAGACTACAGAAAATCAAAATGTGGTAGTCACCCCAAATGGCATTCCATTTCTGATTCAATAGTCAGGTAGGTCCTGAATAGGCCTACAAGTTGTACAGGACAGTTTGGATTGAAGAGCGGCAGAGCCACACAGGGTTAGCAGTTAACAAAACTTTATTACTACTCACAAGGGGAAAAGGAGAACAAACACCAACAGGAAACAGATGGGCTGAGAGGCGCCCATTGCTCCTGGCCACTGGCAGCAAACAGTTAGGGAGCTTCCAGACAGGGAATGGTGCAATGACTGCAATGACTGGTTGAAGGCCTAGAGCCTCTCAGGACTAAAGCTAGTGCAGAATTTTAGACAAAAATCCAGCTAGTGCAAGTAGGAGACTTCCCTGTCATCCATAGGGGAAGATAGAAATATAGTCAGGATCAGTGAAAAGAAGATATTTTCTAAATTACCTAATAATGAATGAAGAATACGGGGCCTAGGGAATTTAACTCTACTGTGCCAGTCCAGCAAAAGGCTGGGAATGTGGGGTAATGCCTTTTCTCACAGTTTGTTAACCTCGCCTTACTTGCAGCCTAGGATGCTGGGGCCATACTGGTGAAACCAGTTTTCACAGGTTCATACTATAGAAACTAGTCAGGCTTCTAGAACAGTGGTCTTCATTTTTTTCACTGTATACCCTATATATATGCCAATCTACTAGTAATTGTATATTTAACAATGGTTAGATGTTGGAGTTGTTTGACTTGTCAGAAAGCCAACTATCCTCTTCAATGGTCCCCACCTTAAGGTGAATGGAGCCACTCTTCCAATTTCTCCCTTCAGGGCCCATGGTTATGGACCCTTTCCAGTAATCAATATTTTTATTCCACCCCTAAGAGGCAAATGAGACCCTTTGAATCTTTGAATAGAAACACAAGACATATTTTTCCTGAGGCCACTAATATAACTGCTTCTAAAGAAAGTAGTTTCCACTCTCACCTTACCAAACGTCTGTCCTGTGACACCACTGCTTAGCTCATTCTTTGCCCCAGGGAAACCATGATGGTCTGGATTTATATTGCTTATACTCCTCCTTCTCTAATAAAATGATCTGTTTCTGGGCCCAGAGGACTAGATGCTGTACCCTCTCCTTTTTCACTAAGGGAACCCTCTCATTTCTAGACCCACAAGTGCAATCTAGACTGGATTCAGTCCTAGAGGAGCCTGAGTTCTATTGATATAGGTTACATGCTCCTTTCGTGATACTTTGTCTCTTAAAATGGTTTTGTGTTCATTTCTAGGTTCTCCCCAAAGAGGACAGTAGAAAGATACTCACTGTAAAATTATACAATATATAATTACAATGTAATGAATAAGGTAAGGAATAGTTATTCTATTTCCTGCACACAAAGGAAATATTAAGCACAAAATATTTACATGTGCATTAACAGAAAGACTTAAAATGACTCAGTAACTTAACTAAAAAGTATTGTTATACTCTCCTTGGGGATTGAAACTTAAATATCATCAGCAGTTTTCAGGATTGACAAATAGGCATTTCACCTTGACTCAGCACTGTCCCCTCTAAGTCCATATGTACTGACCAGCCAGGCTAGGTCTTGGGCTCCTGCGCTTGTCGATGAATATCTTCTCCAGTACAAAAATTTCCCCTGCTTCCAGGAAAACCCAAGACCTCCAGACCTCTTGAACACACAAGTCTGAGTATATCCATCTTGAGACAGATGTTCTGTTACCAACTAGGATCAGACAAAGAAACACAAAGCAGAAAAGGCAGACAGAGGTCCAGGCTCCAGCTCATCTATCTAAACCCCAGCTGTAGCTGCCACATGGAAACAGTCAACTTGCTACCAGGGTGGAAAGGGGCAGCCCTATCCAACCACTCATAGTGTGATAGGAGCAATACTTCCTGTGACCCTATCAGCTAAACCATTTCCCCCCTAAAGCCTTTTCCCGGTGAAGATATGTTTTCCAGGCTAGTTATGTTTTGTTTTGTTTTATATTTTCCCTTTAAGATGTACTAAAACTTTCCTAAAACTTGATAGGCTAGGGGAACTAGCTCAATTTGTTGATGTAGTTTCCTAATCTCCTAGATGCAAAAGCTCACAGAGAGCTCCAGATCTCTCTGTCTCTGTCTCTCTCTCTCTCTGTGTCTCTGTCTGTCTCTGTCTGTCTCTGTCTCTCTGTTTCTCTCTGTCTCTCTCTCTCTCTCAAACATGGATCAACTGTGTGACAACCCCAGGAAATTGTGCTCAGATGAATCAGCATGGGGTCCTCACTGAGTATCTTTGTTGAATGACATTCCCTTGCCATGGCTGAGAAGACGTCCCTCTGTTAACTATTGAATGAGCTATAAATGTCTCATTTCATTTCAGCACTGGACCCAAACTAACAAGGGATCAGCCTGCATGAGGTCCAACTCACAACATATGGGAAGTCCCAGAGTTACATCATGCCACCTGGAGGGTCAAAGGAAGAGAGAGTGAGAGGTTGAGAGACAGACAGACAGATAGAGACAGAGAGACAGATTCACACACATAGAGACACAGACACAGAGACAGAGAGAGACAGAGACAGTCATTCCCTTTTTAAAGGCCTACTTTACTACAATACTCTTCCTGCTCAGTGGCCAACGAGGGGAATGCTCTGCTATCTCCAAAGTGCCCATGAGCTTAGTTGACTCATGAGTTCTGCTGAAGAAAGGCAGAAAAGCTGCACACATTGTCTGTGCAGTCTCTAGTTACACCCGCTTTTGGAGGGTGCTAATACTATTTATCAGTAAAATCTCTTTGATTTATTTTGAGCCCCTAGAGGAAGAAATCCCCCAGTATTTTAAAAAGAAAGCTTCCTTCTCTCTGTGTGTGGTCAACTATAACCTCCCTCACATCTCTCTTTCTAAGCAAATGAAATAGATACAGATCAATCACGAGTTGAGCTAACCACAGTTTTATCTTGATATGTGATTGTTGAGAGTAAGTAAACAGTAATGCAAAATAGGAATTTTAAATTAACGGAGATAAGCTTTTGGAACAGATTCTCTCTCAGAGGAAGGAAGGGGGGCCAAAAGCAAAAAAAGATGGATCCATCAACTCCATATGACTTCTGCACAGTTCAGCCACCCCAATCATGGCAGAAGAAGCAGTGGCAACCACAAAAGCACACAGTGGAGCTCTCTCAATCACACTACAGAGGAGCTCCATCCTCTCCTAAGCATACTACTTGCTTCTTGCCTTTGTGAGAGATTCTGACTCCCTCCTTCTTCTAGGATGAGGAAAAGGAAAGAACTTTTATCTTTTCAGGTGTCAATATATTCCCATTGCTCCCAGCAGCTCATTGAAGCAGGCATCAAGGGTTTTATATCCATCCACAGGTACTAATCGCCAATGTCTCACAACATTATAAAACAAAAATAGAAATGTGAAAAGATAGGACACTAATGAAATGGTATTTGATCCCAGAGTCAATAGGAGTTTATTAAGTAAAGGGGTGATATAATAAAACTTTTGACTTTAGGAAAAATCACTTTGGCAGCTGTGTGGAGGATGGAGCAGAGTGGAGAGAGACTTGAGTCAGGAAGACCAATTAGAGATGGACCCTGGCCAAAGGTGATGAGAGTTTGGCTTCCCAGAGATAAGGAGACGAAAAGGCAGAAATTATAAGATTTGGCAAATTATTGAATAGGAGGGCTAAGGAAGAGTAAGGAGTTGAAGATGACAACAAGGTGATTGGAAGGATAACCATGCCCTCAATAGTGAAGTCACGAAAAGCATGAGTTAGAGGGAAAGGTCATGTAATGGGATATGTGATCTGTCATATCCCAGCCAAACCCACTCATCTTGTCCCACTGTCCCACCAACTGAGAGGCACCTGTCAAAGCCATGAGGTAAGTGATTGGGGTGGGGGAGGTAATGGGGAAGAGTTTTCTGACGAAGGGGGTGGGGGATAGAAGCTTTCCAATGCAGTCACTCTTATGAGTGTCAGCTAGCAGATGGGGTATAACTACCCTGAAAGTTTGATGCCTAGCTAAATTGGAGAAAGATTAGAAGCTAGCACAAGTGGCAGTGTTGGGAGATAAGAATAGGTGTGAATGTGTTAAAGGCAAGCCCCCAAATTGTCTATTTCAAGGAAGATAGGAACCAATCCATCTTCCCAGCTTCCAACTATGAACATATAGTTTGATGAACATATAGTTGATTACTTGGTGTCAGGTCAGGAATTCCCATAATGCCCCAGCTCCCACTTTGGATATTACTTCTCTAGAGCTATACACAATCCCAGATGGATTCAATATTTCTACAGTGAATTCATCAAGGACCATCATGATGTCCTGCCTAGAAACTGGAAAAGTCACTTAATATAATCTTCTTTTTATGGTTTTTTTTAATAAATATTAAATATTAGGTTGCCATTTTTTTCTCTTGCTATAGAAGTAGAAAGTCAAATGTTAGGGGAAGGGAGAAATTCAGGTTTAGAAGGTTTTAGTTTTTTTATTTGAAAAACATTTCTCTTATCCCAGTCAAGTATTATTAGATATTTGAAATTTGCTTGACAAATCAGTGCTGACTTTATGCATGGTAATTTTTTTTCTTTTTTTAAATTTTATTTATTTTATTCTGAAATTAAGAAATAAAAAAGCATTTCAATAACATAGCAGAATAGAAAAAAAAGATGATTATGCATGAAACTGCAAGTCTGTTATGTACAACTTGCTATTCCTTTTAAATATATAATAAAGTCATTATGTAAATCTTTTTTTCTTCCCTCCCCTCCCCTTGCCCTAAAGCTGTCTACCATTAGGTGCAAATATGTGTGAATAATATATATGTATATGTAAAAACATTCTATGTATACTTGTATTTATCAGTTCTTTCTCTGAATGAAGATAGCTTCTTCTTTCATAGGTGCTTTGTAGTTAATTTGGGTATTTATAACAGTCGAAATAACTTAGTCACCCAAAGTCATTTTTAAAACAATATTGCCATTACTGTACACAATGTTCTCTTGGTTCTGCTCATTTAGCTCTTCATTATTTTGTACAAGTTTATCCATGTTTTTCTAAGACCATTGAGATCACCATATCTTATAGTACAGTAGTATTCCATCACAATCATATACCACAACTTGTTCAGCCATTCCCCAATTCACAGGCATCCCCACAATTTCCAGTTATTTGCCACCACAAAGAGAGCTGCTATAAATTATTTTAATTTATATTTTTATTATTAATGTTATTAATTATTAATTTGTTAATAATTTATTATTATTATAGTAGTGTTATATATTAATATGTATTTTAATTTAATTTATATATTTAAGTTATTTTTTTTCCTTTTTCCTTAATCACCTTTGGAAACAGACCTAGTAGTGGTATTGCTGGGTCACAGGGTATAGGCAGTTTAATAACTCTTTGGACATAATTCCAGATTGCTCTCCAAAATGGTTGGATCAGTTTACAGTTCCACCAACAGTGAATTCATGACCCAATTTTTCCATATCCCCTCCAACACTAGCACACACTTCTTCAGGGAGTCATGGTTCTAATTCTATGGGAGCTACTGTTCCTTATTCCACCTCCTTTCTAGGCTCACTCCAGCCTGGTTGAAACCTCACCTAATGAAACCCAACCTTCCCTGACTAGACTGTATCATTGAATCATAGATACAGAGCTACAAGGGACTTCCGACATTACCTAGTCCAATCCCCTCACTTAACTTATGAGGTGACACAGATACAGTACACAGAGCACTAGGCCTGGAATCAGGAATTTGGCTATTTAAATTCAAGATGCTTTGTATGACCTTAGGCAAGTCATTTAACCTCTGCTTGCTTCAGTTTCCTCATCTGTAAAATGGAAATAATAATAGCAATTACCTCCCGGGATTGTAATGAGTATCAAATGAGATAATAATTGTAAAGTGCTTAGCACAATGCCTGGCACATAATAATTATTACATAAATGTTAGCTATTTAGCATTTTTTAAATAATAATGTTCTGGGCAAAAAAACTCAAAATCACCAAGACTGAGTTTGTCTTGTACAAGCTCCCACCATGCCAAAATACATGTTTTCATTGCCCCCAGGAAGCTTTGGAGCAGCTAGTTTTGCAACCTCAGGGTTCTCTCTGCATCTTGCTTCTTGTCCTATGTGATGGAATTCACCGGCAATGTGGTCTGGTCTGTAAAGGAATAGAAAGGAATTCGAGGTTCTGCTCACAGTTCTATTTCTGATTCAATCTGACTTTTTAGGAAATAGTCCATTTCCATATCTGTAAAATCGAGATTAAAAAAAATTACTTCCTTCTCTAGAGATCAAAGTTCTTGGACAAAACAGGTCCTTTCTCAGCAAAATGCTGTACCATACCACTAATGTTCAGGAGATCATTTTGTTGAATTTGAATTCTCTTTCCAGATAGGGTAGATCTCTATGGACGAAATGTAGCTGAATTTGATAAAAATGTATTCTTCACAACAAATGAAAATAAATATAGTCGTTCAGCTGGATTTAATATCTGCTTAGTTGCCCTGAGCTACTTTAGTCATGAGATTATAGGGTTAGCATAAAAGCTGCAGCCTTTTGGTTTATGTAGTTTTCTGAATACAACTCATTTTCTTAGCTTTATTTGCCTTCTCTCTTCAACCTTCACTCTGCAGGATATTATAGTGGTGCATACCTGCAAGGCAGGGCATCTTTACAAATGGCAATCTTTGGTGCTTATCTTAAAAAAAAAAACTGGCTCCCCAATGATAACACGTAGTAAAAAAAAATCACACTCCTATTTGGTCTGCCCTTCTTTTCTATTGCTACCTTGCAGTTTGTGACTTCTAGACAGTGGGAGGTCTGACGAACTGAACAAGAGAGCCTGCAAGGAATTCCATTCCTATTGAAATCCGTGATCCCTTGGTGGAGACAGCTCCTTCCACTTGGTGTGATTTCTTCTGTGTGACTTTGTGAGGGGCTCTGGTATGACTGCTGAACGTATGGCTCACAGGGAGAACCGCACAAGGCAAAAGGAAGCCAGCTGACTGGCTCACAGACACGAAAGAGAGAGGAGCCCACAGCACAGCAACTGCCTTCCCTCTAACATGCAATTTTGAAGTCAGCAAAACTGAAATCAAATTACCATCATATTGTGTGGGTGAAGGATTAAAGAGACGGGGCTACCGACTGGCTTAATGAGGATAAAGGATCCAGTAAGTCAGAGAACAATCAAGTACATCTAATGTCTGGACTCTGAAGCCTCATGTAAGTTTTCATTATGCTCTGTATTGCTGAAAACTATTTTTAGTGCTATGTTATTTGCCTTCCAGTGTGAAGCTGTGCTTGGCTAAAAGGCAGTCATTACAATTAGTGTTTCTAGTGTGGCCAATTGCTTTGCAATCGGTACCGGAGACTTTCTTTTGTATATAGAGAGGCATAGTCCGTGCTGAAATTGCCGACAGAAGTCTGTGACAATCCAGTTTAATATGGCATGTGAACTATAACCAAAAGCATATCCAATTTCAATAAGACTGACACTGGATGTATTTTTCACCAACAGGCTTTAAGGTAGAAAACACAGAGCCTTGTTCTGAGGGACTGCAAGCTATGTTAATACGGCTGTGTTTAATATAGTGCACTTAACAGTATCAACAGAATGAGAGGCAGCTAATAAGGGAGCCTAGGCAGTCACAAAACTTTTTTGCTCAAAGCATATTTTTCTCCCTGAATTCTCACTTTACATTTTATAAACTCATTCTGCTTTGTAACCTTGTTAAAGGGGAAACACAGACACAGTCTCACACACACACACACACACACACACACACACCCCAAAATAGATCTATTAGTGGATTTTACATGGGACTCTAGAGGAGAGAATAACAACCACATACTTCTATCATTTCTATCAGTTCTTTAAATATTGTTTTAATGATGAAGGGGATGGGCAGAATCAATCCACTGTCAAAGCCCATCAGTTTCACCAGCGTCAGTTTTACATAGTGTAGGGATAAAAAAGATGGATGAATGGTGACCGGAAGTTACAACTTGTTCTTTTTTTTCCACATTTCATCTTTGCAAAGTTCAGGCTGAGAAATGGATATTCTCGTGGAAGAGGATAGCTCTGTGACCCCAACTACAAACTCCTTAATACAATTAAACCATGACAGAAGATTCTACAAACCTGATTTCCTCTCTGGAGAGAATAACAATTCTGATGCACTTAACTGGACCGTGGATGCTGAAAATGGCACAAACTTCTCCTGTGAAGGTGGCCTCGCGCCCCCATGTTACTCCTTACTTCATTTCCCAGAGAAAAACTGGCCTGCATTGCTGACAGCTATAGTGATTGTTCTTACCATTGCTGGAAACATACTTGTCATCATGGCAGTCACCCTGGAGAAGAAACTGCAGAATGCCACCAATTACTTTCTGATGTCACTTGCCATTGCTGATATGCTGCTGGGTTTCCTGGTGATGCCAGTGTCAACATTAACCATCTTGTATGGTGAGTGTCACTTCTGTTTCCTGATGCACACTCACTCACTCACTAGTCACAAAATGTGTGTATACATGGGCTCAGCAGATCAGAAATATGTATGGGGGGAAATAGAGGAAATAGTAGTCATTATTAGCACCCAAGTGTCTCATGTTCTGGTAGCTAATGAAAAATTACTCTAATTAATATAGATGTTCAGTCATAGGAGAAGGGGAAGACAGTTACCATGGAAAAAGTAAGAATATCAGTGCTTAGGGGCAAGGATATATAATTTCTCTCTAACTCTTTTAAGTTTTAACACTTCTAAATAGGTATTTGTTTTGTATCGGTTCCAATGCTATCACAAAGCAATGACTTATGGTTTACTTGTCAGGAATCTGCTTGATTTTTGGTCCTTCATATTCTTCCCCCAGCAAACATTCTAGCCTTCATGAAAGAACAGCTTTATCTTTGTCACCCAGTTTTCTGCACTTCTAATGTAGCAAAGCCTTCTCAATTACTCTGGAACATTTGCAGAGCAAACGTTAATGGTGCAGTGAGTCTAACGTTAAAATGTGCAAGCCTCTATTAAAATAAAATTAATTACTCCCATTTTTAATCATTCTCTCCTGGAGGTTCTTTGACTGCACTTTTCAATGACATCATCAGCCATTCAAATATGCGTGCACATACCATTGCAACATAAAATATGCAGTGGGTAATTTTAATGAAGGTAGATAAAAGTGGGAGTGGGGGAGTGGAGCGATGTTCACAGCATTTGAAATAGTCATATAAACCTATCGATGATGTCTGAAAACATTTGGACTGCTTCAGCTGGGAAACAGTGTATGATAGATACCCTTTCCAGAAGATGAGTAATACAACTAGGTATAAATAAATAAAAATCCTTCAGGCAGCTGACAGATACAAACTGACAGCCAAATAAAGGTTGAAGAGATGAGTTACAAAGGAGTTCCCATTTAGAGATGTTTTTCTGGCCAATTTTTATCCCATGACTGGGATAAAAATCAGCACAGAGCATGCGAGATGGGGAGCGGAGGAAGTGAGGGAGCCAGGTTGCACAGAACCGGGACGGCTCCCTCAATGAAAGTCTTAAAGCTCACTTCCCAGCGGTGCAGACACCCCGGGACGCTTCCGTGAAATTAACATTGTCTTTCCACTGCGCCCCAGCGCCCTACTGCCCTCCAAGATGAACACCACCAGCCAGGGTGCTATTCTAGAAAGTACAGAGGGAGAGAAGGAGAAAAAGAGAGAGGTGACCTGTCCTGCGTTAGTGAAGAGCAGACTGTGGGGGCAGGAGCCAGAAGACCAGGGATGCGCCTCGAGAAAGCAACGTGGTTTGTAAGACTCAGAAGCTAGCTAGCTACACTCTCTAAGCAAAGGAGTCGAGAGCCGGGAACCGGCCTTCACTTGAGAGGACTGCAGCGCCCCCTGGCGGCCCAAACTGACGCTCCTTCCCCTCCTGCCCCTCTTCCACCGCTCTCTGCTGCGGTGAATGCCCTGTAGATACTTTTCATCCACTTGCGCTCTGCCCTCTTTGGAGGTGTTGCTTAGTGGGCTGAAAGACCCTAAAAAAAGCTCCAATATCCACTTCAACGACCCAGTCTAAGCCTCGCTGCTTAGGAAACTTTGCAAAAGCGAGCAGATTAGCCCGGTGCGGCTTTTCTGATAGACACCAAGATGACTCCAGTCTTGGCTTGGGCTGTTTGCCAAAAAACCTCAGCAGAAGTCCTCTAGTTAGGCTGGCATCCTACGTACATCCTTTAGGTTCCTGAGCATTCACGCAAGCATTTTCATGAGAGTATTTTTACACTAGGGAGAGTTTCTGCATATATTTCTGGCCTATCTTGAGGTATGGAATCTCATGATAGGTTTTTAAAAAGTCATTACAACTTTGCACCTCACCAGCATAGAAACCTAATACCTTCTCCAAGCCTCAACATGACTCTGTGAACTGTTAACATGAATGAAACCTTTAATGCCTGGGGGAAATCACCCGATAAACTTGATTTGGGAAATTTAGTTTAAAAAAAAAAACTTTCTTAATCCCATATGCTTCATGTAACAATGGATAAGGCAAGCTTTAGAATGTGCAACTAAAATATAGTAAGCACTGTTATGGGATACCGAAAGCTGTTGCCACACTGATGCTAACCCTCTTTGTTGTTGTAGGGTACAAATGGCCCTTGCCCACAAAACTCTGTGCAGTCTGGATTTATCTGGATGTACTTTTCTCCACTGCCTCCATCATGCATCTCTGTGCAATCTCCTTGGACCGCTATATCGCTATTCGGAACCCCATTCATCACAGTCGCTTTAACTCAAGAGCTAAGGCGTTTTTGAAAATAATTGCTGTTTGGACCATATCAGTAGGTAAGTGAGAACATTCAGTATCTGTCTCCAAGCTGCAGTTCTCTGCTTTGCCAGAAGACTTGATACATTGGTTGACCTTTTTAAAATGACATTCAAAAATTTATAGTTTTTTTGCTACGTAATTTAATAATAATCTGATTTCCAAATTGTAGCAGGATAGGCAACACAATTCAATTCAACAAGCATTTATTAAGAGTTACTATGTGTCAGGTGGGCACTGTGCTAGGCATGGGGGTACAGACAACAATTCCTGCCCTCAAGGAGCTTACATTCTACAGGTGGACTCAAGCTATACTATATAAGTAAGAATATGTTTATGAGAAGCAGCATGGAGTAGTGAAGAGATAATAGCCTGGGAGTCAGGAAAACCTGGCTTCAAGTTATGCCTCTGACACACTTCAGCTGTGTAATCCTAGATAAGTTATTTAATCTCTTCGTACCCCTGGATGATTCTCTTCACTGATCAATTTCAGAACAGTTGCTGATTTATACTGACAGAAGGAATTTCCTCACAGGAAGTTCCCTTCCTACTGTGAAGAAATTATAAGTCTGAAGATCAGACAGATGGATGGATAGATCTAGATTTATACTCTACATGTCCACATATAGATACATCCATATAAATATACATATATACATACATACACATCTAGTCAACTCCATAAAATATGCATCATATTCCTCCAATTTACAACTCAAAACCATGAGTACTCACAAGACCCCTAATCAAAAAGATACTTAACATCTGCTGAAGACCCATAGCTTTCAAAGTGCTGTTACGAAAAGATGTAGTTCTAGCCACAAAGTAGCCTGGGAATGGGCTCTAACAACCATCCATTGGCTGAAAAGAGTGGGATTGTAATGAGGTGTTGGGGCTAAGTCAAGGACCCCCTCCAGCTACTCACTCAGTGCACCTGTGAGGCACCCCCACACACACACCTTCTGATAGCATACCACAAATCAGAGGTTTTCAAAAGCACTGCATCCATCAGGATGATCTCATGTATTTACAGTAGACCAGTCTTGATCATCTATCATAACTGGATGGCCGGAGAAAGGAAAAGCTCCCAGATTCAGTCATTTGTTGCTGCCAGATACCTCCTCGGCATGTTTAGCTTTTAGCTAAGGATTCCTTGAGATTAATTTGTTTTAGAACCACAAAATGTGTCAGTGAGTGACGTTGCATCCTTCCTGGAGTGAATGTGTGTATGGAATAAGAAAACAGACAATTTAAGTCTAAGCAGAGAAATAAGCTCTACCTTACAAGCTGTGACCTAAAATAAATTAAACCAAAGACCTAATGGAAATCAGGCAATGAGTTAAAATAAATTGAATGCAATCAACCTCTTTTCTTCTTCCTCTTTTGTTTGTTTTTCATGAATATAAATAAAACTTATATTCCTATAGCACGTTTTAATTTTTTTTCTATTTTTATATACAATCTGAGAATTAGACATAGTTATGTGTGATCACCATTTTGCAGAATTAAAAATGAAGCATGGAGAAAGGCAATATGATGCACTGGGATGAGCTGGGGATTTGTAGTCAGAGGCCCTAGGTTCAAATCTTGGCTCTGACCCTTAAGACCTGTGTGTCCTCGAGCCTTGGTCAGAGGTCTTAATCTTAGGCCTAAGGTCATTTAACTTCTCTATGTCTCATTTTCTTCATCTGAGGAGGACTGCACTTGATCACCTATAAGTCCTGATCTAGCCCTGAGTTTATGATCCCATGGGATGAAGGGATTTGCCTAAAATTCAGCAATTAGCTAATGGCAGATCTAAGACTAGCACTCGCATTTCCTCATTCACAGTCACAGGCCTACTCTTTCTCCCCACCCCCCATTAGTAAATGCCATATTTGCTCTCAGGAAATGCATAAGCGTTCTTGCCATCAGGCTGTAGCAGCTGTTGCAGCATGGAGATACATGGATTTTGCAGGATGAATATTGTTTACTTGGACTAGTGTTTGGCAAACTATTCAAAAACTTCTTTTAAGTGCCAACCACATGCAAAGCACCATGCCTGGATATTTACTGACAGTCCAGGGGCAGTGGTCAGCCATCCTCAAATTTTGGACTTAGAGAAATGCTTAAACTGTGAATGAGGTTCTCCCACTACAATCCTGACATGTGATTATCGAGCCTCTAATTAAACATGTCCAATGACAGGAACTCGCTACCTACCAAATCAACCCATTTTATCTTTGGGACAGTTCTAATTATATGTGGGTTCTTTATCTTAAATTGAAATTTGCCTGCCTGTATTTCAATTCATTGGTCTTACTTTTCCCCATTGGAATCAAGAAAAAATAAACCTAATCTCTCTTTTACAATAACCTTCAAATATCTGAGGATAGCACCTATGTCACCACCAAGTCTATTACAGATGAAATAGCCCAGTTCCTTAAACTGAGTCTCATATGTCATTTTTAGACCCCTTGCTATCCCGATCATAATCCTCTGGACATCTATCAACATCTCTTCTAAAATATGGTACCCAGAACTGGACACAATACACCAATTGTGATCTGACCAGGGCAGAATACAGTGAGATGGCTACCTCAGTCATTCGGTAGACTATGTTTCAAATCAAAGAACTGTAGAAACTTAGCTTTGGAACAGACAGCACAGGTCATGGAGTTCAACCCATACTGAGGAAGAATCCCTCTACAAGTTGTCAGTCAGCCTTAGCTTGAAGACCTCCCATAATGAAGTACTGGCTGCCTCCCAAGAGAACGATGCCACTGTAGTAGAGCTCTAGATGCTAGGAGGCTTTTCCATATATTGAGACAAAATTAGCTTCTCCACAATGTCCACACCTTGCTCTTCATTCTGCACTTTGAGATAAGCCAAACAAGTCAAGTCTCCTTCAGTGCGACTTCAAATACTTGAATACAGTTCTTCTGTTGTCTCTAAGTCTTCTTCTTCAGGCTAAATGGCCCCACTTCCATCAAGTAAAGATTGAATGTTACATGTCAATGTATCCAGTCTTTCATCATCCTAATCCCCCTTCTCTGGGCATGCTCCAGACCACCAATATCCTTCCAAAACTGTGGCATACAAACTGAAAGCTGTACTCTATATGCGGTTTGACCAGCGTGGAGTATAAAAGAACTATTACATCCTTATTTCTGGAAACTGTGCCTCTGTAAATGAAGCCTAAGTTCACATTAGCTTTTGGCTAATTGTCATATCATATTGCCGATTCATATTAAAATGATAGCACACTAAAACCACAAGTCCTTTTTTACAGAAACAGTCGTCTAGTCATCACTACCCCATCTTAGGGGCAGCTAAGTGGTACAGTAGATAGAGTGTCAGGCCTAGAGTCAGGAAGACTCATCTTCCTGAGTTCAGTTCTGACCTCAGACACTACTTACTAGCTGTGTCACCCTGGGCAAGACCCTTAATCCTGTTTTCTCAGTTTCTTCATCTGTAAGATGAGCTGAAGAAGGAAATGGCAACCCATTCCAGTATCTTTGCCAAGAAAACCCTAAATGGGGTCACAAAGAGTTGGGCACAACTGAATAACAACAAAACCCTATCCTATACCTAATGTAATTGGTTTCTTGAGCCCAGTTGTGTAGAGTTTTACATGTATTATAATAATTATCATAGCTAGCATTTATATAGCTCTTCACAAACCTTTATCCCATTTTATCTTCATAACAGCCCTAGAAGATCCCATTTTATGGATAAGGAAACTGAGGCAGAAGGAGGTTAAGTGACATGCCCCAGGGTTACACAGCTAATCAGGGCCTCAGGCCAGTTTTGGACTCAGGTTTTCCTCTCCCAGGGTTCTATCCACTGCACCACCTAGCTGTTGAGCTCTTTTTAGGCTCCTTTATCTATTACTCTACTTTATCTCAGACAATTATTAAAGTTAGCAGCAAGGTGGGGAGTTTAGCAGTGATGAGTTGATCCTGGGAGGGACATCTTGGTCACCTTTCACTCTTGCAGATATATTGAGGATGGTTTGAAATGGACAAATTTGAGCCAGAGAGATCAATTAGGAAGCTATTGCAATAACCCAAGTAAGAGATAATGAGGGTCCAAGCTAGGGTAGTGGCTATGGGAGAAGAAAAAAGGGAATGAATGTGAGATGTTGTAAAACTAGATATAAAAAGATTCAGCAGCTGATTAGATATGCAAGTGAGCAAAAACTGAAGAGTTGCATATGGCACCAAGGTTGTGAACTTGTGTGGCTGGAAAGATAGTGGTATCCTCCACAGAAATAGAGAAATTTTGAAGGCGGGTGGGTTTGGTGGCAAAGATGATGCAATGGAATCTGTGAACCAGTTTGAAATCCATCTATGCCTGTTTATCTTGCACAATTCACAGAGTCCCATTGAATATGAAAAAGGAGGGCAAGGCTCCATTCACAGTTGCCTGCCCCAAGATGCAGAGCTTGCTCTCCCCTCAGAGTGCCTGCCAGAGCCATGAAGTGATTTGGGAGTAGGGGGTTGGAGGAATTTTACCTTGGCAGCTGTTAATGTGGGTGTTTGGGTCCTCATGAGGTGTCCACACCCAGTGGAAAATGGAAAAGGCTGGGAGTTTACAGTACAGGATGTCTTTGGCAAGGTATGGAGCACACCAGGTAGAGTGGGGAATGTTAGTGATCATGCATAAAAGGTTGGTCCTGGAGACAAGCACAGGGATTGGCTATTAGCTTGGGGTGAGGGTTAGATGTGACCCATGTACCCACCTTCTACCCCTATGGATCATGCCAAAGCCCCATTCCCCTAATCTAGCAGCCATGTCTAAAAAATGGTATGAGAGTTACAGTACATAACATAAATGACTGTATGCTCACTCTAAGCCCCCACCAGTTCCCCCTTCTAACTGCTCACAGAGCATCTCATTACACTACATCTCAATACAGTAAATTCCAGACTTCTGCCAGGAATCAAAGCCAAACACAGTAGTCTATAGTTTAAGGAATCTGTTCTCTTTTCTGTTTGAAAAATCAGGATGATGTTTGCTCTAACTCAATGACACTTATCTCTCAATGATTTTTCAAAGATCACAAATAGCTACTCAGCATTACCATCTACCACTACATCTATATCCTGGGATATAGATAGACATAGACAATAAGCATTTATTAAGTGCCTACTATGTACCAGGCATTGTACTAAGTGCTAGGGATACAAAAAAGAGGTAAAAGACAGTGTCTGCCCTCAAGAAGCCCACAATCTAATGGGGGAGACAATGAGTAAACAAATATGTACAAACAGGCTATGTACGGGATAAATAGGAAATAAATAACAGAAAAAAGGCACTAGAATTAAGAAGGATTGAGAAAGGCTTCCTATCAAAGATGAGATTTTAGTTGAGCCTTGAAAGAAGCCAGGGATGTCAAAAAAACAGATACAAGGAGGGAAAGGGCCTACAATCATATGCTGGTGGGTTATTTGTTTGTTTTTTAAATTCATGTCTTCTCCATAGCCATGATAATACATTCATTAAAATCTAATAGGGAACTCTATCTGCAAGGAAAATTAATTCAACCTGTGGCCATCACCCAGTTGGTGAAGATAATTGAGGGTGATTATCACAATAATGATGATTTTGGA
This sequence comes from Phalanger gymnotis, assembly GCA_028646595.1. Lineage (NCBI taxonomy): Eukaryota > Metazoa > Chordata > Mammalia > Diprotodontia > Phalangeridae > Phalanger > Phalanger gymnotis. The sequence continues at coordinate 732,071,981 of CM053622.1, read as the reverse complement.
GGGAGAATGTCACATTTTAGGAATAGCAAGAAAGCCAATTTGGACTGACCAAAGAGTGTATGAGGAGAAGTGATGTATAATGAGGCTGGAAATGTAGGATGGAGTTAGGTTGTGAAGAATTTATATGCTAAACAGAGGAGAATATCTTTGATCCCCTTTGATATACCTTTGATCCCCTAGAGGGAGCCACTGGAGCTCACCAATTAGGGAGGCTGACACACTCAGACTTGCACTTTAAGAATTTCCCCTTGGCTGCTGTATGGTTGACGTATTGAAGAGGAAAGAAATGTGAGTTAGGGAGATTGATTAGGAGGTGATTATAATAATCTAAGTGAGGGATGATGAGGGCCTCAACCAGAATGGTGTCTGTATTAGTATAGAAAAGGGAAAAGATGCAAGAATTATTGCAGAGGGAAAAAAATGACAAAATCTGGCAATGGAATTAGATATGCAGGGTGAGAGTGGGAAGTCAAAAGTGAAATCAAAGTTGCAAACCAAGAGACTAGGGGATAGTGGTACCCTTGATAGAAATAAAGAAGTTTGGTAGAATAGTGGATTTGAAAGAGAAGATATTTTTTGTTTTGAATATGTTGACTTTGAGATGCCTCTGTGACATCACTTGAAATGATCAAGAGAATGGTAGTGATATGAAATTGGAGCTCAAGAGAGATATTAGAGCTGGGTACATAGTTCTGGGGGTCATTGGCATAGAGATGAGCATCGAACCCATGTGAGTTGATGAGGTAACTAAGTGAAAAAAAAAGACGGAGCCTTGTAGGATAACCCCAATTAGGCAGGATGATATTTCAGCTTGTTTTTATGTGTAGTCTTTCCTCATTAGATTGTAAGATCCTTAATTATGAGGGATATAGAATTATGAAGGATTATAGAATGATAAGGGATCATTTGATGGAGAAGATGAGAGGTGATGGGATCAAGGGTTCATATAGATGGTTTGATCTTCATCTCATCATCAGAGGATAGAGGAGGAGAGAATGAAGGATATAAAGAAGGGGGAAAGAGTATGTAGCAAATGTTTTCTATTTTCTCATTAAAATGAGGCAAGCAAGATCTAAGACCAAAGATCAAGATATCATCCAGGCATAATTGTTTCTATTATTTTCCCTTTTGGATAGTGGTTCATAGGTTGTTAAAACCAGCAGGAACCTTAGAGATCATCTAATCCAACACCATCATTTTGCTAAAGAGAAAACCAAGGTACAGAGTAGCCAAGTGACTTATCCAAGGTCTGCTTATTTGCAATGTTGAGACTCTAATCCAGGTCTTTTGATCCTTTGATCCTTTGACCTAGTGTTCTTTCCACTACCTGCTATTTGACCATTTCCCTGCTCCAATCTAAGAGGGAAAAGCATCAGTGTTTATCAGTCAGACTATTTCTTAGTTTCTCTGGTTAAACATCTATTGAGGGAAAATACTGAAGCTATTAAATTAAGTGAGATTAGTTGGTTTTCTATGGATTTCATTTTTCCCTGTTAGATCTGATCCTTATTAACCATGGGCAGTCAAGCATTCACTACATTAAACAGTAATTCTTTCCCCCTTAAAATCTACAGTAGCTTAAATTAAGCTTATGATATTAAATATTTAAGAAAAGAGAAGGGAGCAGTCTAAGACAAAGAAATAGGAATCGAACTTCAGTTATAAGAGACTTATTAGCTAGTAAGAATTTAACTAAAATCTTTCATCAACTTAGCATATACATGCAAAAACAGATCCATGTAGACATACAGGGATGTTTTCTCACCTGCACAATGAAGAGGAAGTAAAATAGATGGTCTCTAAGTTCTCTTCGAGCTCTAAACTTTATCACCTTAAGATCTACATTTATTCATGCACACATTTACATATTTGTACATACACAATCTATAGCTACCAACAACGAGCTACTGTAGGAGGACAGAACAGGCCTTGGTGACATCACTACGAAGCAGAAGGTTTCTGCTTCTCAGATCATTCAGAAGCTTCTGTTTGTTTGTCTAATGGAATCTGCCAACCCATTCCTCCCCTACCAAAGAACCCCCATTGCACCAGATGATCTTATACAAAAAGTACCCAGTAGTCATTTCTTAAATCTCTTTGTATTTTCCTTTTATTTGCATTGCATTAAGCCCAGTGAAATGAACACTACCATCTCTTGTTTGAAGTTTCCATCTCCTTTCCCTGGGGTGTGTGAAAATGTATTGAGCTGGGTGAGGATTTTATCTGAAATCTTCCATAGAGATACATTGTTATACAGCCAAATGCATTGTCAATCCCCTGGTCTTGTATAGCCATAATCTTCAGCCCTTTATTTCCTGGCAGTTCAATAACTAGGTAAAGGGTGATGTTCGTAGATAAATTTTATAAAAATTAACATGTTCACATAGTTCTTGCTTAAAGCAGAAGCAATTTCCTTCTTGTGATTACATTTCAGTCAGCCAATCAGTCTATCAATATTTATTAAGCACCTACTCTGTGCCAAACACTGTACTTAGCACTGGGGATATAAAGAAAGTCAAAAGAAAGTCCCTCAAGGAGCTCAAAATCTAATGTATGAGACAACATACAAACAAATATGTACAAACAAGCTATGTACAAGTTAAACAGGAAATAATTAAGAGAGGAAAGACACTAGGATTAAGAGGGACTGGGAAAAGGGAAGCCAGGAGGCAGAGATGAGGAAGGAGAGAATTCCAAGCATGGGGAACAGGGAGAAAATGCCCCAGAGCCAAGAAAGAATATCTTATTCATGGAGGAACAAGGACACCAGTGTAACTGGATCAAAGAGAATTGGGGAAGGGAGGTGTAAAGTATAAAAAATACTGGAAATGTAAGAGGTAAGTTATAAAAGGCTTTGGATGCCAAACAAAGGATTTTAAACTCATGCATATCCACATACATTGAACCTGAGTGGTTCATTAGTATAACAAGCTTACTATATAGTTTAGTAAGATGGTTACATCATATTTAGTTCACTAACATTTTAGTTGGCTAATAAATTATTAATGACAGTAGCTTACAAAGCGATTCATATACATTATATGATGTGAGCTACACACAGGTGAGGAAAGTTCTACAAGTAATATTTCCATCATTTTACAGATAAAAAATTGATATACAGAGAATTAGTGTCTTTCTTGAGGTTACACAGCTAGTAGGGGGTATCAAATACTCTAAGTTTTCCTGACTTCACCTTCTTAGATAAGCCCCACTTCCATTTCATATATCAAATACTGAGATTCTGTCGTCAGAGTTTAGGAATAAGTTGCTATTGATAATTGGCAGATCTAGTTTGTTTTGCATCTATTTGTTGTTATCATTTTAGCTTAATCTACAAATTTCCTTAGGATGATTTAGTTCCATTGGCTTTTTATGCCACATGTTTAGCAGGTTTGTTTTCACTTCCATTGCCTTTCACTGTTTTCTAAGATAGTACTGTTAGTGACTATTTGTCAGACAATACTTCTTGTATTTCTGTCATCATCTTGCTGATAAACTTACACTCTAGACTGTCATTGGCCTTGTCCAATTTGTCTATTTGTTTGACAAGATGACTAAATTCTTCCTGAGTGAAGTGGTCTTTTAGGTTCTTTATTTCACATTTGTGTTGTACATAAAGTACTTTGCAAGCTATTATTACTAATAATCATCATAATAGTCAACTAAAATCTATTGGTGAACCGAGTGTGTTTTGGTCATCATACTGAAATGTTTAATAAGATTATTTAATAATAAATAACAATTCTAACATTAGCATATTTGTTTAATTAAAATAAGGAAGTAACAATACATTTCACCAGTTCTCTAAGAAATGGTGATAATCAAAGCCAATATTTTTACTATTATCCATTTCCTATTTTAAAGAGTCAATAGATTAATTGAATAAGTCAGGTTAGTGTTGTTGCTGTTATGCAGTGTCAAATCATCATTATCTTTTCTTCTAAGTAGACATTAATTTTTATCTTTAATATTGATGTCAAATAGCTGATTCTAAAATGACTTTCATGAAGGTATCCAGCCATATACTACTGCTAAAATAGTATTTACAAAATCCAAAACTTTATGACTATCTGCTAAACACCAAAAGGAATCCCCTGCAAGTCTCTAATATCTTTCAGTTCTTATTTCCAATTCACATTTTCATGTATTTTTTGTTGACCTTTTCTGTGCTTTTGCACGGAAGTAATTGAATATTAAGAAATGTTTTGATTTCATTGGAGAATAAAATGTCATTATCACCAACTGTAGCTGTCTTCCTGGTGGGTAACCCTACTTACATTCACGATGAAAAACAAAATGAAAGATGACGAAATGTCCCATGAAGTTATACTTCCTGTTGTTCTTGGGTGCATAATGAATCCAACTCCACCGATCCTTTATACACCGCTCCAAGGAAAGTCTGTGTCCAACTTTCTAGTAAGCTTCAATTTCTTTATGCTCTGTGACATTATTTATTGTAAGAATAGTACCTTCAATCAGTTTATTGACAATTGGACTAGGATCTCATATTTATAGTACCAACAGCTAAACTAATGTTTTACATTTGATCTAAAAATTTCTAGCACCCTCTTTTCTGCTCCCTTAGCCTTGTATTTAGGAGGACAGGATAGCTGATAAAAAATACTGGGTATGGAAGACTTGAATTCAATTCCTACCTCCGATATTTGTTAACTATATGAATCTGGGAAAGTCATTTTACTTTCTAAGTATCTATTTCCTTATCTTTAAAATTAATATAATAATAGCACTTAACCTCATCAGCTTGTTGGAAGGATCAAAAGAGAAAGCATGCTTTGCAAAATTTTAAAAGCTATATTAATATAAGCTATGATTGTGTTATTATCATCATCTCATTCTCATCTTTTTCAATAGATTTCAAGTAGAAATGGTCTTGGATAAGTTGCTGGTCTTCAATCATTATTTTGCATGTATATTTAATGTTTTGTGTATTATTGTAAAGGTCAACAAGATAACAACTTTTTGTATTGAATAGCAGTAGTTGGGATATTATTTTTATTATTATTCTGATGAAGATAATGATGAGTATTAGTAGTAGTGGCAGCAGCAACATAAGTTTAATGGGTGATCATGACTAAAAAGTCCTTCGCCTAGGTGTAAGAAAACTAGTAAAATATGAAGGAGAAATGTTATGAAGGGCTTTAAAAACCAAACTGAGAATTTTATATTTGATCCTAAGGGCTGTATAAATGAAGTTTATTGAATAGGGGAATGATATGGTAAGAACGGTATTTTAAGAAGATCATCTTAAAAGCTGAGTGGAGGATGGACTAGAGCACGGGTTTGGGAACTGCAGCCTCAAGGCCACATGTGGCCCTCTAGGTCCTTGGGTATGGCCTTTGACTGAGTCCAAGTTTTACAGAACAAACGTTTTATTAAAGGGATTTGTTCTGGCAAGTTGGGATTCAGCCAAAGGGCCGCACTTGAGGACCTAAAGGGCCACATGTGGCCTTGAGGCTGCAGGTTCCCCATCCCTGGACTAGAGAATAACAAGAGTCTTGAGAGAGACCGAATGCCAAGTCATTGTACTAGTCCAGGTGTGAGGTGATACAGGCATGAGCCAGAAAGGTTGCAGTTTCCGAGGAGAGAAAAGGACACAAAGAAGATATGTTACAAAGGTAGAAATGGTGGGATGTGACTACTGATTTAATAGAGAGGAGGGTGAGAATGGAAAGTTGAGGATGACACCAAGGTTGCAAACCTGGGTGACTGGAAGGTTAATTGTACCCTCAGAAAATTAATGGGAACTAGGAAGACAGACAGTGTGTGTGGGGGCGGGGAGGGGAAGGAAGATAATGATTTCAGTTTTGAACATTATGACTTTAAGGTGTCTACAGGAGATCTAGTTCAAGATTTCCAAATACTAATGAAGATGCAAGTCTGGAGTTTAGGAGAGAGATTAGGACTTGACAAATAGATCCAAGAGTCATCTGCATAGAGATGGTCATTGAAACTATGGGAGCTGATGAAACCACCAAGTGAAATAGTATAAAGAGGGAAAATAAAATGGTCCAGGACAGAACAGTAGGGGGCCCCATGGTTAGTGAGCCTGATGTGGGTGAAGATCAGTAAAGGAAGTAGAGAAGGAGCCTCCAGCTAGATAGGAGGAGAACCAGGAGAAAGCACCCTCACAAAAACCTAGAGAGAAGAGGATGATTGGCAATGCCAAAGGCTGAAAAGAGGTCAAGAAGGATAAGAATTGAGAAAAGGTCATGTGATGTGATAATTAAGCAATTATTAGTTACTTTTGAGAGAATAGTTTCAATAGAATGATGAGGTTAGAAACCAGACTGCAAAGAGTTAAGAAGCAAGTAGGCAGAAATAAAGTGGAGGCACCTATCCTAGACAATCTTTTCAAGGAGTTTAGCCACAAAAGAGAGGAGAGAAAGATTCATCAATCTTTGGTAACTTGATTGGTATGGTACTGAATAAGAAAATATATTTGGGTAGTATTGTCATTTTTATTATGTTGGTTTAACCTACCCATGAGCAATTAATATATGTCCTATTTTTAAGTTTGTCATTACTTCTTTAAATAGTGTTTTGTAGTTGTATTCATATAGTTTCTAGTTGCTGTGGATGACTTGGCAGGTAGACATCAATATGTTTTACATACTCTGTATTTATTTTAAATGGAATTTCTCTATCTCTTCTCTTCTTGCTGGATTTTGTTGCTAATATATAGAAATGCTAATGATTTGTGTGGATTTATTACATATCCCAAAACTTTGCTGAATTTATTATTTTAATTAATTTTGACTGACTCTTTAGAATTTTCAATAATTTTGTTTTCTTTTCGCCGATACTTATTCCTTCTCTGTCTTGACTTTTTGCTATTGCTAGCATTTCTAGGACTATATTAAATAGGAGTGGTGACAATGGATATCTTTTCCTTTCCCCTGATTTTACCAAAAAGCACTTAAATTTTCTCCTTTACATATATTGTTTACCCTTGGTTTTTGATAGATATTATTTACCTTATTAATAAAAAGCCATTTATGAATATTTGTTTTAATAGAAACATGGGTGGGATTTTATCAACAGAACTTTGAATATCTACTGATATAATTATATAGCTTTTATTAGGGTTAATATTAACAAGATTTTTTAAATAATTATAATATTCCTTAAGTTGAATTAATCCCAAATTATGCATACAAATCCACACTGGTCATAGTGTATAATCTAATATTATTGTAGGCTTTTGCTAATATGTTATTTTAAATTTTTTATCATTTCTATTTTGGGATATTGGTCTATGTTTTTCTTTCTCTGCCTAATTTAACCCTGGTTTGGGTATCATACTCATATGTGTATCATAGAAGGAGACTGATTAGAAGAATACCTTCTCACTACTCTATTATTGCAAACAATTTATGTAATATTAGAAATTATTATTCCAGGAATGTTGGATGGAATTCACTTGTAAATCCATCTGGTCCTGGAGGTTTAGGGGTGAGAGGAGGAGACTATTTATGGTTTGTTCAAATTTTTTTTCTGATATTGGGTTATTTCATTTCCTTTGTTCTTTTTTTCTCTTCAATTGTGAATTCTTTTTATCTTTGATAGTTTGGTTTTTTCTCTTTCTTTAAAAAAAACATTTATTATATGCCTACTAAGCTTAAGGCACTAGATAGGCAATGAAAATACACAGAAAAAAAATAGTTCCTGTCCTCAGGAACCTTAAATTCTCCTGGGGGATACAAAAGTCAAACAAGATAAGTATACAATATTTGATGATTTGAAAAGACAGCACTGACATATCATTAAATATGAAAGTTCTTCAGAAAATAAAATCTCTATTCAAATGTCCTGTTGTAATAACTATAAATCCAAGATTCAGACCCATAACTTTGATTTTACAAAGACTGGGTTCAATCTTGGATGCAGGTTACAAATCACTTTTTAGTTTTTGTTTCCCACCCAGGGTTTCTCAAAAATTAGAATATGGCCCACATACACTTTCGCACAAATACTTCTGTGCCAGGATATAGCAGGAAAAAAAAAGGATATAATGCTAATAAAGAGCAAGGTTTGGGTCTGTGGTGGGCTTTTCTCTTGCTGCTCCTTGGACCAAGAATTCAGTAGGGTCCATTAGGAGTCTTGGTCAAAGAAACTGTTTTCTTCTCTCCAGGAGGTTTGGTCCAAAAAATCCCTTGCCAAGAAATCCTCAGATGATGTCCATAGTTTCTTTCATAAATACTTTAAAAGTCACCCTTGAATGCCATGAGAATTGTGTTACCTCCTTCATGGATTGATCTGTATTGGCAAAACTTCTCTAAAAAATGCCGACTGTCACAATCAATATATTTCGTCCCATCTCCCATTTTGGTGGGAGTGTTTAAACAGGTCTTTACACACTTCAACAGTGTTTAAACTCTTTCAACCGGTCAGGCCAGTGCTGCTGTCACTGCACACCCTATGGTCTTCTTTTTCTTACCTCTCCCCACCCCACCTCCTAGCCCTTTTTCTTCCCCACCAAAGTTTTACTTATTACGAAAACAAAGGTGGTGGATCCCAGGAAGGTTGGGGTAGGCTCAGTTCTGTTGCTTAGCCCTGAAAGCCTCCGCGTTGGTCCACAGAACCGCGCCCGGGGAAGGATATGGGAGCTGCAGGTACAGCAGGGGTCGAACCGCTGTGGTGTGTGCGCCCGTCTTCGCCTCATTCTTCTTTTGGGGAGACCGGTGGACCAGGTGCCCCGGGGGGCGTCCGAATAGGTGCCAGGGTCCGTGGGATCCAGCTCTTCATCCTTGCGGCTGGCCTTAAAGCTCTTGGGGTAGGGGGCCATCTCATCCCGGCGATGGTGGCGCCGCTCCTTGGCCTCGTCCCTCTCAGGCTTGTTGTACCTGTGGTGCGGCTTGTCGTAGCCACGCTCCAGCCTCTCGTAGCAACGGTCCGGCCTCTCGTTGCCGCAATCCATCTTTTCTTCGGCCTCCAAGTTGCCCGTGAGTTTCTTGGCCGCCTTGGTGATGACCGAGCTGGGGTCGTGGGGGTTGAGCCAGAACACGAGGTCCGTCTCCACGTTCCAGTAGTAGGGGAGGCCGCACGCCGGGTCGAAGGCTTTGTACCAATTCGGGGGCAGGCCTTCGAGCCGGGTGGCCTCGTAGTCCAGGGAGTCGTTGTCGTAGACCTCGACAATGATTTCTTCCTCCGGCTCGGGTTCCACCAGCTTGAGGAGCCCTCGCTTGGCGAGGCAGGACTGGAGGGCGGCAGGGAGCAGCATGGCGTTGAGCCTGAGGAGGTGGTGGGAGATGCGAGTGGCGCGGCCCAGCAGCTGCCGACCTCCTCCTCTCAGCCTGCTGGCTTCCTTCTCTTTTTTTTCTCTTTTTAAAAATCAGCTAATTTTATCCATTTTATTAGTTTCTCCCAAAAAAATCCCCATTAGTGGTAAATTCAATATTTTTCTTTCAATTTTCCTCATCTCTTTATATTTCAGAATTTCTACGTTGTTGCATAGTTGGGGGTAGGGGAGCCCTCAGATAGGTAGGAGGAGAACCAGGAGAACCAGTGTCACAAAAACCTAGAGAGAAGAGAGTGACCAAAATGTCAAAAGCACGAAGAAGTCAAGAATGATTAAGACTGAGAAAAGACCATTAGATTTAGCAATTAAGAGATTATTAGTGACTTTAATGAGAGCAGTTTCATCTGAATGATGATGTTGAAAGCCAGACTTCAAAGACTTAAGAGAGTGAAAGGAAAGAAAGCAGAGGTGCCTTTTGTAGATGGACTTCTCAAGGAGTCTAGCCCCCAAAACAACTAGAGGGATGAGTGACTCAAGTGAGGGTTTTTCAAGATAACAAAGACATAGATGTATTTGTAGGCAGTAAGGAAGTAGCCAGTAGAAAGGAAGCAACTGAAAATTAAGTACCAAGGTCTGTTGATTTTACCTTCACAACATCTTTTGATTATGCCACCTTCTATCCTATGACACTGCAAACCACTCTATTGCAGGCCTTCATCTCCTATTTCCTGGACTATGGCAATTCTAGTTGGTCTCTCTGTCTAAAGTCTCACCCCACTCTACATCCTCCACTCAAATATCAAAATCATCTTCTTGAAGAATGAATAGGAATGATAGGACAATCTTATGAAAAAGACAAGATGTAATGGGATCACTTGTGGTTGTAGAAGGGTTTGCCTTGACAAGGAAAATGGCCACCTCATTATGTGAAACAAGGAAGAAATAGTGGAAGGCATCTCTAAGTGATGTGAGATGAGTAACGAGGGTTTTCTATTGTTCTATGGGAAGGCCAGTGAGACAGAGAGAGAAGATAAATTCCAGTAAAAATAAATAGATAGATAATTTTTAAAGAACATTATTCTGTGGAGATTTCACCAGACTTTCAAAGGGGTCAATGGCACAAAAAAAAAAAAAAAGATTAAGAAAACCTTTCTAGAGAACTGCATCTAGCATGGTAGGAGTACTACTATGGAGAATTGCTGCAATAACCTAAATAAGAATCACACAGGATGAAAAAAGTGACGATGGGCTTAAATCTGCAGTAGTGAAAGACACAATTATGCCAGTGAGATCATAGTTCTATCGGATTATGGAAGTATTAATCAACAAGCATTTAATAAATTCTCATTACATCAAGCCAGGCAATACACTAGGTGGTGCAGAAGATCGAGCATCAGACCTGGAATCAGGAAGATCTAAGTTCAGATCCGACCTCAGATACTTACTAGCTGTGTGACCCTGGGCAAGTCACTTAAGCTGTTTGCCTCAGTTTCCTCATCTATAAAATGAGCGGGAGGCTATGGCAAACCACTCTAGTATCTTTGCAAGAAAATCCCAACTGGGATCACAAAAAGTTGGACACAGCTAAACAACAACAACACGCCAGGCACTGTGCTAATCATTGACATTCCTTTCCCTTAAAGATCTTGCATGTTCTTGGCCATCACACTCATATGAGTTGTTTTGTGCATCTATTGCAAGTCACGTAACCTCTCAACCTCAGTTTCTCTTTTCTATAAAATACGAATAACATTCAAAAATTATTACAAAGAAAACACTTTATAAGCACTCAGGCATTGTACAAATGTGCTATTGTAAAAGAAGTATGTGTTTTATTTGGGGACTCTTCCCTTCAAAAAGCTGAAGTTACAATGCATAGAATTTGAGAGTTCTTGAAGACATTGGAACCAGCCTTCCAGAAGGTTAACACTTAATTATTCAAGATAGAACGGGGATAAGAATGGGAAATAGTATTATGACAGATTAGTGACACTGGCATTAATCCCTGGCAAAATTCTAAATCAAATGGCTATATGCTATTATTAGGAGCTATCATGGGTTCACTACAAACAAGTCAAATCAGAATAACTTCATTTGTTTACCAAACACATAGTGTATCTTGAATTCAGAGTACCAATAAACAAATTCTTCCATTACATCCATGTTCAAGATGAGGAAATATAGGTTGAATAAAGACAAAGCTATAGGGAATTGAAAACTATATCCGAAGAACATTATTTAATGGATTGATGTCCATCTGAAAGTCTTGGTTCTGTTCTGTTTAGCATTTGTACCAATGACTTGGCAAAAGACAAAGAAAGAATTCCAATCAAATTTCTAGATGGTCAAAGCTGAAAGGGATAATCTAATGTGTTAGATGACAGAATCAAAATTGAGGAAAAATCTAATAGGGTGGAACTATGGAATTTCAGCTAGCAAGATGATATTTTAAGGATAAATATAAAGTCTTATACTTTAGTTCAAAATTTCAACAAGATAAGGGATACCTGACTTAATAGCAGTTCATGTGAAAAAGTCCCAAACATTTTGTTCAACTGCACCATAAAGGTGAGCCAAAAGTTAGATATGGCTGCCAAAAAGGCAATTAACTATTATGCTACATTAATAGCAGTCTAGTTTGAGAAACAAGAGAGAAAACTGTCATATCTAGAGTATTATGCCCATTCAGGGTACCATGATTTAAAATAGACATTGACAAACTGGAATGTGTTCAGAGAGGAAGCCAACCAAGGTAGAAACCATGTGGCCAAAGAAAAAGTTGAAAGGGTTCAAGATATTTTACCCAAAGAAGAGAAGGAAATATAAGGACAATAAACAAATAAAAGGTGGAAAATATGTATCAAGATTTCTAAAACAAACTACTTTCTCAATTAATGATAATATTAGAGCTACCACATTTGAACTCTAACATCACCATTCTCAATATGTGATATGAGGAAGCAGAAAAATGAAGCAGCTTTTAAACATGGCTGGGCCAGACCAATTATACAAGTACAGAGGCAGTCCACATTTGAGATGACACAATTTTAAAGGGGAATTAAATCTCAAGCTTTCTGAAAGATGAAAGAAAACCAAATTTGGGGACAGGGTGGGAGATGGAAATCACAAGCATTATTGTATATTGGATTTTATCACAGAAACTTACTGCTGAGATTTTTCCTAGCTACCTGCTTACCTTATAATTTTACTTACATTCATTTTTTATATGAAATAGTTAAATTTTATACAATGAAAGTTGTCCATTTTATCATCTGTTGTCTTATTTATTGCTTTTTAATCATAAAGTCTTTCCATATCCATAGATCTATTTGCTCTTGCCCCTCTAATTTGTTTATGATGTCACCCTTTATATCTACCCATCTGGAGTTTATCTTAGTATATAAGATGATATGCGGATACATATGTAGTCCCTGTCAACCTGATTTCCAGTTTTCCTAGCAATTTTTGTTTACTATTGAGTCGACCCAGTAGCTGGGGCCAATCAAACACTGTATCACTATACTCATCATTCTTTACGTTGTCTACTTAATCTGTTCCATTGATCTACTTCTTTATTTCTGTACCAGTTTTGGTTATTTCTTTTGTGTAGTATGCTTTGAGATCTAGTTCCTTTGGGCTCCCTTCCTTCCCACTTCCTTCATCTTCACCCTTGAGATGCTTAACTTTTTGTTCCTAATTCTAATACTACTTTTTCTAGGTGGGTAAAGTAATCCTTTGGTAATTTGATTGGGATGACACTGAATGAGTAAATTAATTTGAGTAGTATTGTCATTTTTGTTACATTGGTGCAACCTACCCATGAGCAATTAATATTCTTCCTGTAATACTGTCTGTCTTCATTTCTTTAGAGTATTTTTAGTTTTGTGTGGATGTGTGTGTATAGTTCCTGTGTATGTCTTCCACATGTTTCACATTCTTTATTTTCCATGAAACTTCCCTTTCTATCTCTTTTCTTCTTGCCGTATCTTGTTGCTAAAATGTACAAATGCTGGTGATCTGTGTAATATCCTATTACTTTGTTATTATTTCAATTAATTTTTAGTTGAATTTCTCAAGTTCTCTCAGTAAACTATTCATATCATCTACCAAAAGTGATGGTTTTGTTTCTTCTTTTCCTAGTCCTATTCCCTTCATTTCTTTTTCTTATCTTATTCTAGTGCAATATCAAATGGTAATGATGATCATGGATATCTTTGCTTTATCCCTGATCTTACATCACTAGAAATGTTTGAGAAAGCATAGATAATCATCTCTCAGGGACATTATAGTGGGGTTCCTACATTAGTTGGGAAGTTCTACTGGACCAAGGATTTTTTACCTTTTTGTGTGGTATGGACTGCATTTATAATCTGATGAATCCTATGAACATTTTAGGATAATCGTTTTTAAATGCATAAAATACATCACATAGGATTACAAAGAAAATCAATTGGACTGAAATAAAATTTTATATATATATACATATTTATGTATATGTATATATAAATACACACACACACACAAACAAATTCACAAACCCGAAGTTAAGAATCTCATATACTAGATGATCTTTAAGGTTCCTTCAAATTCTATGAAGACTGGGTTGATGAAAAAAATTGTTTGCTTCTTTACCTTGTTGTATACCTTCCTCTTAACAGCGCTTAGTGAAAGAAAAATCAACCTAACCCATAGAACAAACTCTGCATACAATCAAATTATGTTCTTGCTCTGATGTATCTCACGTGTTAGGACATTGTCCCTTAAAGGGATAAGAGAATGAAGACTTTTGTGCATTTGCTGGTGATTAAGTGCGATTGAGTGGACTGAGAGAGGGAAAAGTCTGGTTCAAGCTGTGCTCCCAAAGGATAAATAGAATACCCTATTGAGATCAAAATGCAAAGAATTCACAGAGTCGACCAGTTGAGAGGACTGGGCATCCAGGTATGAAATAATGCTAGGAACACCAAACCTAGGAGGAAAGTGAATGGAATCAGAGCCAAAGTGCATCACAGACCAAAAAAACACAAGGTGTCAATGAATAGCAGGAGGAGGAGGAGGAGAAACCACTCCTTATCTGGGTCTCCCCACTCTCCTACTGGATGAAGCCTTTTCTCTGCTACTCTCTGGCCAGGGAAGCAATATTAAGTTCTTTTAGCCTGGGATTTTCAGAACTTCCCAGGTCTTCATCCTTAATCCTGACATCTATCTACAAAGCTATTAAAGTCAGCTCACTAGAGTTTGAAGGATTTTCTCCTCTAGAGCAATATAGGGCATTAAAAGGTAATGTAGACAAGTCTGGTGGAGAAAGGGTCCAACTCTCTTAAGCTATACTTGGCATTAGAGAGCAAAGTAATCTTTCTCTAATCACCTCTTCAAACTCCAGAGGCTTCTGCATTCACCAGTTAGCTCACAGAAATTTTCTCCAATCAAATTACCTCCTTCATCAACTTCAGAACTTTCTATTTAGTCAGCTAGTTTCAACTGGACTCAGCTTTCTTCTGTGCCTGGCCCGCTGCTGTTGACTTTGTAGCCCTGTTGGCTTATAAGGTTGACTTCTTTTCTGGCTTCTCTTCTGTGCTTTCTCATCTGGTTCTTTCTGCCTCTAATCAGGACCCACCTTCTTAGCTACAAACTTCAACATCTTAAAAATTTACACACAAATTAATTGCTGGGAAATAATGTCGAGTAACTTACTATCTGTAAGTACTTTGGCTTCTTATGGGCTGCTTTCTCTGAGGTCCTCTCTGAACTGTCCATATTTTACTCCAGCTGCTTTTCCCTATTTCTCTAACAAATACCATTTTTCCCGCCCCTTTCAATTAATAAAAAGTCTACATAAGAAAAGCATTGTACCTTATATAAAGAAACTGAGGTTCATTGAGGATTGTAAAGATGGAATATAACCACAGAAAGTTCAAGAATAGGTAACCCAGATGAAGATTATTATTTTATTATTATTTCATGAGAAAAAAATTTGAGGCTTTGAGCAGATTTCAAGTCCAGTAGGAATGTGATATGCTAGCCAGAAAAGCCAATTCAATTTTATGTTCCTTTGAGAAAGGGATTCTCTTCCAAGTAAGGGAGACATTGGTCTTACTATATTCTAACCTTGTCGGATTATACTGTATTCTATTCTTGGATATCACAAACTTGGAAGGATATTGAGAAATTGGACAATGTCTTGAGGATGGTAACCAAGAGGACTGTAGAAAGGACTGCAAACCATGCCATATAAAGATCAATTGAAGGAACTAGTAGCATGGCAAAACTTGGAGAACAGGAGACTTCTGGGGACATAATGGCTGTCTTCAGATCATTGAAGGCTGTCGTGTGGAAGAAGAATCTATCTCATCCTTCTCTTCTGCTCATATGATAGATAGGCAAAAGTAAAAGAAAAGTTTTGAGGTACTCCAACTTTTGAGTATCTTTCCCCTTGTTTTTCATGTACTTAGTTGTGTTTCTATAGAATGAGATATAGCAAGACCCTAGGAGTTAGCGCCAGAGAATGCAAGAAGCCCATCAAGAGGTTTTGGTTTTAGCAGTTGGCAGAAAACTAAAAGTCACACTTTGTCTTTTCAGGAACACAATGTATTCTTTCGGGAGGAAGTCTAATTCGGCAGAAACCTTTTAGAGCATCTTTTCATTAAGTAAATGGGATTAGTATGGCTTTCATTAAGAAACATTTACATTTCTTATAGAAGCAAAATCAGTTCAATGAGAGAGATTGCTGCTGGTAGGTAGTAACATTACTCAGGGAAACAGGAGACCCTTAGCTCCTTGCCATATGTTCATAGCACATCTGAGAGCTATCACTGGGGCCCTGCCATAAGTGTATTCCTTAGGAAGATTCTTTAGCTGGTCCTGAAGGCCAGCCTACCTAACCTAGCCATTCTTTTCTTTCACATTTGCCTTCATTATTAGCAAGAAATCAGAGGCAAATTTGAGGAACAAAAAACTTAGCACAAGAGCTTAATTAGACCATGTAGAGGATTTTCTTTGTGCTTCCATACAAACCGACCTTAAACAAGAAATAAAGCCTCCTTTGCCAATTGCAAGATTCCCTAAATGATGTTTGCCAAACCCTAGCATACCACACAATGTGAATAGGATTTCTATAAGAAAGTCAATGCTACAAGTGTTTTTTCTCTAAATTATCAAATGTGAAATTATATTTGCTTTACAACTTCTTATTTATTACTTTGATACTTTGATCCTGTAGTGAATCTGTGTGCTCATCAGTGAAGGTACTCCCTACAATTACACAGGTTGTAGCAAATCCATTTGCCCTCTTATATTGTATGACTTTTGTCCATGGTCTCCTAAATCCTGAACACGTAGAGAGGGTTTATCCAACATGCTGGGACCATCCTGTAGTTCTATTAACATTGTATGAATACCATTGCGGCACAAAGGCTGTCTGTCCAATGATTATACCTAATTCCCATTACCTGATTGCCCCACCTCCTACTGGTCACACACCTCTCCAATTACAGCCTTCATTCATCTTCTACTCCATAAATCTTGACATTAATGGCAAGCCATGAAATAAAACTATTTCTTATGGGCAGCATTTTCGATATAAACTTTATTTGACTCCAAAATCTCACCTATCTTTCTCTGCCTAGAATGCTCCTCTCCTGTTCTTCCTTCTCACCACCACCTTTTCGAATCCCTAGTTTTCTTCAGGGCTCTCTGCTCTGATAGCATCAGTATCTAGAGGAAACCTTTCCTGAAGCTCCCCACTCCCAACTATTAGTGCCCTCTCTCACAAAGCTAACTTGGATTTATTTTCTGTGTGCATCTGTGTACATATACATGAGTATTTATGTATTTACACTCCACAACAGAATGTAAATTCCTTGAGGACAGGGGATATTTTATTTTTGTCTTTGCAACCCCAGTTCCTAACAGTGCCTGATGCTGAGTGAGTGCTTAGTCAAAGCTTACTAATTGATTATCTCAGAGGTGTTCTATACCTAGCATCCCTAGACCAGCATATGTGGGTTTCCTCAGGTTACTTCAAATCCAAAAGTGTTCTGTAGACAAATGGGATTGACAAATTCAGATGAGTAGAAAGGATTCTTTGAGTTGTCAGTATGGGTGTTGCTGCTATTGCTTTAACATAACCTTTTCATGGTTCGTAAATGCACAAACTGTTATTTTACTTGAGTTATTTAGAGAGAATCATATGTATTTATAAAGCACTATGCAAGCATTTTCTCTAGCTGCTTTTGCCTTCAAACAAGCTAAAAAGTTGATTATCACTGTTATTAGATAGAAAGTACATATTAAAATTAAGAAATAATGTAAACAACAGAAATTCCATGCCATTCTGATGAAGTCAAATGAACTGTCTATCAAACTGATACAGTAATATATTGAATTTCTAGAGTACTACTGAGTCAGCCTACTTTCTAACTGCTTTATATATCTACAGGGTTTGACCTCTACCTATTTCTCTACCTTTATCACTAAAAAAGTTTAAATTTCATAAATTTCCAGATTTTAACAGGGCGCATGTTAATATCTATCAAAGCATCTTCTTTCAAAGATGTTTATATCATTTTTATAGGACATGATTATATCTATTTTTGGTTTTTTTTTATTGTTTTTATTTTGGTAGGGCAATTGGGGTTAAGTGACTTACCCAAGGTCACACAGCTAGTACATGTGTCAAGTGTCTGAGGCCGAATTTGAACTCAGGTCTTCCTGACTCCAGGGCTGGTGCTCTACTCACTGCGCCACCTAGCTGCCCTCGTTATATCTATTTTTAAAGAAAAAACAGTGAGTATAGTGGAGCTGACTTCTCTGGAGACCTTTTAAAAATAGCATGGATAACCAACTGTCTGGCTTGGATTGTTGATAGAATTACACAATGATAAAGCTGGAAAGAACCTTAGAAGTCATCTGGCCCAACTCCCTTATTTCATGAATGAGGAAACTGAGACCCAAAGAGATCAATTGAATTGACCGAGGTCACACAGCCCACAATTACAAGTGGCAGAGCTGAGATTCAAACCCAGGCCTTATGGGACCCCAAGTCTAGTGTTCTTACCACTACATGACACTTGATTTGCCCAGCAGTTAGGGGCTAAACTGGATCAATCTGTAAATTCACAAGCAGTCATTTAGTAACTGCTTCGTATCAGGTCCCGTGCTAAGTGCTGGGCATAAAAATACAAGCATGAAATAGCCCCTCCCCTGCAGTGGGGAGGAGTGCAGAGAATACAGCATGTTCACACATAAGTAGATGTAGGATATATACAAAATAAATTGACGTTGATAATATCTAGAGATCCCTTTCTAGCTGTGATTTTTTTTTACTTCTTCATATGGCTGGCAAGAACCTGAACAGAGATACTTTTATATAGGCATAATGGTTCTCATCCTTAAGTATAAATCATGGGTTTTCAGAATTATGAATATAGCAAGTCATATGTCAAACTGTAAGAAGCAACCTTGACACTATTTTAGTGGGCTGACCAAAGCCTTTGATGCAAATAGCAACTTTTATTTAGGTATCTAGGTGGCATAATACGTAGAACGCTGGATTTGAAGTTAGAAAGTCTGGAGTTCAAATCTTGTCTCAGATACTAGCCATCTAAATTTTAGTCAGGAGCCCCAGTTTCCTCATCTGTAAAATAGGAGACAAAACATTTATTAAGCTTCTACTATATGCCAGGCACTGTGCTAAGCACTTTGTTTATTTTTGTTTATATTTTCAGTTCCACATTCTCTCTCTCTGTCCATCCCTCCCCCAACCATTGAGAAGGTAAGAGGAGCCATTATACATATACAGTCATACAAAACCTATCTCTGTACTGGCCATGTTCTGGAATAGGGGGGAAGCAAGGAAAATAAAGAAAAGGAAAAAATATGCTTCAGTCTATATTCTGAGTCCGTCAGTTCTTTCTCTGGAAGTAAATATGATCAGTCCTTTGGAGTTGTTGTAGCTCATTGTGCTGATCAGTTACTAAGTCTTTCATAGCTGACTATATTTACAATATTGCTGTTAGTTAATTGCAGATTATTCTCCTGGTTCTGCTAATTTCACTTTTCATCAATGACCATAGGTCTTCCCAGGATTTTCTGAAACCACCCCCTTCATCATTTCTTACAGCACATTCCATCACATTCATTTGCCAACATCTATTCAGCCATTCCCCAATTGATGAGTATCCCATCAGTTTCTAATTCTTTCCTACCATAAAAAGAGCTGCTAAGCACTTACAGATATTTCATTTCTTCCTCATGACAACCCAGTAATGCAGGTGCTATTATTGTCCACACAATAAGGATAAGCAACATAAACACTTTGCAAATCTTAAGGCGCTATATAAGCACTAGTTTTTATTATTATTATTAATCATTAGCATCATTAGTATCTTCATTGGCTAGTGCTGGCCATTTTACTAAAACTATGTATCTTTTAATGAAATAACCATAGAAACAAGGACCCATTTCTTACAGAACACTGAAGAGAACATTTTCAAGATGATCTTTTTCTGTGCTATTATACTGGCTGAATGCTAAGCAACCTATTTATCAATAGCCATTTGATGGATTGCTCAGCAAAAAATTTGAAAAAGATAGATTGGCTGCACCAGCACCATGGTGGTAAGATATACCACATGGAGTTATTTAGTCCGGTTTCTTATATTCAATTTTGATGGTACATAAAGCAAGTGTCTCTCTTTTTCTGACTGATTATCTTTTGTTTATAAGCTAATATATTATATTTGTATAGCACTTTATTGTTTACAAAGGACTTTCCTCACAACCCTGAGAGGTAGATATTGTCTTCATGATATCTTGGCATCTTGGTATCTACTCTGCTACATAACCTTCTATCCCACTCCCACCCTAAACTTTCTACTTCTTACTGTATGAACCATAACCAAATCAGAGTTACCATTGCTTCTGGAAAGGGCAAGACAATCTAACACTTAATGGCTCAGCCTTACTATCCCCATAACTCACCAAACCAAAACTCCCTTTCCTAGCCATCACTCCCCTATATATGTTGTCTTCCCCTGTTAGAATGCAAGCTTCCTGGAACAGGAATATTTGCAAAATCTAGCACAGTGCCTAGCATACACTAACAATAAATGCTTCTTTTTTCATTCATTCATTTATCCCTATTTTGCAGGTTCAGTGAGGGTAAGGGACTTGCCTGTGGTCACACAGTAGTAACACTTCTGAGTTGGAACTCAAACCGATCTCTCTGTCTTGATTCTAGGGCCTATGTTCTTTCCATTATACCACACTGCTAGTGAGGCTGTATGACAGCCCTATTTGTTTCAATGATATTGATTATAACATTTATAATCCTCCAGGAAGCTTTGCTATGTATTTAGATAGCTAATGAGTTCAAATCCTGAAAGAGTCAATGAGAAATAGAACTAAGCCATTTCTTGTAGTTTGGAAACCCATGAACAATGTGCTAGAAGTTTTTTTTTTAATTAAATCCTTTTTCAATCCACAAGAATTTATTTTCTCTCCTTCCCTTATTCCCCTGCCATAGTTTAAAAAAAGAAAAAAACAAAACTCAGGCAACAAATATGCAGTCAAGTAAAAATAAATACCCACATTGGACAGAAAATGTGTCTCATTCTCCATATTTAGTCCCTCACCTCTCAGAAGCACAGTACTAATAATTACCGATAGGCTAGAAGGAGACAGAAGGTAGACATTAGCCGTACAAGGGCCATCTGTCTTGTTTGGGGGTTTTTTTCTCTTAAAAAAAAGTTTGATTTCTTAGCACTTCGTAAGCCTAGAAGGTTTAATTGGACAAGAAGAATGATTGTCATAGGAGAAAAAACATTAGACTCCTAAGCAAGAAATCCAGTTTCTAGGCTGGCTCCATAATTAAATAGCTGGATGATCTCATTCTTATTAGCTCTTGTTGTGCTTGGTGAGGAGGAGTTGTGGTGTGCCCCAACCACTGGATTTAGAGTCAGAGGACCTGAGTTCAAAACACAACTATTTCTCTGTCAAGTGACTTTTGAGCAAGTCACTTTACTTCTGGCCTTTGTTTCCTCATCTATAAAATGAGAAAGTGGGAGTGGGGATCAAGCTAGGTGACATCTAAGAGCTCTTCTAACCCTAATTCCCGTGATCCCATATTTCTAGGTTGTTTCAAGCTTTGCCAGTAACTCATGTATTTCCATGTACCCAGCAGATGTTCCATGAGTGTTATTTAATGGTTATATGTGAGAGTCAAAAAAAAACAAATATTAACATGTAGAGAAAATCATCTTCCTACAATTTCTGTGGCCTTGTTCACCCACAATTCTATTTTATAATATATTCCTTGAAAAGTAGACTGGAAATTATTTTTCTTTCCATCTGCTTAAACTCCTTGTCTTTAGGAATCTCTCCAGGACACCACACAGCAATAATCCCTTAGATTTACCTGGCATCTCTTCATCTTTGAAGCATCCCAAAGGATTTTATATACTTCACAGAGAGAGATTATTCAGCTCTTCTTGAAATACTCTTACCTTCCCAAAATGGAACAGGAATAGTGTTTCTCTTTAAACAAAAGAAAATATTTTTAAAGGATGTGACTATATATATTTACAATGGATTTTGTTTTCCTTGCCTTCTTAATGAGTGGGGGATGGGGAAAGAGAAACAAGGGGAGAGAATTCACAACTGAAAATAAATAAAATTTAAATTTAAAATGAGGAGAAAAAAGATGTGGAAAAACAGCAATTTCCGTGAGTGACATTTGGAGAATACATGAGATAAGTGGCAATAATTTTCTGAACTGTTACTTGCCAAGGACCCCTAAAATGACACTTCCAACCCAGCAAGCTTCCAGAAAGCTTCCACATAGATCTTTAGCCCACATAAATAATAAATTTTGATCACAATAACAAACAGTTGAAGCTTCTGCTTATATTTCCTGCACTTCTAGGCGTACAACTTCCCTTCATAAAATTTTTCAGCTTGTCATTCTGCCCCAGTTCTGTGATGTTCCTAACCCAATCTACACCCCCAAAGGTGTTGCACACTCCATGAGTACTACAAAGTTTTCACATCATTCAAATGAGAATATATTGAGATTCTGACTTCCCTAGGGAAAAGAAACCCAGGATGCCTTTCTTCATTGCCTTGGAGAGACAGAGAAAGGATATGTCTAAAAATAGAAATGGGCCTTATTTTTCCCAAAATGAATACCCTGTCAAAACACTATAATAGTGTGTGTTATCTGGTTGTCCATTGGAACTGGTTACTTTAAAGGGAATTAGCTCTCTCTTTGCAGATCCATAAGCTCTCTCCAGCTGGGGTAACTGATGAATCACTTTTCTTGGTCTGATTTTGTACTCCCAAAAATTCTGCACTTTGGACGGGAACAAAGGACAAAAGAAATGAAATTCTAGAACTTCTCTTAATAGCTTCTTCCTTATGTCTTTAATATCCTTCCTTAAGTTTGTTTTTTATAATGCTTTCATGTTTTAAAGAAAGCCTATGTACTAAAGATAGTACATACTGTTAGACCCAATTCTGTTTGCTTAACCATCAGACTGCCATAATAGCATAAATTGACAAACAGGAAGTTAGAATGAGACAGTGAGAAAAGTCCTATAATTGGTTGAAAACTCAGCTGTACCAAGTATAGGTTGGGGAAGAGATGTCAAGATAGAAGCTCGTGTGAAAAGAATTCAAAACTGAACGAATAAGTAGATCCAAAGAATGATTGTGTGTCAACTGGAAAAGTCTCTAGTGGAGTCCCCTAGGGATCTGTGCTTGAACTTGTGCTCTTGATTATTTTTGACAACAAGTATAGGTGGCAGGCTAAAGAAAAAATATGCTAATGTCATATAGCTGGGAAAAATGGTTGGACCACAGAATGAAGATACAAAAATATATTCATAGGCTAAAACATTGGGACAAATCTAGTAAAAGGAAATTTAATAAGGACAAAGGGATAGTCATAGGATCATAGGGACCTCAGATGCTATCTCGCCATGCCCTTCATTTTGTCAGTGAGGAATCTGAAATTAAAGGAGCTTAAATGACTTGCCCAGGGTCACAAAGAATGAGCATTGGAGGTAGAATTTGAATCTCTTTCCTCTGACTCTAGAGCCAGTATGCTTTCTACTTCTTTTTTAAAATCAAATTTACAAGTAGAAGAGTGATGAGGCATGGCTATACAGCAGTTAAGCTTGATATAAGTCAACCTTAGATTATCGTAGCCATTATGAGGAGCATGGCATCTTTTATAAGGTGAGAGATAGTCGCACTGTGACTTGTTCTGGCCAGCCCACATCTAAAATACTGTGATCAGTTCTGGGCATTATAATTTAGAAAAAGGAAAGGAAGGATAGAAGGAAGCAAAGAAAGAAGAGAAGACTAAAAATGAGAGAATGAAAAGGAAGTTTAACAGAAGACAAGACATTATTGATTTTTTAAAAGGTCAGAAGATCTAATGAATGAATAAGAATGTTTTTTACAATCCACTCCTACATCCTCTTATGTTATTGCCAACAATGCATAATAGTGACCAGCACAAAAGATGGCTTAGTTAATCCATGGAGTTTGGCTTGTCTGTGCCAAATTTTTTTAATGGGGTGGGAGTGAATAAGGTGTGCTGCTGCTTTCAACAAAGGATGTTCTCTCTTCTTGGCAAGTAGAGTAGGTGACCTGACTTAGCCCATAGGAACCACAAGAAATATAAGTCACAGCCAAGAACAGGAAGAGGTAACATCCAAAATGATATGTGAATACATCAGCCGATAGCCCAAGTGAGAATGCCCAGAAAGTGTATTAAAAGTACAACAGAAATAGATAGGAGCATAATGCACTGCTCTTCTAAAGCCAGCCAAATAGAAAGTGATATCACAATAATATAAACTAAAAATGTGCTCGTGTTTTATAACCAAATTGTACCCTCAGTTGACAACCATATTAACTGGGCAAAATATTATAAATTGGAGCTAAACTCTCATGAAAAGAACTTACCAGCTTAACCAAAAATGATGCTATCCAACATGAGAGTGGTGAAGAAATAGGTTCTAATAATAGTGAAAAGAAAAAGGCCTCTGCTGATAATCAGAAGACAGCTATTTGTTCCCAAATGAACAAGTAGAGTAACAAAGGATTCCTGAATGTCAGAACCAAAAGAAACCTTAATAATCATCTAATCCAATAGTCTCATTCTGCACATGTAGAAACTAATTCCCCTGGGACGACTTGTCCAACATCACATAGCTAGTTTGTAAAAGAAAAAGATTGGAACTTATGTCAATTGATTCCTAGTTCGTGGTTCTTTGTACTACACCATGAAAGAATTAACAGTGATTAAGAAAAAAGGCAGGAGGTGGGTCCTTTATTTTTGTATTTAGATCCCCAGCCAGTGTTCCTCCTATGATCATAAGTTCTTCAGAAAGGGCACACTCAGGATGCCTGGGGCTCTCACCAAGTATTCTTGACATTGTATAAATTCCAATGGCACATACAGGATTTCCATCAGTTTTTTTGCTCTTGCCATTTGACTGGCCCATGGTCTTTTTTCCAGCCATACTGCTTTCTACTGACGTGCTTTATGCTACTTCTTTTTTTCAATCCTTGGTTGGCAGCATGTGGTAACCTACCCACACCTGTCATATACTTCACCATTGCCCTCTGAGTGATCCTCGACTTTAATTTGTTGGAAACCAGTAGTCAATGACTCATAGTCATACAGCATCACTTAAAGAATATTGTTATTAAAAATATGGGCTTTTCTTTCAAAGAGAAGTTTGGGGTCATAAAGACAATACAAAATCTCCCAAAGGTAATCCAGCCTACTTTCCTCCTCAGATTCAATTCTAGGTTTGATTCATTGTCCACACAGAGTGCCTATTCAAGATATATGTGCTAATAAGACCAGCTCTGTGATTTGTTGATATAACTAAATATCATAGTCCATACAATGGGTATTTTTATCTACTTACACATAGTTGGAGCAGAATATATGTTTATTAAAGTGAATGCAAGCATGTCAAATGGTACAAATACATTAGTGCTTCTACAACTATATAAAGGCATATTAAAATTAATTCTATTACGTGCAATAACATAGAATCCTGAAGACACATGTCTCAGAAGATATTATCATAGGCTATTTACATTAACATACATCTATATAGAGCATGTATTAGAAGAAATGCAAGGCTTGAAGCATATTCAGAAATATATGTCAAGGTCTACTTTCCTGCCGACTTAACTGCATTCCAACCAAGTTCTCCAGTTTACTTGTGTCTTCTTGGAAGTCCAAGGCTTGTCATACTTAAAAATTGGAATCTATCCTAATTTTTGTTGTTCAGTAATTTTTCAGTCATGTCTGATTCTTTGTGACCCCATTTGGGGTTTTCTTGGCAAAGATACTGGAGTATTTGCCATTTCCTTTTCCAGCTCATCTTACAGATGAGGAAACTGAGGCAAACAGGGTTAAATGACTTTCCCAGGGTCACACAGCTACTAAGTGTCTGAGGCAGGATTTAAAGTCAAAAAGAGGAGTCTTCCTGACTCCAGGGCCAGCACTCTATCCACAGCTGCAACATCTATCCTAACTCCCTCACTGAGATGAGGAGTTGCTTAGGCAAAGTCAAGCTCAGGCAGGTCCTGAGGACCAAGCTACCTAAACCCCAGTTAGATACATCACTTGGTTCACTTAGAATAGTGATGCCAAACTCAAATAGAAACAGGGTCCACTAATCCACACAAAAGAATCTGTGTGAGACACAAATTGACTTAGTTGTAAAATGTAATATTTTGGTTTTTATTTATTTTATTAAGTATTTCCCAATTGTATTTTACTCTGGTTCAAACCACACTGGGGAGTGTCCCAAAACTCGCATGTTTGACACCTCTGGTATGGGGTAATGAATTTTTCTGCCATAGCAACTCTCAAATTTGATAGTGGGATTAAGATCTGTGTCTGTGGATGGGTTGCCCACCTGCAATAAACTGTAAATTCTTGAACTAACAAAATGTAAAAATAAATACAAAATAATTTTAAAATTATTTAAAAACCATAGTACAGTGGAAGAGTACTAGCCCTGTTGTCAGGGGATCTGGATTCACATCCCACCTCTGACACTACCTCTGTGACCTTGAGGAAGTCATTTAACCTCCATGTGACTCAGTTTCCTTCTCTGTAAAAGGGAAGAAAGTGGATTAGATGGCCTCTGAAGTCCCTTCCAACTTTACAGCTAAGATCTATCTTCTGTAAGCAAAGTATTGACTTCAACCAGGTCATGCCCGAAGAAGCGTCATATTTGGAAATGTTATAAAATATCCTAATACTTAAACACAAGCAAAGAAGATATATGCAGGCAGAATACAGCACAAATCACTTTCTCTTATGTTCAAACAGTTTACTCAAGCTATCAACATATGCAACGATTGGAAAGTCCTGGGCCCTGACTTATTAAAGGTTGGCATTGTAAGGAGCTCAATAGAACATGTATTAAATGTTTTGAAAGAATATTCTGCAAATAACCATGAACACCTAGTTTTATGGTACCTGAAGTTAGCTTCTTTTTGCCAAAAAAGTGAAACACTTCATATCCTGCTAAGTATAAAATAATGGCAAGTCTGCAGGAGAAGTTAGGGAGCATAGTGAACAGAGCACTGGACTCGGATTCCAAAAGGTATGAGTTCAAATCTTGCCTCAGACGCTTTTGAGCTGTGTGACCCTGGGCAAGTCACTTAATCTCTATTTACCTCAATTTCCTCAACTGTAAAATGGAAGATAATAATAATACCACTTCCCAGGGTTGGTTTAAGGATTAAATGATAATGATAACAAAATCTAGTGTTTATATAACATATGTAAAGTACTTTACAAGCCTTAAATCACTATATAAATGCAAGCTATTATTCTTCTTTGTTATTGACAAAATAATGGCATCTGTTTTGGTGAGAAAATGCTAGACTCATTGCAAGAAAAATTTCATACCTAATGATTTATTGCTCTTCCTGACACTAGAGAGGGAAGTATATAATTTGCCAGGAGTTAGGGCCAAAAGCCTCCCATGGCAGCGGCTGAAATTTTCCAAATTGTAGAGAAGGTAAAGCTGTAAGTTAAAAGTTTTCTGATCAAGGAGAGGTCACCTATATTGGGTTAGTCATGCAGAGCCAGGCCCCATGCTGCAGATGTGGAGTACTGAATCTGGAGGCTAAAGGCTAGGTGTAGATCAAATGTCAATCCTTATCAGTATACGCAGGGCTTAAGGAATATGTAAAAGACGTAGTGAGGGTCAGGAAGAAAGGTTTGATTATTGGAAACATGAGACTGAGTTTAAGTTTATCACAGAGTCCCAGATAATTGGCTGCTGATGCAGCTTCCCCTAAATAAGGGAGTGCTGTCATGCTCTGGTGAATGAGACTTTTCCCTGACTCCTCAATTCCTCTAAATGAGATTCAGCTATTCCTCATCCTTTTGCCTCCAACATCATTATGCCTGAGGAAAATAGCATTCCAAGGGGCAGTAGATACCATTCTGTCCCTCTGCCATTCCCCCAGGGTTTTCCAAAGCCCTGGTGCAGTGACTTAATAGGATAGCGTCAGCAGAAGGTCTTGCAAACTTTGGGTTCACACTGGTGATATGCCAGTTTCCAAATTCTTTCCTCTAACATATAACCTTCCTTCTCACCATACTTGGAACTGAAGGCAGCTTCAATAGTGTGTCTTAGGCAAGGTTTTCTAACTTTTCCAGCATGAGCTTCATCTGGGGTACCCCCTGTTGCCGCTGGCTTCATTAAGTTCTAGGGAAATGGCTGCCTCTAAGCAACGAACAGATCAATGAACAGAAGGATTTCAAAAATTATCACAAGGTTACAAAGACAAAGTTGTTATAGATCGAATGATCAAAAACCAAAGAAATTTGAGAGCAAACTGGATAGATTTTTAAATCTTACATCACCACTGTCTCACTTCTGCTTTGTAGAGATTCTGAAGGTTAATGAGATTGACTTTTCAATTGTCAATTTTTTGAGGCACGAAATGAGCATATAGAATGCCATCTTACATCTTTCAATGGAGAAAAGGACTATCAAAACAAGAGAATAACAGGAGATTTTTTTCTTTCATCTTCAAGCTGAATCCATTCAGCAGAAAAATAAATAACAATGATACACAAAGTGAAAGTATGAAGAAAAACATTACATTATAAATCATTTGCTCACTTGGAAAATTGGAGGCTCTGTATTTACTCCAAAACACAGTTTCAGAAATTATTGAAAACTAGCAAGAACATTAGTGATCATATAGAAATAGAACTCGAAATGGATGTCAATATTTATGTGAGTCAACATAAATGGTGAAGACAATTTACTGTATTCCCTTATCAACAAAAGCCATATTATTGAAGATACAAGTGCAAAGGGAAGCCTATAAATATATAGACAAAACAGAATCTCAGAGTTAGGAGCTTAGATGCCCACCCATGCTCTTATCATTAATTTTGTGTACAATGTTTTCAACACACGATCATTCATGCCCTTGACCTGGAGATCTCTAGTGTCAGAGGATTCCCTATTCCTTTCAGACAACCCACTTCACTTTTGAGAGGTTCTAATTTTAAGAAAGTTTTTCCTCGTTTTGAGCCAAAATATATATCCTTTACATTTTCGTCTGTTGGCCCTACAGGTTTATAGTATGAGGAGCTCAACAGAGCATGTATGAAATTTTTTAAATATTTTTAAAACAAACATGAATACCTGGTTTTATGATACCTGAAGGTATCTTCTTTTTGTCAAAAGATTGAAAGAGGCCTAGCCTGCTAAATATTGAACAATGATAGGTCCCCAGTAGGAATTAGAGGACACAGTGAATAAAGAGCTGGACTGGGAGTCCAGAAGTCATGAGTTCAAATCCTGATTTAGACCCTTTCTAGTTCTGTGACCTTGAGCAAGTCATTTAATTTCTCTTTACCTCAGTTTCTTCAACCATAAAATGGGACATAATAGTGGCACCTAATAATAGCACTTCCTAGGATTGGCTTAAGTATTAAATCATGACAATAATAATAACAGCTAGCATTTAGATAATACTTAAGGGTTGTAAAACACTTTAAATGAATGACAAGTGAAGTGCTTTTCAAGCCTTAAATCACTGTCATTATTATTATTACTTGCCATTGACAAAACAATGGCATCTGCTTTGGTGAGAAAAATGCTACATTCATTGGGAGAAAAATATCATGCCAAATGATGTACTGTTCTTCGTGGCATTGGGAGGGCAAGATGTGACTCTTCTGGCTATATAAAACATGTCTAGTTCTGTTTCCCCATTCTCTTTCTGCAGCTCAGGGAGACTAGCAACAGAACAATTAAATAAATGCCACTGAAAACATTAATTTAACGTCCAAAGAAAACATTAAATGCATCACACTTCAGGGAACAAAATTGAGAAAGAAGAAATGGTACATTAGAATAAATGTTGGATCTGTAATCAGAGAATCTGAATTCAAATCCAGTTCTATCACTTACTACCTATTGGGTAGTATGATAAATAATTTCTCCTTTCCTCTCTAGGATTCAGTTCCTCATTGGAAAAATGAGGAGTTGGACTAGATCATCTCTAAGGTTCGTTGCAGCTCTAAATCTTTTCTCTTATAACAATACATTTGTTTGTGGTGTTATTTTAAAATACAAAAAAAATCATTTGACATTATATAATCATCTATGTTAAACCTAGATATCATGAGAAATACCATCAGAGTATTAATGGTAAACTACTGAATGTATAGGAAGCAGCTAGATGGCTCCATGGATAGAGTACCAGGCTTGGGGTCAGAAAGACCTGAGTTCAAATCTAGCCTCAGACACTTATTGCATAAAGCTAGGCAAATCACTTAACCATGTCTGTCTTGGTTTCCTCATCTGTAAAATGAGCTGGAAAAGGAAATGGCAAATTACTCCAGCATCTTTGCCAAGAAAACCGCAAATAGGGTCACAGAGAATTAGACAATATTAAATGTATTCATTAAAATCTACAATTATTAAGATTATTCTGTCCCTTGGAGATAGTGAGAAAGGAGAATTACTATCAATAGTTCATAACGTTTCCAGGTTATAAAATAGAGTAATAATCCATTTACATATATCTTCATGGTTTGCAAAGCACTTTCCACGTTATCTCATTGGAGATAGCCCTATGTGTAGGTGATATCATTACCTCCACTTTACAGATGAGGAAATGGAAATTGAGAGAGGTTAAGTGATTTTCCCAGGGTCACCTAGCTAGGAAGTGTCTAAAGTAGAATTTTAATTTGGGTCTTCTAGACTCTAGACACTCTATCCATGATGCCACTTCAATACTTAGTTACTTCCATGAGAAGCCTGATCAAAAATAGAAACAGATCCATTTTGTAGCACTGAAACTTGGGAAGATAAGCATAACCCAACTGAAACCAAAATAAATGTTGTGGTATCAGTCCATATGGGCTTATTCAAGTTAATATAGACAAGGCCACATTTGATTTATGACTGAAGTAAAGAAGTTGTTGGTGAGATTTCAGTCTTTGATTTAGCTTGAAAATGTAGTTATCTCCATTAAAACCTGTCACAATTATACAACAAATGAATATTTGATTGATAATAGAAAACATAATCTTTGATACCTATGTATATATAATATATGTATGTATATGTATATATATACATATATGTGTGTATCTGGCATTTATATACTACTTTAAGGTTTACAAAGTACTTTATCAATGTGATCTCATTTGATCCTCACAATAATCCTCTACATAGGGGCTATTATTAACTTTATTTTATAGATCAGAAAACTGAGACTCAGAGAGTGAGTAAATGACTTGCCTAAGGTAACACAGCTCATGAGTGTATATGGGAGGATTTTAATCCAGACCTTCCTGACTCCGATTCTAGCACTCTCACCTCCTACTCAGCACTACCTCTAGGTAAGGCATTACTTTGGTTTCTATAGATTAGATTAATATGCATAATTGTGTTTCAATAAAAAAATTAGGGATTATTTGAGAAGGCAATTGTTTTGAGATATACTAGAACAGAAATATAACAAACCAATAATCCTTGATCAACAAGCTAGATATTTTATTATTTGAAAAGCTAATAAAGCATGGGGACTTATCTTTTTGAGTAAAAATATCATGAAATCCTAGGCATAAGAAAATAAATGCCTCATTTGTTGAGTCACGCCCTCCATAGGCTCAACCATCCAGAACATAGCCCAGGACAAGAAAGGAGTGGAAATGGCCCCAATACGTCCGAGACAATATTCACCAAGCTTGTGAACTTTTGCCTCATGCACTTTAGTCATAAGAAGTCCTTCAAACCCTCACTGAGAGCCAATAGCCTTTCATTTGAGAGACAAAATAAGTTTAGTCAGATATAGCATAGATTAGTTGAAAAAGCAATACATTTGTATGCAAAACACCTGAGTTTAAATCCTGACTCTATCACTAACTGGCTGTGTGATTTGGGGTAAGTTACTTAGCCTCAGTTTTGTCACCTGTAAAATGGAGACAAAAATATTTGTACTGCCCGCCTTATACATTGTTGTGAAGAAAGTGCTTTTTAAGAGGGGAGATGGTGTAAAAATGTGAGCTATTATTGCTTGGTTTCCAAATCATAGATTAGGAGGAAAAACGAGAAATGTTCTAGGGCTGTCATAAGCAGTAAGTGATAGGGAAGGAAGAAACACGGAAAAAATGTTAACTCAAAAGGCATGAAAGCCTACAATCATTAAGTTAAGGAACAAAGAGTTTTAAATATAACAGGCCCTGAAAGCAGCACAGAGCAGAAATTAATATTCATAATGATGATGATTGTATTAACAGCACTATTCCAGGAATAGTGAGGACCCAGTGGACTCCTTTTACTGGCCACAACTATTGAGATCTGTCAAGCAAGTTATAGATAGCATGCTGTATTAGGCT
The DNA here is from genome assembly GCA_028646595.1 of Phalanger gymnotis. NCBI lineage: Eukaryota > Metazoa > Chordata > Mammalia > Diprotodontia > Phalangeridae > Phalanger > Phalanger gymnotis. The sequence goes on along the minus strand of CM053622.1, from coordinate 732,039,798 downwards.
GAACCTTCTCCAGACAGCTGTGCTCTTCAGAGTTATTTAGTATGGATATGCAATCTCATAGACATTTATGAGAATTTCTAGCTCAATAAAACATGCAAATCTATCAAAAGTGTTTTCCAGAAATTTAGGATATAATTCTTAAAAATAATCGTAAAGAAGCACACAAGTATTCCTGCAAAGTACATCAGAATTATATTATAATTCATTACATCTCCTAGCCAGTACTCCTTGGGTGCATTTTGCCAGTGAACATGAGGTCTCTTGGTTCCAAACCAAACAGAAAAAAAGACAGAAGGAAGAAAAGAAAAGTGGAGTGGGAAGAAAGGAGAGGGAGAGCAACAGTAAGGAAAAGAGGAGACAAAAGGCAATCTGCCTATCTGTACATCAGAGAAGAGTCAAAAACAAGAAGGAATGTTTTTTGTGCATCTTCCCTGTGTCCTCACTACTTCACAGTCTAGCCAAGTTACTCCTCAATTCCCCCTGAGTAACAGAAAGATTAACTGTCCTGATCATAGATTAAGAAGAAAGAATTAGAAGGGGGCTAGAGCTGTTATAAGCAATAAGAAGTGACAGAGAGGGGAGAAGAGAGGAAACTCTTTAAAAAGACTCAAAAGGCATAAAAAGCTACAGCCATTAGGTTAAGGAACAAAGAGTCTTAAACACAACAGCCCCTAAAAGGAGCCTGCCAAACTTAATGCTAGATTTGAGATTTGAGAATCATTTTGGAGATGCTGTTCTGTTCTAAAGTACAAATCAGTTTTGAATTAAAGAGTTCCTAGGCTATAAGTGGCAGAAAGATGTTCCCTTATTTCAGTCATATGACCCAGTGTTTCCCACAACACCCCCTTTCAAGGACTTGTTATTCTGGTGGGAGTCCAATATCCTGTTTTCCCCCAATCTAAGTGTCTAGAATATAACTCAGTTGCCACTAGATAAACAATACCGTCAAGGATTGCTAAGTAGGCTGGCCCTTAACAGGTAAATTATGTTCTGCTTACTTTATTTAAGAGAGCAAGGAAGCATGAAATAATTTTTTAAGATCTTCTTTTGTTCTTAATTGCTAGAAGAAAAGAAGCTTTGAAGAATAAAGGGATAAGTTTAGTTACCTCAAAAAATCACTTATGTGGAACAACTCATTCCTTGATAATCCTAGATAAATGCAGAATTATTTGGTGTACCCTTTGCAGATTACCTAAATCCACTGTGGAAAATGAGAAACATCCAATTAAAATCAATTATGTCAGCAACCAGTTTGGTCTGTGTTATAGGCCTAGGAAGGCAGAAGAGTTATCTTCAAGAACTTATCACTTCCCCAGGAGAGTTCAGTGATCTTATTGTTAAAGATATTCCCTCCAATCATGCAGTTCACAACCTGTGCATGCCTGGTCATCCTTATATTCTCACAGATCTGCCATGGGGATTCACCCAAGAAGTCATTCACCTTCCTCAAGATCTTTTGATATTACAGTTATTAATTAAGCATTAATTAAGCACTTAATATATGCCAGTGGAACGCATGGGCTATCTTTCAGTTTTCTCTTGGATAAATGAGGAATGAAAATAGAATTTTAAAATAACACTGACAAAGAGACAAAGAAAAATTCCCCCAGGAGAGTGTGGAAGAAAGATCCAAAAAAGGCTAACCCCCATTCAAAGGGTCTACCACTGCTATCTAATAACAACATTTTAGAGATCAGAGGATCCTAGTTCTCAAGCTTTAAGAGACCTTAGATTCCTGGATGTTTTTGAGAAAAACTAATGTTCTCAGTAGTTCAATACTTACAAAGTGAAATAGAGCATGGCGGCAACTAATTTAAGTTTTTCATTTCCCTCCCCCCAAAAAATTTATTGACAAAATTATGCAACTCATTGATACAAAGAGGCTTTTTGGTTTTTAATTATCTGGATAATTACTATGGAGTTCGATTTTTGTTTGTCTGGTGTAACACTGGGCCTAATCGCAGTCTGGTGAGGTCTGAGTTTTCATGACCATCTTTAGCAGCCTGATCATTTTAACTTAATTAACATAATTTCCCTAGTATCTCTATTAAATTTTTTTCTTTATGGACTTTGAACTGTTGCCCCCATCTTGTACTTCATTTTGAAACCATGGAAAGTTCTATTTTTTCACTTATGTGCTAACCTGGCATCACTCACAGACTGTCCCTTCCTTCTCTTTCCTCCTTCCCCTTCACTGAAGTTTTCCTTCTCTCAGTCAGCCATGATTTACTACCTTCTGAAACTTAAAAATAAGGACTAGACTTAGTCATTTATATCCTTTTTGAAGGAGGATAAGAATTAATGCACTGGGTCCAAATTGAAGCTTTACTACCATAAGGTCAGAGTATTATACCAACCTCTATCCCCATGCAAGTTACCCATTCCTTAAAAGGTATTTAAAACCATCCCCAAGACTCTTGGTTGGCTCAGGGGGACTGATGGCTCAGACAGTTGACATGATAGCTTGAGTACAATGCAGCCATGAGGAGCTCCAGGAGTTATCTGATCCTTGGCTGATAAAAATGATAGGCAACGTTAACAAGGGGCCTTCCATCAACTGAATCACCTGAAGAGTTCTCCCTACATATCCTTGTTGATGATCTTTCTCTTGCTCTGACTGAGTAAATCCCATTTTGTTCATTCTTTAGCGATCTATGTGTGTTGCCATTTTTTTCCATTAGCAACCATAAACCAGGGGACTAGCCTTTGTCAATTCTAGATCAAACCTTGTATCATAGATCTTTGTGGAAGAAACGGCCTGTATGAATTTTAGGGTTGTACCACTTCTTTTGGCTTCAGCTACAAACAAAAAAAAAGAAAAGAAAAAAGAACCTTGGGAAAATCTCCAAACAAGGAAGTCCTACAGACTGGGACCAATTTGACACTTGAAGGACTTTGACGATGGCACATGCCAAGGAGCTTTGATTCTCAGCAAAGGGGAACCAAAGGACAAGGTGCACTCCCAAGTGAATTATAAGCCCACTCATTCCCCCAAGGGCCCGACCTACTTCTTTGTTTTTCTCCTTCTTTGTACCTGGTTGTTTTCTCCCCCTTGTTTTTTATCCATGTTCCCCCAAGCCTGCTATAATAGAGCAGCAAGTATGTATTAAAATTTAAAATCTATATTTTCCTCTCTACTTAGTCTTCTATTTCTGCTTGCAATAACAACAAATAAAAAATAAAATCTAGTGAGACTCTCTTTTAAGGAATCAATCTTTCCCACCATGGTGATAAAAAGATATCTCTGATAACATTTCATTTGTGGAAATTATGCCCGTGTGCCAGTCATTCTTCATCTTATGAAAGCTTTTCATGACTTCCTCCCAGTCATGAAGCTTGTAAATGGAAGCAACTCTATTCTACTCTGGCCTCGTGCTCTGGAAGTGTTAAAGCCATTAGCAAATGATAATAATAGTAACACATCAGACTTCATTATCTCAGTAATGGAATCTGTCAAGGTCAGCCACAGATGGCCATTAATGACCACTTTGTTGATAAATAGGTCGCAGACTAGGTGGTAGCTTCGGTAATGTTCCTGCTTTAACAAATAAAATATATTCTGATTAAGGAGCTATTCTGCTCAGCTGGAGAGCAATTAACTAGCTTCTGGTGGAAATATCATTCAGGACTGCTTCATTTAAGGAAATATCCTAAACATTAACATAGATCACTTTTGATTTTTCCCATCAAATAAAAATACTTTTCTACCTCTAAATAACCAATACAAAGCCAGATCTCATTAATAACCACAATAAAAATACATGCATACAGTACTTTGAAGTTTGTAAGACACTTTGCTCACACCACCACCATCTCTTGGGTAGTTCAGTGATCATTATTCCCATTATTCCCATTCCCAGGGAACAGAGACTCAAAGAGTTCAATGACTTATCCAGGATCATATAGTTTCCAAGCGTTGGAGCCAAGGCAACAAACTGAAGTCTTCTAGCTTCAAGACTTCTTTCAGCTACCCCATGTTTCAGGTTTGTTTATCTTCAGTCCCCTCTTTTCTTCCCCTCCCCTGCCTAGGTCCAAGTCAATAGCCACCTCCTACAGAAAGCCTTCCCTAAGCCTCCTATGTACTTTCCCACATAAACATAAGTATGTTGTTTGTGCATTTCTTGTGAATTTATGCATTTTTATTGTATCATAGTTATTCGTCTATGGTCAGAAAGTAAAAACAGGATGAAAGAGTGTTGTTTTCAACTGAATCAAAAGGCCATTATCTTATATAAATTTTCTTTAGTTTACATGTGATGAAAAGTAAGCAACTAGGGGAAAAGTGGCAGATAAAATGCTAGATAGACCTGGAGTGAGGAAGACTTGAGTGCAAATACTACCTCAAACACTTACTAGCTGGGTGACCCTGAGCCAGTTATTTAATATAGATGCCCACAAATATTATCTCATTGATCATCCTACTCCTAGGAGGTAGTTGCAATTATTATCCCCATTTTGCAAATGAGGAAACTTGAGGCAAACAAAGATTTAGTGACTTGTTTACAATCCAGTAACTAGGAAATGCCTAAGGCTGGATTCCAGTTCAAATCTTCCTGATGCCAAGTCCAGCAGTCTATCCACTGTACCACCTAGTGGCTATCTGCTTTTCTGAGAAGGTACAAAGGAAAGATGCTATGTAAATTCAAAGACCTTAAAGTGGGATTTGCGCCTTTGTTTTTATTGACTAAGTGACTGGTCCAACCCACCCATTATTCTATAGGGTGTCCCTAAAGTCTGGACACATAGGCAAAAATGCATATTTTGAAACATTTGGAATATTAACAGACCTTATCCCCCTTGACTTCTTTTTTCTGGGGTATGCTAAAGGAGAAGATATACTCAGTGAAAATCACAGATGCAACATACTTGAATGCATAGAGAGTGAATGTGCTAAAATTGACAGCAATGTGGGGTTATTGCATCGAGTCCATGTGAATCTTGCAAAGCACATCAACCTTTGTATTACAAATGATGGAAATCATATTGAAGATGTTATTTGTTAATATTCCAATTAAATTAAATGCTGTTGAAAATTTCATTCATTTTATTTCTTGAAAATATGCATTTTTCCCATGTGTCCAGACTTTAGAAACACCCTGTATTACCAACAGAGAAAGGCTTCTTAGGTATATACACTGAAGGTTCATAAAATTATGCGTTCATAGACTTAGAGCTAGAAAGGGACCAGAGAGGCCATCTAGTCCAATATTTTCATAGTGACTTTCCCAAGGTCCTACAGTTAGTAAACAGCAGAGAGGGAAGCACTCTGACTCAGTTTAATCCAATTTACATTTATTTAGTACTTACTATGTGCCAGGCACTGTGCTAAGCACTTGGGGCTACAAAATAAGAAAAAGAAAGACAGTACCTACCTTCAGGGAGCTTATAATCTAATGAGAGAAAGACAACACATTAAAAACAAACTGAAATATACTCCCTATACTCATACTCCCTAATTTTGGGTATAGTCCAAGGCTCTGGATTTTATCTGATCTTTGTATCCCTGTACTCACTTTGTAGCTCTGAGCCTCAGTTTCCTCCTCTGTAAAATGTGGGAAATGGATTTAGAGTCAGAGGGTTCAAATTCCAGAGTTCTGTAACTTTTATGAACATACCAACAACCACCAAATGTATTTGCTTCTTGACTCTAGTACGGTTTTTTTTGTTTGTTTTGTTGTATTTTTTTTTCTGAAACTCGATTGTAAGAACTACATACTGACTTTAATTATCAACAGAATAAATGTATGCAGTTTGTGCCATGCATGGCTTCACTTGCACTGCAGGAAACAAGTTTTCTCCTTTGGGGATTTTCTTTAGTTAATCTTGACTTAGGGTAATTGAAGTAAAAGCTGTGGGAAAAAAATCGATATTTTATCTTACTTAGCCTAGATGCCTTCTCACATTGGAAGTTAAATAGCATACTAGAATTCCTTAAATAGCAAAATATATTCATTAATGAAACAACTCTAACAAGAGAAAATATGGATTGTGTGCATCAGAGATTCTGAAAATGATGTGAATAAAGAGATGCACAAATGGGAATACTCAGTGATGTGAATATTTATAAGTTGTCAACTATGAGCCCTCATTACATTTTAATAGTGACTACACAGAGACTGTAAGTTCTACGAGGGCAGGAAATGCATCTTATACAGCTTTGAATGCCTCATAGTCCTAGCATAATGCCTTGAAACCAGAGAATGCTCGAATAAATGTTTGCTAAAGTAAATAATTGAATAGAATGAATAAAAAGATTGTAGTTAAGCTGTTTCACAATATAAAGCAATTCCATTTCTCACGTAAATGTTTAAAAGTGTCTATATTAGAAAAAACATAATTTCTCAAATCATGCAATTTTAATACTAACATTTGTGATTCAGTTCCATTCTATTTGCACAGAGAATGAAAAGACTCCCCCCATTCCTTCCCCCCAAAAAAGACTTATGCCTTTTTCCCCAAAATGTTGGGGAAACTGCAATTTTGCTATGATTAACCATCTGAGATTATCACAAATGGGAGAGACCTATTCTCACTTCACATTTCCATTAGCACGCATTTCTTCCTTGGGGGGCACACTAACAAAGAAGGGGAAAGCCTAGCTAATGCATCAAGCATTGATTTAGTTGGAGTTGATTAAATACCTTCTTCACTGCTGTCAAGAAATTTAGAAAAGTGGGTGAATACTACATTGGAAAATTCATTTATTTATTTATTTGAGAACATAAAAACGTTCAAACCTCCCACAATGCCTGAAATCCTGTTATGTTGAAAGGAATGTCTTCATAGGAAAGAAATCTTACGTGAAGTCTTCAGCTTTAGTGAATTGGCACACGGGAAATCATGATTTCTGTCTAGAAGCGTTTTCCCATTTAATTCCCCTACGCTCTATTTAGAAGACACTCTAGTCTCAGAAGCTGCTCAAAGGCAGCGTGATTGCCAGAGGATGCAGATGGGCACAGATTTCAAGGAAGGGTCCCCTCTCCCCTTCTCATCCAGTATGGTCCTAGCAACATATTGCTGCTAGCTCTAATCCACCTTTCACCATCACAGAGTATATATGATAGCAATAAGGAGGATTGTGGGAGCAATAACCTAGAAGAGGAAATCCAATGAAGTCCTACATGGGGGACAGGGACAGAAATTTCCACAGTAATTATTGTCAGCAACAAGGGCCGACGTAGGTTGGCTGAAGTATTCATCACCCTCTAAGCCCACAGACCACTTAGCACACTCTTATAATTTACTGTCCTTCCTTTCATGTAGGCAGAGCTTCCCTAGAAGTTCACTTCCCTTCAAGACCGTGGCCTTCCCTTTACAAGCAATTCATTCCCTCTCCTTTTATGTGGTTAGGTTTGCTTTGCTTTGCAAAGCCCAGAAAGTCTGACAAGTGGCCTCTAGCAATTAAAAAGAAAGTGAAAAATTCTCACACTTTCCTTCCTTCATAGCTTGCTGTTTTGTTTTGTTTTGGGTGTGGGGTGGGGAGGGTGTTTCAACCAGCTCATGATTTTATTTCTAGATTCCACATTCATTGCCAGGTTCACAACAATTCAATATTATTCTGCCACTTTGTTCAACTGTTCTAAATTAACTCCAAATCCCCAGATCAGTATCTATTGATCAGAGAGTCTACTACTTTTGAGCAGACAATGCTCTTTCTCTCTTCTGTAGTAGGGGTACTTAACCAAGAGTCTATAAACTACATCAGGGGGCCTATAAACTTGGATGGGAAAAAAAATCACATCTTTTTTTTTCACTAACCTCTAACTGAAATTTAGCATTTCCTTCAATTATTTCAAAGTATTGTCTTGAGAAGAGGCCCACAGGCTTCTCTAAACTGCCAAAGTAGTCTATGCCATAAAAAGGGGGTAGAGAGGTTAAGAACTCTGCTCTATACGACATGAGCAATAAGTAAAGTACAGCAGGTTAAGGACTTTACTAACTTTTTTATCATAATTAAAAACCTACAAACTCAAAAGGTGCATTTAAAAACAAAGACAAAGCCATCTCAGCCCAGAAGAAAGCCAAGTTAAAGTGAGTAGACAACTCACAAGGACAGACAACTTTCTATCTGAAGAGAGAGGGAGGAGGTAGAGGAAGGACAGATCATTTTCTCTATGTCCCAGCAGCCCGACCCCCTGTAGTCACTGGCCTTGGCATTAGCAAGATTTACTGCACCTCACTCGTGTCTGTGTCTGCTTCTCCTTTTTCTTGCTTGCACAGCTTTTCTTGTTTCTGCGTCTCCTACCCAGGAACCTCTTTTCCAAAGGGGAGGGGGTAAGCTTGGGAAACAAGGTGAGCCTGTTCTGACTTCAGCAGTGGGTGCCTTATCTCAAGTCTTTCTGGCTCTTTTGTAAACACAACTGTTAAGTTGGGACTATATCACAATAGAAAAAGATAGTCTAATAAATGCATGTACTCACTTGTTCATTCACTTTAAGGCCCCTTCCTGCTCTGAAATCTTTTTAAAATGAGAGGCACATTTTCTATGGAAACCACTGAAACAGGATATCCCTACTCAACCTCTATCAAACTCCACATCCTTAGATTTCCTAGTGTCAGAAAATGAGTCTCTGCCTGGCCTAATAAGTTATTTATTCATAATAAATGTTTCTCTTTTGTAGTCTTGCATGTCCCCAAAGGCCATTCTTCTTGTTTGCTCTCTAATAAACTGTAACTGTTGCTTCTTGAATAGATTGTACTGGGGAGGGAGCACCTTAGGGGGCCAAGTAATCCTACAGGTTACAGAATGGAGCTCTTTCTTCAGGTGAACAGCTTGGATTGGTTGTTCTCCTAGTCCCATTTCTATCCACTGCCCTTACTGGGTATTGTCACAATCCACTTATCTTTCCTACGATGCTCAGAGCTCCTCAGGAGTAAACACTGTATAAATTGAAAGAATAAATGAATAAATTTTAAAATATTAAGTAGAAAAAGAGAGAAAACAAATGCAAAGTGTTCTAACTAAACAGCAGGGGTAGAGCATATAAAGAAGATAGAGTAAGAGGAGGAGGTTGAACTAAATAATCTGAAAAACTCTTTTTCAAATCTAATTCTTTAATGCTCTCAAGAGATCTGGGCTCTACAGATGTCTGTGCTACTAAGTCCTGTACCTTAGCCAAGGCATTTTTCCTGTGTGGCCCTCACTTTTCCTGTCTAGAACACTGGAAGTTTTAGTCAGATGGCCATTGAGCTCCTTTTCAAGTTCTTTGCGAGAAGAGAGAGACAGAGACAGAGACAGAGAGAGAGACAGAGACAGAGACAGAGAGAGAGAGAGAGAGAGAGAGAGACAGAGAGAGAGAAATCTGTAAAGGATCTTTTTGGCAAATTCAGATTAGACCAACTCAGGTTAGATTTCTCAGGTTAGACCAATTTCTCATCTTATAAGAGGTGTGATGAAAAGAGTGTTAGATTTGGTATCAAAGGACTTGGTTTTGATTCTCTGAGTCTGATGCTAGTTGTATGGTTTTAAGCAGCCCACTTTCTAATTCAATCCAAATTTTAAAAGCATTTATCAAATGTTTAATTGTACAAGGCACATTGCTAGGCCCTGGAATTACAAAGAAAAAAAAAACCAAACAATCCCTGCCCTTGAGAAGCTTACATTCTATTGGGTCTGTTTCTTCATCTATAAAATAAAGAGCTTGACCCAGATGATCTCTAAGAATATTTTCCAGCTCAATCATTCCTGGATTCTATTCTTACCTAATAGGGCAGGTGGTGCAGTAGATGGAGTACCAGCCCTGGAGTCAGGAAGACTCATCTTCCTGAGTTCAAATCTGGCCCCAGACATTTAGCTGTGTGGCCTGGGGCAAGTCACTTAACCCTGTTTGCCTCAGTTTCCTCATTTGTAAAATGAGTTGGAGAAGGAAATGGCAAACCACTCCAGTATCTCTACCAAGAAAACCCTATGTGGGGTCATGAAGAGTGAGACACTACTGAAACTACTCAACAATAACAATAAGACATCTTTCAAAAGCATTAAAGTCTCCCATTCAAATAAGGTTAGTTAGGGAAAATATCGGATTTTCCTCTCCTCACTCCCCAGTGGAACAAAAATCTAATTAAAAACTTTTGTGTTTTGGAGGTATGCCTCGTTTAGCATGAAGTAGACAACTGAGTTGTATTGCACTGTTCTCTAGGCAAATGTTCTTAGGTCTTCCTCTCTAAGCCATTTTTCCTTTCCAAAAAGAAAAGGGCAGTGCGGTGATCCCCAAATGGAGGAAAACAGGGAGTTCTCAGACTCACAGGTAAAATGATGATAATGGTAATGAAGAGAATGTGAAAAGATTTTGGGAGGTCTTGTATGGAAGGAAATGAGGAAATAAAGGAAATGAGTAAAACAGCTTGGTGGGAATCTAGGGCATGCTGATGAAGAGAAGAATTTCACCTCACTAATACTATTTAGCTATAGTTTTAAGATAGAATAAAAACACTTTCCCCATAGCACTCCTGTGAGGTAGGTGGGATAAATATTATTATCTCCATTATCTCCAGGAAACTGAGACTCAAATAAGTAAAATAACATGTCCGAGATCATGCAGCTAGTCATTAGCAAAGCCAGGCCTCCCGCCTCCAAAGCCACCATTCTTTTCCCCCTAACACATTGTCTCACATTGAGAATTGAGTAAAATGTTCGGTACTCAGAACCAAACGGAAATTTTGGCTCAGGGATATGCGGGCCAGGAAACAATCTGACACCAACCAATCTAATAGAAAGAGGCTGAGCCAGGAATTTAGGCAGCCTTGTTCTCAGAAAAGGGACTTGGTTCTCCAAAAGTCTAGATAAAAGGTTTAACTTGGGCCTACAGATGGAAATAGGGAATAGGGGGAACTAGGTTGAAAAGATGGTTTCTTTCCTATCTCCCCATCCCTAGATACAAGAATAAGGAAATTGCCTATGCAATAATATTACCTGTACACTAAGGATATTAATTACCTACAAAGCGGTATAAATGCATGGCAACGAGATGGATAGTCACTTTAGGTGAGCAGAGCGAGGAGAATCAGTGTGGTTGATCTCCAAACTCCTTCAAAACCTCCAAACTTTCATATGCTCTAGTCTCTTCTGAGACCCATCTCCTTTCCAAGAGCAACTCTAAGGCTCAGCACCCCTATCCTACCCCCTCCAGAGCCTGATCTCTTCAGCCATTCCCTCCCTCCCTCTTACCTTTATCTTCTGGTTCCTTCCCCACTACCTACAAATAGTCATGGGCCTTTCTCATCCTTAAAAAACCCTCATATGACACTGCACACCCCTTCAAACTCTCATCTTATATGTCTTCTTTTCACAGACTCCTAGGAAGTCATTGCCTCCATTCTTTGTAATCAGGTTCCCTACCCCACCACTCTACTAAAATTACTTTTTCCTTTTTTTTTTTTTGGAGAGGGGAAGGCAGGGCAATTAGGGTTAAGTGACTTGCCCAAGGTCACACAACTAGTCAAGTGTCTGAAGCTAGATTTGAACTCAGGTCCTCCTGACTCCAGGGCTGGTGCTCTACTCACTGTGCCACCTAGCTGCCCCTAATTACTTTTTCTAAACTGTCTATTTCAACTGCTAAATCCAATGGCATCTTCTTAGTCCTCTTATTCCTTGTTGTATTTGAAGCTTTTTACACTGCTAAACCTCCTTCTCTGGATATACTCTCTTTCTTTGGCTCCAATAACACAATTCTTCCTTAATCTGACTGTACCAACCAAGGTATAGTCCAGAGCAATGGTGGTAAACTCAAATAAAAACAAATCCCTGCAACCATTATTGCATAGTTATTGACTTACAAAACCACAAATTAGCATTTGTTATGTCATATTGTATTTTTATTTATTTTATTAAACATTTAGCAGTTATGTATTAATTTGCTTCTACTTAGAAGTGCTTCTTGGAGTCCGTGTACATCTCTTCTAGACCATTCATAGCTCCTGGGGCCTCTCTTGGACTCTGTGAGGATTTGTCCCCATCACTCTACCCCAAAGGGGCAGGTGGGTGGTGTTCGAGGTTCATGCTTATTTGTCAAGAATTTTGATGTCTGTATTACCCAGTCATATGTCATGATATTCCCCAATCCTGCTAATGCCTCTGTGCTTCTCTGATTCACTTTCAGAACATATAATACAAAACTTGAGTCAAATAACAAAATTAATAAAGTAAATAACATCAATACATCCAGCACAGGCACCCTTTGGCCCCAAACATTGTCCTCAGAGCAGGTAACAATTCTCACTGTGATAGCCAAGCCAAAAACCCAGAGGTTTTCAGTTTGCCAAAAGGGCTCCCACAGGAAGCTGTGGCAACATCCCTCCACTACTTTTTATGTTCATAGCAAAACCTCCCAATAGATCCATGTTTGGTGCTTGGATGTAATAAGTCAGGCCTCTAGATTGATCTTTTCTGAGAATGAGGAAGCCTTGTGCTAGGTAGGGCTTCATTTTTAAGCTTTGAGTTCCTTGCTTGGCTTGCTCGGAGGCTCAGGAGCTAAAACTAAAATGGTATACTAGCTGCATCCCCCTAAGAATGTTAAGTCCCCAAAAGCAGGGGATAGAATGTTTCATTTTTGCCTTCAATTTCTCATCCTAGCATGATGCCTTCCACATAGCAGGTGAATGGTTAATGTTTGTTGAATGGAAGAAAATTGAATCACATTGAGTGCTGCACTGACAACTGGCAATTTGTTATCTCAGGTTTTGAGTCCATATGAGAAGCTTAATCTGTGAGAAAGAGAGGAAAGGAATAAAGAAAGCAAGAGCCAGACCAGTAGGAAAAAATTCTTTCCAAGAAACAAATGACAAAGGCTGTCAGGTTTTATGGCTCGAATATTTAAAAGGTCACCAGCTAAGGTTAGGGAGGAACAGCCTCTATCTGACAGGAATGCTCAACTATGAACTTCTCAGGAAAGTTTCAAATGTTTTGTCTGAAATATCTAGCTCTGACAAAACGAGATATAAGTCAAGGTTGATTATCATCTTTCCTTGTTATTACTGTCGTTTCTGTAGTGTCTGCCCCTTCATGACCCCATTTGGGGTTTTCTTGGCAAAAATACTAGAGTGGCTTGCCATTTCCTTCTCCAGTTCATTTGAGATGATGAGAAAACTGAGGCAAACAGGGTTGAGTAAGTTACCCAGGGTCACACATTTAGTAAGTTTCTGAGGCTAGATCTGAATTCAGAAAGATGAGCATTCCTGACTTCAGGCCTGGCGCTCTACCCACTGTGCAATCTGGCTGCCCAATCACCTTTCCACACTTTAGCAAATGACCTTTCACAAATTGCCAAAATTCATTAGCTGGTGAAAAGCCTCCATGAACTTAACTAGGCTGTTCCTCTGCCAAGAGATACACAGTCCATCCCTGGTTCTATACTATTCCGAGCTTTTCCAGCTTGATTGAACTGGTCAGATCTTTCAACCTATGGGCATCATATTTGAGGATATATCAGAATTTGAACTCAGGTCTTCTTAACTTCAAATCCAACACTATCTCCACTGTATCCCCTGGCAGTCTACTACTGACTACCTACTATTGAGTAGTCTACTCTTTCTGTTGTGGGTTGGAAGGGGAGAGGAAATGGAGGCTAAAGATTCATCCAAAAAGATCTAATGATGGGAACCATACTAGGCCTTCCCACTCAGGAGTTCAAAATAAAACCACCATCCAGGCATAACAATTTCACCTCAAATGAAATAAAAAAATTGCAAATGTGCATAATACGTTCACATCTAAAAGGCAAGCAGATCTGTTCTAAAGGATAGATGCAAACCAAGATTCTTCTGACCCCAGATGTCAGCATTTCAACTGCATCTCATCTCTTTAGAAGAGAAAAGAACACAAATATGAATATATTTGTTCTACTCTAGCCCTCCTTTGATGTCTCATCATAGTGTGGTGGTGACCTCGAATTCTCAAAGGCTCTTCCAATGGAGTTCAGCCTCTGGAGGGTCCACACTAGACCCCTACTGGGTACTAGCCAAGCTAAACTTGTCAGGGTTCATTGCCAAAGGTTATCTACCAGGAAATTAATTTTTCTGTCCATGGCAGCTCATAAAGCCATCTACTAAGGGACAGAGGAGTTGCAAACTGTTCCAAAGGAAAGATAAATCATAGATCCTTTGCAACATTTAAGTACGGCATAGATGCACTGAGCAGCCATGGGTGATAGACCAGCACCCCGAATCCTGTTTTTCATTGTTTTTCAATCATTTTTCAGTCATGTCTGACTCTGAATAAATGAACCCATTTAGGGTTTTCTTGGCACAGATGCTGGGGTAGTTTGCCATTTGTTTCACCAACTCATTTTACAGATGTAGAAACTGAGACTCACAGGGTTAAGTGACTTTCCCTGGGGTCACATAGGTAGTAAGTATCTGAGATGAGATTTGACCTCAGGAAGATGTCTTCCCGACTCCATGCCCAGGGATCTAGCCACTGTACCTCCTGGCTGTCTTTTTTTTCACTAGTTTAGAAAAATACATTAAATAAAATAGAACACTGCATGGTTCAGAGTATGGTCCTCATTAAATCCACAAACCTGAAGTGTAGGAAGATTTCATATCTCTGAAAATGGCTAATATTGGACAAAAAAAACTTGAATAATCTCTGCTTCAGTGACGGCCAGAGGTTGGCATCAGTGGCACAGGAAGGACATCAGCCAATGCCTTTATCCTAATTTTCATGCTCTTGGTCTTCGAACTCTTTGTCTTACCCACATGATCCACTTTCAACACTGAAATAGCCTCCTTGTTGGAGCGCTAGTAATGGGGTACATTGTGCTAGCGAGTGACAAAGTTAACTTTCAGAATTCTCTTTTCTGACATCATGTAATATACACACCTAGGAAAGTGGCCCATCCTAAGAAACAGTCAACTTCATTCCTAAGAGCTATAGAAAGGAATCATTATTTTCCTTCTCCTCATATTCTTCCCTCCCTACAGAGGAGAAAATAGATCTCCAGCCATAAATTATGCTCCGTTTTCTCAACTTCAGGGAGCAACTCCTGTAAGCCTTAATCATTGAATCTCAGAGATGATCTAATCTCAGGGTTTTTAACCTGGAATCTATAACCTTTAGATTTTTTTTAATATTTTGATAACT
Source organism: Phalanger gymnotis (assembly GCA_028646595.1). Lineage (NCBI taxonomy): Eukaryota > Metazoa > Chordata > Mammalia > Diprotodontia > Phalangeridae > Phalanger > Phalanger gymnotis. The sequence goes on along the minus strand of CM053622.1, from coordinate 732,024,719 downwards.
AAATTTCAATGTAATTGGTTTTACTTACTTATATTCCTATATATTTTATTTTATACACTTAGAAACACAATTCTGGGAATAGGTCCCTAGGCTGGACCTGTTCTCACTGCCTGACATACCTTATGTAGGTGATACATGGTTATGGAGCTTTTCCCTGCTTCCTAGCTTCAGCCCAAGTTTTGACTATGGTGCTCTCTTTTCTTCATGGGAAGAATATGCTTTGTCATGTTCTTTTAGTTGAAATTACCAAAGTTTTCCACAGTTCTTTCAGAGCAGCAGCCCTCAATCAAGGACCAGCAAATATTCTCCTGGCCTATTTATTCTCAGTGCTTTGGCTAAAAGAGGTTTTTCATCTCCAGGAGGAAATTTCTGTTGTGCTCTCCTGTGCAGATGAGTTGGGGAGAGGGAGTGGGTGGAAGAGGCATAGAACCAAAGCTAAGCCTAGAGGACAAAGTTATTATTTGACATTCCCTTCCCCCCAGCTACATTCCTGCCTTTTATATGTGTGTATATGGGTGTATTCACATGTGTGTATGCATGTATGTGTGTCTGCACATAAATATAGTTGATTGTACATGTGCTGCTTGCATATACATGTATATGTGTGTGTGTTTAGAAAAATGGGAACTGAGACCTAGAGTATTATCCAGTTCATCTGACTCCCAGTTCCAAAATCATGAAATTTCAGAGTTGGAAGGAACCTTAGAGGCCATCTAGCCCAGCCTATTCTGTGCCTGAATAAGAATTTCTCTTCAGCATATGTCATGTGTACATTTGGCCTTTGCCTGAAGACTTCAAGTGAGAAAAAACCTTGACTTTCTGAGGCAACCTGTTCTACTATCTGATAGCACTAAGTGTTAGGAAGGTTTTCTTTACATCAAACCCAAATCTGTCTCTCAGTAATTTAATACATCACTCTTAGGTCTGCCTTCTAGGGCCAAAGAGAACAATGGTAGTCCCTCTTCTATGTGACAGGTCTTCAAGTACTTGAAGAGAGCTATCATGCCCCCACCCACCCAAGTCTTCTCTTCTTTAAGCTAAACATCCCAAGTTCCTTTAACCAGCTCTTATACGACTTTCTCCCCAGGCTTTTTGCCATCTTAATCACCCTTCTCTGAATGCGCTTCAGCTTTTCAATGTCCTTCCTAAAGTGTGGTACCCAGCATTAAACACAGTATTCATTTACTATGCTTAAGAATAATGCTTATGATTGAAGCCAAACTTGGGGGAAAAAAGATTGAAAGATACTTGCTAAATTAAAATGAGTAGCAAATCTATAGTGATCAGGAAAGAAACTAATCATTCTAACATTTTAACTAAAAGATATAGTTAAAATCATTTAACTATTTTAGTTTAAGAAGTTCCACTTCTAAACTAAAGAGATGTTGCCACTGATATTGATAAACAGCCAATTTGTCTCTTTGGCCTTGCTGGAAGGACACAGCCAAAGCAAGCTAGAGCAAGGGAAAATGAATCAAGAACTCCAGGCTGAATAATTCTGAGGGGTTGGAGGGTGAGATCCACTGATTCATTATATTACCAAAGACTCTGCACTAGATAAACACGTTGTATATCTTCCCTCTACTATATTATGTTCAAATTCTGGAAGAAGGAAGCACTGCATTCTTAGCAATCTTATCCTAATTCTGCATTACAATTAGTACTCTGTAGAACAGGAAAAAAAGAAGAGTTGAGCAGAAGGCCAAGATTTGCTGTAGGGCCTTTGCTCTTTGATCTTCTGGTCACCTTAATAGAATACACATAGGTAGTAGATAGACCTACCAGAACACAACATATACACCAGATACTAGGCAGGGTTAAAATAGTGCATGATCGTGCTGAATTGTCCTTTGGCATAGTTCTGCTTCTAACTGTCAACATTCTCCTTGACATTCCAAGAACACTTGAAGAATCTTTCATGAAAAGAAAAAAATGTTAAGCCTTATCAACTAAGGCTGAGAAACTGATAGCAAGTATCAGCAAGAGATATCAATTAATCATTTCACTGAGTCAAGCACCGTAATACATGCCTGTAACCCTAACTACTGGAAAGACTAAAACTAGTAGAGCTCTTGAGCTTAGGACTTTTAAGCTGCAGCGAGCTGAGCCAATTGAGTATTCTCATTAAGTTCACTATCGGTATGATACCCTAGGAGCAGGTGGTATACCAGGTTGCCTAAGGAGGGAAGAATCAGACCAAATCAAAGTTTCTCTGCCAGTCAGAGTGAGGAGAAACATGTGAGTAGCCTTGGCTCTTCCATCCTGGGCTATTAAGCCCAGATAGGAAGACTGAGTCACTAAAACCATAATATTAATAATTTCACTGATGTCAAATCATCCTACTTACTAAGTTGGCCAGTGAGTTTGGTTTTTGTTTGTTTTTGGAAGGGAAGTCTTATATCTTCTGTATCTATATATTTTGTTTTTACTTCTCTGTGTACAAGCTCTCCCTCCCCTAACACTCACTCACCCACCCACACTAAAAAAAAAAAAGATCAGCTAATTCAGAGAAGAAATTGTTTTGTTTTGTCTTTGCATCCCCAACACCTAGGACAACGCCTTGGCACAAAGTGGGCACTTAAAAATGCTTATTAATTGAATAATTGATTGCTTCTCCCCATGGAAATGACAGAGTTCAATTTTGGTCTACCTAGACAACATTTCTATTGTACAGTTTCCAAAAGGAATTGGACAGGGAGCAAGGCAAATGCAGAGAGCATGTTGGCACAATAATTCTCATATGATATTCTCTAATTCTGTCACATTACTCTGATTAACCTTGATTTAAGTAACACAGCTAACAGATGTTTCCTTGACTGTGGCTGCAAGGAATGGACTTGTCACTTTCTAATATAATAGAAGAGATGGGAAAAGGGGAAGGAAGGAAACTACTCTCATTCTCCCTCAGAACGGAGAAGGTAATGTCCCAGTAAGAATCAAGCTCAATAGAGTAGAAAAAATAGGTGTAATATTTCATTCACTTTTCCTTTTTTTCAATCACCTCAATTCTTCCATCAATCAAAGAAAAAGGAGCAAGCTGTCATCAGCTTGCACTGACCTCGCCAATATGCACATGCCCAGGCAAGGCACATGGAACACTTCCCATACCACAAGAAAGCTGCCGTGCTATGTGGATCATCACCCAGCCAGCAAATCAATTAGCACCTACACCTGCCCCGTAGACACTGCCCAGGAAATCACCCAAGACTTAGACAGCCAATATTGAGCTCCCATACGTGTCTAATTGATAATCTGGTATGGCCTGGACATAGTAGGGTGTATCAGTGAGGAAACTGACTTAGGAAGTGATTTTTACTTTTCCTCTGTCATCAGTGTAGTGGTTTTCTATTTGGTAGCTCTTTTGAGTGACTTTAACTTGAAATCTATTTTAATTACAAAAGATGGATCAATACTAGTAGCATTTACAGATAGATTGACAGATAGAGCTATAACTTTCAGGCAGATAAGTGGCACGGCAGACAGAGGACCAGGTCTGGAGTCAGGAAAAGTCATCTTCCTGAGTTCAAATCTCTCCTCAGACACTTACTAGCTGTGTGACCCTGGGCAAGTCACTTAACCCTGTTTGCCTCAGTTTCCTCCTAGGTAAAATGAGCCAGAGAAGGAAATGGCAAACCACTCCAGTATCTTTGCCAAAAAAAAACCCTAAATAAGGTCAGAAATAGTCAGACTGACTGAATAACAATGACATACTTTAAGGTTTACAAAGTACTTTACACACACATTATCTCATTGGATCCTCACAACAACCCTGTGAAATAAGTACTATCATTATCACCATTTTACAGATAACTGAGGCTGAGAGAGGTTAAGTTGCTTGTCCAAGGTCACATAACCAATAAATGTCTGAAGCAGGATGTAAACTCAGGTCTTTCTGACTCCCAGTCCAATTCTCTCTTCTCACTATGCCACATAGTTAGCTCATTAAAGCTATATCAAATTAAACTCAGTATCTACTGTATCTCCTTAACATTGTTACTATATAAATAAATGTAAAGCAGTATTTATTTCAAAAGAGCTCTCTGAACTGAAAGTCTTAACAAAAATGATCACTTTTAACGTCTTACTATGGTACAATTCTTCTTTGAACAATGCACATTAAATACAATTGCTAGAATCTTTTCACATTTGTACCTGAGATCATACTTAGTAACCTTATTTCTTCTGATCAATTTCAAGGTATATCAATGCCAATTCCAGTCATTGGCCTACAAGATGACTCCAAAGTCTTTAAAGAAGAGAGCTGTTTACTGGCTGATGAGAACTTTGTCTTGATTGGCTCTTTTGCGGCCTTTTTCATCCCCTTAGCCATTATGGTGATCACCTACTTTTTAACAATAAAGACACTTCAGAAAGAAGCTACTTTATGTGTGAATGATGTTGGCACAAAGAACAAATTGTCATCTTTCAGCTTCCTCCCTCAAAGTTCCCTGTCTTCAGAAAAGCTCTTCCAACGTTCTCTGCACAAGGAACCTGTTTCTTATGGAAGGAGGACTATGCAGTCTATCAGCAATGAACAAAAGGCTTCCAAAGTCCTTGGTATTGTTTTCTTCCTGTTTGTTGTAATGTGGTGCCCCTTCTTCATCACCAATGTGATGGCAGTCATCTGCAAGAAGTCATGTAATGAAAATATCATTGGAATTCTACTGAATGTATTTGTTTGGATTGGTTACCTCTCTTCTGCTGTCAATCCATTAGTGTATACACTGTTCAATAAAACTTACCGGTCTGCTTTTTCTCGTTATATCCAGTGTCAGTACAAGGAGGACAAGAAACCTCTTCAGTTGATTTTAGTGAACACCATACCTGCATTAGCTTACAATTCTAGGCAAGCCCAAATGACAGAAAAGGATGAAAAAAAAGACTCTGAGGTGACGGATAAAGACTACACTGGGATTGATATTGGAATACACAACTTAGATAATTCACCCAAGGACAGTGTCATCCCAGTCAATGAAAAGGTTAGTTCTGTGTGATCATACCAGAGAGTGAGTGGCTACTATGGCAACCGTGGAGTACATGCTGAGAAAGTTTTCATCGAACTGAAAAGAGAGAAAGACTTGGAAAAATTAGGCCAGTCTAATAGACCCATCAATAGCATCAACATATTCTTCATGTTATTCTGTCAATGGAAAGCAGAGTTAAATACCATAAAAATTGCATCTTTTTAAAAAATAAAAGAAATTCATAAAGAATTTCAGCTATTTTAAGCATAGCCTTTACTAAACTTATTTTTTAATATCTTAAAAAATATATTTCTTAAAGGCAAATACCATTTATGGTACAATTTTAATGATGGCCACAAATAAATCAATTTTGATATTTTACTTTTGAAAATAAAACTATGCTACTGTGTCATTTATTGACAGCATAGGATTGAATTAGTTACTTTCTGGTATAGTTATTAATAAGAAATTTGAAGATAATGAATATTTTTAGAACCTTTGGAATAAAGGATAATGTTAATTAATCTGCCAACATATATACTTTGAAAAAACCACCCAGGGTACTTGTCTTATAATAATAACTGTATTGATGAAATAATTACATAGAAAATTTGGTAATATTTTATTAATATTTATTCAGATGCCATTCTAAAATATAAGTGATCTCTCTGCTATTTACCGTATGCTGCATTTCAAATTAATTTTCCTCAGAAGTTGTAAAACCTTATTCAGTTAACACTACTTCCAGTTCCTTTTTTTAAAAAAATTCTTTGTTTTATTCTGAATGTCTCCTGTGTCCTCATGCTGGATTTTGGATATATCATTGAAAGAACTTATTCATACTACCAAACAGATTTATAGAAATTGTTTTTAGAAAAGATTACTTACTCTTAATATATCCTTTGATTTTTCTGTGATGTTATGTCTTCATGACAGCAACAACAAAAAATGTTTTGGAAATGAATCAGGCCAGATGATTCTTGACAGCAACATCTGAAGCCATGTCTAAGATCATGCCACGTTTGATGTGTTCAGTCATTACAACTGTCTTTACAATCAATACTAATCAGTAGAAATGAGCCTATTCATGCTAGTCATTAAAACAGCAAAAATTAAAGAGAATTGATTTCACCTTTACTTCACTTCACCTACATTAACAAAACGGTTACCTGGGAATCACTTTGGTTTCTTTTCCCCACTCCTACCCAATCATTCACCCCCCAAAAAAGTTGCTACTAGTACATTGAGAGAATCCTATAAACCAAAACCTACTAATTAGTCATTAAGGCATTAGGTTCACACTCTGCCTTATTTTTAATACCCTGGCTATTAGCTCCAGGTAGAAAACCAAAGCAAGAAAAGAAAAAACATCTTTGACCAAACAATAAAGTAATATTTGAAAACAGTGGTCTCATATAAGAAACATCATGGTGTATTTGAAAGAGTTCTGGATTTGGAGACAAAGGACACGGGTTCAATCCTGGCTTTTCCACTTACCATTAATGTAACTATTAGTTGGTCACATAACCTCCTTAGGCCGTAGCTTTCTGATTTGCAAAATAAGCAGTTTGGGCTATTGAATTCAATAAGCATTTAAGAAGCATCTGGGATTACAATACAAAATATTACTTGCCCTCAAAGAAACGACATTATACTGAAGAGGTGGCAGCTAAGATCCCTTCCAATTACAAGTCTGCAATAGACCCAATCGATATTGCTAAAAACGTAAAGTATTATTATTCCTTAAGTTCTGTTCACCCTTTCTAGGAGAAAAAAAATCTATTTTCACATTACTCAATGATGCTAGACTGTGTATAACAGCAGAGCATCTGTTATTTCTCTAAAGGGTTTTCTGTTTTAGATTTTTTAAGGTCATTTAAACATAGGGCATTCATACCTTAATCATGATCCTTTCAACTATTACACTAGGTCAAATAGCACTGATTGCTGTTGAAATAGATAGGATGATATGTGGTAACCAACAGGAAGATCCCATATTGCCAATTCTGTTGAGATACAAATAATTACTCACTCTCTCCACCCCAACCCCAGGCCTTCAGAACAGATTATCCAAATGAATTATGGGGAGGGAGAGGGAGAGAGTTCCTGGGGGTTTGTCATTTCCATAATTTACAGCCGCTTTAAGGATAAATTCAGTAGTGATGTCCTACCAGATATATTGCTGACTGAAGTAACGATAGAGTAACTCAAAAGCTAGAAAATATATAGTATGCAGCTGACATCAAGCCTGTGTTTGATCTGAATTATTCTTTAATGGTTATGTAGATGTACTGGATAAAGTTCAAATGCTACCAAACTTCTTGTCGAATGTATTTTGCCTTAGTTTGTGATGTTGCACATTTCTTTATGTATATAGAGAAAAATTGGAATTCCTACCCTTATATAGCCTATCTTGAATTGAATGTACATAATTATTGCCTGACAGTTACCTGACAACTATATAGATATTATCAATGTTCATCGGTGTGTTTCTCACTCTCTCCATGATGTATACGTCTTTTATTATGTATATATATATAAAGATGGCTATGTATATATGTACATATACAGATATCTTCAAACAGTTGATCTAATATTTATATATTTATATGGAGGAAGAGAGAGAAACTAATAAAAACAAATTGCATTTATATACATATATATATATACACACACATATGGGCATGTTTGTATTTTGTATATTTCAATGTGAAACTGTGTTCTAAGATTTTTAATATATCCCTTGACTGTCATAGCAGATTAAAGTGATACAGTACCAGCAGCTTCTTTATAAACTGGAAGTGTGTCTTAAATAATTTGGGAATTCAATGGTAATATGATTGTGATGGAAATGAAAGAATATAGTTATATATATATGTGTGTGTGTGTGTGCGTGTGTATGAACACACATACATATATATGTACGAATTATATATATGTATGTATATATATACATATATATATATATATATGTATGTATGTCAATTCTTCAAGCATCTGTGATTCCATGGCTCTGGGTGCTGCCTCCACCAACACAGATGTAGAGCAACTTCTTTATACCTTGATAAATGGGTCTTTGTCAATTGCTGTGACATTCATCATCCAGTGGCCAGCCTGCTAGGCTGGACCTTAGAGGAGAAACTTATGGTCCCTTGCTGGTCCTGAACTCAATGCCTTTTCATCTTAAAAAGCATCTACTGGAGATTGCTCTCCCCTGGAGTAGCCACTGAGAACCATGGTGGTTTCACTCTATACCATAATAAAGGATTGAGGAAGAACTACTGTGAAGGAGATTACACATAAACATAGGTGTTTGGTTTATTGGTCTCAGATAAACCAAAACCTTAAGGCACTTTATAATCTCAGTCTGGGGGTTTCTGACTACTTTTCCAGTGAATTCTTATTTTCCATAACAATGCGGACTCTTTGGACAATTGATAGATCGTCAAAGACTGACTTTAAAGGATTCACTCAAGCAATAGTATTATTCAGATTATCAAGTTTTATTTTTTTTTCCTTTAGTAAAACTCAAGTGGTAAATCCTTCTAACATGAAGTAAAAGGATAAATGCCATCACCATCTCAATGAAAAGTTCTCAGGAGCAGAACGCATATATTTAATCTGCTTGACCACAGTGCCATCTCATGGTCATTTTAAAACGTGCTATTCTAGCCAACCAAGTTACTTACTGTGCTGCTTTTAGCAAATGGTGCTGTTGCCGTTTTGTGCGTCACTGGAAAGTATTCATAAAGCATTGAATTATTCTGTATGATATGATATGCAACAAGTACAGTGCAAATAATTTTGTGTATGGAGTGTGATTAAAGCAAATTTAGGATTTCAAGGAATGACTGTAAATAAAACATACTTGAAAGTGAATGAATGGCAGTGCTGTGTGTATCTATAGATTTGTCAGTACAAGGGAGACTGCAAAGAGGACATAGGATTATGAAGATTCAGCCTGCCTGGTTTGTCCTGTGTCATTTTGAGGCACCAAGGTACAGCAGAATGAGTCCTAGATTTGGAGTCAGAAGACCTGGGTTCAAATTCTGTTTCAGCTACTGTGGAACCTTGGTCAATGTACCTCACCTCTCTGGATCTCACTTTCCTAATTCATATAAGAGGGAGTTCTACTCGATTTCCCCTAAGTTCTCTCCCAGTCCTAAACTTATGATTCTATGACCTTAATTTTCTTTTTCTTAATTGTGCAAACATTTATTAAGCTCCCTAGGTCATGTGGAAGAAATATAAAAATTTATCTTAAAAATCCACATTATCATTGTTACTATCACTCCATTATCACCTAAGTGACAAAATTACTTGGTGGTTCCAGTGTTAAATTAAGTGGTTATTAATCATTTACTGTGTACCCCCAATGTACTCTACTTGATAAGAACTCATTATACTTGGCACTAAATTATACAACTCATTACACTAAGTTATACACTCATTATATACAATCAATTATAATGAAATCAAGAGTCCTCCCTCACTCTTTAACTTTAGTTGTATAACCTTGGGTAAGTCACCCAACCTCTCTTATTTTCATCTTCCCCATCTAAAAAAAATAGGCACAATATTTGCTCCAACCACCTCATAGGGTTGACTTAAGGATCAAAAAATATAATGCTTTAAGGCTCATAGAGGGTCTTAATATTTGGAGAGCCATGAAACCCTGTTCTTATTGTCCCCCTGGAGACAGGAATAGAAGTCACACCCCTGCTTATATAATTTATTGCTATATCTCTCTTATCTTCTCTTAGAAAATGCAGTTAATCAGAGCTGGTAACAGAGAGGTAACTTAGCCTTATAATGTAGCATGAGGGATGCTTTTCAATGTTAATTTCGATAAATGAGTATATTTTAAGGCTAGAAAATTCCCCCAAATGTCTCCTAACCATGACATTTAGGTATTGATTTTGTAGAAGAGTCAAGCACAATTTTCAATTGTTGCCTGGAGTACCCAAATGTCTTGTCATGGCTCTGCAAATGACATCCTCCAATCCAAATGTTTGGACATTGTATTTATGCATACAAACAGACATGAAAAATTGAAGCAATTATCTGTACTAGTTTTTGTCCTAGTCATGTGAATACATTGGTTAAAGAAGTACTGTTAAAAACCTTTTTATCAATGTAGAGAGTCTTGGAGAATCAACTAGAAGCTTTATTTATTTGTCCAATTTATATTTGTCCAATTTATATGCACATAAATTTGAAGAGTATATTTACTTGAAATATCCTGGGATATTTCAACTCAAAATTGGAGGGAATCAAAAAAGTTTATTTTAATAAAGTAATTGCCTCAATTCTACCTTTCACTTTCCCTGAGTAGAAGGAGCTTATGAAATTTCCACCTACATAACTGTGGCAACCTTAGAAAAGTTTGCTCAGTTTCTGCATTTATAAAATGAGCAGGATGAGCATTTTCACTTTCACAACTATCTACAATACCTATTAGTCCAAAGGCTTAGACTAACATCTGAGTGACATGACAAGAGGAGCAAAAAGCGAGTGCACCAGGTTGGGAAAGGTATATTTCCTAGTGCCCTTTATATCATGCCATATCAATATCTATTCTCCCAATATGTTGTGCCAATCTTGTCTACCATGTCATAAAACTTGTTTCTCGCACACTTAGACCACTTGGGGTAGTATAAACAATGAAACAAAATTATTTATCTCTTTTCTTAAGCATTAGTAGTTCACTGAGATGTACACTGTAAATATGTCAACCTGGCCAGACACATTTGGAGAATAAGCAGTTTTTATACCTATTTTGGGTATCAAGACTATAACATGGAGCTGAAAGTCAGAAGACTATCTTCTAGCCTGAACTCTGCCTCTAGTCAGCTGTGTGTGTCTTTGGGCAAGTCATAACTTCTCTGGACTTCAATTTCCTCCTTTATAAAGTGAGCAGGTCAGATTATATCTTCTAAATCCCCTTCAGCTATAAACTTGTATGAGTCTATGACTGCTAGGGAAGCCTTGCCACATCTTTGATGATGTAAGGCATAGCTTCATGTATAAAAGTGATAAGGAGCATTCAAAGAGTTTCCACGTTTTCCCCAAATTCCTCAGCACTAAAATCTGAGACAATTTTCTTTTCACATTTACATGAAAAGTCTGTGTTAGTATTAGACTACAACTGATCTTAGCCAACAGTTCAGTGTCACCTGGGAAGGCCTCCTGCTGAGTACCCCAAGAATCTGTGATTTGCTCTGACATAGGACATTGTTGTCAATAACTTGGATAAAGGAGGCATAGTTATCAAATTTGCAGATAACACAGCATTGAGAAATTGCTAACACAGAATCAAAATTCAAAAAGATCTTGACAGGAGAGAATATTGGGGAGAATCTAGCAAGATGAAATTTAGTAAAAATAAATATAAAGTGTTATATATGGGTTCAAAAAATCAACTTCCCAGTACAAGATAAGGGAGGATATTAAAAATCTAAAGGAAGTCACCTAAGATAGTAAAGAGACCTAATGCCATATGAAATATTAGTAGAAGGAACTGAAGATATGATCCTAGGTAACAGAAATTTTAGAGTGGATAATAATAGCTATCTTCAGGTAAATATCATATACTCCCCATCCCAATGATTCTAATCTCATGGTTGCCAGTGTAACAAACCCTGTTCCCTACCTCTGGATGTCTACTCCCTTACTGCCAAATGTCTACTCCCTCACTCCTAAATCTTCGTATCTAGCCTTCATCTCTACAGTACTGCATCACCAACTATTTTTTTGGACATATTGAACTGGTTTTCTGGTACACATTTCAAAGTCAACATATACAAAACACAACTCATTTTCTTTCCTTTTGCTCCCCCTTTCCCAATTTCTTCATTACTATCAAGGCATTATCATATCACACAGGCTCACAACTGTGGTATTATCTTCAAATCCTCACTCTTGCTAATCCCAGAAATTCAGTCCATTGCCAAATACCTTCACAAAATATCTTCTTTCCAATCATACAGCTTCCATCTTCATTTAGACCCTTAACATTTCTTGTCTGAACTATTGTAATAGTCTTTTAACTGGTCTCTCTACTTCAACTCTCTCCCTTCACCAATCTATCCCCCATTCATCTAATGAAGTCATTTTCATAAAGTACTGATCTGATTATGTCACCACCACTTCCATCCAAATACTTCATTAGTTCCCTATCACTTCCAAGATCAAATATAAAATCCTCTGACATTTAAATCCCTTCACAAGCCTTACAGACTTCTTACACTTTACCTCCTCTCCACATACTCTACAATCCAATGACCCTGAAATTCTTGCTGTTCCTTGCACATAACACCAAATCTCCTGACTCTATGCCTTTTTACTGGGTGTCCCTAATGATTGAAATGGTCTCCCTCCACCCTTCTGTCTACTCTGTCATGACTCAGCTCAAAACCCAACTTGTGCAAGAGCCCTTTCACTATCCACACCCCACCATGGTCCTTTTCTTCTGATTTCTTCCCATCTATTCTGTATATATCTGTTTAAATACCCATTTATGTATATGTTATCTTTCCCATTAGAATGCTTTTTGAAGAAAAAGGCTTTTTTCGCCTTTCTTTGTATCTCTAGCACCTAGACCAGTGCTTGGCACATAATAGATTCTTTATAAGTGCTTTTTGGTTGAGCAAATAAAGTATTTAAAGATCTGACATGCAGAAAAGGGATTATACCTGTTCTGCTTGGTCCTCTAAGGAATGACTAGTAGCAACCAAAAAAAAGTTTCAAGCAAGGATACAGATTTGAGCTTTTTCCTTGTAAAGGAGAAACTTCCTTAACATTAGAGTTATCCAAAATTGTAATTGGGTGCCCCAGGAGATAACAGATTCCTCTTCACTGGTGGTCTTCATGCAAAGGTTGGAATACCATTTGTTGGTTACATCACAGAGAAAATTATTGGTCAGGTAGGGTTTGTTCTATCTAGATAGCCTCTAGATAGTCTTCCCAAAAAAGTTCTATCATTGTGTGAATTAAATTGTTAACAATTAACGAGAAAGAAAGTTAAAATGTTCACTTAAATGGTCCTTACTACAATAATAATTTAGTCTTTTTTAATAATTTATTTTATTTTCAATTTATGGAACATAACGAGCATTTCCATAACATAGTACGATAAAAAAGGTCATTGCACCTGAAACTGCAAATCTACCATGTACAACTTGCTATTCCTTCCAAATATACAACAAAGTCATCATGTAAATTTCTTCCTTTTTTCCCTTTTTTTTTCCCTCCTCCACTCTGCCCTAGAGATGGCCACCATTAGACGTAAATAAGTATATATGTGTGTATATACATATATATGTGTGTATGTGTATATACATATACATATATATGTCATATATATATGTGAAAATCATTCTATACATACTTCTATCTATCAGTTCCCTCCCTGGATGCAGATAGTGTCCTTCTCCATATGTCCTTTAAACAACATTGCTGTTGTTATTGTATACAATATTCTCTCTCTTGGTTCTGCTCACTTCACTCTACACTTTCATGTACGTCTATCCATGCCTTTCTAAAATCATTTCTTATAGCACAGTAGTATTCCATCACAACCATATACCATAATTTGTTCAGCCATTCCCCAATTGATGGAGATTCTTACAGTTTCCAGTTCTTTGCCACCACAAAGACAGCTTCTATAAACATCCCATTCACATTCGAAGTTATATTTTGTGAATTTTCCTATTTGTGAATCCCCGCCATGAGTATAATTCTGAATAAAAAAAAATGGATATTTGATGAATTGAAAGGTTTTCAGGTATTTATAACCAAAAACAAAAAAAAACCTCAATAGAAAATTCGATATAAAAAAATCCAGAAGAAATATAAGGAAAACATTAAAGACTAATTATAAGGCACTTGTCAAACTGTTTACATACATACACACACATACACATATGAAAATGTTATCAGTAGTCTTAAAACTGTCATATTTACTAAAGCAGTTTGAAAGAAAGGTTGGGACTGAGCTGTGTATAATGGGGTGATTCTTAAAAACAAAATTGGGTAGGAAAAGGTCAAAGGGAGCAATTTATGAAAATGGGGCTTGAAAGAAAGAATTAATACAGAGAAAGCAGGTGGGGATGGAAAGCTGGTAATGTTGGAATAATAATTCAGTCTTAGAGATGGCCTTTCTCCATACACCTAGAGACTGAAAAAAGAAATCATGGTGCTTCTATCAATATTCCTCAAACTTTTGCGGGGGAGAAGGAGAGGGAAGTCAGAGGAGAAGAATTCCCTTGAGCTCTCTTACCTTAAAAAAACAAAGGACAAAGCCCACAGAGATTAAACTTTCAGAATACAAAACTTGACCAATCTTTTTAAGTGGTGATACTATTAAGAGAGAGCCAAGATAATTTACTTTATGTTTTTATTGGCAAGCAATCTTTTGTGGAACACAAAGAAGAAGAAAATTTTAAACATAATAATAGCATTTTTCTATTATATACAGAGCCAAAATATTTGAAATTTATACTGCTTATCTTATCACATTACATTTAGTTAGTAAAATACCATCTCAGATGCTGCCAGACAATATGTATATTATTAATCAGATGAGCTGGCATGAATAATTAGTTTGGTCAGGGATAAATCGGAGAATCAAATTCAATATTCCTTGATTCAATAAAAAGGAAAGGTATCCAGCACACTACTTCTAAATATACATGTATTTACATAAAATATCTAAAACACCCATTGAATAAACACCCATTGAGTTTTTATTCACAAACGTATATCTCAGATTCTTACAAATTGTACCCACACCTATTAGGGCCATCACCATTCATCCTGACCTGTGTCTTGCCACTGGACTCAAAGACTCTGAAGGAGAGAGTGATGCTGATGACTTTGTATGGCCCTACCTCATTTAAATCTAATTCACTTGCAAGTCAAAATATCACCCTCCTAATGTCATTGGTCCTCTTTAAGAACTAAGGATGAATAACAAACAACCGATAGAGACATACAAATTCAATAGCCTACCATAGATGATGCCTTCTAATTATGATGATCTTATTACAGTTATCTATTGATATTCATAAGAATAGTGTTCTCCATTTTTAAAGTATTCAGGGATACTAGAATGCAAATGACAGAGCATCTGTTCAACCTATTCAGTCAGATAAATAAATGTATGTAATCTAAAGCTGCTGAAATCATTTAGGAAATGATACTCACAAAATCATAGAATTTTTTAACAGAAAAGAATATTAGAGGTCATTAGAGGTTTCAACATTCCCATTTTACAAATGATGAACTATGTCCCTGACATGAAGAGACTTGCCCAGTGTCATAGAATTTTTGGCAGAACTGAAGAGAGAACCCAGCTCTCCCAATTCCTAGTGCAGACTTTTCCTTACATTGGAAAGATGGGTATGATAATTTTATTTGGTATTTATCTCTAAATGTTAATTAGGCTGTAGGAGAGACCACACAATTCTTTCAACAAGTATTTAATGTATATCTACAGTAAAAGTAAATAAAAATTTTGTGAATAAAAATTTGCCCAAACCCATTTATAAGATTAACTTGAGATTTTTTTTGACTTGAGATTTCTTTTGGGATTTCTTTGTGTCTTAACATGACTTAGCCCACTGGAGATGACTATGAGATAACAAATCCACCCACCAGTTGCCTTCAATTTCATGCACCATATTTTGAAATGACTTCGATAAGCTGGAAAGCACCCAGTGGAAAGTGACAAAGATGGCAAAAATTCTCAAGTTATCTAAAGCTAACTTAAAAGAACCGAGGATGTTTAGCCTGAAGAAGAGAAGGGGGATATAATAACTTCTGTGTATGCAAGTATATGGAAGATGAGATAGACTTATTATGATTGACTCCAGCTTTTGGCATGATATAAATAATTAATCAACATGGAATAGATTAAGTGCATATGATGTACCAGGCACTTCTAAGAACCCAGGATACAAAAGAAAAACAAAAACAGTCAAGGAACTTACAGGGGCAACTTGCAAAGGCCTCTTGCAAAAGGTGGGATTTGAGTTGTGTCTTCAGATAAGCCAAGGACTCTAAGAGGTGAAGGTGAGAGAGGTAAAGGGGAGAAAGGAGAATCATCCAGGTATGGGGAACAGCCTTGGGAAGGAATGGCAACAGTAAGTAGATGGAGTGCTGTGTATGAGAAACAATAATTCTACCACTCTGGCTGGATTGTAGAGCACATGTGGGAGAATAAATTATGAGAACATAAAGGTAAGAAAGGGGCAAATTATGAAGAGTTTTAATGTTTGCAAAGTGCTTTATATAAGTTATTTCATTTCTTTTTCGAACAATGTTGGGATTTCAGGAATTATTAACCCAATTTTACATATAAGGAAACAAGTTCAAAGAGCAACATGCTCACCACAGTAACAGGTTTCTAAATGTCAAAGCCTAAATTTGAACCCAGGTCTCCGAACTTCAAATCCAATGCTTTTTCTACTATGCCATGTTGCCTCTCATGACTTATTCCCATGAGTTAAACATTTAAGAATGGTATGAAGTGGTATCCAAGTCTTATGAAAAATCTAACACCTCTACTGAGTTGCCTCTGTAGGATGGATCAGACACTGAGAAGTATGTGGCTTAATAATATTATCCCAAAACATAATAGAATTTGTCTTCATTTGATGAGATAGATTTTTTTCCTTATCGGGTTCTTTTTTCTCATTGATATACATTCATATACAAGAGAATATATTACTTATGATTAGTTTCTCCTGCATGAAAGAAAGGGTTTGGTAACCCCTTGCCCTTCACTCCTGTTGGAATGACTTTTAAAAAAAAGTTTCTGATCTATATTCCTCATTTGAGACAAAAATATGTCCCTTTCTCTTTTCGCTTCACCAGTCACAAAAGAAAAAGATTAGAAGTGAAAGCAAGTATCATGTGGAATGCTGAGTAAATTCTACTGAATTTTGCAAATTCTATTTTCAAAAGTAAATTTTACTGTACGTACCCTATTGGCTACCCAGTGCAAGAACAGCTAACTCGTTCAAACAACATCAAATTCTCAGAAAGTTAGATTGCTTCTTCTCTTTCTTATGACAATTTCTAGTTACAAAGCTATTTAGCTTAAAACTTCATCACAATGCTTAAAGCTTATCACAAAGAAATGGCTTTTGTTAGAATTCAATTCAATGTGAAGTGATCCAGCCATTCTAGAGAGCAATTTGGAATAATGCCCAACTAGGTCTGTATCCCAAGGAGTTCATAAAAAAGGGGAAAGGACCTACATGTACAAAAATATTTATAGCAGCTCTTTTTGTGGTGGCAAAGAACTGGAAATTGAGAGGATGCCGATCAATTGGAGAGTGGCTGAACAAGTTGTGGTATATGAAAGTAATGGAATATTATTGTTCTATAAGAAATGATGAGCAGGCAGATTTCAAAAAAACCTAGAAAGACTTACATGAACTGATGCTGAATGAAGTGAGCAGAACCAGAACGTTGTACACAGTACTAGCAACACTATGCAACAACCGACTTTGATAGACAGCACTTCTCAGAAATATAATGATCCAAGATAATTCCAAAAGACCAATGATGGAAAATGCTATCCACATTGTTATAAATATACTCACATTATCTGGGAATAAACAATACTCGTTGGGAAGCCAGGAACATTTTAATTATATTTGATATTTATTCAGTCTGAATAAATGGGTACGTCCCCTGAAGAGAGTAAGGGGAATGTAAGGACTCAGAGGGACTCCAGTCCTTTTATTGATTCCTACTTCGAATCTCCCTCCAGGCTCTTCATTGGCCAGATGCAACCCCCTGACTGCCTACATCATACCCTCCTCAAATGACTCATTTAAGTATGCATACAAGCCTCTAACCTGTCACCGGAGCAGAAGCCTGGTCTCTGCTAGATCACAGCTCTGATTAAAGCTAATTCTAATCAGTCACCTGACTTACATTCTGCTAAAGCTGGGGGGAAAGGTGGGGAGAGGAATACTTTCAACTCTGTGGAAATGTTTTACCAAGAGCAAGTGAGACACACCACAGAGTGTAAGTTTTAAATGGAGAATTTATTAGTCGGAGACCATTCGGGGTTCAACTCAAATCAGAATGGCCCCGAGTTGATGGTTGAAGAAGTCATATTTATACAGAAAAAACAGGGTGCAGTGGTTAATTATCTCTTGAAATTTTCAGACCAGGTCACAAGGTCCCAGGTCCGGGGGCACAGGGAGAGATCAAAGATTCTGACAGGTTATCGTTTGGTGGGATGATCTTATCTATTGACATTCCTTGGAGGATTCACAGAGCCCCAGGGACATTTGCTAAATGCCAAAAGGTCTGAGTCCATTCTTTCTTATGCAAACTGGGGTTTTCTCAGGGGCTGTGGGGCAGGGGTCTCCTTAGTAATAACTGATTTCTCCAGCACCATAGAAACAAAACTGCTTCCACCATTTCTCACAACATCCAGAAAAAGAACTATACAATCTAAATGCAGATCAAAGCATATTATTTTCTCTTTTTTTTTGTTGCTTTCTCTTTCTCGTGATTTTTGTCTTTTGTTCTGATTCTTCTTTCACAGCATAACTAATGTGGAAATATGTTTTATATGATTCTACATATTTAGTCTATATCGGATTGCATGCCATTTTGGGGAGGGGGGAGGAAAGGGAGGGAGAAAAAAAAATTTGAAATTCAAAATCTTACAAAAGTAAATATTGAAAACTGTCTTTACATGTAATTAGAAAAAGTAAAATACTATTAAGTGGAGAGGAAATAATTTAACCCAATACAATAAGCATTTATTGTCTTCTATTTGGAAGGCCCTGCAGTACTGGAATCGCAAAAGAAAAAAATTAAAACAATCCCTGCCCTCAAGAAACTTGTATTCCAGATCACGGAGGGGACAAGTTGGAGCCTTATAAATCTAATCCTCAGAATGAAATTTCCAGAAGACAATAAAATGCAGCTTTTCTGATACTTGTCATGAAAGGAAGTTGTGCTCAGATGGCATCTCCACTAATCATGCTTTCAAGATTTTCATAAACAGTCAGTGCACTGATCACATTAACTAATTATACAAACTGCATTGTAATGTAACAGAAATTAGACCATTTACAAATCGAAAGCTTTAATATTCAGTGTAATCTAAACCCTGAAAGTAGGGGGTGGGAGAAATAGCAAGAAATGACATGGCAGCTAAATCAGATACCACTCTGCAATCAGACAGACTGGAAGGGACACAGGGAAATTTCTCCATAGACAGAACGAGTAGTCATGGATGAATTCATGGATGAATCTGTATTCATGTAAGGAGTGAACACACTAATGAGCTTAGATGTATGGAGTCAGAATCATAGAATTTCAGATTTGAAAGGAACCTCAGAGTCATCTATCTAGTCCAACCCATGCCTGAACAGTAATTCCCTCTATGACATCTCCCAACAATGGAGGGGAGCCTGTTCTACTTCTAGGCAGCTCTAATCTTTCTAAAACTTTCTTTAGAAGAAATCTAACTCTGCCTCTCTGTAACTTTCACCCATTGGTCCTAGTTTTGCTCTTTAGAACTAAGCAAAATAAATAAATACCCTCTTTCACATGACAGATCTTCAAAATTTGGAAACAGCTGTGATATCTTCCCACCCTATTGCTTCAAGTATGCTCTTCTCTAGGCTAAATAACCCTAGTTACTTGACTTTAGCTGATTATCATATGGCAAGTTTCCCACTATCATGGTTACTTTCTCTGGATCAATGTCCTTCATGAAATGTGGCACCCAGAACAAGGCAGGCTATTACAGATGTGAGTTGACTAGGACCAATCAAAGTGGGATTATCATCTTCTTTCTAAACTACATATCCTATAATTGCATATTAAAACTATTTTAGCATTTTTGACTGTCACAATACACTGCAATACATTAAAACCTATATCTTTTTTCTTTATTAACTGTTGTCTACTCACATTTTATTCTAAAAATGACATGGTAAACATATTTAGTGAGTGTGTGTCTCTGTTTTATAGGGATCAAACCAAGTCAACAAGAATTTATTAAGAACCTACTATGTGCTAAACATGGAGGATGCAAAGAAAGGCAAAAAAAACCAATTGCTGCTCTTAAGGAGATCATTGTGGGAGAAAAAATGCAAATGATATTGGTAATTAAGGTGGGACTTTTTTTTTTTTACTGTTTTCTCTTTTAGAATGCTAAAGTAATCAAGTACCTTTGATTAAGTCTTCCTGTGTGCTAAGCCTCAGGCCCCCACCCTTTTGCTGATTAGATGTGAAGCCTCCAGGCCCTAAGAAGGGTATATAAACTCAGAGGTTAGCATTTCTCTTGGGGCTCTCACTCAATAGAAAAGTGTTGTGTGATTTGACTAGATAAGACTCTGGGTAGCCATTGTTAAGGTCCCCAGTTTTGGAAAACCCAGATGTTCGTGCTTCTCTGGTAACTATGTATGTTGTGATTTGGTTAGACAGAAATGTTGATCTGTTTATATTGTCTCTGTAATTTCTGTTTGTATTTGCTCTGAAATTCAGGGTGCTGGCTTTCCCCCCTGAACTAAGTGAATGATATATGTATGTTTGATTAAAGTGAGATTGTTAACTCCTTAAAGTTGCTTTCCTTAGAAAAGCAGATCAAAGAACTTGTGTTGGAAGTCCTTCTGTGTGCTCTTGTTGTAGGTCTTACACAGCCACAGTAGCTGCTAGCAACATTGTTATTATACAAGACATATACAGGATATATAAAAATAAGACACATACATGACACATTGGAGATAATCTGAGAGGGAAGATGCTAATATTAAGGGAGACTAGGAAAGTCTTCTTATAAAAGGTGGGACTTACTTGAGATTTTTGAAGAAGCCAGGGAAGCCAGGACATGGATATGAGAAGGGAAAGAGTTTTAGACAATAGGAGGAAATGAGTGAAAATGCCCAGTTAGGAGATGGAATCTCTTGTTCAATGAATAGCAAGAATCACAGAGTACTGGGGGAGGGAAGCAAATAAGATGTGAGAAGACTGGAAAGGGGAGGGTGAAGGAGGGGTAAGTGAAGGGCTTTCAAAGTCAAATAGAGAATTTTATATTTGACACCGAAATGACAGGGAGCCACTGGAGTTTATGGAGTAGAATTTAATAAGGTCAGATCTGCATTTTGTAAGAATCACTTTAGCAGCTAAGTGGAGGATGGACTGAAGTGGGAGAGACTTGTGGCAGAGACTAAATAGCAGACTATTGCAATAGTCCAGACATAAGGTGATGAGGGCCTGCACCAGGACAATGGTAATGTCATAAGAGAGAAGGGAGAGATGTTAAGAAGGTAAAATCAACAAGCCTTGGCCTTAAGTTATCAGTTTGGGTGTTTATCTTATTGCTTTAATATATTCTTTTCATGGTTTACATATGCATGAGTAACATAAAGAGAAGTATATGCAATAAAAGTAGAAATGACAGAAGTTGACTGGTGATTAATTGACTATGGAAGGTGAAAAGGAGTGAAGATTCAAGGATGGCACCTAGGTTTTGAACTTGCATGACTGGGAGTATGGTAGTACCCTTGACAGTAACAGAGAAATTCAGACAAGGGAGGGTTTGAGGAAAAAGATGAAGAGTTCAGTTTTGAACATATTCCATTTAAGATATATATCCAGTTTGAGTTGTCTAATAGGCAGAGATGCAAGACTGAAAGTCAAGAAAGAGGTCTAAACAAAGATCTTCACAGAGATGACAGTTGAATCCATAGAAACTGATAAGATCACCAAGTAAAATAAAATAGAGAGAAAAGAGAAGAGAGACCAGGACAAACCTCTGTGGTTCTAGCAAAAGAGATTAAAAAGGAGTAGTCAGACTGGAGAAGAACTAGGATAAAGAAGTGTTACTAAAACCTAGAAAGAAAAAGTATCAAGAAGAGGGTGATTAACTGTAAACGGCTACAAAAGAGATCAAGAAAAAGGATTGAGGAAAGGGCCATTAGATTTGGCAATTAAGAGATCATTGGTAACTTGAGAAAGAGAAGGTTCAGCTGACAAATGAGGTGGAAAGCCAGACTGTGGAGTTAAGAAGAGAGTAGAAGGGAAAGAATTAGAGGCACCAATTGTAGATGGCTTTTTCCAGAGAGTTTAGCCATAAAAAAAAAAAAACGAATAGATACAGAACAAGAGCTGGTGGGAAAAGATGGCTCAAGGGAGGGTTTCTTGAGGATGGAGGAGATTTGAGTGTGTTTGTAGACAGCAGGAAAAAACTAGTAGGGACAACAGAGGGAGTAATGTGGAATGGGATTACTTGGGAATGGGATAAAAAGTCTGGAAAAGCTGCTGTGAGGAGTGAGATAGAGAATCAATTATGAAGATGTAAAAAGATTGGTTTGACACAATTCTTATGGCAGAGATAACATTCTAACAACTACAAATATAGTAGATGCATACAGGGTAAACTGGAAGTAACATCAGAGAAAAGGACTAGAAGATCATTGAACAAAGCAATTAAGATTGCATCTATTGAAAATATTGTCTTATCTCAGCAGATGCATAGGAAACACCTGGTTTGAGGAGAGGTCTAAAGGCTATATTCTGCTTTATTGAGGCCATTTATTCTAATCAAAAGCAAAATACATATAATAATCACCCTATTTCTCAGTAAAGTGTGTAACTGTATAGATGTAGTGTGATATAGAAAACATTTTACAAAAATTTGCATACTTCTGATATCAAGGATACACTTAATTCATAGACAATCTCATTAAAATGCACAGATACAAGAAAGGAAGCATATAGGTCAGGAGTTTCTGATAACTTCTTGCCTGCATTTTAAAAATATTAATCCTATCTATGACCTTTTCCATTCTTTTAGCATCTTACCCTCTTTGAAATATCCCGAAAGTCAAGCCATGAGTGTTTGAAAATTGTGCTGCCTCCATCACATAATTATCATGTATATAGTCAGTCAGGTTCATTTGCTTTTTCTGACTTTTTATCTCCTACAATTCCATTGAGACTTCCTCACATAGCACATTAGGTCCTTTGGCTTTTATGATGCTGTTCTCTCCTGATTCTCTTCCTACTTCAGCAAACACACCTTTTCTAACCCCTCCTGTACTGCCGACCTCCAAGTTATGGGAGTCTTCCAAGGCTCTCTCCTCAGTTGGGTTCTCTTTCTATATTCACCCTTAGTAATGTCATCGTTGTCATCATTACCATCATCATTAAAATTATAATAGCTGATAACGTATAGAGCAAGTGGCAGGAGGGTTCTGAGCCCTCCTCAGAGCCAAGACCCTGGTTCAATTTCTACCTCTAAGACATAACCCTGAGCAAGTCACTTGACCTCTCAGTGCCTTAGGCAACTGTTTAAGGCTCTAAGTAGAAGAGAAGGTACTGATCTATGGTAACTTAATATACCAATAAAATCACAAGTCCAGTCCTTATCCTTATTTATAGATTGTGAAAATGGATACTTTGATTGGCTTGAGCTTCCCCCCCTCCCTTATTTATCCAGGTAACCAGAAGAACTGTATGAGGACTGACTGTATTGGCTCAACATATCAACAGTCCTTTATGGTGACCAAGAGTAAACTTAGCTGGATGTGCAGAAAATCAGCAATTCTGAAGCCAATTAAGCTCATACCAGCTTTGAAGCAGACCCTAAGCTATTTGGTGGTTTATGGACCTTCAAGAGACATTCTTATCTGCAGAGACTCCCTATTTTACATCCCTTTATCTTATTATTTGTGCTCAAGCATTGAACTAGCAGGCTGATTTGTGTATCAAAGGACCACCTATCTGACACCTGGAATTCCTTACTCCCCCTCCTGGATCTCCCCTTCCTTGGGAATGGGGACTATTTCCCATTTTTCTCTCCAAATTCCCTACCTCCTTTTGTTTAAAAATTATAAATATCTCACTCTTTCCAATTGGATCTTGAACATGTCAGAAATCTTTTCCTCAGGCAATAAATGCATTTATAATCTATGTAAACTGTGATCGAACTCTGGTTCATTCCAGGTTCACCTTTTTGGGCCTGGGATTTCTTCTATTTAACAATTCACAGGGGTTTTTCTTTAACAAGATCAAAATACTTTAAATTATCTTTTTTGAGTTTCACAAGAAACTTATGAGGTAGGTGCCCTTTTCAATTGTTACATCTATAAGCACAATTTTAAAATCTCTGTCTCACCAGCCCTGATCTCTCCCTTGGGCACCAGTTCCATGTTTTCACCAGCTAATGGGTCATCTATACCTGTATATCTCAGTAATGCCTCAAACTCAACATGTCTCAAATTGGACTCATTCTCATCCCCCCCAAAAATAACTGACCCCCATTCCAGATTTCTCTATATGAATTGACGCCATCACCATCTTCCCAATTACTCAGGACTGAAACCTCAGTTCTATCTTAAAATGTTCCTTCTCTCCTTACTCCCCGTATTCAATCAATTTGCCAAGTTCTATTGATTTTAACACTGCAATGCCTCTAGCATCCTTCTTCTACTTTCTGATCCTCCTTTTACTCCCCTAATTTAGGCTTTCCTTGTCTCCTACCTTGACTGGGGAGGTGGAGGAGAGGGAAGGAAAGAAATAAGCATTTATATAGTGGCTACTGTTTAAAGCCTTCAGACACTGTTTAAAGCCTTCTACAAATATTATCTCATTTGATCCTCACAACAATCCTATGAGGTAGGTGCTATTGTGTGGGGTACAAGACCCTTACCAATATAATATAAAAATTCATAAAATAAAGAGGAGTCTCGAGGAAGAATAGAAAGTATTTATTCAATTCTCACAAGAAAGGGGCATCACCTCCACCAGCGGAAGGAGGCGAATTACAAAAGGCAAGACACCAATATATATCCTAATGC
This sequence comes from Phalanger gymnotis, assembly GCA_028646595.1. Lineage (NCBI taxonomy): Eukaryota > Metazoa > Chordata > Mammalia > Diprotodontia > Phalangeridae > Phalanger > Phalanger gymnotis. Next base: position 731,999,911 of record CM053622.1, on the reverse strand, counting down.
ATGAAAAGTCCTTCCCACCACTATCCCTCCTCTCCATTGGCTGGGAGGCGGGCTTACAATCTAGGCATGAAAAGCTAGACAAAGAACTAGGAAATCAGGCACAGCCAATCCAAACATATCTCCTTATTTAGCAACTAGCTGCTCATGTGGTAGTAATATGGCTAAGGCAAAGGAGAGGAATGGGGGGGGGGGCTTCCTGGAGCAGGGAGCAAATAATTCATATGCAGTCCATCATATTCTTGTTTGTAAAAACTTTGTGCTAGCACAGAGAGAGAGAGAAAGAGAGAGAGAGAAGGCAGGGCACTTATTGCCCCAAGCCCTGAATTCCTAGAAGTTAGGTAACCAAATCCCTACAAGGTTAAATCCTGAGTCTATTCTATTCCTCCAAACTCCACTTATTTCAAGAAAAAAGAGAATATAATTCCTATATTCTCCCTCTGTGAAGTCTTCACAAGAGTTATCTCCCACTCACTATTGTCATCCATATTTTACAAATGAGAAAACTGAAGTAATGTGACTTACCCAGGTCACATAGCTAGTGTCTGAGGCCACATTCAAACACAGGTTTTCCTGACTCCAAGCCCAGCACTCTATCCACTATGCAATTTAGCTGCCTAATTGAAATAATCCCCTGCCTTAATTTTCTCCTTACCTTTAGCTTCTACTTGGTTATAGCCTAATGATCAGGGGCATTGACTAATTGTTGATTGATACTTAAGCTAATTTTTGTAATTCCCAATCAGTTTTTTCATATGATTATTTGTTTTGTCCTACTAATATTTAGGTCTGATTATGTCATTGTTCTCCACAAAATCCTTTAGTAGCTCTCTATTGCCCATAGGATACAATAAAAGCTATTTAGCTTTCATCGAAAAACATCAACAGTGTGGCTTCCAGTCTTAATTCACTTTATTCCCCTTCACACATTTCACACAAATTTGACTTACTCTTCCTTTATCTCATCCTGTCCTCTCCAATTTCTAACCATTTACACAGAGCAGTCCCTTTCCCTTGAAAAAACTCCAAAGACTCCAAAGACAGCTCTACCTGTTAAAAATCTTTATCTTATTGGGGAATATTATTATACCATAAGAAATGACCAAATGGACAGTTTCAGGGAAAACCAGGGAGATCTCTATGAACTGAGGCAGAATAAAGCAAGCAGAGCTAAGAGAACAATTTATGTCAACAATGACAACATTGTAGGGGAAAATAATTTTGAATTTCTTTAGAATCATGATCAATGTAATGATAAATTATGAATCCAAAGGACTAAGGATGGAGAGGTGATGAAATTATAAGGCAGAATCAATGAATGACTTTGTTTTACTGGACTGTGAATGTTTATGATGAGGTTTTGTTTTGGGGTTTCTTGTTGTTGAATGGGATGAAGGAATAAAGTGGGAGGGACAGATTATAAACACATGTAAAAATAAATAAATAATTTTAAAGTCTTTTTTTTTTCAAGGCCCAATTGAGACTTTTTCCATAAGGTTTTTTTCTTGCTCTCCTCCCAGAAATGCTTCCTCCCTCCTCAAATTTCTCATGTCACTCTGACCTGTAAAGCTTCTCTATTCAATATGCCATGCTAGCCCTTGAGTATAATTATACAATAAATTTCATAGAATGTAACAATGACCATCTTCTGATGGCCCCTTTTGATCCATTGAGCCAAGGATTATTATGCCTTCTTTACTTCTTCCTATTGCCCTCAAGATCCTCAGGTTAGCATGACCTTGAAATCTATTTCCCACTTAACTTTTCTCCTTTATTCCATCCCCTCTTCCTGCCACCTGTAGACCTTGTCACTATGTACTTCATCTTTTTTTTTTCTCTGACAGTAGGCCCACAATATATTCCAACAACAACAACAAAAAGTTCCATAAAGCAGCAGTTCTCAAAGTGTGGTCCAGGAACTTCTGGGGGTCCCCAGACCCTTTCATGGTATCTACAAAGTAAAAACTATTTTCATAATAATACTAACATTTTAATTTCTATTATTGTATGTTTATATATGTATGTATATATGTATATATGTATGTAATAATTAAAATTTCTTGAGGGAGATTCCTCAACAATTTTTTAAGAGTATAAAAAGCCATGTTTGCTTTGGCAGCACACATACTAAAAATAAGAACAATATAGAGAAGATTAGCATGGTCCCTGTAGAAAGATGACATGCAAATTCAGTAAGTGTTCCATATTTTTTACACAATACACTATAGTAAATGACTGTAGTAATCTAGTATTTCATAAACACAAAGATCCAAGCTTTGGGGACAAGAATTCACTATCTGACAAAAATTGCTGTGAAAACTGGAAACTAGGTACAGGCCAACATCTCACACTGTGTACCAAGACAAGGTCAAAATGGATATATGATTTAGACATGAAGGGTGGTATCATAAGCAAAGTAGGGGAGCATGGAAAATTTTACCTGTTAGATCTATGGATGAAGAAAGAATTTATTACCAAACAAGACAGAGTGCATTATGGGAAGAAAAATGGATAATTTTGATTACATTGTATTAAAAAGGTTTTGAACAAACAAAAACAATGCAGCCAAGATTAAAATGAAAACAAGAAACTAGGGGTAGGGCGGGTGGGTGCATTTACTGTGTGTGATTCCTTGATAAAAGCCTCATTTCTCAACCATATAGAGAACTAAATCAAATTTATAAGAATATGAGTCATTTCCCAATTGACAAATGGTAAAAGGATGCAAATAGTTTTCAGAAGAAGAAATCAAAGCTATCTATAGTCACATGAAAAAATGCTCTAAATCATTATTAATTAGAGAAATACAAATTAAAGAAACTCTGAGTCACTACCTACACCTGTCAGATTGCCTAATGTGACAGAAAAGGAAAATGACAATTGTTGGAGAGTATATGGAAAAATTAGGACACCAATGCAGTATTGGTGGAGTTGTGAACTGATAATAAGCATTCTGGAAAACAATTTGGAACAATGCCTAAAAGGCTATAATACTGTGAATACCTTTTGACACAGCAATACCACTACTAGGTCCATACCACAAAGAGATCAAAGAAAAAGGAAAAGCACCTATATGTACAAAAATATTTATAGCCCTCTTTTGGTGGTAATAAAGAATTGGAAATTGAACAGATACCCATAATTGGGGAATAGCTGAACAAACTGTAGTATATGATTGTGATGGAATATTATCGTGCTATAAGAAATGACGAGCAAGATAGTTTCAGAAAAACATGGGAAGACTTACATAAACTAATGCAAAGTGAAGTCAGCAGAACCAAGAGAATATGGTAAACAGTAACAATATCATTAGAATGATCAACCGTGAAAGACTTAGCTACTCTGATCAAGACAATGATCCAGACAATTCCAAAGGAGCCATGATGAAAGATGTTTTCCACCTCCAGAGAAAGAACTGATGGAGTCTGAATGCAGATCAAAGAATATTTTTGTACTTTGTTTTTCTTGGGTTTTATCTGTTTTCTTTTGTAACATGACTAATATGGGCATATGTTTTGCATGATAGCACATATATAATCTATAGCAAATTGCTTGCCTTCTCAAGAAGTGGTAAGAGAGGGAGAGAATTTGGAATTCAAAATTTTAAACATGAATATTTTTATAAGCCCCTGGGGCAGAATTCAGAAAACAAAAGTAAACAGGATCTGAGGCCTAGGGCAACATTACCCACAACTGGGAATTAAAATTTGATTGCAATAATAATTATTATAAGATGCTAAAAATAAAATAAATAAAATTAAAATGAGTAAGCAAAGAATAAGAATCTGACCATAGATAGCTACTTTGGTATAAAAGAAGATCTGGGTTCATATTCAGAGGATATAAAAAAACAAAGTCACTCCTACCCCAAAGAGTAATATCAAATGGTCATAAACCCAAAAAGTTTGTGGAAGAATTTAAAAAGGAATATAACAATCAAATAAGAGAGATCAAGGAAAAATTAGGAAAAAAAAATAAAAGCAATGCTGGAAAACTGTGAAAAGATAGTTAACTGGGAAAAAAAGATACAAAATCTTAAGAAAGAAATAATGCCTTGAAAACTAGAATTGGGCAAGAGGAATTGAATGACATTATAAGACACCAAGAAATAATAAAACTAGAAAAAAATAGAAGAGAATCTGAAACATCTCATTAAAAAAACTTATCTGGATAACAGATTGAGGACAGATAATACAAAAATTGTCAGACTACCTGGAAGTTATGATTAAGAAGAAAGAGTCTGCATACAATATTACAAGAAATTACTAAGGAAAAATGCTCTGAAATTCTAGAACGAGAGGGTAAAGTAGAAATAGAAAAAAAATCTACCATTCACCACCTGAAAGAGATCCCAGAAGGACTTACAGGAATGACATAGCCAAGTTTCAAAACTCCAAGGTTAAGGAAAAGATATTGCAAGCAACAAGAAAAACAATACAACTTAAATACTACAGAAATACAGTCAGTATTTCACAAGACCTAGCAGCTTCTACTCTAAAAGACCATAGGTCTTCGAACATTATATTTCAAATAGCAAAAGAATTGGGGTTGCATCCCAGAATAACTTACCCAGCAAAGTCGAGTATAAATCTGAATGGGAAAAAAAGGGCATTTAACAAACTAAAAGACTTTTAGGAAATTGTAACAAAAAAATCAGAACTCAATGGAAAATTTGATATAAAAGATCCAGAAAAAATAAGAGGAAAACTTTAAAGACTAATTTATAAGGCACTCATTAAGGTCAAACTGTTTACTTATCATGCATATGAAAATATTATCAGTATTCAAAAAATTTCCATCATTACTAAGGTAGTTTGAAAGAAAGGTTGGAACTGAGTTATACATAATGGGGTGATTCTAAAAAACCAAATTGGGTAAGAAAAAAAGTTAAAAGGGAGTAAATATATTAAGGGGGGCATGAAAGGAAGAACTAATACAGAGGAAGGAGGTGGGGGTGGAGGGCTGATAATATTGGAACCTTATTGTCATCTGGGTTGAAGAGAAAGCAATGCATACATCTGGAAGGGTATAGAAGCCCTCTGAACACGAGGAGAGATGAGAAAACTGGGGGACAGAATATGGGAGAGACTTTTAGAGGGGTGTGTAGGTTGGGATTTGGGAAGGTGGGGAAGAAGATAGGGAGGGACTTTAGGAGGGTTGTATGGATTGGGATTGAGAAGGTAGGGGGAAGGGGGACTTGGTATGGATGGAGAGTGGGAGAGTTGCAGGGGAAGAAGATAAGGTAAAATAGAAAGAAGCTGAGAAAGAAAATAATTAAGAATAAGAAAAATAATAAAGAATAAATAAGAATAAAAATAATTAAGAATAAGAAAAATAATAAAGAATAAATAAGAATAAAAATAATTAAGAAAAGAATAAATAAGAAAGAAAAAAATTAAAAATAAGATGGAGGGAAATTCATGCATAGTAATTATAACTTTGACTGTGAATGAGATGTTTACAGCAGCTTTCTTTGTGGTGGCAAAGAACTGGAAATTGCAGAGATCCCCATCAACTGGGGAATGGCTGAACAAGTTGTGGTATATGATTGTAATGGAATACTACTGTGATATAAGAAATGATGAGCCCAATAATCTTAGAAAGGCATGGAAAGACTTACATGAAATGGTGAAGAATGAAGTAAGCAGAACCAAGAGAACATTGTCTACAGTAACAACAATATTGCATTAAGAATGACTTTGAGCGACTAAGTCATTTTGACTATTATAAATACACAAATTAAAAATAAAGGATATATGAAGATAGACGCTATCTATATCGAGAGAAAGAACTGATAAATAGAAGTATGTATAGAATAATATATATACATATATATACATACATATACATTTGTGTTTAACAGTAGCCATCTCTAGGGTGGGGTGGGGAAAGGAAGAAAAAAAGGAAATAAAATAAATTTACCTGATAATTTTATTGTATATTTAGAAGGAATAGCAAGTTGTACATGGTAGATTTGAAATTTCATATGCAATCATCTTTTTTATTGTACTATGTTATGGAAATGCTTGTTTTATTCTATAAATTAAAAGAAAAAATTTAAAAATTAATTTTCAAATGAATGTATTTGAGAAAAAAAAATGTTTTAAGGGTATAAAGAGCCCTGAGACCAAAATTTCGAGAACCACTGCTGAAATTCTGTCTGATATAGCCTTTTAGTTGTTACATTGAATTTACAAAAATTCATTCATGTTCTTTATTTGTGAAAATGACATATTATGTGGATCAGTTGTTGACGAAAATTTAGATGTAGGGGTCCCTGATTTGTCATTTCCTTCATGTAGGAGATAGCCATTGTGGAAAATCCTTCTAACAATGTAGAGTATCACCTCATCTGTAACTTATGGTCCTAGAGAATTGTGTGGAGTACTGTTAGGATAAGTGATTTGCACAGGGTCACACAGCCAATATATGTCAGAAGAAGGACCTTAATGCAGCTCTTCCTGAGTGAGGCCAGCTCTCAATTCACTGTACCACAACTGACCCATCTCCCTTTATAGGTAAATTACTACTATTATCTGACTTCTTAGGATTTAGGAGATTATAGTATATTGAAGGAGGGTAAAAGATGGGAGGAAAGCTACTAGAATCAGGAATGCAGACAAGAATAGTCAATATCAGCAGTGACAGGTGACAAACTAGTGGAAGACAAGACTACAAAAAGGCAAATCATGCAACTATGAGTTCAGCATTCTGGGAGCATTTCAGGAAAGGACAAATAGCCCCTGAGGGTACCAGCATATTTATTATATACAGTCTAGGAGTTTTATTGATATTCAAGATACTGACCCTGACTCATCAAGAAAAAGATTAGATCATATTCACCATATTATGCTAAGAAAACAGGGACATGTATAATATATTTTAGAAAGATCCTTATCAAAATGGTTAAAATAATTAAATTTTTGACAGTTAACATTAAACTACAGTTATCTAGAAAATTCACTTATGTGGAAGATGTCATTTCCCTACAAAAGTAGGTAAATGGAATATTACTAAAGTCAAATCTTTCCAGATAATCATAACTCCTGATGGTCTGATCCTAATTTCAAAAATCCCTTTCATTTTTTGGTGTATTAGCTAAGAATCTAAAATGAGACTTAATACCAGACATGGTATCAGTGAGCATTTGGATAAAAACATTTTGAGAAAGGTCATCTATAGAACCTCACATGGATTAATTAGTAATATTCACATTTCATTGTTATTTTGAGGTCCATGCTGTATTTGTCAAATCTTATAGCATAACCAGTCTCTTGTAAAGAACAACTCAATATTTTTCTCCATTCACATATGCTATAGTACAGCTTATTCAATTTCTTTTCATTCAACAAAGTTTTCTCCTCTCTCTTATTTGCTCCAAGGTCTATAATTTTCTTTGCCCAAAATCAATTGTCTTTACCTCTCAATCTCCTCAGTTATTAAGGAGTGAAACTGTCCTGTCCTTGTGTGTCTTCTTTCATAAGGTATTGTTTATCTCTGAGCCTGCTATTATCAAAGACTATGGAAATGATTCTGTTGAACTCATAATTTGTTTGTGAGGAAAAGGGAAAATTGCATGAGAAGGGTGTCGGTCAAATTATCATTTATGGGTTGTATTGTTGTTTTTGTTGTTGTTGTGTCCTGGGCAGTCTTTAAACTTACTGCATGAAGTTTTTAATTAACAAGGTTTCAATTAACAATGTGTGCCATGGCACATAATAATAAGTATTTATATCATGCTTTCAGACACAAAGCACTTTATATACGTTAACCTATTTGATTTTCAAAACAACTCTATGAAGTAGGGGCTATGATTATTCCCATTTTACAGATGAGGAAACTAAGGCACATAAACCTTAAGTGATTTGCCCAGGATCACACAGCTGGTAAGGCAAGATTTTAACTCATGTCTTCCTGACTTTGAGTTCTATACTCTGTCTACTACATTACCTAATATTTATCAACAACACAAGAAAATAGAATCTAACCCATATTTACTGAGTTGTGACTCTCTAGGATTTTTAAGCTTTTTAAAAAGTTTTTAGTATTTTAATTAATCTGTTCCTCCCACTACCCTTTCTTCCTACAACCCACATTGAGAAAATTAAAAGAAAAATAAATCCCTCAATACATTACTATGTGGTCCAGCAAAACTATTTCCCTCATTGGTCGTGTTTGAAAATGTGTGTCTCATTTTGCATTACAAATTCATCATTTTTTTGTCAGAAGGTGAGTGTTATGTTTCACCTTCATTCTTTTGGTCTTGTGATCTATAACTATGTTGATCAGAATTCCACAGTCTGTCAAAGCTCTTCTTTTCTATAATGCTATCATTGTACAAATTGTTCTTCTAGTTCAGATCACTTTACATGGGTTCATAAAAATCTTCCTAGTTTTTCCTGAAAAAGTCCATTTCATCATTTCTTATGGCACAATACTATTCCATTACATTTTTATATCACAGTTTGTTTGGCTATTCCCTGAAAGGAAGACAACCTTTGGTTTCCCATTCTTGGCTACCACGAAAAGAGCTTCTATAACTACTTTTGTACATATAGGTCATTTTCTTTTTTTTTTTAATTTCTTTGGGGTACAGGACAAGTAGTGGTACTGTTGGATAAAAGGGTATATATGGTTTGGTAACTTTCTGGGCATTGATCTAAATTACTTTTTAGAATGACTGGACCAATTCATAGCTCCACCAGTGGTTCACTAACTACTGCGCTTCCAACACCTGTCATTTTCTTCTTTATTCACCTTTTCCAATGTGATAGACAGAAGATAGAATCTTAGAATTGCTTTCATTTGAATTTCTCTAATTATTAATGATTCACAGCATTTTTCATATATTTTTGATAGCTTGAATTTCCTCTTTTGAAAATTGCCTCATCATATTCTTTAAATTTTTTATCTATTGGGGAATGGCTTCTTAGTCTTATAAATTTGAATCCACTCCTCATATTTTACATCTTGGAAATAAGAGCTTTATCAGCAAAACTTGTTATAAAGATTCCCGCCACCCACCCAGTTACCTGTATCCCTCATCATTTTAACTATCCTTAATTTGTTTATATAAAAACTTTTAAAAAATTTTTATGTAATCGAAATTGTCTGTTTTATCTTGTGTGATCCTCTCTATCACTTGTTTAGTCATGAATTCTTCCCTATCCGTAGATCTGAAAGGCAATTTCTTCCTTGCTCTTCTAATTTATTTATGATGTAAGTTTTTATATCTCGGTCATGTATTCATTTGCTGCTTATCTTGGTGTATAGCATTAGATGCTGGTCTAAACCTGCTTTCTGCCAGATAAATGTAGTTTTCTAGAAGTTTTTGTCAAATACTGAGTTTTTCCCCCATGAATTGAGGTCTTTGGGTTTGTTGAACATTATTTTCCTATATTTTGTTTTGTTTTGTTTTTTGCTTCTCTACGTTGAATAATCTGTTCCACTCATCTACCTTGTTTTCTAACCAGCACCAAATCTTTTTAATGGTTACTGTTTTGTGGTACAATTTAAAATCTGGTACTGATAAACCAATTTCTTTCCCACTTTTTTCTATTATTGCCCTTTAGATTCTTGCCTTTCTTCTCCATATGAATTTCATTACTTTTTCTACCTCTATAAAATATTCTTTTGGAAATTTGATTGGTGTAGCACTAAATAAGTAAATTAATATACATAGTTTTTTTATTAGATTGGCTGAACCTACTCATGAGAAATTAATATTTGTCCAATTATCTAGACCTGTCTTTATTTCTGAAAAGATTGCTTTATAGCTACATTCATATAGTCTTGAATGATAGACTCCCAAGTATTTTTCGTTTCTAGTAAGTATTAATTATTGTTAATTATTAATTAATGATTTATATGCCCTAGATCCTACAACTTTGCCGAAATTATTTCAATTTTAGTTGATTCTCTAGGGTTTTCTCTCTGACTTTGCATATTACCCCAATATCTTTTTCATGTCATAATTCTATAGCAAACATTTCTAGAACTATGTTAAATAGTAATTGTGATAATGGGCATTCTTATTTTACCCCTGATCTTACTGGAAAAGCCTCCAACTTCTCTCCAATACATTTGATGCTTTTTCCTCCTTGATTTAGGTCCAATTATTTCTATTATTTCTAGAGTCTTAATGAAAATATGTTACATTCTGTCAAAGGCTTCTTCAGCATTTATTGATATAATAATATGATTTTTATTATTTATATTAACATAGTTTATTTTATTTATAATCCCCCTTATATTGAATCAACCTTAAATTCCTGGTATAAACCCAACCTGGTCAACTTTCAAACATGTTATTGTAGCTTACTTGAAAATATTTTATTTCAAATTTTTGCATTAATGTAGGATCTGTAGTTTTCTTTCTCTTGATTTATATCTCTAGGGTTTAGGTGACTCCTTAGCATTTAGAGCTAGAAGGACCTTAGAAACCATCTTTCCAATTCTATTATATTACAGATGAGGAATCATAAAGAGGTGAAATAATTTACCCAAGTTCATATAGATCCTAATATTACATTCTTTCTTTTGTACCATGCTGCTTTTTATAAGAGATATGTCTGTTGGATATTAGACTACATGGATGAACTGGAAATAAAACTACTAATCCACTTAGAACTAAAGAAATTTTTCATTGGTCACTTAAAGAATAATATTATTACTTCATGATATTATTCTTCAATAAAATGAGATTGGACTAAATAATACCCAGGGCCTCTTACAGGTTTAAAGTTTCTGATTCTATGATTCTAAGTCTAGCATAGAATCTAGAGGAGATCAGTCAGCTGAGGCCCCAGTGCTGGCAAACTGCACCAGTCTCTCTTCTATAGGCCAGGCATGTAGTTGTATACCAAATTCATTGCTAGGGGACGTTGATCTCACCTCCAAGATTAGGGTCCCCATTCTCATATTCATTAGCTCATCATAACCACCTTGGCTTCTCTAGGACTTTTGTCTCTGGTCTAGCATTTACCCAAAATCTGTGTGTGTGTGTGTGTGTTGTTTTGTTGTTGTTTTTGGTCCTTCATTTTCAAGCACTCTAAGTGCTCCATAATGCCTGCTTCAGTTGTCATTATGGCAATTAGAACAAATTATTCTCATCCATCCATTCCACCAGGAAAGTCTTCGCATGAATGGTATAGATATGCCCCTAACTCACCAACAGGTTTGAGGCTTCTTGGTTATCCTCAACCTGATTTAGCCTGTCTGCTAAGATGGTTTACCAGTATATTGTATAGCTCCTTTATGGAAGATTTATGAAATGATATAAATTAGAACTGCCCAAAACAAGAAGATATGAATGGATTGTGATCTACCCTAGTAAAGGGAATACTTGCATTGATGACATCATGGATTCCTTTTAATTATAAAAATAATTTGGAGGAAGAATAAAGAATGGATGAGAGACTAGAGGCAGACCTGCACTATAGTCAATCCAACTAAGTTAAACAATCAAACTTAGAGACAAGCATGTAGCCATGTTAAAAAAAAAAAGGATCATCTACAAAGGTGTCCACATTCTTCTGTTCAGTAGAATCTCAAGTCCTTCCCTATCATATTTATATATACTCATTCTTCCCCTATCTTGTATTTGTACAGATTTGTCAATTAAACTCCGTTGTGACCAAGGGCACACATTTACAAGCTGACTGACTAGGTTCTATAGTCATGAAAAAATCAACTCTTTACTGTAAGTCTTTTTTTTATTTACATGAAGAGCTATATACCTTAATCTCTATTTAACTGTTGTATTAACCTACTATTAGGAGCATAATTCATATAAGAGAGAATGGGGGGGGGGATCAATATAGCAAAAGCACCAGAGTTAGACAAAAACTAATAGAAATGTGTATCCATGTCTAGAATTCAGCAGCAATCACTTTCAGAATCTGTTGTTTACTTTGTTCTGAAATATGAAAAGAAAGCTGGGTAGAAGTGAAGATTATTTTCAATCAAAGACGATGGACATTAGGCAGAATAACATGTCCATTTCTCTCTGAAGAGAGAACAATTAGAAAACATATTTCCTCATTTTCCTAGTTGAAGAAGCCCACCTTTACATTTTGGCCTGATATTTGTATCTCACTCATATGAGTTGTTTTTGTTGTTGAGTCATACCCAACTCTTTGTGACCCCTGTAGGGGTTTTATTGACAAAGATACTAGAGTGGAACTTCAAATGCCTTTATTTTGTTTTTGAAACTTCTTAGTTATAGTATATATGCTGTGGCTCATCCTCCCAAAGCCAGCCTGGCTGTATCTGCCTGTCAGTGCTCTAGGGTATCCTCAAGGATTTGTTGATGTCTCCACTGCCATCCTAGATCTTCCATCAGAAAATGAGTTTTAAAGTTTCACAACAGCAGGAATTTTCTATATAGACTAACAGTGAACTAACATAGGATTGATTTCTAGGAAAGATAACATGTATATATGTATATGCTTTATTTAAATTCTGTAATCTCATCAATATCTCATAGCATGGAGGTAAAATTGGGTTCTTAAAGGTTATGCCAGTGGAGTACCACCTCTGCTCCAGAATAAATCTGCTTTCTCAGGACCAGTCTAGCTAAGTAAGCTTCTTGAAGACAGGGACCATTTTTATTTTTTACTTTGTATCTCCTATTACAATGCCTGGCCTATGGTGGGCATTTAATGAATGCTGTTGTAGAATGGATGAATGAAAGGCTCATCATTTGGTGATGAATTCTTTGGTCATGGCAACTCATGAAACAAAGAAAAGCATTAATTGGCTCTCACTTCTATGTGGCCTTCTTTTGATTCTGCAATGATCATATTATAGTGGAAGAAGGGGCAGTTTGGTGCTAAGAATCATATAGCTTTAAGACCATCAATAAACTCTTATGCAAGATCTTTGTCTGATAACCAAAATATGGACACACTAGTAGAGTGATTAAATCATATAAATCTTGGCTCTAGAGTCAAAAGACCTAGGTTCAAATGTACATAAAGCCTACACACTGGGGCATAACACATTATTCTCAGTAGGCCTATTCTCAGTAGACCTCTTCCTCATTGGGCTTCCAACCTTATCCTTCCATCAAAACTGCTCTTTCCAAAGTTATTAATGGTCTGTTAGTTGCCAAATCCTATGACCTCTTCTCTATCCTCATCATCTTTGACTTCTCTGCAACTTTTGACACTGTTGATCACTTTATCCTTCTTGATATCTCTCTTGTCTCTAGGTTTTTAAGACATCACTTTCTCCTGGCTCTCCTATCTATCTGACTACTCCTTCTCTGACTGCTTTGCTGGATCCTCTTCCCAATCATTCCTTCTATCCATTGATTTCCCTCTAGGTTCTGTTCTGGGCCTTCTTCTCCTCTCCTACTCTATTATTTTACTTTGTGATCTCATCAGCTCCCATGGATTTAATTACTATCTTTATGCTGATGATTCTCAAATTTACCTATCCTGCCCCAATCTCTCTGCTGACTTCCAGTCTCACATCTCTAACTGCCTTTCAGACCTCTCAAACTGAATGTCCAGTAGATATTTAAATTCAATATGTTTAAAATTGAAATTATTTCCCTCTAAACTCTCCCTACCTCCTACCTTCCCCATCACTATAATAGGCAACACCACCCTCCTAGTCCCTCCTAGGAGTTATTCCCAACTCTTTACTATCTCTCACCCTACCCCCATCCAAGCTGTTGTCAAGACCTGTGGATTTTACCTTTCTAACATCTCTTAAATATACCACCTTCCCTTCTCTGACACTGTCACCATTCTAGTACAGGCCCTTATCACCTCACACCTAGACCATTATAATAGCCTATGTAACAACAATGTTACTTGCAGCTACTGTGGAGGTGTAAGGCCAATAACACCAGCATACACGAGGGCTGCCAGCACAGGTTCTTTGATCTGCTTTCCTAAATGAAAGCAACTTTAAGGTGTTAACAATCTTACTTTAATTAAACATATGTATACCATTCACATAGTTCAGGGGGAAAAGTCAGCACACTGAACTTCAGAGCAAATACAAATAGAAATTACAAACAGAGAAAATAACACAAATCAATAGATAGGCTTCTAATGTGTGACCATAGAAATACATACATAGTTACCAGAGAGAGAAACATCAACAGCTGAGTTTTCAAAGCCAGAGGGCTCCTTAATGGCTACCCAGTCTCATCTGGCTAAATCACACAAACACTCTTCCCATGTGTGAGCCCCCAAAGCAAAATGCTAACCTCAGAGTATATATACACTTCTTCAGGGTCAGCCCACAGAGGGCATCACATCCACGTGACTCAAATTCATGTGACTTAGGCTTTCTTGTGATTTAAGGAGGTCATCAAAGACTCTTGATTCAATCAAAGCCTCAATCAAAGTCACTTGATTGCCTTAGTGCTGAGAAGCCGAAAGAAAAAACAGCAAAAAGTCCCGCTTTGCTTGCCATTACAGTCTGCTTGTGGGTCTGCCTCCCTGAAGTTTCTCCACGCTCCAATCCATCCTCAATTTAGCTACCAAAGTAATTTTCCTGAAGTGCAAGTCCAAACATATCTTTCTCTCTCTCTCCCTCTCTTCTCTCTGTGATCTTGGAATTGGGCTCCAAACACAAGCACCCAAGCACCCCATCAGTATGACCTAGTCTCTCACTTGCTTTTGATTGATCCAAGGAGCTACACAGACCCTGTTCATAGTTGGTTCTGAGTATTTGACTCAGGTTAAAAGTGTTCTCATCTAGTCAAGACAAAGGAGTCAAATATCTTTACATATTTATATTATGGATGGATGGATAACTACACAATTTGTGACAACCCAGTGCTTCTATTTATAGTGTATGTATTTGTTTGTTGGGGGGAAGGAGAGGAACTAAAATGGGAGGAATTAATAAACTAACTTTAGCATCCATGTAAGTGTATATATACATGTACACATATAAATGTGCAATATAGTTATATATGCATACATGTACATAAATATATGTAGAAATATAACTTCATGCATATACATATAAATAATGTACACATATATGAAATGAAGCATAAATTAAGTAATCCACCCTTTTTAAGAGAAAATAGTACTACTGTTCCTTCCAAACATAGTTTAGTTACAGCCCAAAATTTTAAGCATGTATTAAAATATTGGAGGGGCCCAGTCTGTGGGATTCAATCATATTATAGATACACCTAGAGCCCAACTAAAGGTTAGAATTAGGTCCTTTGACTGTAAAGTCAAAGTGTTTTCCCCTGTCTCTCTCAGGATGAATGTACCTCTAATGACTGCATATAAGAAATTCTACCTGTTCTTCAGCCAGTGATAATTAACAAATATTTCAAAGAAACCAGTGCAAAATTTGTGAAAAATTGAATCAATTCATCTTTTCTAATACTACTCACAAAAATCAAGTAAGTTCTCAAGAATTTCTGGGACCAAACCAAGAACAGCATTACTGGGTTTTTTTGTTTGTTTGTTCATTTGTTTAGTTGGTTGGTTTATTGGTTGGCTTAGGTTTGGGAGCTTTTTTATTGGTGGTTTATTTTGCTAATACACATAGGAAACTTTTTGTAACAATCTTTGAGTTGCTGGAGAGAAGAGGGGCTGTAGCGTACTCGGGAAAATTTAGTAACTTTCGAGCTGGTGTCCTCAAATCCAGTGTTTTCAGAGACAGAACTTGACCTATTAACACCTGAGTCCAAGGCTAGCACTCTAGCCAATACAGCTATGTTTGCCATTCATAGAACTACCACATTGGTGTGAATGTAGGCCTCACCTGAATGTATTTCGAGCCCCTAAAATTAAACGTCTTTGAAAGGGGGCGAAATGTAGAATCCCCTGAAAAAGTTAGATGAAATTACTATGCTTAAAACCCTAATCTATTTGAGAGAAGCCTTTGCTCTCTCAAAATAAATAAGCTTCTACACCCAAAATGTAAGGCATCAGAAGACATCAAAAGGAATCCATTAAAGTGGGGAAATTTAGAAAAACAAACGTGGAGAGCCGGTTTTTCCTTACTTAGGAGAATAGATTGCTCTCACTTACCCCCTCCCTCAATTCCATCTTCCATTCATTGGGTCTTTCTTTCACACAGCTGCAAGGCTCACTACAGTCATTACTCCTTGGGACCGACCCCGCCCCCTTCCGGGTCACTTCTTCCTGGTCCACTTTTCCTCTTTCTATGACCAGTTCCACAGAACTACCTCTGCAGCATAGAGCAACAGCTCCATGCCTTTTATGTTGGAGCGGGAAGCAGAGCCCCAGCCTCAAATCAAAAGCAAACTTTTGGGGGCGAAGAAAATTACTGGTTCTTCCCATACGCTCTTCCTTCCACTACGTTCATTCGTAGAATTTGGGAATGTAGAAGAGGAAGGAAGGAGAGTTCATGAGCTTTCTCTTAGAAACTCCAGACAGAGATGCTGGCAGTCCCTCACAGAAGATGCAAGGGGATAAACATGCGAAACCCTTAGAGCAATGGTTCTGATCTAGCACTGTTTAAGACACAGTATCTTTTCCGTTTTCATCTCAGGAGAGGCGGGAGGCTTGCGCATGCGCGTGAGCATAGGCTTGAAGATGTGAATTCCACACAATTCTCGGTAGACTGGCGCATGCATTTACAAGTAATTCATGTCACTCCGCCGAAACTCGGCACACCCTTTGAGAACCTCTGTCTTGTATCAGCAGCAGTGCCGTGAAATTGGGGTAGGAATCTGCGTAATGTGTGGTGGGGAAGTTCGTTATTGTGCTTTGGGACACTCAGAAAGAGGAATAACGCGTTTCTAAAGTACTAATAACGCACAATTAATGGCTACACTTTGGCTCTGAACAAGCCAGAGATGGGGTGGGGAAGAAGTGCGGCCTAGACACACAGTACGTAGTTTATAATCACCCTGAAAGACGGTTTTTTTACGCTGCTCTAACCTTCATCCTATGGAGAACGGTGGGGAAAAACAGACAACTGTCTGGTTCTTCAGTCTGAGAAAGCAAGTCACTTAAGGAGAAAACGAAGCTAATTAGTTCCAGCAAGGAAATAGTAGGGTGGAGCCGACTGCTACCTACTGTATATAGAAGCCCCAGTGGCCTAATGGATAAGGCATTGGCCTCCTAAGCCAGGGATTGTGGGTTCAAGTCCCATCTGGGGTGGGTAATTTTTGACTAGAACAAAGATACCCAGATTTAAAATGTGCTCTCAGTCTACAGCGAAAAATTAAAACTGCCCCCAGCTGAATGAACTCTTCCTGAAAAAGTAAGGGATTTCTGGTAACTCTCTGGACTAGAACTAGGCGTGTTACGTTGTGAAATAATAGTACCATATACAAAATAAGTTAGCCTGACAAATGAGAGCGAATCCTGAAAGGTAGGTCAAGGCAGACTGACGATTGATGTTTTGGTATGGCCAGCATATCAGCCCATAGGGCCTCATTAGATGCCTGCCTGAGCTCCAAGATAAAATTTTCGAAGCAGCCCAACAGAAAAAAGCTTTCAGTAAATTTCCAGAAATGTGGAGGGTAACCTAGGCACTGGTGGGTCCCAATAAATGTGAGGCCACGAAGGCTCTTTTGTCTGGACCAACCACGCGCCCCAGAGATGTAGGTCCTGAAGTGACATGGGGAGATTGGCAAGCTGGCCAGTGATGTGTTATGATAGATGTATTAGAACTAACCAAGGGTGATCTTCCGTTTCCATTTATTTCCTGAGCCATTTTGTTTTCTCTCATAGGAAGGCTTTCAGTCACTGGAGAGAGTTATTCTCAGTTTCATTAGGGAGCTGGGTCTGCTGCTATTGGAATGAAGTAACCAGGTAGTGTGTCCCCTCCAATGGCTCCTAAAGCCACTAGGGCTTGAAGAAGAATTAGCCAATGTCGTTTTGTTCCCCTAGGCATAAATAGAGCTAAAAGCAAAGCACCTAAAAGAATACAAGCAAGATCCACTCAGGATCTTCAGCTCCAAGCAGGAAATGTCTAGGGTGGAAGAAAAGGAGGGGGGGGGGGGGGGGGGAGAAGATCACTACAGACCTAGCTGGGCAATTTGCCTGCAGAACAAAGGATTATAGTCATGGACCTTAAGATAACTAAGAGTAATCACTCCAAAAAGCTCCAGAGGGGAAAAAAAAAAACCCAACTCTACTGGGGTGGAAAACGCTCCTGGGGCTGATCTCATACTGTAAACCAGAGGCTACATTGGGGTAAGCTAGAAATCACTGCTGTAATCTAGGCCAAAGGATGATAGCAGGGGTAAGGAACTTCTAGTTTGGATTCAGTCAAAGGGCCTCATTTGAGGACCTAGAGAGCCACATGTGGCCCCGAGGCCACAGTTTCCCTACTCCTAGCACTAGCCTATTGGCAGGAAATAGAGCTAGTAGCAGCAATTCTAAAGCCAGTTTAGATTGAGCGCATCTTCCCGTCTTGGCTTCCTTCAAGTCCCGGTTAAAATCTCACCTCCTCTATGATTCTAGTGGCTTGGCTCTGTTGATTGTTTCCTGTTTATCCTGTATATAGTTTGTACATATCGGTTCACTTGTTGTCTCTCCCATTTAGAATGTAAGCTACTGGAGAGCAGAGACTGTCTTTTGCCTTCTTTGTATCTCTAGAGTTTAGCACAGTGCCTGGAACTGGGTAGGCGCTTAATAAATGTTTACTCAATGACTGGAGAAATCATAGAATCACACTGAGAAAGAATCTCCAATCCTTGTAGTTCTGCTTTTGACCAAGCATACTCCCTGAAATAGACCCAAATAAACACCCAGCTTTGGCTCAAAGAATGGTAAAGTAGAGAAGGCATTCGTTACATTTTGACCTACTACCACATGCTGTTGTAGAGGTTTTATTCATGTTTTTAACAAATCTCTATCCATAACAAGCCTAAACTCATATACAAGTAGTAGGTCTTCTAAGGTATGTATGTTGATTTTCTTGCTTGTTCATGTCAAAATTAACTCACCCCAGATGGGACCTGAACCCACAATCCCTGGCTTAGGAGGCCAATGCCTTATCCATTAGGCCACTAGGACTTTGGTCACAAGAGACTGCCACATGCTGTTGCAGAGGTTTTATTCACGTTTTTAACAAATCTTTACCCATAGTAAGCCTAAAGCTTAAATTAATATACAAGTAGTAGGTCTTCTAAGGTATGTATGCTGATTTTCTTGCTTGTTCATGTCAAAATTAACTCACCCCAGATGGGACTTGAACCCACAATCCCTGGCTTAGGAGGCCAATGCCTTATCCATTAGGCCACTGGGGCTTTGGTTACCTTGTGTGATGTAGTATTCAGTTCAAGTCTGTTATCTCCTTTTTAGTTCCATCTAGTTTTGTTTTCCATGTATTAGAGGATTCAAAAATAACAGAAATCTTCTAATCTTATTCCCTCCTTTTGTAGTTTAAGAAACTTAAGCCTAAAAGAAGGAATTTATGCAATATCCCATAAGTAGTAAGGAGCAGAACTAGGGGGAAAAAAATATATATATACATATATATATGTATATATATATATGTTCTGTGATCCATGTAAACTGTGGCAAAGCCGTTTGAGCGACCGCCCCAGTGGCCTAATGGATAAGGCACTGGCCTCCTAAGCCAGGGATTGTGGGTTCGAGTCCCACCTGGGGTAATAAATTTTGAGAGGTGTGTGACCACCAAATTACAGTGGATAATGTACAGAGAGTATTGAGCAAGTCACTATAAGCTCTGTTACAGATTTGCTCATTTGTAAAATGAGCTAAGAACTTGGTTAAGTCCGCTGCTAATTATGATTTCATGATTAAGTGACTTGCAAATGAAAGCAAATAGTAGTTGTCAGGGACACTTTTTTGTTTTAGAATTTTTATCTGTTCTTATTTGGGGCTTGATGAATATCAATATACATGAATATTTCCGTATACAAAGACCAAAAAAAGAGGATCGAATATGACGCCGCAAATCTGTTGCGTCCAATTTGTGTGTGTTCTTTTAAGTATGTAATGAATTCAGCACATTCGCTTCAAAGCTGTGCTGCCTGTCTTTGTTCCCCTCTGAATTTCCTTCGGTTTCCTTCTGGATGTGTGGATGTGTGTTTGTTTAATGCTTCAATGATACGTCTGAGATGGCGGATTGTGAGGTTGGAGCTAGCGTGTCCCCGCGGCTTTCCTGGGAGCCGAACTATGTCTCTCCGGCCACTTTGAATAGGGAACGTAGCGCCGAATCACTGAAAAGAAAGCTCTAGAGGTTTAAAATCTAATTAGAACTACCCGGGATGCGCAGAAAAACTCGATACCTTAGAAGAGGTGGAAGCAGTGTAACAGAAAGTCGAATAAAAGAGATATGTGAAGAAGGCTATGGGGTTACGCTTATCACTTTCACATCCAGAACGTTTTCGTCGTTCTCTCGCATCTCACTGGTTACCTTTCGCATCTAAATTGGAAATCTCCATTTCTGAAAGAACTCACTCTACAGAAGTCTAAAATAAGCAAACCGATGATCAGAAGAGTAGCAGCTGCAAAGAACTCCAAAATGCTGCGAACTCTTTCTGAGGCTGATGAGCAGCTATTTTGAAAACTATAATCTGAACTACAATCAATTGATACAGTTGTTTAAACGCGTTGGTAATTATAATGGCCTTGTCCTTTGATCTTGCAAAATTTCTGTTTCCAAGCACCTTTAAGAAGACCATTTCCCAAACAAGACGATTATGAGACACTGCAGGCTTTGTAACATTTGCTACTCAGACAGAGGATATTTCTTAGTTACTGTATATAAGTAAAATACATTACTATTCTTCTAGTTGCCCATTTTGATACATCTTATTCTTTGGAGGTCAGCTATCCCTGTTACAATAACAAATTAGACTTCATTCTTTATTCTATAAAATATAAATAAAATCTTGTAATGAACATTTTTTAATTAAAAAAAATAAATTAACCCTTTCCTCTTTTTTTTGCATCACTATCACTAGCCTCCCTCATTTTTACTAGTTTGAAAACGAAAAACAAACACCTCTATTGTAACAAATAGAGTGAAATAAAACATATCTACACATTAGCCACCACAAAAAAATGTCTGTCTCGTTCTTCAGGGAGATCTGATTTCTGTCCCTCACTTCTCTGTCAGGAAAACATGCTTCGTCATGGATACTATCCTATCTAATCCTGAATAGACATTGCTTTGATCAGAGTTCTTAAGTCTTTCGCAGTTCTTTTTCTTTAAAATGCTATAGCCATTGTATAAATATTCCTCTGGTTCTGCTCACTTCACTCTGCATCAGTTCATATACTTTCCAAAATTTCTCTGTATCTACCTCTTTTCTCATTTCTTATGGCACAATGATATTCCAATATATTCACATATCATAATTTGTTCAGTTATGTCTCAATTAATAGGGATCACCTTAGTTTCCAATTCTTTGCCACATAAAAAGTTGTTGCTACAAATATTTTTGTAGGTGTAGATCCTTTCTCTATTTCTTTGACCTTTTGGGGTGTATGTATAGTTTAGTGACATTGAGGGCATAGTTAAAATTGTTTTCTAGACTAGATGAACCAATTCACAGACTCAATCAACAATGCATCAGTGTGACTGCTCTTCCAATGTGATGGGTGTGAGAGTGTTGTTTTAATTTTCATTTCTCCTACTGTTACCAATTTGGGGTATTTTTAATGTGGTTGTTGATAGCCTGAAGCTCTTTTAAGCACTGGTGAGCTCCAATTTACTAGATCTATATCTATAGATATGCATTTATATGCACAGGAATATAACATACATATGTAATGTGTGCCATGTGTGTACGTGTGTGCCATCTATACGTTATATGTCTTGTATGTACATATAGTAGTTGGTTGCATTCTACCTTCTCTAGGACAGGGAATATTTTTGCCTTTCTTCTTATTCCCAGGGTTTAGCACACTGTAATAGCAATTTAGGTTTGAAGATCTTTCCCACCCATTAATAGGCCTTGTGACCTGCTTATATCACAGGAAGCCTAAGTCACATGTGGTGGAAGGAGCTTCCTGACAGGAAAAGGAAGTTATGTCGCAGGAAATGGAGAGAGAGAGAGAGAGAGAGAGAGATTGAAAACTGTTATGGCTGTTATTGTGACTGTTAGAGCTGAGGTAATGAAAGTTGACCTCTGATAGCTGAACATACTGTGACACCTCTACTGTGAGTTTGTTTTGGGGAAGACCCCAGCAGGTGGTCTGAGAGGTTTTGGGATGGCGAGGCTCCATGTTGCAATATTATGTATCAGATGCTTCACTGCTATGATAAATTGGGTAAATGGCTTGTGGGATATGGTTCTCTGGTATCTGAATAAATGGTTTACTTTTTCTACCTTCTATGTGGACAGTCTCATATACTTTGCAATACAGAACCACATAGGCATTTTGACAATTATCATCTACATTGTTATTATTGCCTTACTGATACACACACTAGCATATAAGTTTTAATTCCAATGCTGCTGCTGGTATTGTTGTATATATGATATTGTAACAGCAAGGCAATAAATACAACATCAACGATAATCGTGAATATACCTATGTAATTCTGTATCACAAAGTATGAAAGACTCTCAATATAGAAGGCAGAAGAAGTAAAACATTTATTCAGACACCAGAGAACCATATCCCATAACCAAATGTTCAGCTCCCACAACCAGCGAGCCCACTTTATCATAACAGCAGGGAACTTAAAACACAATATGACAGCATGGAGCCTTACCATCCCAAAACCTCTCCAACCCCCTGCTGGGATCTTCCCACAAAACTCACAGTACAGCTATCACAGGTCAGCTGTCTTACCTCAACTCTAACTATCATGACTGCCATGACAGGCATAATGGCTCTCTCAGTATTTCTTGTGACACAACTTCCTTTATTTCTCAGGAAACTCCTCCTACCACATGTGACTTAGGCTTCCTGTGATGTAAGCAGGTCACATGGCCTATTAATGAGTGGGAAAGATCTTCAAATCTAAATTGCTATTACAGATATCTATGCATAAATCTTCAGCTAAATACCATCCAAGAAAGAGAATATCAGTCCAAACATATGACAGCTTTTACCCTATAATATATAACCTGAATGGTAAGTATCATTCTAACACTAAAGGATTGGTCTACTTGTTATTTTACTGTGAGATCATTTTAATAATAACAATTATTTTCCATTATCAGGTGAGCTTATGTTTTTCTGGGTCCCCAATAAATGCTTTTGGTATTTGAACCAGGGTCCACTTTTTATTTTATCAGAAATCTAAATAAGAAAGTGAGGCAATAGATAGAACACTGGGCCTCCAATCAGGAAGACCTAAGCTCAAATCTGACCTCAAATGCTTATTAGCTGTGTGACCCTGGGCAAATCACTTAACCCCATTTGCCTCCATTTCTTCATCTGTAAAATGAGCTGTAGAAGAAAATGGGAAACCACTTCAGTGTCTTTGCCAAGAGAACCCCAAATGGGG
This sequence comes from Phalanger gymnotis, assembly GCA_028646595.1. NCBI lineage: Eukaryota > Metazoa > Chordata > Mammalia > Diprotodontia > Phalangeridae > Phalanger > Phalanger gymnotis. The sequence continues at coordinate 731,976,511 of CM053622.1, read as the reverse complement.
TCATGAAGAGTCAGACACAACAACAAAATAACATTTAACTAAACAAGACAAAGGTGAAATTAAGAAGACATCATCCATGCCAAACAACTATATCTTCCTTGTTTCTCTCACCTAAGTGCTCTCCATTATGGCTTCTGTCCTCCGGTTCATGGATATCCATTCAGGAATATGTCTACTATTCTACTAGAATATACTGTGTTATTCCTCCCACCCTTCCCACCACTTCTTCTATTAAGTCTGCTTTTTGTAACTGTAAAGGAGACTGGTACTTTTTGCTGCAACAACAAGAATGCAGAACAAAGGTCCCAGTGAAACCAATCTCCTTCCAGTAATGCTAAATGTCTCCTTGAGATTCCAGAGCTTCGAGGAAATCTCCAAAGCTCATGAGCTAGCTCCTGGGGGACGCAATAGGAATGTAAAAGAACCAATGAAAAGTAATATACAAGTTTATCTCTACTCTCAAGAAGACTCAGTAGAGAATTACAGAGCATAATTGGTAGGGAAGGGAGTGAGGAATAGTCCTCATGCTGAGGCATGGAAGATTTGAATGAAACTTATTCTTCCTGACCTTACTGGAAGTAAGGACTGGGAAGCTTTTGTTAGGGATTATGTGGGAGAGGACAAGTAGGATGGGTCTTGACAGTTACCGAAGAGGTCCTTTTATGTGCCAGCCTGGTACTATTAACTTGACTAACAAGGAAATTTAAAATGTACTGATGATCCCTTAAGCCTTGTTGACCCAACTCAGCTTCCCCCCAAAAGAGCAATAACACCTCCCCTTGAAGAAGATGGATGATAGCTGATGATAGCACCTGCAGATAGCAGCAGCAGCAGCTTGGTGAAAAGCATCAAACATCTGCTTTGTAGGCAGAGGGAACTATCAGCTATAGAAACTGAATTGCAGACAATGAAACAGCAGCTATGGAAGATAAGATGGGTGGCACCATTAAGACAATCTCTGGAACCAAACCAAGGAAGCTGCAAGAGGCAGGGACAAGAGACTCAGAGGCACAGATGATTGTTGGGAGGTGGAACTGGGAGAGGCACTTGTTTCAACAATCTGGCTAGCAGCTGTTGTGGGGGTAAAAGACCAACACAAGCCCAACAACAAGAACACTACCAGCACGCTGCAAAAGCATAGGTTCTTTTGATCTGCTTTAGTAAGGAAAGCAATGTAAAGGGGTTGACAAGCTTACTTTAATTCAGCATACAAATATCATTCACTTAGTTCAAGGGAAAAGAGCAGCACGCTGAACTTCAGAGCAAAATACAAAGTACAAACATCGACAGACAGACCTTGTCTGATTCAAATCCCAATACATAGTTACCAGAGTTTAACAAAGTCTCAGCATCCAAGTTACAAGCTGGAGGTTACAGCTGCCCGGAGTCTCCACACCACCAAGAAGGAGAGCCCTAAACAAGTTATAAACATCGACAGACAGACCAAATACAGATTCATAGTTACCAACATCTAGGTTCAGCCCGGGAGCTCATAATGAGGGCTGGTCCAGAGTCACTCGAGCCACAATTGCTGTGGGTAAGAGCTCCAAAGAAGAGAAAGCCAACCCCTGGTTTTATATCTTTTTCAAGGTCAGGGGTGAGTCACACATGCAACTCACCCACGTGACCTAGAATTGTCACAAAGAGGCGACTTAAACCCACGTGGTCTAAAAGCCTCTGCTGTCCCAGACATGTCACTCAAACTCATGTGTAAACTAGGCCCTCCCCTGAGGCAAGGAGACACCAAGGACACCCAAATCTAATCAAGGAAACAAAGGCCAAACTCTTCAAGGGCACTTGGTTGAACTAAGTGCTAAGAGCCCATTTTGCTTACCAACACAGCACTGCAGCTTTGATCCAACTTTTTCTCATTTAGAAGCATGAGTTTTCTGGGAGAAGATTCTCTTCCTTACTGTCATGGGAATCTGGAAGAAATTGATTATGTAGCTAAGAATGATTATTCTACTTGATTTTTCTTTGTTACTTTATTATTCTGTATTTATTAGATGTTTTGCTATTTTTATTTGTAGTTCCTGCCTGATATTAATATGCTCTTCAAATTCTAGTTCTTTGTCTCATCTACTAAGCCTTTTGGAAATTTTTAGCCTGTATTCACCACTTCATGTTAAAAAATTTAATTCACTTAATCTGTTATCCATATCCTGTACATTAGTATATAGATAATGGAGATCATAAAAATTATTTCCATCCTCTTCTCTGTTATTTTATCTTATAAATACTAGGCACCATTATTATTTCTATGATGTAATTTGTGTTCCTCCATGATATGTGGCTTCACATGGTTAAAGGGCCATTAGTGTAGAATATTGCATAGATTTTCAAGTGATTATTTTTGATGTATTGATGGGTTTGCTGATTATTGTTTCTCCTCCTCCTTTCCTTAAAAAATTCTTTGGAGAAATTTATGCAGTACAAAAGCAAAATATATCAATATTATATTTTATTTTTTAAAAAGATACATTCTTGTCCCTTGTCAACAGCCTATCACTCATACTTTAAACTGAGTCAGAAAATCAATTTCTCAAAACAGTTTATAGTCATATGAAAAAATGCTCTACATCATTATTGATTAGAGAAATGCAAATTAAAACAACCTCGAGAAATCATTTTATACCAAAAATGATTGAAAGGGAAAATGGCAAATGTTGGAAAAATTGGAACACTGATTCATTACGTGCAATTGTGAACTGATCCAACCATTTTGGAGAGCAATCTGGAATTATGCCCAAAGAATTATTAATTTATCTATCTCCTTTGACCTAGCAATACTATGCCTGTTTCCAGAGATGATAAAGAGAAAAGGAAAAGAACCTATATATTCTAAAATGTTTATGGCAGCTTTCTTTGTGATGGTAAAATTGCAGGGATGCCCATCAATTGGGTGTATTGATAATTATGGTGGGATTTTTTTTTTTTTACTGTTTTCCCTTTTGGAGCACTGAAGTAATCAAGCGTCTTTGTTTCTTTGATTAAATCTGGGAGTCTTTGATGACCTGGTTAAGAAACAAGAAAGCCTAGTTCACATAGGTTTGAGTTGCATGGCTGTGATGCCCTTTGTAAAGAGTATGTAAATTTCAGAGATTAGCATTTTGTTGGGGGCTCTCACTCACTGGAAGAGTGTTGTGTGATTTGACAACAAGACTGTGGGTAGCTATTGTTAAGGAGCACCCCTCCCTTCTCCCCAAGCATAGAAAACCCAGATGTTGGTGCTTCCTGGCAACTATGTACTGAGATGTTGGACAGAAAGCTAGAAGCCTGTCTACTGGCTTGTATTATTTGATTTGTTGATATTTTCGGTGGTAATTTCTGTTTGTATTTGCTCTGAAGTTCAAGGTCCTGGCTTTTCCCGCTGAACTAAGTGAATGATATATGTATGTTTGATTAAAATGAGATTGTTACTCCCTTAACATTGCTTTCCTTAGAAAAGCAGATCAAAGAACCTGTGCGGCAGCTCTTCTGTGTGCTGGTGTTGTTGGTCTTAAACAGCCACAGCAGTTGATAGCAACATTGTTACAGCTATCTTCATTCAGAGAAAGAACTGATAAATAGAAGTATGCATAGAATAATTTTATATATGCACATATATGTGTATATATGCATATGTGTCTGTATATACATACACATACATATACATGTATGTTTGTTCTAATTGTAGCCATCTCTAGAGCAGGGTGGGGGGGGAGAGAAAAAGAAATTTACATCATAACTTCTTTATGTATTTAAAAGGAATAGCAAGTTGCACATTAACAGATTTTCAGTTTCATGTGCAATCGTCTTTTTTGTTATATTGTTGTGGAAATGCTTATTTTACTCCATAAATTAAAAAGAAAAAAGGAAAAAAGAAAATCACTTACTGTCTTTTACCATCATTTATATAGACAACTGTTTGCTTCCAAAATCAAAACTAGATAGATAGATAGATAGATAGATAGATAGATAGATAGATAGATAGAGATAGATAGACAATGTGGAGATATGTAGAGGCTACATGCTAAGGATGCCAAGATGACTATATAGAAGAAGATGGTAGGACCAACTCTTTATCTGGATCTCTCATTTAGACATACTACTTTTCATAATTAGTATATAGAAAATCTTAAATAAATACTCTGCTTTTATTATCAATGTGCAGCATATTGAACAAACTTTTATCCAACCTAAATACAATGTTAATGCTTGAGTCACAATTTTGAGGGCAATGTAGAATGTTAATTTTTAAAAAGTAAATGATAAAAATCTTGCTGCAAGAGCACACCATCGTTTGGAACCCTTAGGCACAGTATTTGCATTTGATACATCTCCTGCCTCTGAAGCTGTCATTTATAAATTACTGAGACAGTCAATGTTCTACTGGATTTCTCCAATTTGTTTGACATAATTAAATACCTTAGAGGAAAACTTCATTTCCTCACTTTGGGATTACAAATTAAATCTTAGAGGATGATTAATTGCTAAAAGGTAATCCAAGGCATTGACAAAACTGAGAAGGCAGTCTCAAGCCAAGTTTACTTGAACATGGTTGGGGCTAAAAACTCAAATACTGGGTGACTCCCTTTCTGAATAGGCTTACCTTAACACTGCAAGTAGAAGAGCTATTGTTCTCAGGGCTCTGCTTACGTGAATGTGAATTAGCCACACCAAATTTTCTGGTTAATCTGATTCAACTATGCATGTCAGCACATAGCCAAAGATATCTCATTTATATATCTCTCTATACTTAATAAATGCTCTTTCATTCATGTTGTCTCCCCTAAATGCCATCATCTGTATTGCAGATTACATAAAGGTCTTCAGTGAGGACTGTGGCTCTTGAGCAAGGCTAAATACCTGAGTAGAACCACTGTGTTTTGAAGTTGGGGGGGGGGGATGTGAAATATTCTGACTAAAATCATGAGAGAAAGGAGAAAGCTAGGTTTAGAAAGTAGAATAGGCTAGAGATAGGAAAAAGTACCTAAAATCTGAATAGGAAGGCACTCCATCAGCTAGTGGCAATAGATTTCTAAACAGAAATGGAATCACAAGCATAGAAAAAGGACTTGCCTGGAGAGTTTCAGGTTGGTTGGAGAGAACAGAGGAGGAAGGCAACAAGTGAGGTTAAGTTTATTATATATGCATTAAGTGAAATTGAAGCTATGAGTCCTGTAATTCTGCTTGGGAACACTGATTTTTCATAAAACAAGTTATTAGAAAGCATGCCATTGGGCTGGTTCAAAAACACAACTATGAGAGGTCTGAGCACATAGATTAGCACTTTCCACCCTTAGGTTTATTCTCAGTTGACAAATCTAGAGTAATCAATTGATGTTTAGTAAATTTTATCCATTGATATTTGTAAAGTAGTAGTGATGGTGGTGGTAGTGGTAGGAGGAGGAGGAGCAGCAGCAGCAATTAGTAGTAGTGGTTGGTAGTTGTAGTACAAATAATAATAGCTAGCATTTTTTTAGCTTATCTCAAGTAATCTTTACAACTACCTGTGACTCTCATAACCAAATTGCTTTGTAATAAGCAACCTCTTAGACTCAGGTAAGAAATAGTTACCTGAGTGGTAGAATGGTATAAATATTAGTCAGATTAAAGAAACACATATGCCCATCAAGTACTGGTGGAATGGCTCACCTTGAGCAAACAAGCTGAAATTTTCCTCTTTGTCTTATGCTGGTTTATTGACATTAGCTCGAAAGTACATGTAAGGAAATAGTCCTTTAAACACGTTCTTCCAGCTCTAAATTAGTGACAAAGTGATTCGCCCCAAGGTCATACACCTAAGTGGAAAGAGTGGAGTTTCTACCAAGTGGAAGTACCAAGTTAGTAATCATTATCTTACTGAAAACAAATAAATCCTTTAACATAGTAACCCTGAACTTAAGCGTATTTGCATAAGACTCTCCTCTTTGGTAGAGAATGATTACTTGATGCTCCATGCCTAGGGGTTGTCTTGTTGAGAGAGCTTGGTAAAGGAGAGATTTTAGTACTTCTAGTTTCCGTAGAAGGCATGCAGCTCCAGGCTCTTTTCAGGAAGAGGTCTCTAGAGAGAAAGAAAGACTCCAGAAAGAAGCTGAAATGTAGAAGAGCATGTCCCTGTTCCTATGTTCCTTGTCCCTCCTTAGTGATTTAAGGGAATTTTTCCTGTGGTGAGATCAATGATTTTCTAAGTTCAATTGAGAAATCCCTCGCCTAGGAGCTAGGAGAAATGCATCTTCTTGAGTTCAAATGTGACCTTGGACACTTACTACCTGAGCGACCTTGGGGAAGTCGCTTCACCCTGTTTGCCTCAGGGTGTAAAAATGAGCTGGAGAAGGAAATGGCAAACTCCTTCAGTATCTCTGCCAAGAAAACCCCAAAACAAAGTAAGAGAGCTCGTTCACACCGTGTATTATCTGGTAAATTTTCATTTGTTTAACTTCTCCGATTCGGTTAGCTTAGATGAATGCTATTCACCATGTGTGCAGCTGACCCTTGGTGGGAAAGGAGTCAGATCTTCAGATACAGCTCGGAACCTTTCTTCCCCATTAAAGGGAAAACGACTAGGAATGCAGCCTGAACCCCAAAAGGAGAAGGGGAAAGAGAGGGAGAAGGAGGAGAGTAATGGAGGAGAAAACGAGGGAGGGGGAAGAAGAAAGGGAAGGAGGAGGATGGAGAAAGAGAGGAAGGGGAGGGAGGACGAAGAAAGAAAGTGAAAAGCGGAGGGCAGCAGGGCCCTGAGGCAGCCGGGAAGGTTGAGAAGAGAAGGCGGGAAGTGAGGGGGCGGGGCGGGCTCCTGAGCTCTGCCCCTCCCCTTCCTCTTTCTTTCTCCCTGCTCCCTGCGGTCATTACCGCCATATACACCGACCTAGGTAAGTTTGGTTCTGCCCGCGGGGCCGCCAGGCCGGGCCGGGCCGGGCCGCGGGCTCCAGGCCCCGGGGTCTGACCCGAGCCGAGGCTCACCCCGGAAATCCGCCCCGGTGTCTGGAGGCCCGTGGCCGAGGGGCGGCCGCCTGGGGTGAATTGTCAGTAGAGATGAAGGAGATGACGGCCACTCCTGCCCCTCCCCGCCCTTGCAGACCCAATCTCTTTTCTATCTTGGGGACCCCCGCCTTGGGGAGCCCTTCTCAGATCTTGTTTCTCAGTGCATAAAATAAAATACAAAGGATTACAGGCGGAGACTATTCTGTCGAAATACAATCAGCAAAGTATTTAAAAACAAGTTGAAGGCCCCAGGTTGAGACCCCTTGGTTAGTGCCAAAGAGCTTTGGAGCTAGAGGGTGAACCGCGCTATTGGCCGCCAGCCCTGTCACGGAACAGAAGTAGGGGAGGGGCGAGAGGGGGCGGGAACACGTGGTCCAGGGTCTCCTCGGCGTGTTGGCCCGATCTGCAAAATCGCAGAAGTCCCCGAGGGAAGAAGGGTAACACAGAAACTAACTTTAGTGCCTTTGAATAAACGCGTGATGCCGTCGTTGGGGGCCCGAGATCAAAGAAAGAGGCGACCGCACTTTGGTTCTGTATGTAATAACCTTTGGAGCTGTACCCGTTCCTCCTAGAACGTCATCTCCGAGGGCAGGGGCGGCCCAGCTTTTGTTCCAAGTGCCACCGTTATTTATAAAACGAAATGATAACGTTGGAGATTTCTGCCAGAGGGTTGTAGTCAGTCCACAAGCATTGACCAAATGCTTACTTTGTGCCAGGCACGGTGCTCATGGCAGGAAATTAAAAGAAAAAGTTTGCTGGGTGTTTTTTTTTTTGAGTCCCTGCCTTCAGGGAGCCCACAGTCTGCTGAGGAAGACGAAGTGAAAACAACCATGTACAAACAAGATTTATACCAGGTAAATGGAAGATAGTCAAGAGAAGGCAAGGCCCTAAGCTTGAAGGAGAACTAGGAAAGACATCTTGCAGAAGGAGAGATCTTAGCTGGGATCAGAAGGAAGCCAGGAAGCAGAGGTGAGAAGAGAGTTCCTGGCATGGGGAAAACCAGTGAAAAGAGTCAAGAAATGTAGCCTCTTGTTACAGGAACATCAGGGAAGCCGATGTCACAGGATTAGAGAGAATATGGAAGAGAGAGTAAGGTGCAAGAAGACTGGAAAGGTAGGAAATGTCCAATGAAGGACTTTGAAAGCCAAAAAGGATTTTATATTTGATCCTGGAGGTAATAGGGAGTCACTGGAGTTTATTGAAACCCCAGGGAATGGAGGTGGGGTGACATAGTCAAATCTGTACTTTTGGAATATTGCTTTCATAGCCTAGTAGAGGATGGATGAGAATGAATGGATTTGTGGCCAGGAGACCAACCTTTTTATTGTAGCCTTTAACTTAAAACCGAGATAGGGAAGCGATGGAAAGAGTCTTATATTTAGAATCAGAGGAACTCAATTTGAATCCTGCCCCCCCCCTTTTTTTTTCTTTTTGAAAAAAAATTACCTATTTTTAATTTACAACATTCAGTTCCACAAGCTTTTGAGTTTTGATTTTTTTCCCCTTCCCAAGATGGTGTGCAATCTGATATAGGCTCTACATATACATTCATATTAAACATATTTTCCCATTAGTCATATTGTGAAGAAGAATTATAGCCAATGGAAGGAAACATGAGAAGGAAGAAACAAAACAAAACAAAAAAGAGAGAGAACAAAGAGTATGCTTTGATTTTCATTCAGACTCTGTAATTCTTTCTCTGAATGTGGATAGCATTTTCCATCATGAGCCTTTTGGAGTTGTCTTAGAACCTTGCATTGCTGAGAAGAGCCAAGTCTAACCGACTTAGTCATTACACAGTGTGGCTGTAACTGTGTACAATGTTCTCCTGGTTCTGCTCGCCTCACTCAGCATCAGTTCGTATAAGTCTTTCCAGGTTCAGGTATTTTTCCTGTTTAGGTATTTCTGAAAGCATCCTGCTCATCGTTTCTTGTAGCACAATAGTATTCTATTACATTCATATACCATAACTTGTTCAGCCACTCCCCAATTGATGCACATCCCTTTAATTTCCAATCTTGGCCACCACAAAAAGAGCTGCTATAAATATTTTTGTACATGTTGGTCCTTTTCCCATGTGCTCTGTCCTGGCACTGTTTGAGCCCCGATTTTCTTCCTTTGTCAAATGAGGAAGTTGGAAATAATCTCTAAGGTCCTTCCGACTTGAAATCTGTGATCCTTTGAAATTTGAATTATTCAGACATCATATTATCTAGAACTGGAAAGGTCCTGTTATATTCTATCTGGTTAGACTATATTTGTAGAATTGTGTTCATTTTAGGACATCACAGTTTTGGAAGGGCATTAATATACAGTACTTTCCTTTGGGCACTCTGCCAGGACACTAAGGACTACGGTGATAGAGTGACTTGCCCAAAGTCACAAAACTAATTAGTGACAAGGCCAGGACTGGAAACCAAGTCCATTTTATGAGATCATACCTCTATAGCTGGAAGGAATTACACAGGTCATCTAGTCCAGAGATGTCAACACAACTGCAGGAATCCTTATGTGTGTTTTAGTGGCCCGTTTCTGTTGGAGTTTGATCTAGGCCAATCTCCTTCACTTTCCAGAGAAAAAAGCAATATAGGAAGATTAAATGATTTGCCTAGTCACTGGTAGTAAGAAGGCAGAGAAAGGATGTCAACCAAGCTCCTTTGATTTCAGAACCAGTGTTTTTTTCTCTGTACCAATTTAGTGTTCTCTTTATCAGAGCCATTCTGCAGGAAGATTACTCTAGCAAGTTGTGCACCATTTGAGGGAAGTTCAAGAAATAAGTCCTGAGACAGATTAAGAAGCTATATCAATATGAGCTGATAAAATACCTAAATTAGTGTGGTAGTGGCGGTAGTGGGCAGATATGAGAGACATTTTTGAAGGAAGAATTAGCAAAATTTTGTGATTGATTTGACATGACAAGAGAATGTCTCACAGAGAGAGTTTTGAGCCTGAGTGCTTGAGAAAATGATTTGGGGGGATATTGATCTTAGCTATAGAAGGGTACAATGTCCAGTTAGAAATGCCTGTCAGACATTTGGAAATCTAAGAGTAGTGCTTAGGACAAATGGGATGAAAATAAAGTTGAGGGGTCATCTACAAAGAGTTGATAGCTGAAGCCATAGGAATTGTTGAGGTCATGAGAAAAGGAAAGAAATATGAGGGGAAAAAAACTTTGTGGAACACCTTTATTTATAGAGATGGAAGATGAGGAATCAGCAAAGGGGCTAGAGGTGAACTGGTAAGAGACCTAGGAAGAACAGTATACCTGTGTCACAGAAACCAAGGAAGGCATGCTGAATGGTGCCAAATGCTACCTAGAGGTCAGGAAAGATGAGGACTGAGATGAGGCCATTGGATAATATAGTCTTGAGGTGGTTAAGGCATGGCTTGGAGGATGAGTGATTAGGGAGGAAATAGTACTTTTTGGGAAAACTTTGGAGGGAAAAGGAAGAAAGAGGACCTCAAAGGGCAAGGGAGAGTTGTTGTTTTTCATGCTAAACCTATACATGATTATAGATCGAGAGAGAATTTAGTGTTGCTCTAGAACTACCCCATCATTTTATTGTTAGATTGGAACCAAATTTTGGGAGAGAGATAGAAAGCTTTTGAGCATGGTTATAAAGTAAGCCTTCTTTGAGGGAAATTAGGCTGCTTTGTGCAGAGCGGATTAGAAAAGTGGAGAAGTTGGGTTAGGGTAGGAGTTAAGTTAGTCGGGAGGGTGTTGTAGTAGCTAGGCATGAGATGAAGGCCTAGAAATGTCATTGAGACTTAAAAGAAAGAATTGATAGGATTTGATTTCTTACCTGTGGATGTCAAGGGAGGGAAGAGTCAAAAATGACTTAAATTTCCAGCCTAGGTACTATGAAAATACTAGTAGCTTTGACAGAAATAGGGAAGCCTGATTTGGAAGAAGATCAGGAGTTTAATTTTATATTTATATATGTTGATTTTTTAAGTGATATTTTAGTGGAAATATCTAGTAGGACATGTGAGATTAAAAAGTTGAGGAAAGAGGTCAGGAGGGATGGGAAGGGATGTGTTGTTCTGACGACATTTAAAACTAGAGTAGAAGGATAATGGAATATTACCAGATTATTCACCAGATTGGTGAAGGACATTCTGAAGAGAATGCTTTTTGCACAGGCAAAAAAAAAAACAAAACGAATGAATAATATGGGAGTACTATTTGATTAGAAGAAAGAGATGGTACAAAGGAATAAAAGTGGTGATGTTGACCTTGGATTTTCGTTTGGTGAGTGTATTTGTGTGTGTGTGTGTGAGAAAGAGAGAGAGAGAGAGAGATTAAAGAGTGTAGTGAAGTGGTTGGCCTTTTAGCTTCGTACTAGGTTGTAATAGCTGAGTAGCTAGATGGTCCAGTGGATAGAGAGCTAGGCCTGAAGTCAAGAAGACTTGAGTTCAAATGTAGCTTCAGACTCTTAGCTGTGTGACCCTGGACAAATTGATTAACCTTTGTCAATTTCTGTTTCCTCAGCTGTAGAATGAGGATGATAATAGCACCTATCAGGAAGGGTTATTGTGAGGATCAGATGAGATAATATTTGCAAAGTGCTTAGCACAGTTCCTGGCACGAAGGTACTATATATATATGCTAGCTTAGTATCCCTTCCCCTCACCCCCCATAGTTGCTATACTGAGGCCGAAAGGGAAAAGCGCCACTTACCCTGCATATAGTATTTGATGTAGTAAAAGTTATCAGATGAAGACTGCCCCAAATCTTGATGTTTTTACCCCAGTAGGAAACTCCAATAAAATCTAGAAAGTAAAATTTGTACAGTTTTGATCTGTGAAACAGCAGCTTGCATATTTACTCATAATTTTAGGAGTTTTTGTATTTAACCATTTAAATTTAGTGATTTCAGTGAAGATGCTGAAATTTTGAGTGATCTTCAGAAAATTCCATACTCTATCAAATTCTTTGGTTTATGCATCACACAGTTTATATGTGAATATATATATAAACTCATTGATATTATTGCTTTGGGAAGAAAATTTTCATAATTTTTTTTTTCATAAAAGAGCACTACTTGCCCGTCTTTCCTTCTGGATCAGGATCGTAAAGGAGATAGTACAGGAAAATTACGTGTTTTACTGTCCCTTTATCTTCTCTACCCTACCTTTCAAGGTGAAATGGGGAACATTGTTTGATACAAAATATGGTAGCTTGAACTTACCTGGAAAGTTTGTGAATTTTAGTAGACTTTGCCCTAATCTAGTCAGAATGAAAACAAGACAGATAGGAAAATTGCATGTGGTATCCGATTAACTACTGTTAATAATGGTAGTAAATATTTTTCACATAGCTTTCCAAAACTTAAATTGCTTCTTTATTTTCAAGTATTATTAAATTAAGCTTGAAATTAATTGCTATAAGAAATGACAGGCAGGATGGTTTCAGAAAAACTTAGAAGACATATATAAACTGATGCAAAATGAAGTGAGTAGAACAGGAGAACATTATACGCAGTAACAAGAATATTGTAGGATGATCAACTGTAAATGACTTAGCTATCCTGATCAGTACAATGATCCAAAACAGTTCCAAAGGACTGTTTATGAAAAATGCTATCCACCTCTGGAGAAGGAACTGATAGAGTCTGAATGCAGATTAAAGCATAATTTTTTTATTTTTTTTTTAAATGGCTAATATAGAAATTTGCCCTGCGTAATTTCACTTGTATAATTCATATCACATTTTTTGCCTTCCCAATGGGTGGGGGAGGGTGAGATGGAGAAATAGAATTTGGAACTCAAAATCTTTTTAAAATTGAGTTTAAAATAAATATTAAATTGAAAAAAATTATTGGTGTAAAAAAACAAAGGGTCGATGGTCATCAAAATTTTTGAAAATAAAGAAGTGACTTGTATGCAAAAGGTTGTCATTTTTAGTCAGAGAAACTGGAGAGTATGACATGAGTATAATTTCTTTGTGTACATAAATATTTCATATTTAAGCCTAATAGAAATTCCATCACTATCTAGAAATCTTTCCAATTTTAGATTACATACCTTTTCCTAAAGAGAGTTTTAATGATGATCTGGTTTTCCTCAATATAAAATGGAATATTGAAAATTGTGTCAGTTAATTACATGAGTTGAGTAAAGTTAATAATTTTAGGACATAGACATGTTCAAAGGCATTTTAAAATCTGAGTTTCTAAGATTGGTCATTTATGTTTTTTGAAAATGAGATTGCTTTTCCCCAACTCACAGCTTATCAGAATGACAACATTGTACATTTTTCAAGTGAGACAACTTGAAAAATAGTGGTTCACTTATTTTCTGCATCTTTTGCTACTTTGAGGTACTCTTTCAATTCAGCTCAACTAGACTTATAAAAACTAATCTATGGCTTCAAGGTGCTTACATATTTTGATGCAAAAAGTTCATGAGCACTAGACTATTAGAAAAAGGTGTTTTTGAAATTCAATGTTTATAAGCAGATGCTAGAAAAATAATTGAATAATAAATAATGAAAAGGAAATCATTTCCAGAAATCTAGTTGAGAAGATTCAGGAAGGACAATAAGACATAGATTTGAGAAGTGTTAGGACTGGAAGTTAAATTTAATACTGAATGTATCTCTTTGATTGTAAAGAGTTAAAAATTGGGACTCATAGAGATGAAGAGCCTCATCTAATGTCACACAGATAGTGTGTTGTTAAGCTAGAGTTTGATCTTAGGTTTCTTCTTACCTACCCAGCATTCCTTCCACCTCCCCCCTCTGTCTCCAATATTGCATGGCATGTTGGAGCATTGGTGCACTGTTACTCCCCATTTTCATTCATCCTTCAGATCTCAATTTTTTTTATATGTCTGCAATATGTCGATAAAGCCGTTAACTACAGTATTCCAAAGTAGTCATTTTATTCTTTTCCTAATGAAGCCTGATCTTTCTTCACCAGATACAGTGGCAATGAGTACTCCCTATTAAACGTTTATTTTTTTCTGATCATTGTTTTTAATGAGAATAGTTTTCTGCTTCTTATATGCACGTAGCATGTAAAAAGTGAATGTTCTTGTGTTGAATTATTGTTGAGTATGCATTAAAAAAAAAACCTCAACCTGTCAACCTCTATGAATGCTAACTCATGTTCTAGTTACTCACTTTCCAGTTATAAAGCACCTTACATGGATGATGTCACTTACTCCTTATACTGTCTTTATGAGGAAACTACAAAAGTACTGCTATCACTATTTTATAAAAGGTATAACTGAGGCTCAGAGAGGTTAAGGAATTTTCTTCTAGAAACATCTAGAAAATTACAGAGCCAAGGCTCTCAAAACTAGGTGTGTGTTTCTTGTTTGTTTTTTTTTTATCCCACCGTTCCAAGGACATTTGCAAGTTAGTTTCCATTTATTTCCATAGAAACAAAAGAAAGGCAACTTGGAATGGTTGCTTTTTAAAAATTTATTAATCATTATTGTCAGGAAGAAAATTGCTTCATAAACTTACACAACATTTTCTCTTCACAAAATCCAATAATAAGGGTTTTATAATTTTGAATTGGCTAACACATCACCATCCACTTTCAATTATTCAATAACCAGTCAATCAATGTCCCTGATATCTCAGCTTCATCTGATGCTTTGACTATTGGCATGTGCCTTAAGTGGCACAAAGACTAAAATAATAGATTAGCATGTTTTAGTAATGACGTCCCCAAGTGCTTTAATTTCAAGTGGCAAAAAAGTGCAGTACTTTTTTTTCAGTGCCATTTCTTTGTGTCTAAGGCAGTGATTATTGAAAATAATTATGTTTCAAGGATTTGTTTAAGCATACAAGTGAGAAAATGTGTGTCTTCAAAAGCTTATTATCTAGAAACTAACAAAGTTTATGTTAACTTCTTTTTATTAACAGCAAAGAAACTATGGCCTTGAAACAGATTTCCAGCAACAAGTGCTTTGAGGGGTTTCAGAAAGTGTATGAGCATGACAGGTAACTTATTAAATGTCATCTGTACAAATGTCAAATATAATTTTAAGCATCCTCTAGCCTATTTCTTTATTTGATTTAGATTTTGCGGGAGTATGATACAACATGTATACCAGTAACTAAATACAAAGTAACAGGAGGAAAGAGAAAGTAATAATTGAGTGGGGAGAGGGAGGGACAGGCTAGGGAAGACTTCCCAGAAGGAGTAGGACCTGAAGTAAGTATAAAGGGAAGATAAGAGTCTGAGCCTTGGAGGTAAGAAGGGGGAATATTTTCTAGACTTGGAGGATGGCTTCTTCAGATGCTTGATCCTGGAAAGGGGGACAAGGATTGGATTAGGTGATCTCTTAAGGTCCTTTTCATTCTAAAATTAGGGGCTTGTGAATGAGTTTCAGACACAGGATGGTCCACTTTGGCTGGAATATAGTGTGAGAGAAGGAGAGTAAAGAGCAATAAGGTTGACAAGATAGGCTGGAACCAGAGATGATGAAGTGCTTTTATCTTAGAAGTAACGTGGAAGGTTTGTGTCCATGGGGCTGACATAGCATACTCATATAGTACTTTACGTTTTGCAGAGGGTTTTCCTCACAATAAATCTGTGAGTTATATGTTATAATAACAATTATTATTATTATTATATCCTTTTTATAAATGAGGAAATTCAAGCACCAAGAGGCTGTGATTTTCTCATGGTCATGTGCTTTTGGAGATTATTTTGGCAGATTTACGGAGGATCCAGAGAAACAGAGAGAACAGTTAGAAAGGTAATGTAATAACCAAGAGAGAGGTGATTAGAGCCTGACTGAACAAAATGGTGGCTCTGTAAATGAGAAGGGGACAATATGAGGGATGGAGGTAGAATTAATAGGACTTGCCTGATTGGGTATGGGAAGAAATAAAGGGGAGGAAGAAGTCTAGAATAACATTGTTAGGAATCTGGATAAATGGGAGAATTTTGGTACTCAAACAAAATACAGTGTTTGAGGAGATACTTCCAAGAGGAAAATAAATTCCATTTTGGATATGTCAGTTTTTGAGATGCTAGTAGGACAGGCATCCAGATGTCTAGCATTCGGTTCGATGTTCAGGAGAGAGGTTAGGGTACGTATGTGGATTTGAAATCTATCTAGAAATGCTAATTGAACTATAAGAGGCAATGAAATTGCTGAAGGGGAGAGCTTATAAAGAGAAGATAGTAGGGCCTGGGATAAGACCTAAAGGGATTTCTGTGCTCATTAGGGGGGAGATGGATGATGACCCAACAAAAGAGACTGAAAAGGAGCAATTGGAAAGGTAGGGGAGCCAAGAGGGAGTCAAGAGTATTCAAGAAGATTGAGTAGTCCTCACTGTCAGAAGTTCCTGAGAAGTCAATTAAGATTAGGACTGAGAAAAGTTTGGTGTTTTTTTTTGTATCGATCAGTTTAGACATCATTAGTAACCTTTGAAAGCAATTTCTTTATATTAATGGAGTCAGATGGTAGATTGTAAGGAGTTTACAAGTGAGTAGATATTGAGAAAATAGAGGAAGCAAGTGAGTATAGATATCTCTTTTGAGAAGTTTGAGAGGGAAAGGGATACTTATAAGAATCTGAGCGTTTTCGTAGACAGTAGAGAAGGACCCAGAAGATAAAGATTGAATGTTAGAGAGAAGGGGTAGGTAGGTATGAAGATCCATGGGTCAAGCTGTCACAAGAAAGAATCAAGGACACAAGTAGAAGTCAGCCCTGGCAAGAAGGCTCACCTCTTCTGAAGACTGAAACAAAGGACAGAGGATATAGATGAATAGGGAAGATATTGTCCAGAAAGAAAAATTAATTAAATATATTTGATTGAGCAGTGTGGAACTAAAATGCAAAATGAAATTTGGAATCTACTTGCCACCGAAGGCAGAAACTGGAAAATGTCCTGTACTTTATTGGCTGTCTGGTGAGTATATTTGGAGTACGTGGATTCTTACTATTTCCTTGCATATTTTGGGTTTAAATTTCCTATTAACAATTTTAATTATGTCCTGTCTACACCATTGATGGTTCCCCTTGACAGTGTAAATTGAACGTAAAATAAAAGTTGGGTAGTTGTTCTTTGTTCTTTTCCGAGCAGCAACACTACTACTCCTCCAAGCTCCCCTTTTTTCTCCCAATATAGCTACTTTATAAATTCCTCTTGGCTGTCTGTATTCCTTGACAATCTTGGTTCGTTCTGAGTTTTATTGCTTCTGATACTATTCTTATAGGGCTATGCCATGCCATGCCATGCCATAGCATTCTTTTAATTTTTAATTAATATTAATCAATATTGATCTATTCTTAGATCAATTATTAGGCTTTGGGTTTTTTTAAGTTTCTCACCAGAAACTATATGCAAAATGACAGTTTTTCAAAATCATATAGATGACCTTAAAAATTCTGATTTCATTCTCATTAGGAAAGTATTTCTGTGGGTATATCAACATTTTGGACTTTCCTGGAAGTGCATTGCTAAAAAAATTTTAATGTAACTGATTGACTGAAATTATGTTAAACTAAAATGCAAAATGTTACAACTTCCTCCTATTCTGTTTTTATTTAATTTCTAACAAGAGCTGCCAAAGTGATATATTCTTAATTTAGAGGATGGCAAACCTCACTTTAAAAGTTACTGTATGGCCTATAAGCAGTTCATGACAATAAGAAAGTATCAGATTCTTGACCAAAATTAAAACCTATCAAGGATGCCATCAAGTTTTGTGTGTGTGTGTGTGTGGATACAAGATCTAGACCACTGCTTATTTGTTCACATCAGATGTCAGAACAGTCTTCAGTATTGAGGTCCTAGAGTATAATTAGTCCTTAGGAACTGGAACCATAATTCATGAAACAGAGTCAAAATCTAGGGCACTCGTGAAAAATTCTTACAGCAGATCAGTGTATCTGCTTTAGTGATCCAGTGCAGGATATCCTCACATGGAAGACCGGCAAAATGCTAACATGATGAAATTTGGTTTGATTAAAACAATATACAAGCCAAAAGCTTAACAGATTACACCACAGCTCTGAAGTATGGGCCCCTTGGACCACAGTAATATACAAAGATATCAGATTAGCCCAAAAGTAAAGTCAGTTATGGTTATATGAATAATTTCACAGAGTGGAAGTAATAGCTACCTTACTACTGCCCACTCTTGAGTTTTAATTTTATCTCTGCCGCTAGCTAATTATATTGATTTAGGTAACCCATTTAGCCTCTCTGAACCTCAGTTTCTTCATTTGTCAAATGATGGTATTGGACTACATGGATCTATAAGGTTCTGTGGTCAATAGTTCTATGATTCCCCACATAATAAATATTGTAGTATCTTCTTCCTCAAGGAATTATCATTCTAAATTCATCATAATGAACCTTATTTTCTCAGCTCAAGAGACTACATATTTCCCATTGTGTTCCAAAGGGAAAAGACCATCTGAAATCCTAGTAGAGAGCCTGTTTTGTTTCTGGTAGACAGACTTGCTGCTGTATTGCCAATTGTCTATGTAACTGTCTCCAGAGGGTTTCTACATATATCTGAGAGATTCACAGAGAAGTAACATAGGTAATTAGGGACCTCAACTCACACCTAAGATCTGTGCCTAGAAGTTTTTATATCTATAATGATTCCCCCCAAATATCTGGAATGCTTCCCTGTAGAGTGTTAACAAGCTGATCCACACTCAGTTGTTACATAAATTATTAAGACTTTGACATTTCTAATTGCAGGGTAGTAATGTAAATGACCGGGACTGGGTCGCTTTGAACCAAAGTATCCAATCCCTGCTCAGTGCTGCCATATCCATAGTGTTGGACTCCTAGAGTCAGATTAGTTAAAGTTAGTTTTATCCCTTATTACAATAATATGGAATAGGGGTAATCATACTATAATCACATGCTAATCACAATAATATGGAATAGGAATAAACGTGCTACATAGTGATAGAAGAACACCAGTGAATGGAGCTAGGTCTCACTTCAGAAAAGGCAAAATGCTACCGCTAATACTTTTCCTTTTTTCAATGAGTTGTCTATATTTAGTGGTAAGATCAGGTTGTTTTGCTTCCCAGCTCTGACTCAGGAAGAACTGGGTAAGATCCTACCCCTGACATTTACTGACTGTGTGGGCAATTCATAGCCTTTCTGAACCTTACATACTCACTAAGACATATTGCTTATTACATTGTGACTTTTATAGGTGGGGGGAGTTCCAACACCAAAATCTAGAGATCCCTGATGGGTTGAGGTATGTATGGCTGTAAATATACAATGAAAGAGAGCCAGTTCTTTTAAGTTGCATAGCATGGAATGGAATTACTGATAGTCCTAAACCTGGAGATTTAATCTGTGGTCTGTGAATTTGTTTTAAAAAATCAACAATTGCATTTTAGTATAATTAGTTTCCTTTGTAATCTTACTAAAATATTATTCTGAGAAGGAGCCCCTAGGCTTCATCAGACTGCCTAAAGGGCCATGACACAAAATGGTTAAGAACCACTGCCTTAAATGACTCCTGGTTTAGGGAAGTTTGCTATATTTGTAGAAAAGTAAAAACTTTGAGCACATAACATAGTGTATAATGACATCATTATTTTTGCTCTTCAGGTTTAACTTGCACAGAACAAAATTTTATCACAAAAGCTGGTTATCAGCAAGCTGCAGCAGAACATGGCCTCATTGTCGTTGCACCAGATACCAGTCCACGTAAGTATTTTGTGGCAGAGATTGTCTGTGTAACATCATATTTGAGGCTAAATTTTTATTTGACCTAACATAAAAACAGTGGCCTGCTAATTCTATTTTTTAGTTCAATTCAACAAATATTTATTGAGCCCCTGCTCACTGTGCAAAGGTCTGTTCTAGGCACTGTGAATAATGCAAGATAAATCAGACACGATCCCTTACTTCAACAAGGTTATAGTCTGATAAGTATGGAAGATAAGCACATAAATATGGTATGACACAGAATAATTCTTATTTTGTAAGCATAAAACCTTTTCACTATAAATAATAGGGGGGAGATATTGACATGAGGTAAGAAAAGAATACATATGTCTTTAAAGCAATAGATGCATGGAAAATAGAAGAACATCTGCAAAAATCTGAAGGAGCACATAAGAATCAAGTAGCTTATATCTGTATATTGTTTCCATGTGGCAGTATCTTTGAAGTAGAGCTCTTTACTGTTAGCCAGAGCAATGAGAATTCAGGAAAGCATGTAAAAACTAGGATGGTAAATAATTTTACAACAGAAGAAAAATCTATTTGGTATCCTGTAAAAACCATAAAATTTGTCCCTCTTCGGTATAATTGCTTCTTGACTGCTAAAAGATAAAAAAAAAAATAGATTGGGTAACTTCATGTACTGTAGGAGGGTTTTTGGTGAATGTTATTTTTAACCTGTATCTATCCAGTTTTTGTGTAGTATTTGGCTGTTGGTGAGTAGACTGGGCTAATCCTAACTATTAAAGGATACCATTAGGCATCTAACTTCTATTAATTGCCTATCTCACTTTTCTTACTGATAATACTTTCTCATGCTCATCTAAAAACTCCAGATCCTTCTCATTCTAATTTTCAAAAACCTTCTAAAGCACTCTTTGTTTTATCAATACTTTCCTGATTAAATTTGTGTGTTTTGCTGCCTTTTGAACAAAAAGATAACACAACTGGTCATTACATAGGTGTTTGTAATTCAACAAATGTTTATGAAGCACCCACTATATGAATTGTGGTCTCTTTGCAGTAATGGGCAGTGGCTGTATTGACACTCTCTTACATTGTTCCTTTTTCCAAGGCAGTGTGCCTGAAGTGATGTGCAGTCTATGGGCAAAGAGTAGTAGACCAAATTAATCTGTAGTAAGCACATGAAGGAATTACAAAATAATTACACTTTACAGTATTTAAGGAGTGTATGTAAAGTTTGGTACTCAGCATTATACTGTTTGTTCCCCAATCACCACCCTCCCCCCATCCCTCTTAAATTCTGTCTCTACTCTTCTTTTCTTTTTACCTAGTAGTTCAATGATGAGACAGACCATAAAACTTAACCAAACTTTCTCTTAGTTTAGTGGTCTCTTTTAATGCTATTTCTCAGCCACTTAACACTGCCAAAGAATAAAGGCAAAGTATATGTTAAAGATACCTGAGATTTTATTGGTACCAATTTCAGGACCCACATAGTTTGCACAAATTCTGCATTCATTGTTTAGTTGGTTAGTTATGTATGACTCTTCATGACCCCATTTGGGCTTTTGTTGGCAAAGATGCTGGAATGGTTTACCATTTCCTTTTTTCAGCTTACTTTAGTAAGTATCTGAGACTGTATTTGAACGCAGGTCCTCCTCACTCTAGGCCCTGTGCTCTTATCTACTGTGCCACGTAGCTGCCCCAAGCCCTCAGAAATACTGCAATAATAATTTTTGTTTCCAATCTGTGATTTCATTATCATGAGGAGTTCTTGGTTTGGAAACTCCTTCCTCTAATGCAATCATACTAACTGAACTAGATCACATTATAGTGTATTTTATAGCTTACGTCAAAACTTTGCCATGAACATCATGTTGTTTCTAGTAATACCAATTTAATTTTAAACGCATTTGAATTCTAGACTCATAGAGGCTCAGTTATTTAGTGGAAAGCATTTTTTGTTTGGAGTCAGGAGATATGGATTCAGTCCTAGCTGTGTCATTTATTAAAATCACTTAAGCTCTCTGAACTTTAGTTCATCTTTAAAATATGCATAATAATGTTTGCCTTACCTATCTCACAGTGTTATTAAAAGCACACCAGGTGTTGCAACAATTAGGCTAGCAGCTGTTGTGGGGGTGAAAGACCAACACAAACCCAACAACAAGAACGCTGCCAGCACAGGTTCTTTTGATCTGCTTTACTAAGGAAAGTAGCGTTAAGGGGTTAACAATCTTACTTTAATCCAACATATACTGTAAACTCTCTTAGTTCAGAAGGAAAAGCCAGCAACCTGAACTTCAGAGTAAGTACAAACAAATTACAAACACACAATATAAACAGTCCAAATCACAATTCATAGTTACCAAAAAGTATCGACATTCGAGTTCACAAGCCAGAGAGCTCTGAACAATGGCTGGCCCAGAGTCATGTGCCACTCCTCCAGTGGCTCAGAGCTCCAAGGAAGACTGCCAATCTCTGGGTTTATATATCTTGTTCAGGGTTAAACCTTAGTCACACATGCGACTCACCCACGTGACCTAAAACGTCACAAAAATTCAGCTTAAACCCACGTGGTCTAAAAGCCTCTGATGTCACAAACATGTCACTCAAATCCATGTGAACTAGGCTTTGCCTTGAGGCAAGGAGGTCGTCAAGGACTCCTAATTTATTCAAGGAAACAAAGGCCAAACTCTTCAAGGGCACTTGATTGAATAAGTGCTAAAAGCCCTCCTTAATTACCAATACACAAAGTAAGGTCAGCTATATGAAAGAAACTTCAAAAACCAAAGTTCTATGTAAAATATTCATAAATACTGTGGTAATAATTTCAAGTGGTCATTTAACAATGACATTTTGCTTTGATAGGTGGCTGTAATATTAAAGGAGAAGATGATAGCTGGGACTTTGGCACTGGTGCTGGTTTTTACGTGAATGCCACCCAAGAACCTTGGAAAACCAACTATAGGATGTACTCTTATGTAATAGATGAGGTAAGTGCATCAAAATGAACATTTTTATAATTAGCTTTAGTTATTTTGATTTGTTTACTAACTGTCTTAGTTTGATTTTGTTTGAAAGGTTTAATCTTAAACTCAAGATGAGTATTATTAAATTGATGTTATGTGCATTTATTGGTCATATTATAGAAAATATCAAACTTTCTCAAAATATTTTCCATGAGAGGCAAGATGGCAATCAGGTTAGAGAATTGGCTTTGGAATCGGGAATATCATTTAAGTTCTTCCTCTGACTCATGTTGGTTGTGTGGCTCTGGACAAATAAGTCACTCAACATCTCAGTGCCCCAGCAACTTTCAGAGATTATCATTTGTAGAGTAGTTGTTGATCTGCAGTGATAGAGGGAGTTTAGTCCCTGAGAGCTCCCGGAACCGATGAAATCACAAGTCTGGACCATTGAGGGTCTTAAGTAAACCTGTTATTAAAAACTTCTAAGTGTTTTTCAGGATAGGTTAATAATTATGTTAGCCTGTGCATGTTGATTTTGAACTTGGGTCTAACAAAACTGCCAGTAACCCAACAGCTGATTCAGGAATTACTTCCCATTGGTGACTAGTCCCTTCTTTGATCAAATATATTCAATTTCTTTTTTGTTTATGTTATTATTTGATGTTAGCCATATGACTAATAACTTCAAACTCTCTCCTTGAAAAAGGTATTTATAATATATAGGTATGACTATATAATCTGCAAGACTTTGGCCTCTCTTTTGTCTTACTCTCGAACAATGTTTTTCCAGTGTTTGTCTCCATATTTCCATATGCCCAGCTGTGCATTGAAGTCACCTTGTATTAAGTATGTTAGAACATAAGCTTCTCAAGAAGAAACTCAAGAGTGTTTCATTGGTTTTATCTGTAGCATCTAGCACAGTGCCCAGCATATAGGAGGTGCTTAATAAGTACTTGCTAATTGGTTGATATTAATTTAATCTAGAGAGTTTTAAGTTTTTAATAAAATTCTCAACCTCTTCATCCCTTACAGTAGTTATATTGATGGCTATTCTTTATCAGATACCAATCATGGGCACTGCAATGTAAAATTACCTGGGTTTCTTATGAAATGGTGTTTCCTTTTGACACACAGTAAAACCAACTTTGCCAGCTCCATTATTTGCCTCTCTAAGGAAAACCTGTGAGCCATCTTTCCATTTAGCTGCATCTTCCTTTTATCTTCTGGTTTCATTTATAGCATGAATGCCAAGATTGATGATTCAGTTCTTCCAGTAAGTAGTATGGCCCCTCATTGGTCACTGGGCTGGACAGTCACTTTTGGAGTGCTGAAAATTAATTTAATGTTTTTAGTCTACCTAAAAAATGTGATGGAGTGCCCCATATGACCTTTGCTCTGTTAACTATTGCTGTAGAAGGGGCCAGAACCGAAGGTCATTTTGTGGTTTTCTCTTTTCTTTTCTCTTTCTCTCTCTCAATCTCTCTCTCTCTCTCTCTCTCTCTTTCTCTCTGTGACTCTGACAAGTGACTTGCCCAGAGTCACACAGCTAGTAAGTGTCTGAGTCTGGATTTCAACTCAGGTCTTCCTGACTTCAGGATCAGTGCTCTATCCACTGTGCCACCTACCTGCCTCTATTTTGTATTTTCTTTGTTCTATGAGTTATCGTGGCTGAAAAATTCATCACTAAGTAGCCAGCCTTTTGTAGTTAGCCAGTGTGACCCTCAGTAAGCAGGTGCCATCTCTTGCCAGGACTTCAAGTTGCTTGAAGTCTTGGGTAGAATGGTAGAGCTTACCTGACAGCTCTTGTTCTCGTGTGACTTACTAGGTAACCTTTATGCTGTGATAAGTAGGACTTTGTAGAGGTATAACCTTACCAGTTTAAAAAAAAAAAACAGCAGAACCAAAAGTGCCAGCCATGTGTAGTATATTTTAAAGGCCACACAGAAGCAGAAACCATTTCTTTTCTCCAAAGTATTTTATTTTAAATGACCAGTATAGAGATGTGATTTTGCCTAAAAAAGTTAGTAAGAATAGTTTATCTCCTTAAATCAGATGTCATCCTTTTAATTTAATAAAAAAAAAAAAACTTTTGGCTTTTAAATGAAACAGAGTCAATAATCAATGTGTCTCACTTTCTATTATTTTGTTTGTTTTGGACCACTTTTGAGGACTATGACATTATAGTATAACCAATGTTTTCTTTTTAATAGTAATATTTCTTATTCATGAAATATTAAAACTGTAATCAGTATATACAGAAAAGTAAATTTAATCAATTTTTGCATAGATTGAGTCAGTTACCAGTATTGATTTTTTTTTGTGGTATTATTATTGTTCGTGGTATTATTATTATTGTGTACTTTGGAAAGAGGCAAAATTTTTCTTATATTTTTGTCATGTTATTAATCTTTTTCAGCTGCCCAAGCTGATAAATGCCAATTTTCCAGTTGACCCAGAGAAGATATCTATTTTTGGCCATTCTATGGGAGGCCATGGAGCTCTGATTTGTGCTCTGAAGAATCCTGGAAAATACAAAGTAAGATTATCTCATTGTGTTACAACAATGTTGCTAGCGGCTGCTGTGGCTGTGTAAGACCAATAACACTACCTCACAGAAGGGGTGCCAACACAGGTTCTTTGATCAGCTTTTCTAAAGAAAGCAATTTTAAGGGGTTAATGATCTCAGTTTAATTAAACATATATATATATCATTCACTTAGTTCAGGGGGAAAAGATTAGCCCCCTGAACTTCAGGGCAAATACAAACAGAAATTACAAGCATACATTATAAACAGAGCAAATAACACAAACCAGTCTATCCGTAGCAATACATAGTTACCAGAGAAGCACCAACATCTGGGTTATCAAAGCCAGGGGGAAGGAGTGACTACTTTAACGGCTTGCCCAGAGTCTCATCACTCTTTCAATGAGTGTACCCCCAAAGGCAAAACACCAACCTTAGAGTTCTTATACCCTGTTCAGGACCCTGAGGTCTGGGGTCAACATTAGCATTTAGGGTGTGGGAAAGTTCTTCAGTCCCTAGAACCACATCATATACAAATTAGTGACTCCTGATTGTTTTAATGCAGAGAAACACTCCAAAACAAAAAGATCCCACTTTACCTGCCCCATTCAAACAAAGGTGAGACTCACTAAAGGCACTTGATAGCCTTAGCATCCCAAAAGAAAAGAACAGTAAAAAAGTCCTGCCCTGATTACCATTACACAGTGTTAAAATGGTTAACAATTCTTTTAGTGATTTATTAAGTTGAATTTGGGAGTCATTTATCTTTGTAGTATTGACATTAGAATTTTCCAGAGCCAGTGATAAGAAATAAAAAAGATGTCTTCATGTTTTATATTGGAAATTTTTGCTACATATTATACCCACACTTCCAGAAATCAAGCTTATTTTCTATGTGTATATATCTCTAAAATACATTTTCTTCTCAACCATGTACTCACCTTAAATTGGCATTTCATCCAAACCAATAGCTGAAATAAGTCTTGTATTAGTTATTCACCAGAAATGTTATGAAATCTGATTTAGTGCTCGAAGGGACCTTAGAGATCATTTAGTGAGTCCAGCAGCCTCATTTTCTAGATGTTGACTGAGACCCAGAGAGGTGACTTGCCTAAGATCACATAGATATTAGTCGAGGCATTTGAACCCAGGCCTTCTGTCTTTATATGCATTGCTCTTTATAATATACTACTTGATTTGCTTATTTTTGTTCAGAGTCAGCTTTCATCATTTAAAAACCTTATCTAGTTGGAATTAATTCTGAGGTACTAATGATCCAAGTGCTCTAACTACCCCTATCATTCTATCAGAAGCAGCTTGGTAAATTTAACTCTGATTTTCTGAGTTAGAAGGAGCTGTCCTTAGCTTGTAATAGTTTAGGGATTCTTCTTTTTTATTTAGTGATTTATAATAACTTCATGTCAAATAGCAATATGACTAAATTTAATGTCTATAATTAAACTAGTTTCAACACATAAAAATTTTAACTATTTAGTGACTTCATTTGAGTGTCAGGTTTCTTTTCTAGTCTAATTCACTTTTCTTTTTATATGGTAGCAGTAGAGATTCTTTTCTTTATTAACATATTTTTAAGCAGTCCTAAATTCTTTAGGCCAAAGTAATAACTTTCTCTTTTGCCTATTCTAAATATTATATATTTTCTTGTCAGTTAGTAACCTTGAGTCCTCTATATTCGGCTCATTATACAATGGAGAGCAATGTGCTATGGGGAGTTGCAAAGGCACTTTGACAGAAACAATATTCCGCTATGCTTTGAATCCTTGACCATGTTGAGGTAGCAGGTTTTGGCCTTAAAATCATAGGACTTTCATGGTCTGTTTAAACCCAACCCTAAGGGACTAGTTACTAAATTATTCCAAATCTCTGATTCAGAGACTTCTTTCTGTGGCAAGATATGTTTTGTTATTGGCAAGATTTGTTTTGAAATTGAACTATGGTAGATTAAAAAAAAAATGTTTTTTCAGTATGCAATAAAGCAATTTTCTATTCCCTAATGCAAAAATAGAACATGTTTACATTTTTCATATTTTGAAAAGTATTATTAAATCTAATAGAAATTAGAAGTTCATATGTAAGATATAAATTCTTATAATAAGGTATAATAAGATATAAATTCTTTGAAGCATAAAAATATCTCTATTCTGAATTTTAACCAAACAACATGGTAAATGTGTGCTGAGTTATGTGCTTGCTAGTAGTATAGAAATTCAAAATAATATGGAAAAAATTTGTACCATTATTAGTGATAATGCTATTTGAATTCCAGTCTGTCTTTCTTAATAACACTTAGAGTATTTCAAAATTAAATGCCATTTATTCACAGAGTCTATTATAATGTCTCAACAAGTTAATTTATTTTTAGTGGGCATAATCAGCCAAGGAAAAAGTACTAAACATGAACTTCCTTTTATTTAATGTATTTATTTGATGAATAATAATTTATTGCTTTGTGTTATTTCAGCACCCACAATTTACTAGCAGTTTACCAGAATATTTAGTGGGCTGTTCTGGTCCTTGAGGCACTTATAATCAAAGCCAAAGATATTTCAAGAAAATTGTTCACAAACCTTTTCATGAGTCAGTAGCTTCTTAGCCATTTTCTACGTGTCAGTTCAAATATTGCCTTCCAAAATGACTGGTTTTGAAACTTGGTTTCTGTGTTTTTGAAGTCTGTGTCAGCATTCTCTCCAATCTGCAATCCAGTGCTCTGTCCTTGGGGGAAAAAGGCCTTCAGTGGATATTTAGGATCAGATCAAAGTAAGTGGGAGGTAGGTACTAAATAATTCATACATGATATATTAAAATCTTTTAAAAATTATACAAACTAGAGATCATACGTGCCCTAGCCATGCCTTGGGGTATTTCTAAAAATTTAAGGAATAAATTTCATAGGAGAATATACATATGATGAAAAATTTAATTTTAAACAATGATTAATCATAGTAGATACCCTAAGAAAAAAGGATGTTCCAGTGATAGTCCTGAGTGAATGATGAAAGGCAGTTTGTACTTCTTACTAATATAGAAAGTCTGTGTTCTATTATTTCTTGTAAAATTTAAATTAACCCACATCTTTACTGTGTCTATAACAATGTTGTATAGTCACTCAGACTATGACAAGAGTCTAGATATGCAAATGGGGCTTTGTTTATAACACTTGTGCTGATTTGAATGAAAAGTTCCCCATGGAGAAGTCAGTTTTTTGTTTGTTTTTTTGTTTTTTAAAGAGACAGATTTGTATCTGGTATACACATATATGCAGAAAAATAAATGAAGTTGCTTATTCATACGTGGAGAGGGGAGAAGAAAGAAAAGTCACATGATATGGCTAGAAGTGGAAGAATACTAGTGTTTGTTTCTGGGGTTGGAAGAGGGGATAGACAGTGTTTCTGGTTGGAATAGAGAGTACCTAGGGTAGAGGGAAATAAAGGAATTAGAAACATCTTTTAAAATGCTTTGATGTTTTTATTGAACTTAAGAGGTGGCTAAGAGTTGCTATAGAGTTACAAGGAAAGGCTGTGAGCCAAAGAGTGCTCAAGGTAGAAGATCCTTGCTTTTTTGAGGAGGATTAATCAAAGCAAAGAAGAAGCTAGAAACTGGGAACTTGAATCCAGGAAGCTTTTTAACCAAAACCTTAAAAATAATCTTGAGATTATTGTTTTAATAGCTTCCCTTCAGACTTAAAAGCGTATTTCAGATTGAATCAGCCTTGTCAGCTGGGTGGCTTTTAATTTCTGTTTCACTCTAGTAGCAGCATTAAGTATACCTGGCTTACTTTGATGTACTGTCTCCAGAGTACTACATTTTCTAAAATATCTTCCTTTTTAAACATTGTAAAAATTAGTTTTGACTTTTTACTTTTATTTACAGGCATATGATGCTACTCATCTTGTGAAGTCTTATCCAGATTCTCAGTTGGACATATTAATCGATCAAGGCAAAGATGACCAGTTCCTTAAAGATGGGCAATTACTTCCTGACAACTTTATAGCTGCCTGTGCAGAACGGAAAATTCCGGTTGTTTTTCGATTGCAAGAGGCAAGTATTAGCAAACTATTTCTCTTGAATTTGTGTGACATGATTTGACTCAAAAAATAACTGGCAGAGCTTTTTCTTTGATCTGAATTTGAGTTACACCTTTCTCCAATATTTCTGATATGTTTCTTTAAGACACATCTGAAAATTAATGTCCCATTGGGTTACAGTAATTTCTGTGTCAATTAATATGTAGAGACCATTTAAGGGAAATAGATATTTTTGACTTAAAAGTTAAGAAGTACTGTATAAAAGAAATTGTCATAGTTTCTTGAACTACTGCCATATAATTAACACAGTAAAAAGTTATATAGCAACATCGAAGACAGAAGTAAAAAAGAAGTAAAAGCCAGAAGTTTGGATCATTAACTATTTCTAACCTTCCTCTTAATTCCTACCTTCAGCCATTCTGCTATGGTTAGAATAGATGACTTTAATTCAACCAAAAATATTTTATTGGGAGCCTACTGTATAAAATGGAAGTTGTCTCTAACAGGACTTTCCTTCTTCAGATTTAGAAATATTTTTTCAAGGCATGAAAGTAAA
Organism: Phalanger gymnotis; assembly: GCA_028646595.1. Classification (NCBI taxonomy): domain Eukaryota; kingdom Metazoa; phylum Chordata; class Mammalia; order Diprotodontia; family Phalangeridae; genus Phalanger; species Phalanger gymnotis. Next base: position 731,946,804 of record CM053622.1, on the reverse strand, counting down.
ACTAAATATAGAAGGCTCAGTTCAGATAATAGCAACAACAATAATAGACCTTTCTATAGCACTTAAAGAATTACAAAACCCTTTGTAAAGATTATCAAAATTTCTCCTCATAAGAACTCTGGGAGGTAGGTTTTATAATTATCTCCATTTTACAGATGAGTCATTGTAGACTGGTTTAGTGACTTACCCAAAGTCACATAGCTAGTGTCTGAGGTTCATTTGAACTCAATTTTCTGATGCCAAGCTCGGTGCTCTATCCACCATACTACCAAGCTGCCAAAGACATGGAATAAGTACCATCAGCAGAGGGAAAATGTCTATCTCCCTCTCAGAAATACAAATAAACAAGGTCAGTAATACTAATATTTTCAATGAGCTTTTATTAACACTTTGCTTCTTTCTATCTGGATATCTCTCTAGGTTATTTTTGAAAGACTAGGATAAAATCTCTTTAATGATAGAAGTATTTTTTAGGGTAGTCTTGTTTTTTTTTTTACTCTAATAGTATAAAGTAAATATATAATAATATGAGTTAGTGTTTTCTATCCATCTTATTTCAGTATTCATGTGGCTTTTATGATCTCCTTGATGTAAATGTTGACTCTCTCCATTGGTGCAGGGGGCCATTTATCTAGGCCTTCTCATACTGTGCTATTCTGGTCCATGTCTTCTAGCAAGTCCTCCATATAGCAGTGGTTTTCAGTCTTTTTGAGTATTTTGCTGCGGCCCTTTTAACATTGAAAAATGTCATGTCTCCATATTGTAGTATTTGTTCTACTCTCTGTTGATTGAGAAAATACATGACTAGGTATATGCACCCCTGGGAATGATTTGAGAGGATTTACCCAGTGCTCTAGAGGCCTTTCTCTAGCTCTCTTGACATTCCATGGCTACCAGTGCGGCATTTGCACTGTTTATTGGCTATCCTTTATTCTTGTTCCATGACCAGTCAGCCTCCTTTTCTGACTATATGTTTCCTGGATGTTATCTTTTACATTGCTGCTTGTGTGACAGTCATGGTTAGTAATACGCTGCCACTTATTTACTGAGTGTCTCTTTGTTGTCTTTTGTATGACTGGCAATTTGGATTTATCAGAGATTGTGGTGTTCTCTGATTTATAGCCCTGTAATATCAACAAATCAGTATTGACCTTCGAAAAACAAGAGATTACATCAGCAAACACCTTAGGAATCATTGGAAGTATTGGGTAATTTCTCAAATATCTCATTTCCTGTTATGGCTTGGGATGATTTGGCTTAAATCTGTCGTGTTTCCTTCCTATTCAATTCTGAACCTAGCTCATTACTCATCTACAGTTTATCTATCCACCACACACGCACGTGCGTACACACACACAATCATACAATACGTGTGGCAGTCCTCAGTGGGCTCTCCATCCAACTGTATGTCATATTCTAGAGACAATAATCATTCTTTATCCATTTGCTTTTACCTGTGTAAAGCAATCTCTTTTGAGCGGTTACAGTAAGTCTCATTGAGGAGGCCCTGTAGTATTCAGGGGCTTGACATAGTCAGCACAAGGTAATCTACAAACTGGTGCATCCAGAGCCATCCGTCTTGCATTTGGATTCTGTGTGAGTTATCTTTCAAGACAGTATCAGACACCTTTGGTTTGCATGTTTCTGTAATGATCAGAAGATCATTGAATAAAGCTATTTCTGTAGTTACAACTATCCAGGAATCTTGATAAAGTGCTTACAAGTAACCTTGTAAGATCTCAACTAAGGCATTGAAGACACCTAGTTGGGGAAAGTTTTCAGGTTGCATTTTGCTCTGCTAAATTTGATCTTTTTTTATAATCAACAAATACCTTTCAGTCAACTGTGACTGAAAATGTGGTCTGCTGGTGAAAGCTTACCTGTTCTTTCTTGTTGTTTCACCGAGGATACCTTCAATATATGTGTCAACCAGAGGTGTCAGACGTGCTGCTTGCAACACTGTGGAGTGTAAACTGAACCGGATTAAAATGTAACAAAATAAAAATACAATAAAATAGTTAACATTACATTTTAATAGTCAATATGTGCCCCACGGGGATCCTTTTTTATGGGTTAGTGGTCCCATTTCTATTTGAGGTTGACACTGGTGTAGATCATTCTCATAAAGATTTTTTTTTTTGGAGGGGGAAGGAAAGGCAATTGGGGTTAAGTGACTTGCCCAAGGTCACACAGCTAGTAAATGTCAGGTATCTGGGGTCAGATTTGAACTCAGGTCCTCCTTGCTCCAGGGCCAATGCTCTATTCACTGTGCCACCTAGCTGCCCCTCTCATAAAGATTTTGAAGAGATGAGGGTCTGTAGTCACTCCAGACGACTTTTTTTGGTAATAATACCATCTGCAAGTTTTTTTCTAGTTCAGTATTTTCACCTCTTTGCTTTCATAATTGTTTCCTCTTCTGTGAATTTTTGTCTGTATTTACTGGGCTTCCCAGCTTCATCTTCACATCTACCATTTCTGCTTCCTCAGGTGGCAGGCACTCTAGAGCCTGAGGTCATAACAGCCATGTGGGGATCATTCCATTGGTACTGATGATAAAAACAGATCCCTAGAGAAATGCTGATGGATCACTTCCCTTTTGCTTCTGTTTGTTGACCTCACTTGGTCTCTGAATTTCATTGGGCTGCTCTGGGCTGACTCAGACAAAGGTTTTTGCACACTTATTTTTACCTGCACTATGCTTGGCTATTTTGCGAGGTGCCACAATCCACAATCTTCCATCATCCTCCCCCATGACATTTCTCAAATGAGGTTATATTCCTAATTAATGTTGCCCTTGTCTCATGTGTCTCTGCTTGATAAGTCACCAAACATTCACTCTGTGTCTGCTATTGCTGGGCATTATGCCAGGGGCCAGAGATTCAGATGCAAATGGAAATAGTCTCTGTCTTCAGGGCACTTAGGTTCTTTGGGAAGAATAATACACACACACACGCACACACACACACACACACACACACACACACACACACACTAAATGCAGTGTAATTTGTAGAGAGGTTTGCTGGCAGCTTGGAGGACTCAGGCAAGGCCCCTTGGAGGAGATGTGACCCTCGAGCTGAAACAAGCTAGGAGCTTATAAGAGATGGAAGTAAAGAGAGAGCACCTTTCTGCCCTGGAGGATAAACCTGTGAAAGGCCTGGAGACAGAAAGCAGAAGATAGTATGTGAGGAAGGAGGCTGGAAAGCTAGCTTGGAACCAGGTTGTGAGGGGCTCTGATTGTCAAATAAAGAAATTTGTATTTTATCCTAGAGGCAATAAGTAGGGGGGTCACCAGAGCATATTAATCAGGGATGTGACACAGGCACACCTGTGCTTGGCATATATGTGGAGGATGGATTGGAAGGGGGAAAGCCTTGAGGAATCAGGCTGGTTAGGAAATGAAAAGTATTCTGTTTTTGTTAAATGAATATTGATATGCTTTGAAAGAGCCAGTGGTACAGTGGATAGAGTGCTGGGCCTGGAGTCCAGAAGACCTAGTTCAAATCTAGATTCAGACATTTACAACCCAGGCAAGTCACTTAAGCTTTGTTTGCCCCACTTTCCTCAACTGTAAAATGGGCATAATAACAGCACCCACTTCCTGGGGTTGTTGTGAGGTTCAAACGAGAGAATGTCGGTAAAACAAAAAGTGCTTTGTACAATTCCTGGCACGTTTTTGTTGTGCGTTTGTTTCAGTCATGTCCCGTTCTTTGTGTGATCCCATTTGGGGTTTTCTTGGCAAAGATAATAGAGTGGTTTGGCATTTCCTTCTCCAGCTCATTTTACAGATGAAGAAACTGAGGCAAACAGGGTTAAGTGACTTGCCCAGAGTCACATAGCTAGTAAATGTCTGAGGCCAGATTTGAACTCGGGAAGATGAATCTTCCTTACTTCAGGCCCTGCACTATATCCATTCCACCACCTAGCTGCCCTGGCACATGATAGGTACTAATAAATGCTTATTTCCCTCCCCTCCTCCTTTGAAACATAAAATGGGCAAGCCTTTTTATTTAAAAATGAAGATGGAAAATAGTCATGTTGTATAATCTTAATTTTTAAGAGCATGAAGCATAATTTATTGACCACAATAAAATGAACCATAAAACCCTACTTCCATTAGGTAATCCATTTAATAAACTTTTATAAATGTGTATCAAATAAATATTAACACAATTTTACAAATATATTGTTACAATAAAAAAAAAAAACACCTTGTCTTTTTTCAAAAACCTAAAACCAGAGACACCTGGTGCATTGCCCCAGAGAGAAAGGAATTATATTTGATTTCATTTTTCTTCAAATTTCTCTTTAAGAATAGAAAAAAAATTTGCCATTCATTTAAATATTTTAAATTATACCAATCAAGCCACCAGATATTTCAGTTTTGATCAAATTAAGTCTGTAAATAGGTCAATAGTGTATTGGAGAGGTTTAGCCATAAGTAGTGTAGCAGATTGTGTGTTTTTAAACATCTAGATTACACTTCTTGGCAAGAGCAGCATTGGACACCTTTTCTGTTCAGGGACTGGGCCAGGAAATTCCAATGTGACTATAAGAGTGTTAGCCTTCAAACAAAGACTTAAAACTTTGGAAGATTGTGGAAGTGGCAAAGATTTGGAGAACAGTGAGAGGAGACACTCATTATTTTCCAAATATCTTTCTTCTTGGCAACTAAGAAACTTGTTAGTCTAGACCTAGGCTAGGGCCAAGATAAAGTATTCATTCAACAACTCCAGAGTAAGAAAACATTGAAATTGCTGTGGCCCAGCTCATTGTTTAGCTTAGACACAATTTTCCCTTGGCTTTCATTCTGGCAGGATCAGAGTAAGTCTGGCTTACACAGTCTAAAGTAGGTTTTGTTTAGGCTTTCTGTCATTGAGTAAACAAATGAATGGAAATGTGTTGGGCCATGACTCCAGAACCAGAGTCTCAGACAAAACCTCTCTTGACTTTGGTTTGCCCAAAGACTGAGAACTTGATTATCTGCTTAAAATCATAGACAGAGCTGGAATTTAGTTGATCCCCTGTATTTTGTCAGTGTGAGGAAAACCAGGTTCAGAGAGATTAAGTGATTTATGGCAAAACAAGGACTAGAATCCTGGATTCTAAAAACTGGAAAAGTTCCATGGGAGCAGAGCCTGGGAGCTATTGTTTTTCAGTTGTTGAAGTTACACAGAGTGGGTTGAGAAAGGAAGCTCGATAATGAAGGTGTGAGGCAATTGCCATCCACTATGTCCTGTCTTTAAGGCTTTAGGATGGAGGGATTTGCAGTTTTCTCTGGTGCCCAAGGTATTTCTGGTTGTAGGTCCAGAAATCAAAGGCTATTTCTGCCAATGTGGACAACTATCTTAATTACACCTCAGAGATCTCTGATTTCGTCAGTGTGGGCACCTTCTTCTTGCTGTGGATCAGAGCCCCTTGACAGCCAAGGAGATGATCTTTGAGGGCTAGAATGGATAAAAAAATTCCAATCTTGTGAAGAGTCCAAACTTTGAAAAGGTCATCTTCAGATGATAGCTCCATCATTTATGGCCTTAATTTTTAAGTATTTCTGACTCAGTAGGACCTGCTGAAGCTTGCATTCCACTAGCATAGCCTTGGAGAACCCTAGGTTACTTGTCTGCTCCCAGAAGAGACATCAGAATAAGACTTTAGTGGAGAGATCCCCACCATTGGTAAGTGAGAAACACAAGCAGTCTTTTTCTTTACTTTCTGTGAAGACCCTTCTTGAAGACTTAATCTGTGATTCAGTTCTGAACTCTGAGGGCTTTTGAGATGAAGGAAAACATTGCCTTTCAGTGACACCATCCAGTATAGTACCCAGAATTGGATTCTTCTTTGAGAATGAGTGAAGGAAAAGTCATGGGATTTTTTTTAAGCTTAGCTTCAAATAGAATTTTGCTGTCTAAGACTTTTTCTTTTAAAATGTATTGTAGGGGAAGAGGAAAGCACTGCCCCCTTAATGACAGAGAACATAAGCAATCTCATTACAGCCATTTTATAGACACAAAATAGTCTAGCTAGGAAAGGAATTTACCAAGAGGTAAAATAAAATAGTTGGCAAAGTCACCAGAGAACTTCCCCCAACTTTTTCTTCTTCCCCTTCACAACCTGAACTTAGAACGAGTAAAAGAGGCCACACTTAAGTCTTTCTCTTTTCAGTTTCTTAACCATGAAATCTAAAAACCTTTTCTCAGTCATCATTATTCTTGACCTCTGTGCAGCCTTTGACATTGTCAACTACCTTCTTCTCCTTGATACTCTTTTCTCTCTAGGTTTTTATGACACTACTTTTTTCTTATTCTTCTACTTGTCTGATCATTCCTTTTCAGTCTACTTTGCTGGAACTCCATCCAGGTCATACTCACTAAGCATAGGCATGCTACCAGCCTCTGTGCTAGTATGTCTTCTCCTTTTATAGGGTTTCACTTGATCTCATTAGCTCCCATGGATTCAATTAACATCTTTATGCTAATGATTCTCAAATCACTTTCTCCATTCTTGCATCAAAACTGCCTATTGGACATCTCGACCTGGATCTTGGACACCTTAAACTCAACATGTCTAAGTCTGAACTCATTATCCTTTCCCCCAAACACTTCCTTCTTCCTAACTTCCCTTTTAATATTGAGAGTACCACCGTCCTCCCAGTCACCCAAGCTCACAACCTGGGTATCATCTTTGACTCCACTCTTATTCCTCATATCCAATGTTTTGACAAGGCCTGTTGATATTACCTTCTTTACCTCTCTCACACGTGTCCCCTTCTCTCCTCTGATGCTGCTACCACCTTGGTGCAGGCTGTTCTCATCTCACCCTTGAACTATTGCCTGCTGGTTGGTCTGCTTACTACTTTTCACTCCAGTCCATCCTCCACTCAGCTGTCAAAGTGATCTTCCTAATGGGCTTGACTAACCATGTCTCCCTCTTACTCAGTAAATTCCAGTTGCTCCTAATCACCTCCAAGGTCAAACATAAAGCCCTTTGTCTGGTATTCAAAGCCTTTCATAACTTGGTCCCTTCGTCTCCATCCCCTAGCTTCCTTGCCTTCCTTCAAGGCCCAGCTAAGACCCCACCTTCTACAAGAACCCTTTCTGATTCCCCTTAACACTAGTACCTTCTGTCTAGTAATTGTCTCTAATTTATCCTGTATCTGTCATATTTGTACAGAGTTGTTTGCATGTTGTTTCCCCATTAAACTGGCAGTTCTTTGAGAAATGGACTATCTTTTGTTTTATTTTTATGCCTAGCACTTAGCACAATTTCTAACACATACTTGGTACTTTAAAATGTTTATAGACTGACTTAACCATCCTCTACTTTTCCGGATGTGTCACTAATATGTTCTATGTTTTAGTCCCTTAAATTAATCTTTCTTGGTTCCTCATGTCAGATATTTACTTTTTTTTTTCTAGAAAGGGAGATTTTTGACTCTACAGACAGCAGTTTTAGTGAGGTTAATACTGTATTAGTTTGATTATTTGCTTTGAATTTTGAAATTCTCAGGAAACATTTAGAATTCTCTTAGATTATTTTCATTAGGATTCACAGGTATTAGCACTCTGCCACTCAGTTGAACATACACTGAATTGTAGGGTAAGATGCCTATCCTAACTACAGCAGGGTTTAAAATCCATACCTTTTTTAGAATGCTTTGCACTGAAAGCATCTCTCTTTCCTTAATTCAGGTCCATCTGTCTATGATTGGTAGCCTCCCATTGAAATCTTAACTTTACAAGTTCTCAGAGATGTAGGACACATATGTGCCCCTCGTTATATAATAACTTAATCATGCAGAAGTAGTAGCACTTGGTCTTGAGAGGAATAGAAACAGGCCAGGGAAAATGAAGAGGCAGACTATGGAAAGAAGGGCTGGTTCAAAAGAGAAAATATCAAGGTAACTCCCTTAAATTTAATTTGTCTGACTTTTTGAAATAAATGTATTATAAATTTCTCCAAAACCAAGTAATATGTTCAAGTCTGATGCTATATTCAGTATTCCACACCTGTGGACCCCACTAAAGGTGAGGTCCTTCTTACCCCAACCTCTACAAAGGAACAGGGAAGGTGTCTTCTCATATCTCTTCGAGAGGCCAACCTCAGTTGTGCATATCATATATTTTAATGGAATTTTAATGAAATGTGGTAGATAAGTGCTTATATTGTTTGGGCTCAAATATTTAGTCCTTTCCAGTATCCATTAAGTCTAACTAATACCTATTTGCTTTGTATCTGTATTTCAACATCGTTGGAAAATTATGAGATTTGAGAACTGCCCCCAGAATTATAGAGCTAAGATACTTTTGCTGTCTAAGAAAAGATATTATTGTTGTGACTGTGGCTGTTTTCTCCAAATTTTTGTTTTCTATGTGTATATTTATGATTTGAGATTCACTTCATTATTGGTTGATTAGTGTCTGCCTTATCCAGCTTGAAATTCAGTTTCTTACTTCTCTGTGTTTATAAATCTCCACTGAATGATGTTATGGTTCTTAGGAATGCCAGCAACATCTCTATTCCACACAGGATATTAAACTTCATTAATGTACTGATATCTCCTTTTCTTAGCATAATGAAATGGTGATATAAGCCAGTCTCTATGGAATGCTAATTTTTTCCCTCATTTTTTAGTTTAAAATGTTACAAAGTACATTGTAGTTTAAATGCACAATGAAAATGCCAGAGTATGTACATAGAAATCCTTTTATTTTTTATTGTGAATGTCTTTCAGGCAAACAAACTATAATTTTTTAGTCCTTAATATTACTGTGCATTTGAATTTTCTGTCTTGGTGATCATCTATGTTTTCTTTTCCAGGGATATGATCATAACTACTACTTCATTGCAACTTTTATTAATGATCACATCAGACATCATGCAAAATACTTGAACGCATGAAGCTGCATATACAAGCAATCTCACAATTATAAAAGTTACCATGTAAACTGAACTCTTGAAAAGATAAAATTACACATGAAAAATTACTGCCTGTGAACATTCACTTCTGATTTTTATCAAAGGCTTGCCACCTTCTGAATAAATATATAATAACATCAAGCAATCTGATTCCTTTTTGTTCCTTGTAGGTGCCCTGGTAGAAGACATGTCATAACCTACGGGCAGTTGGAAATCCTTGTAAAATTAAGTTTAAACGATCACAGATTATGTAAATGATCACAGTTGACTGTAAAGAATACAGTGATTCAGATGTATTTGGGGATGTACAATTTGTTGGTCATTGACTGTATGAGTTCTTAGAGAACTAAATTATGGAATTGTATCTAAGTAAATGAATAAAGAGACTTAATGCATTGATGTTGGTTGTGCTAAATGTTTTCTTTAAAGATAAAAGAATTGTTAACTACATATGGTTGATGAAATGAGTGACTTATCTCTGTAAATGCCTCTGTATCAACTATATAGAACAGGTAGATAAGAAACTTAACATGATGAGCTAGCAAAAAAGACAAAGGAGCGGCTAGAGAGGTAGGAGTCAAAACAGAACAAAGCGGTGTCACCAAAAACCCACAGAGGAAAGAATATAGGCCCTGAGGCCTGCTCTTCTAACTAGTGAGCTCCCTGCCTAGGCCTCCACTCCTTAACTTGAGCATGTTTGAAAGCAGTGATAAAGAATCAGTTGATGGAGGAGGTTGAAGATTCAAGAGAGTGTGGATGATTAATGATGCAGTCAGCAGGAAAAGGATGGAATCAAGCGCATATGCAGAAGAACAGGTCTTGGCAAAGAGAAGGGTCACCTCATTGTCAAAGGTGGAGGAAAGGAGAGAGGGAGATGATGTCAAGGTGTTTTTAAGATGAAAAGAATCTGAGAAGACAGAGCTTATGTCAGTTGGCCTCTGTTTTTTTCAAGAAAATAAGAGGCAAGGTCCTCAACTGAGGTTGGGGCAGCGGGAGTGGAAGGAGAAGGAGTATATCCTTTTGAGAAAGAAAGAGAAGGTTTGGAATAGCTTCTGTGGGGAGGGAAATAAGAAATCCACTAAAAATACGAGGATTGCCTTGCTGTAGAAATGGCTCAGTGAAAATAGAGTGCTAGACCTGGAGTTAAGGAAACTGAAGTTCTCAAAAACACTAGCTGTGTGACTCTGGGCAAGTCATTTAACCTCTGCCTCAGTTTCATTATCTGTAAAAGTTAACTCATTCTACAAGATGAAATCAAGTCTGAAATACACCTCCTCTGCACCCCCTACCCTCAGGACCTCTCCCTCCCTTTGATTGGAGAGTGAAGGTTGGACATTGGAGAGCTCTTTCCAAATCCTCCACCATTTAAGGAGGGCACCCAGGGAATTCACCTCATCATTTCCCACTGGCTGAGCTCTTGATTTCATGATCTCCAGAAACTCATCATTCTGCAAGGTGAAATCTACTCTGTAACTCATACCTCTTGGGCTGCAGAACTTCATCAGGCTAGCCCCCCCCCTCCCTGCTTTTCCATTTCTTTTGTGGTGTCATCCCTTATTAGATTGTGAGCTCCTTGGGGACTCTTATGCTTTTCTCCGTATCCCTGGCACTTAGCACAGTGCCTGGCACATAGTAGGTACTTAATAGATATTGATTGTGAAGATAAAATGAGATGATTGCAAAGCACTTTGTAAACCTTAAAAGTGCTGCATAAATGTTAGCTATTATTATTACAACATGAGTTTATAATGTGCCCAGCAAGCTTGTGGGGTTTCCTCCAGATTTGTTCAGTAGCTCATGAGTACAAAGAAAGGAGGCAGATAGTGGAAGTAATCCAAGGCTGAAGTCTGGGAAGAGAAGAGTAATGATAGGAGAAGGGGGCAAAGGATTCAAAAGCAGAGGACAAGTATAGAGTTGACATGGTGTGTTGGTAAGCAAAATGGGCTCTTAGCACTTAGTTCAACAAGTGCCCTTGGAAAGTTTGGTTTGTTTCCTTTGAGTAATTCAGTGTATTTCATTGAGCCTTACTAGGTGCTAAGCCCCAGGCCCAAACCACTATTAGGTGTAAAACCTATGTGGGTGTGGATTGGCAACTAAGGTGGGGCCCAAGGTGGGGCTAACTCCAGGGAGGGCCTAGTTTACACATCTGGGCTTTTAGACCACGTGGGTTTAAGTTGCCTCTTTGTGCCGATTTTAGGTCACGTGGGTGAGTCGCATGTGTGACTCACCCCAGACCCTGAAAAAGATATAAAACCAGGGGTTGGCCTTTTCTTCTTTGGAGCTCTCACCCACAGCTGCGGTGGCACTTGTGACTCTGGGCCAGCCCTTGTTCTGAGCTCCTGGGCTGAACCTAGATG
>CM053622.1:731796782-731935031 GCA_028646595.1 Phalanger gymnotis | reverse complement strand
GTCTGATTCAAATCCCAATACATAGTTGCCAGAGTTCAACAAAGTCTCAGCATCTGGGTTTACAAGCTAGAGGGCTCCTTAGCTACAGCTTCCCAGAGTCTCCTCATCAACACCATCTGGAGAGCCCTGCACAAATGGCTCTGTCCTCCCTTCTTATAGGGCTTCAGATGTCATCAAACGTCATCTGAATGACCAGAATTTAGGCTGTTATGATTGGTTCTTGAGTTAGCCCCTCCCCTTAGGACCTTGGGAGGTTCACATCCACATAGGTTAGGTTAACACCTAATAGGGCATGGCTCTGGAGTTAGCACCTCCCCTTAGCCAGCTCCACCTTGGGCCCCACACCAGTCACCAATCCACACCCACATAGGGTCCACACCTAATAGGGGTTTGGCCCTGGGGCTTAGCACCTAGTAAGGCTCAATGAAATACACTCAAAGCAAACAAAAGCCAAACTCTTCAAGGGCACTAAGTGCTAAGGTGCCCGTTTTGCTTACCAACACACCCCACCCCTTGTTCTAGGATACATAATCTAATCAGCCATTTATCCTAGAATATACATTGACCCATTATACATTGTGATCCAATTATTCGGGAAACTAAAACATCATTCACAACAAAGCAAAACATGTCATTCAGTGACATTCCCAAATATCTGTTTACAATACAAACATGACCCACCCCTAGGTCCCAGCAAGATAATCTCTTCAATCAATCATTCCCAAAATACTTTTTAACAATTTAAATGTCCACCCCTAGGTCAAAGCAAGTTAATCTCTTTAGCTCATAAAGTACTTCTTGAGCATATACATTGCCATTGCAGGCTTTTTCCCAGTACCCTGAGGCACAAGCATGCTTTAGTTAGTAAAGTCCTAAAGCAAACAAACAAATAGAGTTCTCTTGGGGATGTCTCTTCCCCAAACTGTCATTGCAAGCTTCCACGTGGCACCCAAAGTCCCAGAAAGAGTCCAAACAAAGTTCTTTTAGGGTCTGTTCTCCCCATTATGTTCCAGTCTGATTCCAAGTCCTGAGGGGCGACTAGACGATAAAAGCCAATCGAGTGGGGTCCCTGGGGGGTCCAAGGCACTTCCCTCACCCCAACAAAAACAAATCCATGTCTCCCTCCTGGATCCCAAGCAGCCCAAGCTGAAGGGACCAAAAAGGCAGACTCAGTGCCTTGCTGCAAAGTTTCCATCTTACCCCAGGGCTGAATTCCAAGCCCCTGGGTTCCTGGTTGTCTAGTTCTGGGTGGCCCTTCCTGGCTTCTGCCAGGATCTGGATTGCAATGTAGGTGATTCTCCACCTTTTTGCTCACCTCAAAGTTCTCTGCTCTGGCTGGGGAAGGCAGGGAAAAAGCACACTCATTGTCTTGCTGCTAGCCAGATTGTTGAAACAGGTGCTGGCTTTTTCCCCTGAACTAAGTGAATGATATGTGTATGCTGGATTAAAGTAAACTTGTCAACCCCTTCACCTTGCTTTCCTTAGTTAAGCAGAGCAAAAGAACCGGTGCTGTTGGCAGTTTTCTGGGTGCTGGCTGTGGGTGGATCTTACACCCCCAGAGAAGCTGCTAGCCAGACTGTTGAAACACATGGCTATGGGTTTGAGATTAGAGAGATCAGCAAGGATTTGACCTGAGGAAATACTAAGGGATGGGGGGAATGGAGGTCTTGAGAAGGGCAAAAAATTGGTGTAAGAGGAGGGAAGCATAGAGGTGGAATGATAGGTGGTGGTCAGACAGGGAACATCAGAGTTTCTAATTAGAGAAGTGGAAGAGTTATGGATAATGGCAAGATCTAGTGTGGCAGAGAAGTAGTAAATGAATAGGTTATGACGGGAGCCAGGGAAGCTGAGGAAAGGGGAGGTTAAGGAATTTGAGGGAGCACATGCCCTCTAGTATAAGAGCAGGAGTTAGCAAGGAGATGAAGGGTGTGAGGCAGGTGCTGAACACTGAGAAAGGAGAGGATGGTATACAACCGCTGCCATAATTTTTATTGGTGAAAATTTTTAATGATGCGGATCTCAAAAGAGGAAAAGTTACAGAATGAAAGAGGCAAAAGGAGGGTCTGGAAGTGACAGCTGGGAGTGACTAGTCTCCTCACACCCCTTCCAGAACCAGTATGACCAGGCTATGAGAGAGGGTACAGCGAGAGCTAGAAAGGAGGGCTAGGGATGCAGTGTCACTAGAGGGGAGCCAGGTCTCTGTGAGGGAAAAGAAAGAGAAAAAGTATGAAAGGAAGAGGTCCAAGATGAAGGGGAGTTTGTTCACTTTGGAAAGGGAATTATGGAGGGCACAGTGGAAGGAGACAGCAGAATTGGATTGTTGCATGGGAGGTGGGGGTTGAGTTGAGGGGGAATGGGGATGAGAGAATATAAGGAAGGAGTTGGAGACCGTTACAGATTAATTATTACAAAGATAGAAAAACAGAATAATGGTGTCAGAATGGTAGAGAAGCTCAGTTTCTGAAGAGTTTCAGAGAGATACAAGTCTGTTCTCGAGCTGTCACCTCACCTAGATGGCTGGTCCAATGGAATAAGGCAGGATGAGGGAGAGTTCTCCTGGTCAAGAAAGGGTGCTGGTCGACAGCAGGACCTGGATCTGAGTTCCCCGGAGGGTGGCTCGAGGAAGAGCAGGAGGAATGGCTTTGGGGGAGTAATGGGCAGTGGTCGTTCAGGGCAAGCAAGGGGGCTGATCTGAGGTTCTCTGACTGGAGAGGTTCTCTTGCCTGGAGAACTTGATGGCATCCAAGGAACATCTAGGAAGCTAAGAAGTGTCCCTGTATTCTCCTGGAGCCACATGATTGAATAGTTCTGCTAATGCCTTTCACTGCCATTATTGGCACCCATGAGGGAGATGCAGAGATGCATGGCCTTCCCTTCTTCCCGTTCATTCATTCTGCACTTTGACTTCTTTTGCTTCTCAGGTCTGCACTCGCCTATCTTAACATCCCACCAGAGAAGGGGTGATGTCGTTGCTTTGCAAAATTCCCTTAGATAGGTCAAACACAAAATATAGCTCCAGTCCACAACAGCCTAATCCAATCAAATCCCTGTTTGCTCACACTTAATCCTATTAATGGGTCAATTAGGCAGCGGCAATAGGGTTCTGGGCTTGGAATCCAAAGGACCTGGGTACAAAGCCAGCCTCAGAAACTTCCTAGTTTTGTGACCTTGGGCACATTCCTTAACCCCTGTTTGCCACTGGAGAAGAAAATGGCAAACCGCCCCAGTATCTTTGCCCAGAAAACCCCATAGACAGAGGTTCCCGGCTTCACAAACAGTCAGACACACAAAAAAGATTAAATAACAACATTGCTATTAATGGTCATGCCCCAGTGTTTAAAACAAGGTTGTTAATAAGGCATGTTCACACCCTTCTACAGGAAGATTGCCCCTTAAGGAAAGTTTATCTTTCTGTAAGCTTATAAAGTTGATCAGCTTCTCCTACCCCTGCTATTGTGTCATGTTTTCTGGGTTCAGTGACCTACCCTACAAAATCCTGGGGGCTTGGATAATTAGTGACTAGTTAACTACAAGATTGAGTAACAAAGGAACACGAGGCAAAGAAATGGCCTGTCCCTTCACATGGACTTTAAAATCTACTCACCCTGGAGTCTGGAACCCCTTTTTTAGGTGCTAGGTATTCCCACTTAAGTACTGAGTCAGAGATTGCCTACCTACTTGCTGTGCAATGGTGAGCATGTTATCTAATCTCTCTAAGCTTCTGAATTTCTTCAGCTGCAAATGAAGATAATAGCAACATAACAGACTTGAAATTTTCAAGTCCCAACTAAAATCCCACCTAGAGGAAGTCTTTCCTGACCTGTTGTAATTCTAGTGCTTTCCTTCTGTTGCCTATTTCCCATTTTTCCTGTCAATATATTGTATGTATTTGTTAGCTTGGTGTCACCCCCATTAGATTATGAGCTACTAGAGGTCATTTCCTCTTTTTGTATTCTCAGTGGCACATAGTAGGTGTTTATTATAAATGTTTATTGACTGACTGACTGACAAAAGAGCTGTGGATTCAGTCAGGTGATCTGAGTCCCAGTTCTGTTAATAACAATGGAATAGTACTAGCTAATTTTCATATAGGACCAATTATGTGCCAGGGCCTTTATTATCCTGTTTGATCTTCTCAACAACCCTGGAAGGTGTGTGCAATCATTATCTGGATTTTACAATTGAGAAAACTGAGGTGGACTGAGGTTAAGTTACTTGCCCAGGGCCACCCAGCTAGTAAGTCTGAGGCCAGATTTGAGTTCAGGTCTTTCTGACTCAAGGCCTAGCATTCTATTCACTGTAACCCCTAGATGTGTAATTTGGGACAAGACCCTTTACTTCTTTGATTGGGCCTCAGTTCCCTCCTTTGTAAGATGAGGTAGTTATTAGAATTATCAATTTAGAGCTGGAAAGAACTTTAGAAGTTAGGTGGTCAAACCTTCTTAAGTCACAGAAAAGGAAACTGAGACCCAGAAGTCAAGGTCACTCACACAAAGGAGTAAGGGACAGGGCTAGGATTCAGATAAAGGCCTTTGGTCTCCAAATCCATCACTCCTCACATACTCACTGATTTCTTTCTGGCGTGACATTTGGTGATTTCACTACTGGCATGACCTACCTCACAGCCTTATAAAGCTGATACATGCTATTCAGACTTGGACCCTGTCCCTCCATCAGAGGGAAGGACAGGCCATGTCAACAGCTTAAGTGACTGATGAAACTACCAGGTATATGTTCTAGGAATCAAAGAAAATGTACCAAATCTGGTGCTCATTCTTCCCTGGCTCAGGCTTATGAGTCAATATTCATAGGCAGGCAGGGTGTTTGTGTCCTAAATGAGTGCCTTTGGAAAGCATGCTTCAGTATTTCACTTGTGCCCAAGATTACAAGGAATATAACACTATGGGAAGGCAGTGGGCCATTCGTGACAATCTTCAGTTCTTGGCAGAATGAACAAATTCTCAGACTTGTATTTGTTATGGCACAGCTCAGGATCAGGACAAAAGTTTAAGGCATGGCTTGAACATTCCACAGATATAGTCATGTATCCTCACTGTGACTTTTGCCTTGAGGCAATCAATTATAAATAGGGTTGTATCAGTAAGGCAAGATTCATGACCTGGAGGATGACCAAGAACATGCCTATATGGTTCAGAATCACTAAGTATGAAAAACTCTCTAGGTAGAAGGCAGAAGTGTAACATTTATTTAGGCACCAAAAGAATCAAATCCCAGAACCAGTTAATTCCAATTTTATATAGCAGTAATTGTATTCCAGAACCAGTAAGCCCACATCAATGTAGCAACAAGGAGATTAAAACACAGTATTACAGCAAAGAGCCAAGTCATCCTTGTGAGAGATTGGTAAAAGTTAGGTTTCCACAGAAGAGTTAGTTAAGTTCCACAGAATAATTAATGAAGTGTCAGCTTGAACAAAGAAGGGAATAAAAATTAACTAAGGTAGATGGAGCCAGCCAATGAGAGAATAGCTATTGGCTTTCTGAAAACCACAAACTCTGGATATAGCAAAACTGGTCTAAACTGGCCAGATAATGGTCAGGGTTGAAGAGAAAACTGGGTCAAATGGTTACCACACATGCTTAATTGGCTAATTGAATATTACCTTACACACTCACAGGGAGGAGTTTTCTGCCATTTTTGAACATGGGACATATATTGAGGAGGGGGGAGCATACCAAGGAGTTGCAAGTAGGGGGCATGTAGGGAAGATTGTAACCCAGAAGGGAGCGGACCAATCGGTTCTCTGAAGGGAGGTACTGAGCTAATGGTGCAACAATCTATGTCAGTCTAACAGAATAAAGTTGGTCTCACTCCTGTATTCCCCACTCCCTCTTCCTAAAGAAGGACGGAGTCTGCTTCTGGCCAGGGATGTTTACCAATTCCTTTGAATTCCTCAATAATAATAAATTGCCCTTGATACCTGAATTTCAGTGTCAAGCGTATTTCTAACATCCTGTAACCTTCCCCCACCCCCTGCCAGGGCCTTCCCATAAACAATCACTCATAAATCCTAACTGTTTGCTTGCCTGTGTCCTCTGCCCCCTGAGTCCTCTGGTCTGCAGCTCTCTGGTCTCCACTCTCCCTGGTCTCCACTCTCCCCTCAGCACTCTCTTCTGCAGCTCTGTAGACTCAGAGTTCTTTCTCCTCCTTGGGCTGAATTCTGAAGTCCAGCTTCTCTTCTGACTTCTGAATTCTCAATAGCTACCTTCTGGGTGTATATGTTCTTTTTTTAGGGCTTCATGCCCAATGGGCAAAAGACTGTGGAAAAGATCTTTAATCATTGATTGGCATCACAAAGGTATGGGTCTGCCTCTCTTAACTGGCCCCACCTGAGGCCTATTGAATTGGATGGGAAAGGTCGTCAATCACATTATCACCACAAGGGTAAATCCATGTACCTATAAAATAAATGTCCCCACATGAGCAGTGACTCATTCCCTTATATCTCTAGCCAAACTAGAATAAAAGCACTATGTATGTGTATATGTGCTCTTAACTCCCTTATCTCCCTTATTCCTTATCTCTCTATGAATAAGGGGAAGATGACCTGGGGAGGAGCCCTGGGACAGAGACGGCTTTACTGATTGGGTAAAGAGCCTCAAGACTACATTCCCTCAGAAGGTTAGGCCTGAGCTGCCACTCAGGGCATTTTGCAACAATCAGCTTTCAGTAGCATGTAGGGAGGTTCTTGAGCACCTATCATGGATGACTGATGTAGCAAATGAGGCATCATAGGTAAAGTGCTTTGCAATCCTTAAAATGCTACATAAATGTAAGTTGTTGTCATTATTGTTATTAATCTCCTTGCACTGTGTAGAGTAGACCAAGAGGTTGATTGGAAGTGAGACTAATGCTCTTCTGGAAAAACACATCTGGAGTGGGGTGGAAATGGAAAACCACCATGGAGTACGAGCATCGCTAATAAGAATAATGATATTTCATTTATAGGATACATCTAGTTTGCACAATGCTTTATCTTGCAGTGCATTACTTCATTTGATACTCACAACAACCCTATGAGGCAGGGGTTATTATCCTCATTTTCCAGATGAGGAAACAACCTCAGAGATGGTTAAGTGATCTGCCAAAGGTCACACAGCAAGCGTATGCCAAGAGTATGGCTGTTTAATTCAATGCGCTTCATTTATGTTACAACTCCATTTTCATTAAGTGACTTTGATTGTTTCCTATCAAAGCTGGTTTGATGTGTGAGAGCATACACCAGGTGGGGTCTCGTCAGAGGTCTGACTACCTATTGACCCAAAACAGCACCCCAGAGTCTTCGAGAGTCACGTAGAGGCCTGTGCCTTTATCACTATTCATGTGGATCGAATCCTAAAAGTGAGCAGATTCTTTCTCTTAGTGGTACCTTCTTTAAGTGAAAGCAGTAGTGGTTGAGGAAAGCTAATGAGTTAAATATTCAGCATCACTTAGGGCATTTCTAAATTACCTTGAGCAGCAGGTTGCCTGATCTTATATTAGTTTTTATAGTAACAATAATTCTTAAATACTTCTGTAGCAACCACTCTGGCTCACTCTCTGGACCCCTCCTCTTCTCACTCACATTGGCAGGTTGGGTCCCTAGAAAGCAGTTGACTATAATTTCCCTCAGGATTCAAGGGGGTAACACTGAGGCCTGTGGCTTTTCTACTACCATTCATGAGCCCCCATCTGGCATGCCTCCATAATATTAATTATTCAGTAGACCTCTATTAGCTTGTAGAAAAAAGATATTGACTGAGAAGGTATAGCAAGACCAGTAGTTACAAAGCTAAGGGATGTAAGTTTCCCTTACTTTCATTAGGTCCTCAGGAAAAATAGGCTTAAAGTACAAAGATTTTCAGGCACACAAATAGAGATCACATGGGCTTTAGGAATACACCTAAACTTCTGTCCTGGGGAGCCCTTTTCTCCCATTGGGAAGTCCTCCTGAAGCTCCTTTTAGTAGTTCTTAATTGAGCTCTCTGTCACTGCCTTCCTAGAGTCCCTAGCCAGCATTCCTCTCCATCCTAAGCAATTATGACTTCTGAAGATGGTGCTGTCTTTAGGGACTAGTTTTATACGTCCATCTGCAGGTGCTTCCTCTGCCAGTGACCACAGCTACGGACTGCAGTTGCCAAGGGGACCTCTGATAGCTCTTCCAACCTTTTGACATTTAGGTCGATTTGGTTTCCCCATTCTTATTAACCTAAGATCAAGAAAGAACAAACACAAAAGAAACAGAGGCAATGGGTTCACAGACACTTGGTGGCCACTAACTTTCCCCTAACCATCCATTCATCACAGTTCTCTTATTCACAGGCAGGAAGGAAAAGAACAAAATGATATTTTAATTCTTTTGTATACAAGCTCAGTTCTGGCTCCTGAGTCATCAACTCCTTAGCTCTATAGCTAACAAGAAGACTTTTCACCATCACATAGTACTTGACCCAGTCATTCACATAGGTTTACCAAACCTCTATAGGGGGTTGGATTGGAAACAGGCTAGGAAATACCTGTACATGCTCTGTGTAACTCACCAGAATATACAAATCTGAGCATGCTCTAAGGATAGGATTCTCATTGTCTAGTCTCTCTTTGAAATATTAATAATTTTATTGGTCTTTTAGCACTCTCTCCAGTGATGCAAGCCAAAACTCTCTCCATGCCTTGGTTTCATGAATTCTCCAGTAGCCAACCTCTTAGTGGTAAGTCTCTCCAAACCTATGTAGGTTAGTCCTTAGATATTGGTTCATCCATTACTAGACCTGAACTTGGAGCCTTTTCAGGTTGCTAAGATCTCCTGGACATTGTGCTGCATAGTGCTACATAGCTCCTCCCAGAGCTATGTGCTGGCATAGTCATTCGTGAACCCATGGCTCCCTAACATGATGGAACATCACAGTAAGACTCTAGCAGAGGTATGATAATAGCTGACATTTGTGGAGTGTTTTCCATTTTACATAGTGATTTCCACATATAGCCCATATGAATTCTAAGGGTACTTATCTCAATACCAGTTGTCACAAATGAATCTTGATTCCTAGAACAAGGTGGCTGCATGTTCTTCGGGTTTTAAGGATACCCTTGAAAGGATAGGGTGGAGATTCTCTACTGTCATCAGCTCAAGTGCCTGCTCTGATGTATTCTCCCCACTGATAATCACCAGTTATTAGCATTCCAGTTTCATTTGACCAATTAGCATCAGCCAACTTTTTCAAGGGGATATTTACTATGAGGATAAAGAAGTAAAAACATTTTCCCCCAACACCTAGGGGCACACCCTCTCCTATACCACATCAGTCCCTTAGAAGAATAGGCTCAAACTTAAAACATTTTCTTTATAGTGTTGGTCCGACCAGTGTTCATTTCCAAAGGTACCAGTTGATAGATGGATGAGTCCACATCTCTGTTACTGCTGGCTGGATCAGACAGCTCACTTGAAATTTGGTCTCCACTATCTGGCTTCTGGAAAATCTGGTGCGCTCTTTAGCTTCCAGACTTCTGGTGGCTTACTTCCTGACCTTTTGAAGATCACGAGGTTATAGCCATCACCAATACTCCACAGGAAAAAAGTGGACACAACAGCGAGAGAAGACAGAGAAGAGCCCTGTTCTCTTGGTTTCATGCTGGCTGTGGGTGAGAGAGGACTTTAAGGTCCCTCCCCAACCCTGAGGTCCATAGCAGTTCATCTTTCTCCTCAAATGGGCACCAGGCTAGAAAAATCCAGACTGAGACTTGCTTTATCTGGTGGTTGTCTTTCGAATGCTCCAGTTTTGGCTTCACAGACAATCAAAGTCTTCTCTTCACCATGTAGTTAATGGACCAGACACAGTCATAGAACGTGAATGCTCCAAAAGTCTAAATGAGGATTACATCAGCCATGTATGTGAATAAGGACTAGGCTTGTTGGCCAGTCTCCCCATTACACTTATTTTATCTCATCTGAGGGTTTTTATTCCCATTTTACAGATGAGAAAGCTGAGATCATTCTCTCTTAGGAGAGCTCTCAACAATACCCAGATAACAATACTTTTTCTCAGTCATCCCTACAACTGACTCCCTAAAACCATAGTGCATTTTAGGCTCAGTGAAATGTCAGGTAGACTATTTCCAATTAACTGCCTCCTTCTCTTGCCTTCTTGATCCTCTGACCTTGTGGGGGTTTAACTGCTCCCAATTCCATCTTTAATGAAGTTGATTATCCAGTACAACTAGGAAGTCTGTGCTCGATATAATTGACTCAGTAACGCTGACATGCCTGAGCAGGCTGTCACAACTGACCTTAAATACCTGAATGTTTTACCCAAGGAGAAGGGTCTCATTGTCAGAGGCTCTTATATAGCTCTAGATTTTAATGATATCTATTTATTATAGTAAAATAGCTAGCCAAGCTTTTGCATATACATAGATATGAATCTGGTAAATCGCCCTACCCCAAGGTGAATGAAAGTTTATGGAGAGACCCAGACAAGGCTGACTTTACATTTTTCACATCTGCTCAACAAAGCTGAGTTTCACATACTTGTGTTAATGGAAGCCACAGACAAACAGCCGTGGCCCATTTTCCCTGAGAGTGTTTCCTCTCTCTCACCAAACTTTTATTTTTATACTCAGAAAGGATCAACACAGATCGGCTCAGATTTCCACTTCTTTTTCAGAAAAATGGCACAAAGTCAGGTGGCAGCCTGCAGGAGTAGAAATGCAGAGTCTATAAAATCCATCTTCCAGTGCATGTTGAGACTTGACCACCAGAAGACATTACAAACATGGCTATCCATTCTAACACTGGCTGTACCTGCTTCCATGCTCTAAGACTAAGAGTTTGCATACTTGTGGATTCCAACTGTTTTGCAGGAGCAGAGCCTGCCTTAGTAGAAAACTATTTTTCTTTAAGGTGGTGGGGTGGTTTTCTTTTTTTGGGGAGGGTGGGGGGTGTGGGGGGGTTGGTTGGTTTTTTGTTGCCTGAAGCACAAAAGGCCTAGTTTATGGAGTTAAATTCCAATTGCCTTGTGGCAGCTCCTTTCTGGCCTAGTGTGGCCAGCTACTGTGGTGAACGGTGGTACCTAGAGGGGTAGAGTATTTTCTAAATTTGTATCCTTTTAAACCTTAGAAACTGTCCAGGGCTCTCTTCTCTTTCTACATACTTCTTCAATGACCTCATTAACTCCCATCATATCCATACAGATAACTCCCAAATCTATGTATTTAGCCCTAGTTTTCTGAGCTCCAGTACTATATCACTCTCTGACTAGTGGACATTTCGAAACGAATAGCTTCTTGTTCAGTCATTTTTCAGTTGTGTTTGACTCTTCATGACCCCATTTGGGGTTTTCATGGCAAAGATACTAGAGTGGTTTGCTATTTCCATCTCTAGCTCATTTTACAGATGAGGAAACTGAGGCAAACAAGGTTAAGTGACTTTCACTGTCATATAGCCAGTAAGTATCTGAGGGCAGATTTGAACTCAGAAAGATGAGTTTTCCTGACTCCAGGCCTGGCACTCTATCCATTGTGCTACCTAACTAAATATCCTATAGGTATCTCAAACTCAAAATGTCTAAAACAGAACTCCTTATCTTTACCCTCACATTCACCCTTTCCCCAAACTTCCGTTATTTATGCCAAAAGCAGAAAAGCTAATGTTTTGACTTGCCATGTCAGAAAATGTATGCCCCATTCCACACCTGTAGTTCAACACCTTTCTGCTGGGAGGCAGGTCTGTTTCAGTATAACCCTTTATTGGTTGGACTAGATGACCAATGATGTCTCTTCCAACTCTCAAGGTCTGTGACTAATGAACCCAGGAGATTAGTGACTGACACCAAAGTAGTTGTACTAATCTTTGTTTTTATTCTTATCTGATCTATTCATGATTGATTTATTCAAAGTCACCTGGGTCTGCTTACCTTTGATTGGCATAGCTTGCTT
Organism: Phalanger gymnotis; assembly: GCA_028646595.1. Classification (NCBI taxonomy): domain Eukaryota; kingdom Metazoa; phylum Chordata; class Mammalia; order Diprotodontia; family Phalangeridae; genus Phalanger; species Phalanger gymnotis. Next base: position 731,923,100 of record CM053622.1, on the reverse strand, counting down.
TACCTCCCTATTACATCTAGATTACAACACTCAGTTCTCAGCGAAATACTTTAAAAAGAGGATTAATAAACTGGGGAGTATCCAGAAGAGGGCAAAAAGGATGATAAAGGGCCTTGAGTTCATGCCAGATTAGCATTTAAGAAACGGGGCACGTAAAGTATGGAGAAGACAGTGGAGGATTGATAGTGGTCTTACAGAACAAACTCAAAAGGAGTTGCTATGTGGAAAAGAATTAGACTTGTTCTGCTTGGATTCAAAGAACTAGGAGAAACTGATCAAACTTGCAGAGAGGCAAATTGAGATTGATGTAAAGAAAAGCTTTTTTTTTTTTTAAAAAATGAGAGCTCTCACCACTACCAGGTCTGGACCTCAGAGATTTAAAAAAAAAAACAACAACAAGGAAAAGGACCTATATGTATAAAAATATTTATTGCAACTCTTTTTGTGGTGGCAAAGAATTGGAAATTGAAGGGATGCCCATCATTTGGGGAATGGTTGAACAAGTTGTGGCATATCATTGTAATGGAATACTATTGTGCTATAAAAAATGATGAGCAGACAGATTTCAGAAAAACCTGGACTTACATGAACTGATGCAAAGCAAAGTGAACAGAACCAGGAGAATGTTGAACACAGTAACAGCAATATTGTATGATGATCAACTGTGAATGACTTAGCTTTTCTCAGCAATACAATGATCCAAGACAATTCCAAAGAACTCCTGATGTAAAATGCTATCTCCAGAGAAAGAACTGAAAGAGTCTGAATACAGATCAAAACATACTTGGTTTTTTTTTTCATTTTTCTTGTTGTTGTTGTTTTTTGGTGTGTGTATCTGTTTTCTTCCACAACATGACTAACATGGAAATATGTTTTGCAAGACTGCACATGTATAGCCTGTATGACACTGCTTGCCTTCCCAATGGGGGGTGGGAGGGGAAGGACAGAATTTGAAGCGTGAGAATTTTAAAAGTGAATGTTAAAAATTGTTTTTACATGTACTTGGGGAAAAAATAAAATGTCAAATTAAAAAATTTAGGGCTTCCCAGAATAATAATGGACTGTGATATTCTAGTCTCTCTCTCTCTCTCCTCTGTCCCCTTGGTGGGGGGGGGGTCCTCAAACAAATAAATCCATAGTTTTGACTAAGATGTTAATAGAAGGGATTCTTGCTCAGGCATTAATTAACTACATGATCTCTGAGGGCCTGAGATTCTGTGAAACTCCAACAATCCCTAACATCACTGCAAATTGGTCTTTTATTTATCAATTAGCCTGGATTATGATTGTCTGGGTCGTGGTTATGTATACAACCAGGACAGGACCCCAAAGATAATCACAGATAAAAATATTCTCTTTATAACTTTTTTTTGTCAGTTTATTTGGTGATTTGTGCACTACCATTAAATCCTCTAAGGCATATAGGACCATTTTTGTTCCTTCAGATCCAGAACCAGACTAACAAAGTATAGCTTTTGATCGTTTTCTTTACATCCTTTGCATTTGTCATAAATTACCCCATCTCATCTCTGATTTTATAATTTTGAGTTTAGTCTTTTTAAAAATGAGATCAGATTGGTTTAGTTTGTCTTTGTGGGTTTTTTTTTAAATAGCTGTTTTGTTAATACAACAGGTTTTGTCTTTCATTGGGTTTGTCTCATTTGATTTTCAAAATTTCTATTTTATGCTAGTTTAGGGATTATTAACTATTGAGATTTTGTAGTTTTTAAAAACTACATTCTCAATTTGTTAACACTTTCATTGATTTAAATGTTCATATACATATACACATAGATATATTTATTTCCCTTCAAAGGCTAATTTAGATATATCCCCAATATTTTAACATGTTGGTTCATTCTTTTTAATATAATTACTTGTTTCCATTATTTATATTTTGACCCACTCATTTAAGATATATTTCATTCTTCATTTAGGTCTGTATCATTATTATCCTTACTGTGTTTTAAAATGTTTAATATTTTTAACCTTTCTGTATTGAGGTTTTTAGGTCCTCTAATGTCCTCAGTTGTTTTGTATGAACCAAGGAACACTTTGATTCCTATTCAATGATTTCCAGAGTTCCAACATAGTTTCCCCAACGTTCTCTTCTGATCCATAATTGGCACTTATTATGTAGATTTTCTGATGTCTGAAAGAGGGGTATTGGAGTTATTTGCAATTATCTCATTATCTGGGTACTTTTTTGTTGACAATTTAGTTAGCTTTTCCTTTAGTACTACTTAGGTATTATGCTATTCAGTGCATATGTATTTAATATAGATCTTGTTTCATTTTCTATGATGCCTCTAAATGCAATTCCCTCTTTTCTCTCCCTGGATGTTATCGATTTTTACTATTCCCTTATCTGAAATTGATTGCTATTTCTGCTTTCAGGATTGTACTAATGTGCAATAAATTTTACTTACATTCCCCACTTTAACTCATTGTGTAAAGATATCTGTGTTTCTTTTATATAGAAAATTATTCTTTTCCATTTTATTGGTATTTAATCAATCGATATTCAAGGTTTTAACTGTTACATTTTTCTCCCCTTACCAAATGACATCTCTTAAAAAAACCACAATGTACTTTATTTTTCTTGAAACAATTTGTGTCTTCCCGATGCAGAGATATTTCCTGCCTCCTATGCCTTTCCTAGTCCAGACACAGATTAAACCTTGCCATGTTTTGTTTTGCTTTTTGTTTGAGGCATTTGTAGCTTTTTCTGACTTAAAGCAATATAACCCATGTCTCTACCTATGGGCATGAGACCTGGGTAATAGTCATAGTATCATAGTATAAGGCTGGAAAAGACCTCAGAGACCATCTAGTCCAACTTGTAATTTTACAGTGAAAGAAACTAAGGCCTGTGGAGGTTAAGTGACTTGCCCAAGGTCATAGAGATAGCAAACATCATAGTGGGGATTTGAACCTAGATTTTGTCATTCAAGACTCAGTCCTCTTGCCACTAACTTCCAAACTGACCTTGGTGAAATCATTTCACTTCTATGGTCCTTACAATCCTATAAAATAGAGGGTCGGAATAAGTCACCCCTAAGACCTTTTCTATTTTATGTTGTGATTTTTTTTTATCAGATTGTGAGTAATAAAACAAGATGGCTTGTACAAATGGCTGCTAAATGATAATGCTATTTGCATTCTATATATTATGTTCATGGTACCGTCAGCCATGCACATTTTAATGCACGTAGAATATGCAAATGTTCTTGAAGACACCTTGGCCAGACAAGGACTGCACTTAAAAAAAGGCCATATGACAAAACAAGTGAGAGCCATTGGTATTATATAGCTAATTTCAAGGAAATACCGAAAATCGATATCAAAAGAAATACTTTAATTTTGAAAAAAAAACCCAAGATCTCTCAAAACAATGATTACAAAGCTTCACGTTGCCATATATACATGTAAAAAAATACTTCAGGACCCTGCATTCTTGCTCCTGGAGATGCAGCAATCAATATTCCTATTCATATAATCAATCTTTGAATGTTTCTTAAATTGTATATACTCTGTTCGAAATCTCTCTTCTTTCCACCTTTTGTGCTGTTTGACACAACAGGTATTTGTGCAGCCCTGGGAAATATTAAAATACATTTTTAATTTAGCATTAAAGTGCACAGTACATTGTAAAGGAAACAATATGCTCGCCGCCAATCCAAATTACTCTTCAGCAAATGCCTCTTCCTTAGAACACAAGCTTCTGCTTTGGTTAAAGTTAGTGAACGTTTAATGCACACTGTCCTCCCAGTCAATCACCGCCGAGTTCCTCGTTAGCTTCCTCACCAGGTGCTGCGCCGCCCGCTGATGAACGTGGTGACAATTGCCCTTTGCAGTTTGGGAAATGTGGTTGGCATTCATTCACATATATTCAAGACTTTGAAAGAATATCGGAATATTGGTCTCTGTGAATGCAGCATCAGAGTGAATACACATAAACTGCCTAAAATAGGTTGTAGTGTGACTGAAACACAGCTGATTCTTTCAAACTACTATCTTTGCCTCTGCATATCTTCCTTGCTGGTTCTTTTCTGGTGCTCTCTATACTCTCTCCTTCACCCTGCTGCTTCATAAACCTACACTTGCTTAGCTCCCTGGGTCTTAGTTTCCTCATCTATAAAATGAAGGGGTTGGATTGAAGCCCTTGTGAGGGCCTTCCAGTTCTCCATCTAGAATTCTATGATCCTAAGCTTTCTTGCTCTTCTATCTCTACCAGACACCCTTTAGTCTACATGCAGCATCTTCACGTGGCTGGCCTGAGGACTCGAGATTCATTTCTGAGGTTTCAGGACAAAGAAAAGAAATCTTGCATTCTTTTAAGAATTGCCTTGAAACCCTAAAAATTCCCTTCCTCCCCCACCCCTGCCCTAGCCCACCCACTAAAATAGAATAAACTTTTTACATCTCAGAAACATTTCCTTTTTTTAAAAAAATGGCAGTTATAAAAAGTATTACTCTTCTGAATCCAGGTGCAATGGACATTAAATGAACGTTGACCACTCAGTCAATGCTTTTCCTTTTCTGCTGGGCTCACTAAAGACCTTTTTGGTTAAAGAGTAAACTTTCTATCTTCACTTTCTTGTGCTGTTTTCTCAGTGTCTGCCTCTAGTGCTGAACTCTTAAGTTACCCAGGTTACAGTGCAAAATTATATTTCAAGATTCATGATGCTAACTCCTAATTGTTGTGTTAAAAGTTTAATGTCTTGTGCATAGTAAAAATAAGTATCAATCCAAAAAATAGTTGTTCACATTTTGTCTTCAAGTTTAATCTTTCCTTTTATCATCACAGCTATTTACAAATAAATTGTGGGTGCTCTCTCGATTTAAGTCAATTCATTAGCATGGGGGACAACAGGACTGCTGGAATGTAAGAAATTGAATGGAATGCAGAAATATAAATTAGGCTGATGTTCCACAAACCAAAATATGAACAATGCCTCCCCAAGAAAACAGCTGTCATTGAAGCACCTGTTTTTGTTGAATTTTTTAAAAATCATATGCACTAGAAAACATGATTACTAAAGTCTGGAACTACTGCACACCAAATAGGATAGAAAATAACTAAATATTTATAATATTAAAATAAAGTGTTTAACCACAAAAAAGCAGTAATAAAATACAGTTTCCTAATTTACATTTTGCATCCAAAGGATGAATAACAACTTACTAATAAATAATATTTATATAAATATTTTGTATGTCCTAAATAGTTTTTAAAAGGCAATGGGTCTGAAGCAACATCCTGAAAAAATCTGATGGTGAAAACCCTAACTCCCTCCCCCCAAATGTATGAGTTTGGTACTAACAAAATGAATGCATTTGGCTGCAAAAACAGCTGTCCTCGGTGCTTTGGTAAAGGCAGCAGGTGAATATGGAAGGGAGGAAGGAAGCGCCATACATTGGAAGTGCTCATTTCTCAATGGTCGCTAGTTCTTGGTCGCAACACTTCAAGTCTCTAGGCTGGATTTCAGATGTGAAAAGAAGAATTCCCCTCTCCCAGCAGAAGTATTTTCAATGCGCTTCTGGATTGAGAATTTGGAGGAGTGCTGTGGGAAGGGAGTAACTGAATTCAGGAGCAGAGTTCTTGACCTCTGGTGAAGTTGGGTTGATTTAAAGAAGAGACGGTGGTTTCATGTGAACAAAGCCTTTGTTACAGTGACATCTAATAATGCTTGGACTGTAATGCTCACTTTGACCAGGCCTTTTTCCTCAAGGATGTGATGTGGTAAACAAAGTTTTTCCTAAAAAATAAAAAAAAAGAAAAAGGAATCATTTGGTGACCTGATTCTACTAATCATATCTTACTGCATATAAAAAGTTAATCCCACTACTGAAAAACTTAGGAACAATCATATTTATGTAACTCCAGTGTAGAAATATGCCTTCAACTCCCAGAACACTTGTTCATTTTCCCAAAATACTGCTCTCAATTTTGATGGCAGTTCTGCAAGCGTCCTTAATTGGATTTACTTAGGATATGTCTGAAAGCTTAGAAAATGTTTATTTGAAAAGGCTGAATTGGACACAATCTGCCTGAGGCTACAAATATTGAGAAGGTAACTTACTTTCCCAGAGAAAAGCTTTGCAAACAGCCACTTACCCAGTCCAAGTAACCCAAGTAATCTGGCCAAGGAGATCGGGGTGCTGATTTCATTTGCAGCACTGACTGTGGCCTCCCAAGAGGAGGCAGCGATCTTTGTAAAAACCTGAGTGAGTTAGTCAATTTACTTCCTCACTTGCAAGGCTATTTGTAAACACAATTCTAACTCCAGTCTTTAAAATCTCCTTTTTTCCACCCCAAGAGATTTCCACTGATTTTCCCAGGCCACGTATGACCTACTGGTTTCTTGAAATGGCATTTTAGATATCTTTAGCAGCTCAGAGAGTTGGAAAGGTCCACAGAGGTCATCTAGTCCAATCCATAGCTGAAAACAAACCCCCTTTACAGCCTGACCTGACCCTCAAATAGCCATCTAAATTCTTCATCTAGTGAAAGAGTTAGTGGGGGGCTTAGTTTTTTCATCTATAAAATACGGAATGATGATTTGGAATGTCTCTTTCAGCTCTCGATGCCAGACCTTTAACTCTGACCTCATGAGGCAGCCCAATCCAGTACTGGACGAGTCTAATTCTTAGAAATTGATGATTTTGAATTTGCCAAAGTCTGTTCCAAAATAGAGAAATTAGTGTAATAATCTGGACTGTGGGTCGACTGGGTAATACAGTGAAGATCCTGACCTCTTAGGACACTCTTCAGAAGCAGTGCATGATGCTTAGATATAGTTTAAATCGTAACATTTATATTCAGAGGGTCCTTCCAAGATCAAAGGCAGCACAGCAGAGAGGAAGGAAAGATGGATGATCTGGAGCAGGAGGACCTTGTTTCTCACCCTGCCTCTGTCACTTGTTACCCGTGTACTCGCAGGCAAGTCATCCTCCTCATCTGTGGCATGTACAAAATGCACATCATGTGCAGAATGAAGGGGTGTAGGGTGAATGGCTTCTAAGGTTCCTTGTAGCTATACGAAGACTCCTCAATCCTAGTCCAAACCCTTCATTTGACAGATAAAGAACTGAGGCCCAGAAAGGTGACTTCCTCATGGCCATGATGGTAGTAACAGAGTCAGAACCTGAACCCAGATCCTCTTGATTTCAAATCTAGTACTCCTTCCATGGGCTCTATGCTGGCTGGTGATTAGATAAGGACTAAACTAGGAACTAACCTAAGTAGTGGAATCTAGATCAACGCTGACATGTTTTAAGCTGTAAATAGATATTTCTATTTCCCAAATTCTTCTGATGTCTCTAATCAAAGTAGATTTTTCTTTCCTTTTTCTAGTGTGTGTTTGTATTAATTTTGTGACTACAAGAGGATAGAAGTAGACCTGAGGGAAAAATCCTGGACCCCAAACTTGATCTTCCAAGCATAAAGCATATTCATCCCCCAGGATCCTCCTTTATCATTGGTTGGTGGCAGGATAGAATTCTGGATGCTGAGAGCAGGGCTCCTCCCTGCTCCCATACTTTCTATAATCTAGTCCAGAGGTGGAGAACCTGTGGCCTTGAGACCACATGTGGCCATGTAGGTCCTCAAGGGTGGCCCTTTGACTGAATCCAAACTTCGCGGAATAAAACCCCTTAATAAAAGGATTTATTCTGTACACTTGGACCCAGTCAAAAGGCTGCACCCAAGGACTACATTCTAGTCACTGAAGAGAATGACCTTTGTGCACGTATGTGTGTGCTGAAGGAAATAATGCAAAGTAAAGAGCCTCTCACAATTTTAATTTGATGTACACTTTTATAAACAGAAGTGATCCTACAACATGTAAAACAAACTTCTCTCTGGCCACATTTTCATTATTAGGAAATATAGTTTCAGCAAAACTTCTTCAGCCTAACCAACAACATGTTCTCCTTATTTCTAAGGCCAAGGCCCTCAAATGAAATGAGATAATAACACTTAGCATAGTACCTGACACACAGTAGGCAGTTAATATATGCTTGTTCCCTCAGTCCCTTTCCATGTCTCTGATTACTTTCAATAGAATGCACAAAGAGTTTGCAAGAGGCCTCACAGTATAGAACAGTCTAGAACAACAATCTTCTTTAGACAATTAGAATTACAGGGTTTAAAATAAAAGTATTCTGGTCAATCCTTCTGTCTCCAGGAAGGTCTATCTTAAGTCAACAGAGACCAAGGGTTCTCTATCCTTTAAAGAAGCTTCTGTTGATACTAACAAGGTATCTCTTATCTTGCAATCACATCTCCAGCCTTATGGGATTCAGCCTCCCCTAAGCCAATTTGTTGTAAATCCCTATCTTTACAGAATTGTACTACAGTTCCTGCAAGTGGTCAAACAACATGAATCTTAGGCGTAAACTTTTCTTTTAAAACTTATATCAACAGGTATATTTCAGGTGCCACACAATCTACTCTGAAATAATGTTATTGGCATATGAAAAGGAAAGCTGACAACCTATTTGCTCTGTGTGTGTATGTGTGTGTGTGTGTGTGTGTGTGTGTGTGTGTGTGTGTGTGTAAGTTCTGCCAAAATTACGAGATGAGCTAGAAGGGAAAAAGTTTAGCAAACCCCACAGAGAATGTTCTATTCTTTTCACCAAGTATCACATTGAGGAAATTTACTGAGCAGAGAAATTCACGGGTGCCATTGTTCAAGTTTGTCAGTGGCATGTGCACGTAACTTGATGTCACCACTGAAGCTTCTGACTTCACAAAGCCAGGGCCCCAGTCTGCTTAGTGCTGCCCACATTGTCATCAAACATGAAGGGGATCTGAAGGTAAATCACACATAGAATTACCTCTCCCTGGAGCTCAGGCTGCAAACCACCATGCTCAGCTTTCCCTTCTTTGTTGTTCCCAAGATGAGAAAGTTAGGAAATTCATACTTCTGTCTTGGAAACAACAGCTAAAAACAGTTCAACTTTACCTTCAAAGCTGGACCCAGGGGCAATGAATACTCTGGCCACTGAAAGCTACAAGGTGTTTGACATTTCCCTGGTGAAACAGGAGCTGAGAGAGTCTAGCCCAGGAAGCTTCCTTTCCTGGATTCATTTACTGCCAGAACTCAAAAGAAGGAATGGGATTTCAGCCAAGGATGCTTCCTTAACCCTTGAGACCTACGTCTATGACAAGAGGCACAACGTCTGGGCAGCAGAAGGACTGGGAAGGGCAGCCTCCCATCTTAGCTGGAAGCAAGTGTACCAAGTATCACTAAACTTCCCCAGCCTTCGTTCATGGCTGCTTTGCTTCACTCCAACTGGGCAATTTCAGAGTAAGCTCTATCTGGCCATTCATAATCAATGGCCAAAACGCACAAAGGAGTAGGTAGATCTTGACCAATTAGTAGGTAGGACAACAATGGAAGGCATACTTGAGTAGGCGACCTGGGTTCTGGTCAGAAGCAATAGAATACGGTGGGAAAGACTTTGGACTTGTGGTCAGGAGAGACTGGGTTTGAATCTTGGCTCTGACACTTAACAGTTAGTTGTGTGATCTTCAGTAAGATGCTTAACCTCTCTGAGACTCGGTTATAAAAGAAGGCAGAAGACAAATGCATAGGAGTTGAGGGGAAGGTAATTTTGAAAACCTCATAGCTCTATTCTCCAAATGTGAGTCATGAAGGCTCTCTGTGACACTGGGTGATTTGCTTAATTGTCCTGAGCTTCAGTTTCCTTACCAGCAAGAAGAGGATGATATCCTTTCATAGAGTTGTTAGGAACATCTAGTGGGGAGTGAAAGAAGAGCCATGAGAAGTACACATTCCACACTTATACTGTTGTTATGGTTATGACTATCAATATAAATCAATCTGGTTGGTTTTAACGGGAATAATAATTACCCTCATTTTATAGATGAGGAAAATGAGGCCCAGAGAAATTAAGAAAAAGGGCAATGCCCCCACATGAAAAAACTCCAACTTAGAAACACTTGCCAGGAAAACTCCCCCAGCCAGTCGACTTGCAATGGGATATAGACACAGGCAAAATTACTGCCTATTTAAGCTAACTTTAGAAACCAAGTAAGAGGCATATAGCATGGGTAGATATATCGCACCTGGCACCATAAACAAGAGCTCAGGCAAAGTCTCAAGTAAATCTAGTTTCCGGTTCAACAATTAAGTATTTTAGGCACACTAGGGCTGCTTACAAATTAAAACAACCCTGTCCCCAATCTTTTTTGTGGAACAATGAATCTTTTTGTGATGAAAATAACTGCCTGCCCCATTCCCTCCTCTACCTCATTTTATTAGCTTTATAGGCTTTACTTCTACAGAGAGGGCTTTTAAAGTGAGATTTATCAGTATACATGTGGGATGGAAATATGAAGGAACATAAGGAGAAAGTGGAATAGGGTGGGGTAAGATAGGGAAAGAGAGAGAGGTCCTAGTTGTTAGACTCTCTCTCTCTCCTCAAATTACCTTATCTTTACTTCTTTCTCACCCAATGGGATATAAGATCCTTGAAGTGAGAGGCTATTTTTGTGTTTGTATCCCTGGTATTTAGCTCAGTACCCAGTGCTTCATAAACATCTGCTAAAATGAATGTGTAACAGAGTCCAGATTATGCCTCCCCCACCCCAGGGCCTAGGCCTAATGATCATAAGCATTTGATTTTAAGCTGAGGAGACACCTAAAGAAATCCTATTCATTTAATTAGCCTCATGTTAAATGAAAACTTCTGTAACACAGATTCTTAGTGGAGTGGAGTAAGTGCTACGCAGAGAAAACCTAGACCAGATAGCCAGGGCTCTCAAATGAAAAAGAACACAGTAAGATTGGCAATATTTCTATTTAAAAACACGTGTTTTCTATTTATCCTATATATAACTTGTTTGTACATATTTGTTTGCTTCTTGGCTTCCTTATCAGATCCTGGGCTTTCTGAAGGCAGGGACTGTCTTTTACCTCTTTTTGTGTTCCCAGTAAAGACACAATAGACTGGCTCATAGTAGGAGCTTAGTAAATGTTTGACTGATATACAGCAACTAAAAAATTTTAAAATCCCATAAAGTGCATGATCATCAGCTATGATTTATCTTCACTTTAGGGAACTGAGACTCAAAGAGAAAGCTTTCCCAGAGTGGCAGGGCCTGGGAGTGACTGGGAATCCAGGGCTCTTTCCTACTGGTCCATGTTGCTTCTACAGAACCTGTTCCAAGTCTATAGTATAAATAAACTTCACATTTTTCTAAGTTAAGAGGAACAACTTCCTGAAAATACAATGTTTAAGAAAAAAAAATCTGTTTAAACCCCTTGATTGAGAATACAGAAGTTATAAAAATTGCAGGAGTTTTAAGGAGTTTCTTAATTTTCTAATTCTTTGCTGAAACAGATATTATCACTATAGAATGTTTTATTCGAAGTGTAAGGAGTATTTGGGTAAGGGAGGTGGGGAAGGGAAGAACCCTGACAAACTGTATTTGTAATTTTATGCTAATTGTTGTAGCAAGCCCTTGACAATTATTATTGATTTAAGATATGATTGGATTTAGAGCTGAGAGGGACCATACAGCTAGCTCATCTAGTCAAACCCTTTCATTTTATGAACGAGGAAACCGAGCTACAGAGAGGTTAGGCAGGCAAGGTGCTTGTCCAGGGTCCTGTAGGTGCTGAGGGCTAGAAAATGACTTTAACTCAGGTCTTCTGCCTCCAAATCCAGTGTTCTTCTTACTACTGAAAGGTAAAACGACTTAGGGCTACAATAAAAGCAGACTAAAACCCTGACTTTCCATTGATTATTAGGCCTGTATTGGTGATGGTCAGAGAAACAGCCCACAGTGTTGCTCACTACTCTACAAACTAGGCCTAGAAAGTTTAATTTATTGGGCCCTGCTGGAGGTGTTGCTAAGTCTGAGGACTGAAGACTTTTAAAGATGTGGGCAAACATTTCTTCTGAGCCTTGATATTGCTCATCTTAAAGCACCTAAAAATATTTACATTCTCTGGGGTGCTCTGAGAGCCCCAAATACCTGGATAAGGCCTGGATATAAGAATTTTATGTAACCAAATAGAAATACAAGCATGTACAAACAGACACACACACACAGACACACTGAAAAAACGGATCAGTCTTCACCATCACTTTATCAATTTATCACATTACCTGTGACCTTGGAGACAGAAAGAATATACATAATGCTTCATGGAACATCTTGTTTCCAAACTAGGCAGAGTCCAGTGATCAGGCATTAATTTTGTGACCGTCAGTCACACACTTACATAAGAAATCAATCTAATTATGTAAGAGATAAGAAGCTAATTTACTACGTAACAACCAATATCTGGAAATCACAGCAAACCTCAATGTTTTCCAAAAAGTGATTAAGCCAACTTATACAGGCAGAATTATTCTAATCTAAACAAAGAAATTGTTCTTTTTAAAGGAAAAATGAAAAAGCCAGATATGAATCCTTCTCACATGTGACTCTCAAGCCTTGAGCAACAAGATTTAAGGGATGGGACTGCAGACTGAGGAGGAGAGGTCAGCAGGTGAGCATTCACATGACCAGGAGGAAGAGCAGAGGAATTCAATGAAGGAGTGATTGGGCATTAGGGTGGAAGTACCTTCAAATCTAATAGCTGCCTGGGGCTCCTCTAAGGATTTCTCATTGGCTATGGAAATAATCAGAGTATGGGATTAAACTCATTCTACCTTGGCTCCAAGAAATAGCCCTAAGAGGATCAGACCAGGGAGCTAGACTACAAAATGTATTTCTTACTGTTCCATCCAGGGAATTTTAACTTTGCTTTGATGCAAGTCAACATTGCCAAAGCTTCCCAGCTTACAGAATGGACCTCCTGGGATTTTTAGCTATCAAGATGGTAAAAAAAAATCCAATTATTTGTTATATTTAGAGAGTTCACATTTAAACAAGGCCAATGTCATGCTTTTTTGTTTAAAAAAATCAGAATTTGCAAGTGCTATTCTTCTGATTTGCTTTGGAAACTCAATCTCATCCTGACACAATAAAGAAAATAAATGACCATGATGTAATATAACAAATCACTTTTATCTGCAAACGGTTTGACAAATAGCTAGCTGCATGATATTCTAACAGTTCAGTGAAATGATGTGACCACAATTCAACAACTAAATCTGCTAGAGAAAATAAATGTTGGCAAAAACCTTGTTCATTCTGGTTGCTCCTAATTTCCAGAGCAAAATTGTATGGGTTTTAGATGAGCGCTCTGAATTAAAGGAGGGATAATACTTTGTATCATCTGTCATATAGGGTTGTTCTGAAAAAAAAAATATTTTGTAAAGTGTAAAGTTCTTATATAAATGTGAGCTGTTCCTATTTTATAATTAGTTGCATTCCTTTGTGAGAAGAGATAGTGAGTAAGTTGCAAGTACTGAAAAACGATTTTTACATCTAGAAACTTCTTAACAGTTTTAAATTGAGACCTAACAACTTCTGGTCCAGAGTAAAGAAAGATCTGACAGCTAGCCAGCTAATAGAGCCAGGTTCCCTTCTCCAGCCTCATCCCAAGAACGGAAAAGTAACGAGAAACCAGCAACTTGGCACTTCTCAGCCAGGGAGAGGCAGGAAGCAGAGCATAATAAGGGAGGAGAGGGCTGAGAGGTAGCTAGGTGGAGGAAGAACACTGAGCTCTCCTTTCCCTCAGTCCTAACCGAGGGCAAGTAGTTTGCTGAGCTTTCTATGTCTCCCTTTGTCTGCCCGCCAAGGAGATAGGGCAGTCTTATTAGAGGAAAAGCCTCAAGGGCATCACAGGCTACAGTATTAAAGAACCTATTTGGGGCACCGTCTGGGGAAAATGTGGGCACTTAATCCACTCACTCCTTGAAATGTTGAAGACAGAAAAACAAGAGGAGAAAAGCAGGTAAATCAGTGGGTAAAAACACTACAAGTAAAGAGATTTCACAGAAGCCAAAGCACAGGAGCTCTTAGCTGGAAAAGTTATTGCACTGGGGTTGGAAAATTAAAACACTGCTGGATACTCAACCGTGAGCTGAGCTAAAAAAAAAATATTTGTGGGCCAGCTGATAAGCACTAAAAAAATGAATAAGAACAAAAGGCCACGCGATCATAAGTCGAACAACTAAACAGCAGGACCGACTACACACAGAAACAAGCACACAGCATAAAATCAAAAACCAAAAGAGACCTAGCTATATTGTCAATGGAAAGCCCAAGTCCAAGCCATTTTACTCTTCTGCAAGGGAGTGTGGCTGTAGGGGATATATGTGCTGGATATTAGCTAGCGGCTCTGGCTTCAATATTTACCAGCTGTGTGACTATCAATAAATCACATTACTTGAATCTCAGTTTTTTTTATCCAGGAAGTGAGGACAACAATACTTTTATTTACAACCTATGTCTTAGGGTTGTTGTTAGGAAGTGCTTTTTAAGTCTGAACACGTGTGCATTTTAGGATGCCACATTCTTATTAGTATCTCTCGGTGACTGATTATGGGTCATAATGTCAAAAGCTGAATCTTCATAGACGTAAACCAATGTTACTGATGACTTTTCCTTGAAAAACAGAGCTAGCTTTTATAAGAATGGGGTGAGAAAGGCCCACATCTTTCACAATAAATACTGCAGAGGATTTTCAGCAATGTATTATAGTTTGATAATTTTTAGAAATTATAACAACCCATTAGCAAAGAGAGCTTTGAGGTTCATAAATCACTGCCTTTACTGCAAAGAAGCTCCATACAAATATGATTAACTCCACACCACACATGTGGAACTGGGGTTTTAGAGCGGTGAATGAATCGTTCAATGTCACACAGTTAGGAAGTGTCAGAGCCAGAATTGGGCCCAGGTCTCTTGATTCCAGGGTCCAGTGGCCTTTCTCCAGTGCCATTCGCAAGGAAATGTTGAGGGAGGCATGAGAAGAAGGGAAGCCTTTCACAGAAAGAGTAATTTTGTCTAACTTCTCAGGCAACCTTTGCTGCTAGCAGAGACACAAGGGATGGCTTTCTGAGGAGTCTACTAGAAATAAGGCATGTGGGAGAGATACTACAAAGACACAGCCAAGGCGCGGATGGTCATTGATGTCCAAGAAGCTGCAATAGTGGAAAGAACTCTCCAGTACATAGCAGTAGGAAATGGGTTGGCTCAGTGGAAACAGCAGGACCATGAAGACAGGAGGCAAGATGTCAGAGCGGATGCTGCTACGCAAGCTAGAAAACATCATGCATACTCTGCAGAACTATGACTACAGGTCACACATGACTTCTTGTCACAGAGAACCACATAAATACTGTGGCAGAGAATAGCAGCAACTTCTCCTGATACACAGAATACATATATGAATATGTATATTTCACCAGGATTTTCAAATAATACACACAATTCCCATTGCCTGTTCAAATAAGAAGATTAATAAAAACCGCCCCCTGGCACTTCTATTTGAAGCGTCTGGAGAGTTCAGAAGCCAACTGCTGACATAGACAGAAAGAAAGGCAACACACAAAATTAAATATATTCAAGTCCATACGAACTTATCAAAGCATTCTCCCTGATGATATAAATAAGTGACTTTAACCCAGCTTATAAACATTTAAAAATTTCATTCTTAAGATAATACAAATACCCTAATAATTTGAGTCTATCCAGACACTAAAATGATGAATCTGAACAAAAAGTCTGATTAATCAATAAATATTTATTAAATACCTACTCAAATATATAAATACACAATAAGTTTAGGAGAAAAAAATAATTAACTGCTGAAAGATGAGGCAAATGAGGCCATTTATGAAAATCTTAAGTGATAACTAAAAATCGCAGTGCCCAAATTAGGTTCACTTACACTGGTAACTTTGTAACTCCATGAGAAAAAAGGAAATAATGAATTATACGTAAAGAGTCAGTGCCTTGGTTCAAAGCATTAAACAAAATGGAACCCAAGAGACTAGTACCTGAAGTGCAACCTTCAAAAGTAGTATCTTGATTTTAGCTCATTTTAGGGGTTTGGTCATCTATTACACTATGACCATTCTATGGTCTTAAAATTCCATATGTATTCATGACGACCTACCCTTTGTCATGAGTCATCTAGAGTTCTGGAAGCATTCTGGAAAGATAATGCAAGCTGAAATTTCTTGAATTCCATTCCCTACTTGTAATCAAATAGAAACTATATATCAAAATTCTTTTATTCATCTATGTTCCTATCATTCCTGCTGTGTTGTCTTACCTGAGTCAAATAATGGAAGGGAATGATCCCTAGACCATACTCTACTTCCAGAGAAAAACATGTTTTGGGCACCTTTGGTGCCTAATATTTGCAAGGTATAAGTGAATAAGACCCTATATATCTTTTCTTCTGAACATTCATAAATGATGGAGAACTGTGGGTGGGTCATAATTACAGACTTATAAACACTGTCACTAGAAGGGGGCATTCTTAGCAAATGTCATATAAAAAGGCTGGAGAAACAGGCAAGAGAAGAGCTTACTGTATCTTAGGCTCTGGTGCTATAAGAAGAAAAAAAGGAAGCATTAAGAGGAGGGATTGGAAAGTGGTCCCTTTTCCATAAAAGTAAAATAAAAAAATAAAGCCACCAAATCTCTAAAAAGCTTTCACACTCAGTAGGACAGTGAGCTCTGTACGTGTACCACTCAAAGTGGTTAAGTGGTAGACATATGAGTTGGTGAGAGGTAGCATTAGAGAGGAAAAAGAAAAGGTTTTGGCATTTTTAACAGCAGTGGACAGAGGAATTCATTCCATTTTCTGACCTAAGGGTACAATGTTAATCTTCCTCTACAATACACTGTACTGCCTCTGGAAAAAAAAAAAGCCACACTATCCATCAAAACCTCAGAGTAAGTAGCACCAACATACCTTCTCTCACAGGGGTGGTGGATGAGGCACTGTGTGGCTTCGCAATATCAAATTGTTATAACCACTAAGGGTTGTTCTGAGTACATTTTCTGTCAAGCTACTGATATACCAATAAAAACTCTGAAATATCATTCAAAAAAGCATTTATTAAGCACCTAAAGGTTCATGATTCTGTGCTGGGTGCTGTACAGAACTGGGTTACAAGGTCATACAATTTGGTATGCCTATTAGTTATGCTGTTCAAGTATAAAACAGGGCTGGATGATTTTTAAAAATCCTGTGTTTTTCCAATCAACCCCTAGTTTTCACGAGAGAAAAAGAAGCCTTGTTAGTAAGATGACAAGAAGACTCAGTCATAGTAGTTTTTTTCTTTTAGAAAACTTGCCATTCTCCTCTGCAATACAATCTGGGTTAGATCAGACTGGGTGGCAAGAAAGCTGTGTAAATCTCTCCTTTGAATCGTATCAGGTGGTACTATTCAGAGGGATGTTTTCCTGGAAACTCTACTAGAAGATTGGTTATCCTTCTGGTCAGCTTAAGACTTCACCTTAACGGAGAATTACTGCCAACTTTCCTAAATTTGGGAAGTAAATTACAACTTTGGTAGTAATATAAAATAATAGCTACAGACCACATGTAGAAATGGAGTTTAGATCAACAGGATTCAACTTCCTTGTTTTTATATAGTATGGCATTTTTTCATCAGAAGGTAAGAAGACATTCTTAGAATTTTGGATAGCTATGGATTACATTTTTTTTTCTTTAATCACCTTTACAGAGTTGCTCCGTGGACAATGCACTTAAGGTGACATCCTATAAATCTAGTAAAAGATTAAAATAATTTATCAGTGAATATTTATTAGAATTCATGTGTTTAAGGAACATTCCAATATTGAGAGGTCTTTCTTCTCTTAATCTTTTTATATCCTGGGTCAACCTATGTTCTTCTTTCTTTAAGAATTCTAGGATCACTTTGGACTGAGGCCTTGGTTTTGCACCTCTGAATGACAGCAGCACCAAAAGAAGCACTTCCCTTCCTAACCCTGCACTATGGTCCTTGTACAGTACTGGCCCAAAGGAAAAATATGAATATAAAGAATCACCTTAGTGCCTTTGTTTTTTTCCCTTTTTTTAAAAAAAAAAGCAGAATCCTCTTTTTTTCTACCCAGGGATGTTTTCAGGCACTTCAAAACAATAAATCAGGAAAAACCCATTGCAGCAATACTGCTGATATCACATGGAATTAGTAAACTAAATGTGATCAAAAAGAAGGGGAGGGAGAGATCTCTAATGTCATTTCTCATTTAGCAGTTTTTCCTGAAAACTTAATATGAAAATAGCTTGGCTCATACTTCTGAAATTATTGAAAAGATGACAGGAGTGGAAGTTTGCAAGGCAAAGGAAGAAGTGAAAAGTACCTGTAAAAAGTTAGATAAAGCAGAATGTTTGAACGCACATGCGAGTGAACAGATTATGCCGACAGAGCATTCCAGTGATAAGTAATATACATCAACACTACAAAGAATATGTGAACAAGACAAAAGCCTATAAGGTCCCTGGAGCGAAGGGTAGAAGTTGATTGTGGGGGTTTCTCCCCATGTGCCAGCAGAGTGTCAACAGTCTTTCGAATGTGACGAAAATCCAAGTGCAGGATGTCATACGGAGAGCAGAGGTCAGCCTATCCCGAAGGGCAGCCAGTAGAACAGAAAGAGACAGTGAATAAAATTAAAAATACAAAGAGGTAACAACAGGAAAGAAGTGCAATATTCTTGGTTGCTAGTCATATGGCTTGAAATAATAACCTTTGCCTTCATTTGCCAGGCAAAAATCTTTCTCTCCCTCTAAAGAGAGAGTCTAATAGAGAGAGAAGCACAATGCCAGAACACATTTTATGCAAATTAGGAGAGCAAGTTGTTTTCTATAGTCATTCTTCTTGTACCAAAAAGTCAAGCAGAATGGTTACTGACAAAGCCAATACCAAACACCCCATACCTGACACAGAGCATTTTGATTGGCTGGTAGTGGTTCCAGGTGCTAACCAGTGCTTGAGAAATTTTCAGATCGACTTTCTTAGTAAAGTAAGAAATGTATAGTTTAAAGTTTGATTTCCTTTATCTTATTCAAATTCTGAATTCAACTTCACTGGCCTTTGAGGAATACGAAGTATTTCTATCTGAATGGTAAAATAACTATTCTCTCTCTCTTTTTTAAAGTCTTGGTTACTGAAAAACTTCAGGGAATATTAGGGAAAATATGTTCTAAAGATTTTACTCAACCAAAGAAGAAAAAAAAATCAATTTTTTTTGTTTTAATAAATTAATTATTTCATCAGTATGGAAAAGTCCCCAAGAGAAAATTCCTCTGACGTAGGCCCCTCAGAGACCTGGTTGGGGCACTAAGCACATAAATGACTTGTCCATCGTCACAGAGCTAGTACGTCAGAGGTTAGACTTGAATCTGTCTTCCTGATTCTAAGAACATGGGTTCCCTATCCACCATGTCTACTCCTTACTTTCCAGAAACAAAATGAAAGAAGCTTGTTTGTTGTTTATATTTGATTTGCCTACATATTATTATCTCCTGTGAAAGAAAAAAAAAACAGAACATAACACACTGACTTCCTACCTCAAATAGAAGCAAAGTTCAGAGTTTTGTTGATTACAACTGAATTAAGGCTTAATAAGAAAGCAGAGAGGCGTTTCCTCAATGAGGAATTTCTTTTCAAATGAGGCAAAGCATTCAAAATTCATGATCCATGAATTTTAGAAAGTATGTTGTTATAAAGCTGTCTTTTAAAAAAAAGGCTTATTGGTAAACAGATGCAAATTACAGAAGGCTTAATTAAAAACAAAGCACAATTGTGTGGAATAACCTGCCAAGGTTTTATAAATAGTGGAAGATACACGTGAGTAAGATTTTAAGCAAAATAACCAAAAACTCAAGTCAGGAAAGCATGCTGAATCTGGTCTGATTAGGATAGAGAAGTGTGCCAGCCATTAATCTTTTCTCAATGGATACAAAAGTAACCGTATGAAAACAACTAGCATTTTCAGAGTGTCCTATGAAGGAAAGCAGCTGCTTATAGATTTAATTTCACAGAAGGGGGCGGGGGGGGGGTAGGGGGGGGTAGGGGGGGTGGGGAAAGTGGGGGTGGGGGTGGGGAGGGGAGTGGAAGGCGGGGGTAAGGAGAAATCTGCTGACCAGAGATTAGGAGAAGGAGATACATAAAATAAGGAATCGAAGCGTGCCAAAAGCATTTTCCACTGCAATGTTGGGTGTAGCCAGTGAAATCTGAGAAAAACATGGGCATAAGCAAAGAGGAAAGTCAGCTTCTGCAAACTGAAATGTGTCTTATATGCATGTTAGCTACATAATAAAGACAATTACTTACTTAGCTGGTAAACAGAAGGCATTTCCTAGTGAATTGGTAAGGAAAATGATTTTTGCATGCCCTCTAGTGGCCCTGAAAGAGAACTCGTTTTTCACAGAGCAATTCATTATGTATATGAGTGCTTCTCAAAGATATTTCTGATGAGGTAATAGCAAATTAAACAACACCTTCCTTATTCAAAATGCACACCATGATGTGCTGCAATCTATCTGTTCATCGAACAATTTCAAGAAGCTGTATATTCGCAACTATAAAAATAACCCCCTGATTGATGTCTAGTGTTATGGCTCAATTGAGCACACTGTTTCTTCTATTTAGTTTAAAGGAAACAAAAATAGCTAATGGAAAAGAAGCTAGTTCAGCAGAATCAGAGATATATGTGAGTATGCAGAAATCTTATTTAGGCAACGCCTCACATAAAAGGTGAGCCTGAGTTACCACAGCAATTGAACTCACCCACTTATTGACTCTTACAGTGTGCCCGTCATATGGCCAAAGGCAGTATGATCGGAGACATTAAAATAAATGGATGGAGTACAGCAGACTTGAGATTGCTGTGGGGAGTTGAGATTTCCTGATCTTTGTGCTTTTTAAATAGCCACCTTAATGAGGAGTTTAAAGGTTATATTTTCTTTCTTTTTTTAAAAAAAAACGAATAAAAATACTAAAGATAAAGGAAAAGTCAAAGAGAGGCAAGCCTGCTCCCCACATTTATAACATGTTATTAATGACTAAGGCATTTGAAAGCTGTAGTGAATTCAGCCAGATTCCCAGGAGGAAGTAAGAAAGGGAGGCAGGCTAATTTCCATGCTATTCAAAACAAAATCACCACCTCTGAGAGGTTAATGATTGTTCTAGGGCCAGTATATAAGTAGGTGGGATGGGATTATAATTTTAGAGTTGTTCAGTTTTTAATCCTGTTTGCAAAAGATCTAAGTGTATTTACAGAAAGAGCTCTAGGGGAACAAATTAGAAATGATTCCCTGGTTAATACCAAATTCTTAGTGGTGTTTCTGTGATAAAGGAGTATAGCAAAATTTCAGTTCTAAGAGTTGATGATATGTACCTGGCATACAAATTCAAATTAAAGATTATGTATTTGCAAGTAATTTCTTTATTTAAAACATCACACATTGGAAACATTCAGAGATCAGGTGGCAAAATTTAAAGCTTGACAGGAAAATTTTTTTTTTCAGAATTTATCCAAGAATTTAAATTGATAGCTGATTGTGATGCTATTTTAATTACAAATATGACGTTTAGTCCATGGAACATACTGCCCCTGAAATATTTTGTTCAAGTAAAGGCTGATAGATCACTGATCAAAACTGTCCCCAAACCAAACTTACTCCTCTAAGTAAGAGCACCTGTTGTATATGAGGAGCATCTCTGGACACTGCACACATATTTTGCTTTCAAAAGGTACCATATGTGTTTTACTGATTCAACATTAGCTCATGAATTAATCTAGTCTGGTAATGAGGGTAAGTCCATCTACAAAATAAGTGCTTTCACTTTAGGATAAATAGAGATATGATTTTGAATGATGTGTAAATCACAGTGAATGATTTTCTTAGGAAGCACATTCGTATTTATTATATCTCAAGTCATATCCCTATGATGCTATTATCACTGCCATTTTATAAACAGAGACACAAGCATGAAGAGATTAAGGGACTTTCTTGTAGATCTCCGGTGAGTGGCAAAAGCTAACATTTTGCAATCATTTTTGCTCCCCTTATCGGGAACCTGTACATACCCCTCCTCCCAAATTTCTCTATAGTATGGGGAAAAGGCTTTCTACCTGGATAAATAAATTGATTTTCACAGTTCTGGTGGTTTTTAAAAAAAATTTCTTAAGAATAGCTTAATAGGCAAGCCCCAACCTAGCTTTGTCATTGGGTCAACAAAAACATGATGTTAGGAGAAAATGTTATGTGGGCATTCAGGTTTGTATAAACACAGTAAACAGGCCTCAGTCAATAACTATGACTATTGTTGCTCTACTGACATTACAGTAGGATTTTGTGACATTATTTTATGTTACACTGGTTACACTGTACTAACTGCATCACCGCAAAACTGACATTGGTCAAGGCAACATTATGTGAAAAAGGCACCGCTTCATAATAAAAGAGGCTAGATCTAGGACTGGGGCAATAGTCTGTTCACATATCCTCTGAGAAAGAAATCATCCTTAAGAACCCAAACTTGTTTTATCCACCCTTTTTTTTTCTTTTTTTGATGCTTCATATAAATGAAAGTATACCATTGAGAGGAACAATGTTTTAATGAGTCCCAAAGAGTTAGATGAAAACCTGGTCACCCTCCACAAACAGATGTCAGAAGCATGGAATGTCCAGTCTTTCGTAAGTAAAAGATAAAGGTAGTCACAGACTGGATAGAATACCAGCCCTCAAGTCAGAAGGACCCGAGTTCAAATCCAGCCTCAGACACTTACCAGCTGTGTGACTCTGGGCAGGTCACTTATCCTGTCTGCCTGAGTTTCCTCATCTGTAAAATGAGCTGGAGAAGGAAATGGCAAACCACTCTAGTATCATTGCCAAGAAAATTCCAAATGGGGCCACAAAGAGTCAGACATGACTAACCAACTAAACAACTAAATAACAACAACAAAAGGCAGTCACAGGTTGTTTGTAGGTATTTCTGCAGTATAAAGTTCCTTTTAAAAACACAGTAAATGGGACCAAAATCTTGGGTGAGGGAAGATCCATCAACCATATGAAAGTCTCAGGATACAAGTTGACCCTTGTAATCCAGCTAAGTCTGCTGAGTATTTGGCCTCGATTTGACTTCGGTGCAGCCAAGCTCTAGGCACAAGACACCACATGATGCAGTCTTGGCACCACATCTCAGCTTTGTAGCCACAGCAAATCACAAAGGCCACGATTTCATTTAGCTATGGATTAGCAGAGCTGAAAGGTACTTCGGGGATTTTCTAGTCTAAACCTCTCCATTTTACAGATGAGGACACCGAGGACCAGAGATGAAATGACTTATTCAAAGTCAACTAGTTAGTGAGTTAATAGCAAAAATGAGTCTAGGACTCAGGCTTTGACCTAAGCCAACAAACAGTCTTCCTAGTAGATCATCTTGTGTGCCAAGCATTTGCCTCATTCTTGGATTTCAATTGCCAAATTAAAGCATTAGAAATTTAGAGAGGGCCTTAGGTATCTAGAACAGGGGTGGGGAACCTTCAGCCTCAAGGCAACATGTGGCCCCCTAGGTCCTCAAGTGCAGCCCTTTGACTGAATCCAAACTCCACAGAACAAATCTCCTTAATAAAAGGATTTGGTCCGTAAAACTTGGGCTCAGTCAAAAGGCCGTACTACCTAGATTCTAGAACAAAGTCGTGTTTCACTTTTCCCTACTAACAAGTCATTTAACATAACTCATGTCATTTAAGGCAGCTAGGTGGCACGGTAGATAGAGTGCCAGGTCTGCAGTCAGGAAGACTCATCTTCCTGAGTTCAAAACCATCCTCAGACACTTAATGGCTGTGTGACCCTGGGCAAATCACTGAACCCTGTTTGCCTCAGTTTCCTCATCTGTAAAATAGGCTGGAGAAGGAAATGGCAAACCACTTCAGTATCTTTGCCAAGAAAACCCCAAATGGGGTGGTGGAGCATCTACATGACTGAAATGACTAAACAATAACAAAATTGTCATTTAGAGAAAGTCAACAAATTGGAAAAACAATTCCAAAAATAAAGGCCATGGAAATTTCAGGGTGGGAAAGAACATTACCTACAGCATGAAGGGTTTCTGAAATTACCTATACACCAAATCTGAAATCTACAACCTGTGCTCAGTTTCTTCTATCTTCCCATGCCTTGCTTACTGTCCCATCTTGTATCCTACCATATTACTTTCTGGAATAATAGCATTAACTTCATGTAATACCTTTTCTCCCAAATGTCCCCAGGTCTATCTGCCCCTATCCTATCTCCATGGCTTAACCTTCAACAATGTGAAGCCAGCCTTTAGGCAAACTGAATGTAGAAGACAAAAAGTCTACTCATTTGACTTTTCGACACAGTCTAATAATCACAGAATGAATGTCAGAGCAAATCTGAACTTAAATAATTAAAATCAACCATGATAAATGCACAAACTATATACCAAGGGCAGGAGTAGTCTCCTCAATATTACTTTAAATAGTCTGTTAAAAATGCTGTTGTGTACACACTAGCCCTTCCTACCTCTTCAATGACCCTGTTGCTGTTCTGCCACATCCTGAGCAGAAACATTTCCTGGACTGGACATTCCAGCCACTCCAGAGGAGTTCCAGCTGCTGGACGTCATCACATAAATGTCTCTTCAGCCTCTAAACCCCAAAATAGCCGTGTTAGCTGAGAACTAACAGAGAAGCTTACAGCAAGTTTTTTTGTTTGTTTTTTGCTGCTGGTCTGGACTGGGCTTCATTGGGGTTGGAAATTCTCAGTGTGACTGACCCTCTACCAAAGCATATGGCTACTATCCTAGAACCCATGGCCCTGTGTTGTTTGGGGACACTGAGAGGTTAGGAGACTTGCCAAGTGTTGCACAGTCAGTAGGTTTTAGAGATGAGACTTGAAGCCAGGTCTTCCTCACCATGAGGCTGGTTCTCTATCCATCCTTCTAGCCTGCCTCTCATATTAAGAACACCCGGACTTAAAAACAAAAAGTGTGCCAAAAGGCTCTATGTAGATGAGTCTAATTTCCAAGTATGCTTACATCCATAACTGCACAAATAAACTCTTGCATCTAAGTTAATGAACTGGCCAGCTCTTGCTGGGAAATTAGATTTGAACTGCTCTAACCCTAACTTTGGCCTATCGTGTCCCATCATGTTTTTTTATAGAGGCCAAGGGAATGAACAGTTTTTGGTATGCAAGGACGCTGTAACTTTTCACCCTCTAAAAGGATTATTCACAATGTCACTTATAATTATTTATTACAAAATATAGGAGTTCTGGTATGCATGCAAATATACATATCAGAGAATGAGGCTAGGAAAATAGGTATATAAACAAGAGAGGTTATCTCTGGTTTCCTAGAGAAATAATGCAGTTGCTTATTCACCAGTGTGAATACAAGCGAAAAAAAAGTACAACTGAACACAATTTATGGTTTGGAGAAGAACATCTGGCTTTTTACCTTAAAAGTCTGGAGTACCTATGGATAATTTTTGCATATGCCAAACTTGTAACAAATGTAACTTTATAGGAAATATTACAAATACTATCCTGCTATGTACCATCTCCAGATGGCACCCTCTTTCCCAAATAAGCAAGCTGTGACTGGAAGGGCCTTTATAAGCCATCTAGTCCAATGGCCTCAATTTACAGGGGAGTAAACTGAAGTCTAGGGAAGTTATACAATTTGCCCAAGGTCACAAGATCTTCAGCTTAAAAAAAAATGTTTCCTCTCACCCATTCCCTAGGACACAAAGCCAGAGGTGCAAAAAAACTGGTGTGTTCAGGAACTGCTACCCATGTAGCACTTGCTTGTTTCCTCCACAGACACATCCACGCTCATTAAGAGGAGACCATCGCTACTTAACCAACATGTGTTTCTAATATTTCAAAACAGAGGCAATAACCTCTCTGTAGCTTTCTGTGAAAAGCTGTTCCGTTTTCCTCAGCATGTTACAAATAAACATAAAACTGGTCCTTGTATTAGTTTAGAACTTAAAAAAAAAACAAATCAAGCTAAACACATGGTTCTTACGGAGCAGAACAAGGGAGGGAAAGTGACAAAGAGGGTCCCCGGCTTCTTTTAAGTCACTACACCCTGAAAATAGAGAGGGCTCACCTTTCAGTGTGTGAGTTTGCAGAAATGTTAGCAAATTCCACTGTGCCATTTTGTGGATTTGGATTGAGTTTTCCTTCCTCCTCCTCACCCACAATAAATGGTTACAGGCATTTATTTCCATTTCAGTTTGCACTAGGGCGTGCTAAACAAATAATGAATGCAGCAAAATCACAGCAGCTTAGGTCACTGACCCGCAGAGCTTCCAAGCACAGGCAAGAAGCTATGACATCCAAATAAGGTTTTCAAGCAGCTCTGATTCTCTTACGGGAAACCTTGCAAGCCCATAACAGAATCACTCTGATGGATATGTGTATATTCCCACACATTCAAAAACCATGAGTGGATATGCAATAAGCACACACACATGTACATATACACCCATATGAATACACCGATAAACATTCTGATCAAAGGAAGACAAGATACAGGCCATAATGTAAAACTTATAGCCTACTTCAAAGAAATGGCAAGCTTCTCCTTAAAAATTCAAAGGTATCCCTCGGCTGTTTTGCTAGCCCTTTTCATTTCTTCAAATGACAGGCAGTGGTAAAAAAATCTTTGAACAAATGCAGCAACAGACTCCTATCACTGGGCACAATTACATTGCGTGCAGACACTCAAAACCTGAACTGTGTTTTTAGAGCCTATGTTTCTGGGGGATACAGATGCTGATAAGAGCCACAGGGTACAATGATATACTCCTTCCTGCATTCTCTACCACCTTTATTCCTCTCCCCCGCCCACTCTACTACTTCCTTTTGTTCATTTTTCACATGGGCTCTAGGTGGTATAGTTCATTTGTAGAATCACTTTGTGCTGCCCAGTTATTAAACTCTTTCCAATGTGCCTCTGAAAAGCAGCACACCAAAAACCGGCTGGGAGTTGGTGTGGGAAGGGAAGGGGAAGTGGTGAATAGCTGGGGGAGGAGAACAGATGTACCATGGGAAAGTTGTCTCAGCCACACTTTACCCACCCCCAACCCACGTGGCCCTGGAAACCCCAAACTCCAGTGGCCAAGGGCTAATCTATGTCACTTGTGTACACAGGGAGGTCAGCAAAGTTATCTTTGGGCAAACCAATTGTGGCTCATTTCATGGGACTTAGTTGCATTTCAATTTCTGCTCATGTAGCTGGACCACAGACTCATTTAAAGCATTTCTTTCCAAGTTTAGAAGTCTATATTTTCATTTAAAAACTTATAGGAACAATTTTCTTCACTTTCATCCTAAAATGAGTAACACTGCTAAAAGACATTTTAATCGTACTTCCTCCTATAGTTTAACCTTCAAACTCAGTATTTTTCCTCTAGAAAACTTAAGATTGGAAAATGATACTACAAGGAGTGTGCTTTTTTAAATATCATCTATTCAATTGTTAAATATATACATTAAACAAAATGCTGGGATTTTGGATCAAGTTAAGAATTACCTCTGGAACTCCCAATTTTCGGCATGCTTCCAGAAAGTTTTCCACATTTCTTCTGCATTTGGCCATGCTAAGTTTGGGCTGTAAACACAGAAATAATGGTTATTAAGAAGGAAATGGCCCTAATGTACAAAGAGCTAAATTTTATAGGCCAGTTAAACTACTCCCCATCAAAGCCTAGGACTTAATAATACAAGCCACATGAAAGTAAAGAGCATTGAGAGTTATGGGAAATTATTTACTAAACCCAGAGTCACTCCAAGCTTGTTTGAGGGTTACACATGACATGAAAACCAGGGAGAGTTCCAGGTAGGGCACTTTCAGTTATATCTGGAAAGTTTTAAATGGCCTATTATTATGTTTTAGTGCTACATTTCAGGTTTAATGCTGCTTTTTAAAAAAAGATACTCTACTAATTCCACATTCTAAAATCCCCAAATCAACCCCCTCCACACACACACATATCCCTACCTATTTTATATGTAGATTTTTATAAGGTACCAGTATCTTCATGTGGCTAGTAAAACAAGGAATAAACCATGGAACAATTTAGTTTGTGGGTTTTAATAAAATTATTCCTCCAGAAGGAAGTATTCTAATAGGACAGAATCTTCCACAAAGCAGGCCCTTCCATGGGATTCTAAAAACTTGCTTTCCAGGTTTTGCTGTGTGCCTTTACTCAACAAATATGCAGTTGCTACATGTGATTACAACATGACAGGAAGGAGAGCGTAGTTGACCGACTCACTATTGTGGAGTTTGGTGCTGCGTTACTTGACTCTGTAAGAGAGAAGCTCTGTCTACACACATAGAATGACAGGCGTGTGAGGGACCCCAGAGATCACTGAGTCTAATCTGCCTCTGATCAAGAATGCCCTCTTACACGTCTCTGGCAAGAAGTTATCTGGCTTTTTTCTAAAGTTCTCCAGTAATGTGGAACCTTCTACCTCCCAAAGCAGTCCATTCCATTTTGGGGTACTTCTAATTGCTAGCTAGTTTCTCCTTTCTTCAAGCCTAAACAACTTCTTTCTGCAGCTTTGTTCCTTGTTCTGCCCTCTGAGGCCAAGTAGAACATATCTAATCCTTTTTCCATGTAACAGACCTCAAATACTAGGACAATTGTTATACCCAAAATGAACTCAAATCCTCTACTGTGACTATATGTGACCATAAGGAAGTCCCTCAACACCTCTGAACCTCAGTTTCCACATCTATAAAAGGGATTCAAAGGAAATAAGATATTTAAAGTATTTTGTGAACCTGAAAGCACAATTTAATTTTTGTTATTAGAAATAACGAGTAGGACAGGGTGGCACATACCTATAGTGTCTGCTACCAGAGAGGCTGAGGCTTCTAGACTGCTTGAGATTAGGAGTTTTGAGGTATATGTAGTAGGTCTAAAGCAAATCAGGTGTCCACACTAAGTCTGGCACCAGTGTGGTGAGTCCCTGGGAGTGAAAGGTTTCCAGGCTAAGTGAGGAGAAGTGAACCTATCTACAGCGCAGAAATGGAGCAGGTCATAGCTTTTATGATAATCATTAGTGAGATCAGGCCTGTGAGTGGTTGCTGCACTCTCAGCCTGGGCAGGATAGGCAAAGATCTAGTCTCTTTCTTTAAAATAAAAGGAGGTGGAGCAGGGAAGGAAAACATCAATGGAAAATGGGAGGAACAGATTACTTTTGAAAAAAATCCTTATGGGGCAGCTAGGTGGTGTAGTGGATAGAGCAACGGGCCAGGGGTTAGGAAGACCTGAGTTCAAATCCAGCCTAATACACTTACTATCTGTATGACCCTGGATAAGGCGCTTAACCTTGTTTGCCTCAGTTTCCTCATCTGTAAAATGAGCTGGACAAGGAAATGGCGAACCATTCCAGTATCTCTGCCAAGACAACCCTAAAATGGGGTCATAAAGAGTCGGTCACAACTGAAATGACTGAACGACAACAAAAAATGTCACATTCACTGTAATTTAATTTGTTGCTGCACATAGGCAGTGCTCAAAGAAGAATGGCAAAAATATACTACATAATATTATTACTTCAAAAAAGTATTTCAAATGTAGTGCCTTAATAGAGTAAGGCTACTACTGATATTACTATGACTGGGAATAAAAAGGGAATAATTTTTGAAAAACATAATGTGTTAAGTGTCCAAGATATAATGTGAACCTCATTTCTATTTTTAAATCATTATACTAGTAAAACGAATATGCTGTGTAATAAAAATTTTTTAAATTTAAACAAGAGAAACAAACAAATGAAAATGTGGAATAGTTCAGGGTTATGTCCTAGGCTTTGTTTAGCTCAATATTTTGAACAACAACTGGAAAGAAGGCATAGATAGCATTATCAAATCTGTGGATGACATGAGACTAGAAGAGAATAAATATGTCCCCAGCCTGTAAGTTCCACATAGGCAAGAACCAACTCTTATCTAAATTTTGTATCTCTATTAGTGACTAGCTCAAGAATTATAACTAGGAATTCTTACACGTAAGAAAGGTTTTTTTGGGAGAAGGGCACCTGGTGGTGAGGCACAGAATATATAGCCTGATGGCAGGTACAACTGGGCTGGAAAAAGGTGAGATCTCAACTCCTCAGAGAAGATGGGTGAAGGCACTTGGGAAAAGGGGTAATGTGGTGATAGTATTCTGAGAATGGTGGTTTAGGAATGGTCCATGACTTAGTAGCAGGAATCAATGGAGGACTGCAGGGTGAGACCTGGGGACAAAATTTCCTATAGCTGGACTAATTAAATGAGAACTCCTTGAAAGCATGGACCATTTTGTTTTTCCATTTGTATCGCCAGGGCTTAGTACAGTGATTGGTACAAAGTGGGTGCTTATAAATGCTTTTCCAATCCATTTTACTGTATTATTATTCATTAAGGCTAATAATAACTACATGAAATTAAGTGGGCAAAAGAAAATATTGGCCATCAATTTCTGGTGCTAAAACTTTGGTTTTAAGGTTTTAATGTAGCTACAGAACTGTAGTATGACATTTCTACCTGAATTTTCCTTTAGTATCACAACTCAAAATATGCAAAACAGACCAGACCTTGTCATCTTTCCTCATAAACAAACCCACTCCTCCAAATCTCCCTGTTTTTGTTGTTAATTCAGTTCAGAGCCTTAAAGTCGTTCACATCTCTTTCTTCTTCTTTACCCTTCATTTTCTAATCAGCTCCCAAGTTCTGTTACGTCTATCACCACTAAAACCCTGGGTCCTTAGTGACTTCTTGTTACTTCTAGGATAAAATATTAACCTACTCTGACATTTAAAGGCCTTCCACAATCCTGATCCAACCTACCTTTCTAGTCTTTCCAGATTTCACATCATTTTGCTTTAGGAACTTTGTTTTCAGCTAAACTGGACCACTAGCTAGCTAATTCCTGAACTTGACGTTATGTTTCTTACCTTGATGAAGTTATACAGCTGTCTTCCATGCCTAGAAACCACTTTCTCTCTATCTCCCTGCCTTTCAGAGTCCTTGTTTTCCTTCGAGGCTCAGGTTAGGTGTCACTGGGAAACCTTCCCTGATATCTTTAGTTGTTAGCACTCCCTTTCTCCTCAAATTAACTTGTATTTACTTCTCTGTGTACATGTTGTCATCTACCCAGTAGAATCTAAATTCCCTGAGAACAGAGACTGTTGATCTTGGTCTCTGTATTTCTAGTAGCTTGGTGCAAGACCTGTATTGCTCCATGCCTGAACTACTATGGAAGTCTGCTGGTTGGCCTCCCTCCTTCAAGTCTCTCCCAACTACAGTCCATCTTCCACTCAGCTGCCAAAGTGATCTTCCTAAAATGCAGGTCTGACCACATTACCCCTTCTGTTTAATAAATTCCAGTGACTCCTGATGACCTCAAATATCAAACAAATCCTCTGTTTGGCTTTTCATGTCCATCATCTCGCCCCTTCCTACCCTTCCAGTATTCTTACACATTACTTCTCCCACCATGTACTCTTCAATTCAGCGACACTGGCCTCTTTGCTTGTCTTCAAACAAGATATGCCATCTCAGCTCTGGGCATTTTCTCTCCCACACCTAGAATACTCCCTCTCCTCATTTCCACCTCTTGGCTTTCCTGGCTTCCTTCAAGTCTAAGCTCAAGTCCCTTTGGCAAGAAGCCTTTCCCATTCAATACTCCTTAATCATGATGCCTTTATACTGTATAAATCCTGTTTATGCATAGCGGTTTGTATGTTTTCTCTCTCCTTAGACTGTGAGCTCTTTAAGAGTAGGGGCATTTGCCTTTCTTGGTGTAATCTGACTGTCCTGCATATAGGAAGACTTTAATAAATGTTTACTGACTGCTGAACAGGGGCTAGAATGTAATCAGAAATTTGGCAAGTTCTACTAAATAATACAAAAGTGAATTTAATTTGATTAAAATTTTATACTTACCACTGCTGGTGAGGGGACGTGAATACTTGCTACAGATCGAGGACGGATATGATTAACTAGGTGACAGAGGACCACACCATCCATCAGAGCTGCTCCTAGGTCTTCATGTAAGCTGACCTTTAGTCTCATCTCAATGCTCTGGTTAGAAAAAAACGAAAGTTATCATTAATTACTTTAAAAAATTAAATCACTAAAGGAGTTTGAAGGGAAAATACATAGACTCTAGGTATGTAAGTGTTTATGCAAATTTTTTTCTGAGGGAAAGCATGATTATATCTGGATGTATCAGTAAGGCAAGATTCATGACCTTGAGGATGACCATGAACACGGCTGTATGGTTTGGAATTGCAAAGTATGAAAACTCTCTACGCAGAAGGCAGAGGAAGTATAACATTTATTTAGACACTAGAGGATCAAATCCCAAACCAATAACTCCAATTCAATATAGCAGTAATTATATTCCAAAACCAATAAGCCCACCTCAATGTAACAACTAGGAAATTGTAACACACTATTATAGCAAGGAACCACACCATCCTGTAACCTTCCTCCTTGCTGGGGCCTCCCCATAAACACTCACAAATCCTAACTGTCTGCTTGACTGCACTCTTTCTCCATTCAGTTCTCCGGTCTGTGAAGCTCCTCAGTTTCCACTCTGCACTCTTTCTGAAGCTCTGTTGTTTCAGAGTTTTTACTTCTCCTTCTTATGCTGGATTCTGAATTCTTGCTTCTGACATCTGAATTCTCCATTCTCAATGGCTACCTTCTGAGTGTATATACTCTTTTTAGGGCCTGAGTCAGCAAAAGGGTGTTGGCCTAAGGCTCAGTGCTCAGTAAGTAAAGGGAGAAGGCCTGCCCACAAACAAACCTCCAATCAAGTTTCCCCCAAATGGCCCCACCTGAGGTTTATCGAGTGGTTGGGAAAGGTCTTTAATCACTGATTGTTATCACAAAGGTGTGGGCCTGCCTCTAATCAAGCCTCCTTTTGTTAGCCCCACCTGAGGCCTTCTGAATGGGTGGGAAAGATCTCTAATCACTGATTGGCATCGCACTGGAAAGGGTATAAAACATTCAAATCATTGAAAACTGTAAACAATAATCAAAATACACTTCCTACTCAGGTTAATTTCAAAGTAAAAACTTGTGCAGTATAAAAAGAATCCTTTGTAGCATATGCAAAATTCATCTTCATTAATATTTCCTCTAAAGTTTGTCAATATGAATGGAATGAGCCAATGAAGAGAAGGAGCTAAGTAGGTCCTGGTAGGTTGGGTTAGGTCCCTAGAAAGCTAAAGGGAACCTTGTCAGATTGCATTTCAGCTCAGAAATCAGGTTTTTAAAACCTCAGACATTAGTTCTTGTTCATTTAAGTATGCAGGACTCTCATTTTGCAAGAGGCAGAAATACTTAGATTGGCCTCTCAAATTCTGGAGCCAAGAATCATTGACTTGATTTAATCAACCACCAGTTGATGGCCATGGTTAAGCTCATCCATGTACCATGATGCAATAGTTCACCTTAATAGTCTTTCCTAATATATTCAGTGTCTGCACACTTCACCCCTTCACAGAGTCAGGGAGTCTTGGGCCAAAATGGTCTCTTAAGTTTCTAATTTCATATGACAAAGGAATAATTTATCTTGATTTAACAATCAAGAGGCTGGAGGCTTACTATTATTAGCTGTATGCTCTTGTTTGAAGGGACCAACTCAGAATGTTACGTGGTGCTCATCACTAGTGTCTCACACTTCAATTTAGATTCCCACCTGACCTCTACTTCAAAGAGCTTTAAAGCTCTGACAAAATGAAAGTTCTTACATTCATCTGGTTTGAGACCACAGTGATTAGAGAGTGAACCAAAGGTGGAAAGTGGCTCCTTCATCTGCCCTCATGCTGAAGGCCACACAAGCCATCTCAGACAGATGAGAATCTGGAGCTATTTTTAGAGTTCCTCAGAAGAGGAGGCCCTAACTGTCTTCAGAAAAAAAAAACCATGTTAGCATCTAAGCAAGTTCATGCCTAGAAATTCTTTTTCTGTTCTCAGTGGAGCTAGATTTAAGCCAGTCACTGCCTTTATATAATGAACGTTTCTATTCTTGAAGATAATTACTAAGATACTTCTCATTTGGCTTTTTAATATTCAGTGAAAATAATCCCACTTCCTTTGGTCTCTTCTCACAGATCCTAAGTTGCATCTTTTGGATTAGAAGAAGACCTGCTGTCCAAACTGCCCCAAGTAAGGTCTGAAACTGGGCACGTTTCCAGTGAAGACGCCTTAGTCTGCATCTTCCTTTCCCCAGGGTTTTGCTCACAGTGGAATGAATGATGTCTGATTTCTACATCCCTATTCAAATCCCTTTCAAAACTTTAAAAGGTAAAAAAAAAATTAAGTTCAGTATCTTTTTATTTTTAAACAAGTTACATACAATGATAACAGATTTATTTAAACAAGCCACATAAAGTCTTTCTTGAAGCTTTGCCCAGCTTAAGTTTCATCTCATCTATGAAGCAACTTACTCTCCTGCCTCTCAATGATGCCCAGGCATCTAATTGTCCTCTGAAGTCCAAGTGCTCATTTTCTATCCACAATTAATCATACAGTTCTTTGTGACATCTCATGTGGCTGTTTTATAGTTTATCTCCCCCCAACACACACACACACACACACACACACACACAGACACACACGCGTGCATGCGCACATGCACGGATATGTGGGATTGCATTTCATACAGCACTTAGCTATATTTACTCTATATATGCTGATACATAGATATATACTATATACACATATATATACACACACACACACTCTATCATTGCTCAAGTGAATGATTATAAAAGTTTGAATAGTGTTGAGTATAAGTTTTTATATTTTCATAATTTTCAGATACTCTCTATATCTTGAAAGTTCATTTTTCTTCTATCTCCTCCTCCTTATGGATTGGAGGCTCTCTAAGAAGAAAGTCTGATTTCTCACTGTTTTACATACATGAATAATCTATACTTTTTGTGAGAATGACCTAAAGTAAGGCAAAGGTTTGAGTCACTGCTGGAACCAGCTTTGCCACTTCTCTAACTGTTCTTTTTCCCTCTTATTTTCACATGGTTTCCACTCAAAGTTGTTGCTTTCACTTAACCATCTCAGGGCCTAAGTTCCACATTTGCAAAATCGGGGGATTGAAAACAGTGGCCTCTAAGATTCTGTTTGGCTTTAAACCTACAATCCTAGGTTAGGGCATTTTACATCAACAGATAAACAGGTTACAACACGCCACTGCTCACTGAAATGCCCAGGGTTCTGGATCCCCACACCAGAACCCCAGAACAACTCCTCCCATACCTCTCGAAGCTGCTCCACAAGCTCTTTCTCTTCTCTCATTTGTTCCATCTTTCTCCTAATCGTAAACTGAGGATCTATGGATTCCAAATTCCTCTGCGGTCTCA
Organism: Phalanger gymnotis; assembly: GCA_028646595.1. Taxonomy (NCBI): domain Eukaryota; kingdom Metazoa; phylum Chordata; class Mammalia; order Diprotodontia; family Phalangeridae; genus Phalanger; species Phalanger gymnotis. Next base: position 731,887,749 of record CM053622.1, on the reverse strand, counting down.
AGAACACTGGAACAGAAAGAAAATAAGTCTTTTACACAGGGCTTTGTACATGTTGCCTTCAATAGTCTTCAAATAAGACAAAGTTCTTTATTCACTATCAAAGCCACAATTTCCCCATCTTGAAAGCTCAGGTTTTCTTCTACCCTCTCTTCCCTATGGACTGGAGCCTCTCTAAGATGACTAGATGATGTTCTGTTGTTTTAAATACACAAACAATCTACACATCTTGTGAGAATGATCTAGACTAAGGACAAACATTTGGGTCACTGCTGGAACCAGCTTTGCCAGTTGTCTGGTTTGTTCCCCCTCTCATTTTCACATGGCTTTCATTTGTATTTGTATTTGATCAGTAAGTTGTTTTAAATAAAAAAAGACAAAATATTTATTTTTTAGAGATTTAAAAAATAAGCATAAACTAATGTTTTCTTTGGCTCAAACCTCTTGATTAAGAACTTTGAGATAACATGCAGTATTTTTAAAAAAAATTTCCTGCCTTTTCGAGTGCTGCTACCTATTTGAAAGGCTCCTTTCCTTTGGTAAAGAGCACACCTGCACTTTCAAAAGTGAGAGGACCTGACTGCAATATAATAATCAGTTCAAATATGATGGGAGGAGGCCAGGACTGGAAAGAAGTACCAACTTACAGAAACATTTTATTAAGGAATGCTTCCAAAGGGAAAGTGTGGAGTCTATGCTAGGTTCTACTTATCCTGTTCTATCATGCCTCCTATCATTCTCCTTAAGCACTCTAGCAAACAACTCACTTCTTTCCCATCTCAGTGTCAGCATCCCCACCTTTGCCAGAGAAAGAGTCCCTGCCTCAGAGTTTAGAATTTTGACCAGGTGACCCATGTCAGTGAAGACTGTTAAGTCTGGGATCAGAAGGTCCTAGTTGTTCCAGAACCCACTCAACCCCTGACTCCTGTGCAAGGGAGGGTTAAGTCCCTCAGCCTCTCTAAACTTTGGTATCCTAATCAATAGGAAATATATTTGTACAACCTACCTTACAGGGCTATTGTGAGGACTGAATGAAATAACATATATAAAGTACTTTTGAAACTGCAAAGTAGTATTTAAATGTAAGTATTTTAATTATCATTTTCTCACACAGAATAGTCCCATGTAAACAATAATAATGAAGAATGGAGAAATGGGGAGGAAAAGCAAATGACTCATCTAGGGTCACAGTGAATCTCAGTAATTAGCCAAACACTGGTTCAAACTTCATTAGGAAGTCAGCAACATTTCTAAATGAATAAATACTTCTACTTACATAAATAAGCTTAGGATGAAAAGTAGCCTCCTTATTTTTAATATCAACTTAAGTGAATTTTTTATAGTCACCGATGATTTATAATTCAACTACTTTAAAAATGTTTAAGGCATTTTGAGAGGTTAATTCAGTCAATTACATTTAAATTGAATTTAGTTATATTAAAGTTTGTGGATGTTTTAAATATAAAGTAAAACCTCAATTATTCTGTGCCTAAATAATCATAACACTCAAAAAGCCAGAATTATGGTAAACCAAGAAGTTGCAGGAAAAGTCAAAACTATGACGCGCCAAAGACAAATCAAAGAAATTCAGTTATTGGTCACTAAACTGACCATGGAGTTAGAAAAGCCAAACCCCAGAGATGCCATAACCTGCAAAAGCAGCAAGCTGGAGTAAAGAGTAGTAGTGAAAGACAGCAGAGTCTGAAGAAAAGCTGGTCTAGTGCAAGAAAGGAAGATATTGATGGGCAGGAGGAAACTGATGCATATTTTGAGAAATTCTAGGAGATGGAAAGAAAAAATGGAAATGCAATCTAATCCTAAACAAATTAGAAATGTCCTTTTCCCTTGCCTTGTTGGTGCTGGTTAACTAAAGTTTTGCTGTAACTACATTTAAAATAATCAGGAAACTCTTTTGGTAAATGTTGTACTATAAATGTCAAAAAGTGCGATGAATTTAGCAAACTTTCAAATACTGAGCTATCCAAGTAATAGCAAGAAACAAAAGGGGTTGGCTTAGGAGATCTATAGAAGTTTAAATGAGCTGGTTGGTTATGTTCCTTGGACCAATTATCTAACCAAAGGAAGAATCCTCCTTAAGGAAACAAAATACATGTTAAATTGAACAAAATCCCTGGAAAAGGAAATTTACCCAGTTTAAACCAAAAGGCCGTTTAAAAAGTTATGCATTACTCAACGTGGCCACAAGGGAGAGCTGCAGCAATACTATTTAAATGTAAATTCCTCAGCTTTTTGTAGGGTAATATTAGTCAACATATTATGCTTTAATATTTTCAAGAGATTTTTTATTAGGAATTTGTACACTACACAAATAGCATCAGGGAAATTAAATGAATCCTGTTTTTTTTTTGCATAACCCAAAAGGAATAATCCAAAATTATTATTCAATTGTTTCAATCATGTCTAATTCTTTGTGACACCATTTAAGGTTTTCTTGGTAAGTGATTGGTTTGCCATCTCCTCCAGCTCATTTTACAAATGAGGAAACTGAGGCAAACAGGGTTAACTGGCATGTCCAAGGTTACCCACACGCACATAATTAAAAGACTCAGGCCATATTAGGAGAATATGTGAGATATTAAATTAATGGCAGGGCATTTGAGTTAATAATAGTATTATTAATTAAAATGACAACAACGATGGCCAGTATCTGTATTTTGCATACTATGCGTTTTACAAATTTTACTTCATTTGATCCTTCCAACACCCCAGGGGCTATTATTATCCTCATTTTCCAGTTGAGGAAACTGAGGCAAACAGGTTGTGACTTGTCCAAAGTCACACAGCTAGTAAGAGACTAGCTTTGAACTCAGGCCTTCCTGACTGCATTCCCAGTACTCTATCTCATGTGCCGCTTAGCTGCCTAACCATCTAGCTTTGATTCATAGGCATTATTTTTCCTTTTCAACATCTTTCCTTCATTATGTGCTTATTTAAAAATTAAATCCCTGGATGTTTATGACTATTTACTTGTTACATGGAGATTATGCCATCAAAAGACACTCTGTGATTTTTCAAAAACTAAGGGCTAGAATTTATATAGCATTTTAAGGTTTGCAAAATACTTTACATGTTATCTCAAGATCCTTAGAACAATTTTATGAGTTAGATGCTAGCCTCACTTTATAGATGAGCTAACTGAGCCTTAAGAGAGATTAGGTGCATTTCCCAGGGTGATAGAGCTTGCGTTTGAAGCAGGCTTCTAACTCAGCTTTCTGTGACTCCACATCCAACACTCCTCAAGTATTCCTAAGATTAGTGAAATGAGGAACGTAATATTAGCTCTGGGTGCATATTTCATTACTATGGCATACTCCAGAATAGAAAGCTAGTATCTTTGAGATAATAATGCTCACTTTTGTATCTCATTTATAGCATACCCAGCATGGGAAGTCTTTAGATAATTACGCTACAATTTGCACACCAGATTCCCTTCCATTTTGTCATGACATCATAATTATGTTGGTAACCTGAAGACAACTCCAATCATAGTGCTTAAGATTTTTCTTTCAAATTATATTAAACAGCAATGAAGACCCCAGATTTTCTTGAAAGCTTCAGAAAATGCCCTATTCGTTGCAGGTTTTAAGAACTTCATCAGGTCTTGACATTATCTTTGATTCTTCCTTCCCACGCTCTGCCCATCTAATCAGCTGCTGAATCTCATCTCACGTTTCACCTCTTCTCACTCACCAGGGCCACCACCTTAGTTCAGACCCTTATTACCTCTCCTCTGGAAATAGCTTCCTAATTGTTCTTCCTGCCTGAGGTCTCTCCTCTCTCTGATCCTGCCTCTACACAACTGCCAATATGATTACCTTAAGTATTCAATAAACTCCAGTGGCTCCCTAGTGTCTCTAGGATAAAATATAAATGCCTCTGTTTGGCATATAAAGTCCTTTAAAACCTGGCCACAACTTACTTTACCAACCTTATTATACATTATTCCCTTATATAGTGTAGCCCAAAATGACCTACTTGATGTTCCTTGCACATACCTCATCCTCCCTTCTATCTCCTGGAGAATGCCTAAAGCACAGTAGAAAGGCAGTCTTTCTGTGCATGGTGACATGTTTTTATCTCTCCACCCCCATCCCCGGAATGTACTTCCTCTTTATCTCTGTCCCTTGGAATCCCTTACTTCATCCAAGGTACAACTCAATTAAGGGAAGAGCACACCAACACTTGGGCAGCTAGGTGGTGCAGTGGATGGAGTGCTGGGCCTAGAGCCAGGAAGATCTGAGTTCAAATCCAGTCTCAGACACTTACTAGCTATTTGACTCTGGGCAAGTCACTTAACCCTTTTTGCTTTAGTTTCCTCATCTGTAAAAGGAGCTGCCAAAGGAAATGGCAAACTACTCTGGTATCTTTGCCAAGAAAACCCCTAAAGGGGTCACAGTTGCGCACAACTGAAACAACTAATCAACAACAAATATCAACACTTTAGCAAGTGTAATAAAACTAATTGAAGCATAAGAATAACTTTAAATAAGATGGACACCTTTCCTGACTCTCCTTTGCTGCTAGTGCCCTCTCTTCCCAAACTACCTTGTAATGATTTTGTATGTTTTTTACATATACTTATATAGTTACACGCTTTCTCCCCAATAGAATAGAGGGTAGGGGTCTACTTCATTTTTCTCTTTGTATCTTTAGTGGCTAGTATGGTGCCTGGCACACAGGAAGCACTTAATAAATCTGGTGCTTAAATCATTTTTTAGCAATTGAATCACGTGAAGCTACAAAATGACACTTAGTGACAGACTTATAGACAATTGCTGGTTTTAAAATCACGTCCGATAAACTCAAATTTAAGTTGCCTCTGCCTAAGTTGAATGACAGGTGGGAAGTTATAAAAATGAGTACCTTTGCTGTTAAAGTGCATTAAAAAACCCTAAGTCAGAAAAGATTTATTTGTACTTATAAACCAATTGGCCAAAAAGATGCATCTGTAAATCAGCAGCCTACAGGAAGTAGTTAATAACTGTCCCCACAGGATTAGCTATATAGACCAAGAAAAGGATTGTAAAAGTTATCTCATCCAGGGATCAGTTTTTTACAGCCATACAGAGCATACACACACACACACACACACACACACACACACACACACACACACACACGCACCCCCCCCCACCTCTGTGCTCAGAATACTCATCCCATCTGCTAGGCACCTGAATTTGTTTTTAAAGGAAAGATCATTTAAACTTTTTAATGCTGGTCTGAAAGCATACAATTCAGATCCAATTTCTTTGGAATGAACATGCTGCAGTTATACAAAGAATTAGTACATGTTCTGAATTCCAAGATTTAATACCATGTCCTCTTTGTTTAAAAACAAGACCAAATCAAACCCTCTTCTAGTGATATCAAGGGCTCTCTGATGGGAAAGGCCTCCTTGGGTTTCTTTTGTGGGTTGTTTTTTTTAAATTTAAGGTCAAATATGAGATACCTCTGTATGTGTTAGTCAGGGAAGGGGTGATTGTAAAAAAAATAAACATCATTTAATGGTTTTAATTGTTAGTTTTAACTGAGTGATGGGGATGAATGAGCTTCCCGATTCTGGGAAACTTGGTTACCAAAGGAAGTACAAGAAGATTGTTCTGATTGGGTCCTGAGGGAAGATATGGTTCGGAGGACTGGAGTTATTTAAAAAAAACCCAGTAGGCTGTGTTAGAAGGGAGGTTCCTCTTCAAAGAAAGGTTTTCAAGAAAAAGCTGGAAAATTCCTTGTTGAAGATATGGTCAAAGAGATTCGTAATTAGCCAGAGGTTGAAGTAAATAGTGTTCCAAGGTTCTTTTAGACTCTGATGTACACTTCTGAAATAGCTATCTACTTCACTGAATTTCTTCAGCCTCATATCTTGGTATGAGCACTATGCACGTGAATCAAGACTGTGCCACCCTTAAGCAAAAAATAATCATTTGAACAAGGAACTTCAAAACTTGTAAGACAGAAAAATGATCCTAAAAGATAAGAAGGTGTTTTATTCCTGAAAATAATGCACAAAAGGAAAGCCACAGAATGGTGAGAACCTCATGGAGCTGGGTAAAAAAGTTTAGGCCTCAGGATGTTCCAAAGGAAAACTTAAAGGCTGCTCTTCTCAAGGCATAGCTTCTCCTCCAATCGGTTCCTCATGCACTTCTCATCATCTCCCATAAGAAGCAGCTTCAAAAATTGGGTAAATTTAAATTCTCATAGTGATCTAGCCAGAGTTGCTGCAAAATACTTTCTGCGGATCAATGGCTAACACTTTTGGAAAATAAGTTTTAGAAATACTGGAGTTTAAAACAATAAGGCAAAAGCAGAACTATCAAGGAAATCATATTTTTTGTCAAATTAATAGTTGAAGATATTCCAGAAAGTCATGATCTGAGCAGACCCATAAAATTCCTCATTTTGGATACTTGGCTACAGGTTCAGGCACTCATCACCTCTTGCTTGGACTATGACAAAAGCCTCTTGACTGGCATCTGTGCTTCTAGTCTTTCTCCAATTCACTCTTGACTCAGCTGCCAAGTTCATCTTCCTAATTCACAAGTTTGGCAGGGCATCATCCCTCTCAAATACTTTCAGTGGCTATAGGATAAAGTACAGACTCCTTATCCTAGAATTTAATTCCTTCTACAATCTGACCCCAGTTAATCCTTCCAGTCCTTTTTCCTACCATTCCTCTTCTCAGAACTTTCCCTTAGAGCCAATTTGGACTCTTGTGAGTTCTTTGATTTTGCCTACCCTCTCTTGCCTCCATACTTTAGCTCAGAATGACTCCCGTGCCTGAAAGTCCACAGCTCTCCAAAACTACAGCTACTGAAATCCTGTTTTCAAAAGGCCCAGCTGAGGAGGCTCCTTTTCTATGAACTTTCTATCAAACTGCTTCCTTCTACTTCAAATTTTCTTATAATAGTATCTTAATTTTTCTTTTGCTCCAACCACATTCTACCATGAAGTATCCTTAGTTCATATTGCTTGTTGTATCCCCCATTAAGCTATCAGCTTATGAAAGGCAGGGACCATGTTTTTTCATCTTTATATCTCCAATGACTAGCACGATATCTTTCAAAGAGCATTTACCGAAATGAATTTGTTGATCTGAATTAGAGAATTTAGAAAGAGAAGCATGAATGCAAAGGAGAATTTAGAGTTAAACCAAGAATGGACAAGAGATTACAGAACTGGAAATACTGGTAAAAATGACAAAGGTGTGAAGAATAAAAATGAAAGACAAGTTTATGTTCGCGCTAAGCTGATGCGATAATGAGATATCCATTTAGACATGTTGGAGTGACAGGTAGCTATTGGTAAGACAGTGAATAAAGGAGGAAGATATCAGCAGAGAAAATTGGTCTAGTAAATTGCATGTTGCTTCATTCTCATTTTGAAGTAACAACAGATACACAGAGAATAGCTGGACTTTACCAATGCTCACATCTCATTAGGGAATAACCGCATTAGCGGTTTGCTAGCCTTATAGTAGACCTATGGTAGAAACCGACACTGGTCCTTGTGCTTGTGAATACATGAAGTGGCTACTTATCCTAAAGTTAACACAGGAAAACATATTCACATATCACAGGGCAAAACATAGCCCTTGAAATGAAGACTGACATCAAGATTCATTTGGACCTCAGCCCAAATATTTGGCAAGGATGTTTTAGAACACAAAGGAATCCCTTCTGGGAGGCATTTTATAAATTAATGGCAATAGTGATAAAATGTCGCCTAATAAAACATCACACTTTTGATGCTGCTGTATGAATAATTTAAAAATCCTTCATTATTACTGTTGAGCACACTGGGGTATCCATATATGCCTCTCTAAAAAAATCTCATTTGTCACTGGACATAAGTGACTTTAGAAGCTTTCTTTCTGAATAAGGATTTTGTACTGCTTTGTTTTTGAGCAGAATTCTGCTGAGTTCAATCAAAAAAGTGAAGCAATATGGTACAGGACCTTGCACACAGACCTAGTTTCTAGTCTTGACCAGGATATCATCTGACCTAAGGCAAATTCTCTGTGCCTCAATTTCCTCATTTACGAAAAGATGCAGTTGTATTAGATGATATAGAAATATTTTCAAACTTGGAAATACTATAAATCTGAATCTGGAATTATGTCAGCTTCATATCTCTAATTCCTTATTCCTTTAATCAACACTTGGATATTTAAATTGTTCTACTTTCTGAACACCTCACTTTTAAGCCCTCTTTTAAAGGAAGGAATTAACAAGAAAGTTTCCAGTTAACTCTTTTCAACTGTCTCTATTGGAGATAGGTGTTTTACATTTGTCAGGGTTTAGTGGAATAACTTCAATCGTGGTTTTTATTGTGGAATTGTGGAATTTTAAAATTCCTTCTGAATGGAACCAAACCTTCCCTCTTCTCCCACAAAAGTCAGCTCAGTCTTCCACATATGGGATTAATCCATCATATTAAACCAAAATCTGGTGAGAAGTTAACAGTTAATGGCTTAAAATTTCTATCTATTCAAGAAGACATACTTACACAGGGAGAAATATATCCTGGTAGAAAACTGATCTTGCCTTTGTGTTTGCAATGAGGTTATATATAATCTCACTCTTCCCTCACCCCCACGCAAACTGTCCTCTTTGTCATCTAACATATGTTTAAAAGTCTTTAATCTTTCTCATCTTAAGAATCAGCTACCTCTAAAAGAAATCAAGGTACGAATAGTATTTGCACATTTATTCAATTGATTTCTTTTCTACTCCTTGCCTCTGACATTCAATAGGCATAAAATAAAAGATGTCCATATTAACATTAGCTGGAAAGTCTATATTTTTAACAAGGAAGAATTAACTTCATACCAAGTCAATGTCATCATATCATTTCTAGGTACGTAGAGTCAAAATACACAGATAATCCATTTTCTTCATGATCACTGTCCTTTGTAAAGATAAACTATACAGAATCATGGAATCTTAGAAATGAATCTAGTACTTGGGTCTTCCAAGGAGGCTAATGGACACACAAGCTATCAATAGCCATATGAAAAAATGCTTTAAGTCACTAATAACTAGAGAAATGAAAATTAAAGTAACTCTGAAGTACTACCTTATAGGCATCACATTAGCTAAGATGACTGAAAAAGGAAACTGACAAATGCCAGAGAAGATCTGGGAAAATAAGTACACTAATGGAACTGTAAACTATTCTGGAAAGCAATTTGGAACTACATGCAAAAAGTTATTAAACTGTACACACCCTCTGACCCAACAATACTGCTACTTTACTATACACTCCAGAGATCAAAGAAAGAAGAAAAGGATCCTTATGTACATAAATATTTATAGCAGCTCTTTGTGGTGACAAAGAACTGGAAACTGAGAGGATGCTCATCGACTGGGTATCAACTGCACAAATTATGGCATATAAATGTGACAGATCTATTGCACTGTAAGATGATGGGGATGGTTTCAGAAAAATCTGAGAAGACCCATACGGACTGATACAGAGTGAAGTGAGCAGAATCAGCCGAACAATTTATACAGTGACAGCAATATTCTGAAGATCAACTTTGAAAGACTTAGTAACTCTGGTTAACACAATGACCAATCACAATTTCAAAGATTTATGATGAAACACTATCCAGCTCCAGATAGAGAATTGATGAATTTAGAGTGTAGATTAAAGCATATTTTTTTGTTTCCTTCTTTTTCTTGCTCCCCTCCTCCAGACTCCATAACATGGCTAATGTGAAAATTTGCTTTGCATGACTAAACATATTTGTAATGGGTTCTATTTTCTTGCTTTCTCAGTGGGAGGGGTGGGAAAAGGTACAGGGAGAGAATTTGGAACTGAAAATAAAACAAAACTGAATAAAGAAAAAAAGAAAATATAAGTTTTCCTTAGTATCTAACACAAGGAAAGAACTTTATAAATATTTGTTGAATGGAAAATAATTGAATTGCCTCAAACACACTCAACTTCACATGTAGACAATGCAGAGGTTTAAATGTACTCAGATTCTTTTAGATCACAATACCCAAAATTCTTGTAAATTTGAAGATAATTAGGAAAATACTGGAGGTAAAATTATGCTGGTAGGTTATTTCTGTTTACAACATGTCCAGGATTTCCACTTGGTTAAACGGTGTTCCAAAACATGCTACAGAATATTTAACATGCACTTGTTTTTGACTGATCCTTAAAAATATACATTTCTTCTTTTCACATGCATGCATCTGAATGTTCTGCACTTTTAGCTGCCACGAGGCCTAAGTTAAATGCCCAGTATGTTCACTGGCATGTTAATGTGCAATTGAACAAATATGTACAAAACCACCTACCATTGTCACTGTCTCCTTCTGATGGAATATTGTAGCTATGGTTGTCCCATGTTTGTGCCTGTGTAAGTTTGTTGAAGGAGATAGGAGGAAGAGTGAGGGATGGGTCTGCAGGAGAGGAGTGAGAGAATTGGTCCACACATAGTTGCACAGGGACCAGGAAAAAACCAAAGGGGCAGCAGCATTTCATAAATGACATTAGGAATGCATGGAAATGAAAAGGGTTTAATTTATATGAGATTAATTAAAATGTATAATATTGGAGGAGAAAGATGAAAGATGGTGCATGAAATAAAAAGAATGAATAAAAATTGAGTGTTAGTAATTACCACAGATTTTGACATGCAGTTAATATTGTTAACATTACCACAAATGTACAGCTTTACAGCAGTTATCTTCATCAAGAGTAAATTGCAAGAAAGAGTACCCATAGATCATACACAAACAAGCCATTTATCAGAAATCCTCCCAAATAATTGATGCTTGCAAAAGAGAAAACATGAGGCCCACAAAAACCAGTTACATGGTATAGTACCTAGGTAGATGTGATTATTTGAAAAAAACAAAAACTATTTACTTACAGAAGTAGTATTAGTTATACATGAAAATTCTACAAGGTAATATGTTATTTCACTTCTCCAAAATAAGACAACCTTGCAATTCAAGTATTTGTGAGTCAATCAATTTGGCAACTAAGAAAATAATCTGTACCTTACTCATCTACACACTAAATTAGTACAATAAGCAAATATCATTCCAAGCCTTTATTTTATGGGTCATGGGAAAGTAGGGGATCGAAAAAAGTGGTGTAGTCCTAGTGAAAATTTATTTGGTTAAAAATTATCTTAAAAAATATACACAAGATGTAAAGAAAAGTATCTTGGAGGAAATATAGTAGTGCCAAAAAAAAGACTCCAAGTGCTACTCACATCCATTAATTCTTGTCAGTGCTTCAGCCTCTGAGAAACTATCTTTAAGCTCTATGGCCAATCTTAATAAAATAATTTAATTTTGTTAATTTTGTTGTTTAATTAAACAACAAAAATCTACATGTAATCCAAGGACGTGTGCACCAAATTTTAATTCATACTTCTTTTAAGATTATGTAATACCTTGCAAAAATGAGAAAACACCTGACATAATTTTTTAAAAAATAATAAAAATGCTGAAAAATTCAATATGTAAGATTCAGCTGTGTTACCTGGTACTCCTCAGAATGGCAGTGTTACATATAGCAATTAAATGCCATGGCTTTTCAACAATTCTCATGCTTTCTGAGTTAACTATTCTACATTCTAGAATAGGGAGAGTTTCCAAAATCCGTGGGAAAATTGTCATGTCTATATATCTTATTTCAGATAAATAGATGTCTTATTCATGTTTCATTGCTACAAAGAATTTGAAATGGATAGTAGGCTTAAAATTTTAGGACCTAATTAAATTCCTTAAGTGAGAATTTTAAACAGCCCCCCAAATTAAATCATTTAAAAAGCAATCCACTAGACAGCTAGTTAATACAATAAAGTGGCCAAGACACAAAATAGAAAGAGTCTATCATAAAAGAATGGGTACCATATAATGTATTATCCTTCAAATATAGAGAATAGCTATTGATTCATCATCAGTAGGCCACATGATCTGCAGTTTTTTCAGTGGTGGGACTAGGTTTTTCTTCATCCACTGACACTTTCACACTCAGCCCTACTAGCAACTATGGGCACACATCTACAAAACAGTTGGCTGGGGCTGAGATAGAGAGGTAGTCTATGTCCATGGAAGTTGGCCCCCATGGCTTTCAAACCTGTGTCCTTAGTCTCAATAACACGATGCTTTAACCACCTGAACTATCAGATAGTCATATATATATATATATATGTGTGTGTGTGTATATATATATATATATATACACACACACACACTCTCTCTCTCTCTTATAAATTCTTATATATACACACACACACACACACACATACACACACACACACACACACACTCTCTCTCTTATAAATTCTTATATATATACACACACACACACATACACACACACACACACACGCACACACACACACATAAGTTTCGTAGATACAAAACACCCGAGAAATTCTTAGCAAATTTAAGTTTGAGAAAATAGCTTTGCTTTACAGGGTGCATGTGCAAAGAATGCAATAACATGACACTTAGCCATCTGCTACCCTTCATTCAACCTGCCCCAGAATGAAGGGAGTTTTGAGTCCAAAAAAATATAATCACTTTCTGCAAAATATATTTTCTTTCAAAAATTATCTTTGCTCTTTTTCTATGGGTACTTTTCTTTAAAAAGGCAAATTACTTCTGTAGTTTCTAAAATGCCAAATATTACGTGCGAGACAAGCTTCTGCCAGCTGTTAAATGGTACTTGGTTAAAAGAAGCAGTGTTTTTGTCCTAAAGTCTAAGGAAATAAAAATATTAGCTAGATTTTGAGAGACCAAAAAAGAGGATGTAATTTTGGAAATTTAGATGAACAAGAGGAACTAATAGCATTAACTCCCTACAGACAGGTCTACTTATGTGAGTGGATAATTTCTCCTGCATATAGCTGTAATTTATTCATGCGACTATTATGGTATTAAAGCACCAGCACATATGCAGCGTTGCTTAACGGAAGCTCCATACAATCATATTCTTAAAGACAAAGGGCCACACTACATTTCTATCTGGGCAGCATGGCTGTGCCATAACGGGCTCCCCTTGCAGAAGTCCTAGTAAAAGGGCCACTGGAAGTAGTCCAAAATAGATCTTTATCATGCAGAGTTGTATAATGAGGGAACAGTAATGGTGCAAATGTAACTATGGCACCATTACATTTTTCTTTGGTGTGTGGCATATAAATATTTACTGAAAGTCAATTTGTTGTGGTGCCCCAAACCACCCAAATAAGCCCTAAAAATAAATATTTAGCATCCATCAAATATATAAAAGTAGTGGGGGAATGCCTCCGTTAAAGACTTTTCTATTCTATCTGCCTATCCCTTTAAATTTCAACTTTGAGTTCACTATGAGTCCTTGAGAGAAGAGGAAAGCACTGTATTTCCTTCCATATATTAGGTTATTCTAGTGAGTATCTTCTTATGGTTAATATCTTTGCAGGTTATTTCTTTCCCAGATTCCCTACTGCTCATGTTTTCTGTATCATTCAAAGGTAGGTAATAACCAAACAAATGCTGACTCACAAAAAATACAGTGGTCTAAAATCTGCAGTCCCCAAATCTTATCAGGATCTGAACACCAACATTATGCACCTCTGTCACTCATGATGGTGTTAAGTGACTAATAACCTAATAAACTAAAATTGGGTTTCCAATCCTGAAGGGAAACAACTGAGTTCTTTACGTGTATGTGTGAGGACTAATTCAGCTTGTTTCATAGGGAGATTCTTTTCCCCTCCCATTTTAACTTACCTGATCGAGGTTTCAGGCCAAATGGAGCTGGGCTATTTGCAGTAGGTGAGATGGCAGGGGAGTCCTCTTTAATCTGTTGTTACAAGGAAGATGAAATTCAAGAAACTGAAACATAGCCAAGCACACTGATTTACCTAATAGGACCACAAATTATGCAGTGCCACTGTCTTAGCCAGCATTGGCATCATTGTTGAATTGTGACAAAAAGGAAGACAAAGCTATCCTGATAGATGAACATCTGTTGTACAGAATTTAAATCTCTATATTAAGAAATAAAGTCTTTCTTTAGCATTACTTTGATTTTTGTTGTAAACAGTATGAAAACTGTAAAAATATTTCAGAACAGATGGTGCATCAAGACTAATTGAAATGAGAACCTTTTTTTCCCTCACGTCCAACACATATACATGCACATAAATTTAGCACACCTCTGATAAAGTATTTCATAATACAAAAGGGTTAGGAAAAGAAAGATGAAACTGAACAGATGCACAGTCTATAGGGAAACAACATATTGAATCATTTATGGATAATAAGATCTTCTAAATGTCAACCATTTGAATACTATTTTCATTCTGTTTATAGGACTGTCTACAAATAACAGTACTCTATGAAAATGTTTCCATGACTGTTTCCAAGAATATAAATTTTATTTTATTCTTAAAAATTGAACTTTAATCATGAATGAGGCTGGTGAGATAGGTGGTAGCAGGTGAAATTGAGAGGGATTCCCCTGAGAATCTACCAACTCAATTCAATCATTAATCACTACAGACTTGAATGATGTTTTTTGTAGATGTGCCAATTCAGAGCACAGCAATCAACTTATTCTTCCTTTGCCTTTAGGCAGCTTACCTCATTTTGAGAACACCGGATCCCCATACTTTCTAAAGAAAGATCATCCTGCACCTGAAAGGAAAACAAAACATTTAGTAGACTAGGCTTAGCGTATTGCACAAACACTTTAGAATAACATGAAACTCATAATGTAGAATAACACACACATGTGGTCACACAAGCTGATAAAAAGGTCCACTTCCTCCCCTTAGATAGAATAAAAGAAATTATAACACAGACACCTCACCTATTCGGAATACAGGATAAACTCGGAGATTCTGAATACAGTAAAGAACAAGGAAGTGAGAGGGAGAAAAGGAAGCATGGATAATCAAATGGATGTCACATCTGTTATATCCATAATAGATCTGCATATGTGAAATCACAGTCACTATGCTGGTAGGAGACACTCATACTCTGAATTTACAAAGCATCCTAATAAGCTTGGCCATCTTATTTGGGAAACCACAGCATACTCTAGTCAGCTGAATATAATTGGGGAGGTCTGCTATGGAGAGGCATATTGAGAGCAGTGAAGCGAGTGGCAGCTCACAGCCAGAAAGCGACAGAAAAGACCAAAAACCCTGAGATCAAAGCATCAGACTCTTCCGGCTGATCATCCTCTGTTTATTAGCGCTCTCTCCTCTCAGATATCTTGTATTTACTTGTCTGCTTACATCTCTTGTTCCCCTACTATAACGCAAACTCCTTATGTTCAGGAATCATTTTTTCTTTTGTTTTTCAGTATTTAGCATCTACGGGTGCCTCACATATATACAAGTAAAGCTTGCTGGATTCAAGTGAAATGGCTGATATCTACTGAGAACAATCGTTCATTTTATAGATGAGGAAAATAAGTCTCAGAGGAGTCCCACAGACCTAGGTTTAAATCCTGGCTCTGACACTTATTATGTGACTACGGGCAAGTCACTGAACCTCTGAGCTACTAAATATTCTTGCAGCTCTGTCAGAGGCCTCTCTATACAACTAAACGAAGAAGCCAGGGCCTTGGCAGGGTGGGGAGGGGTAGGGCAAGGGAGAGGAGTTTAACCATCAACTAGCTGCCAATTCTTCAGGTTCCCACTGCACTTCCAACATGAATCAGTAGTAGTCCTCAGACTTTAACCTGCCCACCAGGTTTAAGCTCCCTGCTTCCTCCCTGCAATGTTTGGTCCTACTTGACCCAGATAAGAACCCTAGCAAAATCTTCTGAACCGTACAATTTATAAATAGTAAATAGCCCCTCCTCCCAAGGACCTCAGCAGGCCCTGATCTGTTTCCAACCTCCTTCTCTGATCCTCTGATGATACAGCCCCCCGATAAAGCTGACTCGTTTTCTGAACAGCCAGGAGGCCAGTGTCATTGGATTGCCAAGTACATGGCGGACAGGTTGTAAGATGTCAGAATACTGAAAAGGTAGGGAGGGACCAGGTTACAAAGGGTTTTAAACACTAAATGGTATTCTATATTTGAATCTGGAAGCAATAGGTAATCAGGAGTCACTTGATTTTATTGAATGGGGTCAGACTTGGGCTTTAGGAAGATCAACTGGACAAGTGAAAGAAGGATGGATTGGTGTGAAGAGAAATTTGAAGCGCGGAGCCCAGTGAGAAGGCTACTGTAATAGTCCAGGAATGGAGGTGACAAGGGCTTGTGCCAGGGCAGTAGTAGTGTCAGAGGACAGAAGGGGATATATATGAAAGATGTTTTGATGGTAGAATTGATAGGATTTGGCAACTTGACTGAATATGCGGGGGCTTTAAGAGGGAGAATAAAGAGTAGAGGATGACACCCAGGTTGTGAGCCTGGGTGACTGGGAAGACGGTGGTGCCCTCGACAGTAATAGGAAAGTTAGGAAGAAGGGTGGGAAGATAATGAGGCAGTTTGGGACTTGCTGAGTTTAAGATACTGATGGGCATTCAGTTTGAGATGTCCAATAGACAAAGACTGGCAACTATAGGTCAAGAGAGGGGTTTGAGCTGGATAAGCAGATATGGGAATCCTCAGTATAGAAATGATAACTGAATACGTGAGAGCTGTTAAGATTCACAGGTGAAAGAGTACAGAGGGAGAAGAGAAGAGGGGCAAGGATAGAACCTTGAGAGCCGCTATTAATGGGCATGACCCAGACCAAGGTCAAGCAAGAGAGATTGAGGAGGAACTGTCAGACATATAAATAGGAGAAACCAGAAAGATCAATGTCATGAAAACCTAAAGGGAAGAGAATATCAAAGAGGAAAGGATGGTTGACAAGGGTCAAAAGCTGCAGATAAGTCAAGAAGTATGAAGATTGACAAAAAGCCATTAGATTTGTCAATGAAAAGATGTAATCAAGGGTCCTAAAAATATTCCATAGCCTCATAAAAACCTCACAAATTTTAAATATTAGCATATTTCCTCTTATGTAGGATACCAAAACATTGTAAAGTCTAGATATTTTTTTCTTTGATCAACTGCTGAAGGTTTCTGTCTAAAAGTGTTTTAGTCTTAGACATAAAACTCCTAGGAGAAAATTAATCTTGAGAATAAACTGTCACTGCCTTGTCACTTCATAACAGAACAGCCATTTTTCAAACTGCTGACATATACTTTTGGCTTCAGATGTGGTCTACCCTCCAAGTAATTCCTTCCTTTAGTTTCTCCTCTATATTTTCATTTTGTAATACATGAGATTAGATCAGTGAGGTCATACAGTAAATATGAAACTCTGAGCATATTCAATTCCAAATACAATGAAATGTTATCCTACATCAGTAAGTAAAACGATCATGGTCAAGACCAGGTAATGTAAGGCAACACAATACTTCTGATTACAAACCAGTCACTCCACAATGGCACCCTGGTCTCCCTGGCCCAATCACATTTCTCACTACACTCTGCACAAGAACCCTGTGTTTCAAATCATGCTGTTTCCCTTTTTGCTCTCCACACCCTCCATGTTAATTTTCACATCTGTGCTTCTGTTCGGAATGCCCTTCTTCCTCTTCCCCACCTCTCCAAACCTAGCTATCCCTCAACGTCCAATTTGATTCCTCTCTCTCCTCTTGGGACTTTTCAATGACAATTCTAATTTATACTGATCTCTCCCTTTCTTTTTAAATTATGAACTTAACATACGTGAAGATTTTAATATCCAAAGAAGAACAAAATCTGATAACAGAATTCAATAGTTATTCACGTACAGCTTGCTTTTTGGAAAAGTATGTATTAAATTTAGCATGACAGTAGCAGTGCTGCTTTGTTTGGGTTTCCTTCTGAACTTTCTCAGGCTTTCTTCTGTGCATTTTAAAAATGTTTCACTAAAGATTGCTCTTTTTTTCTGCTTCCTCTCTCCCTTTTTCTCCTAGAGCACTCAAATCACATAACATAGTCCTTGATTACATATGGTGTTACTTTCATTCTCTAAGTCTTTGTGGTACATAGGCTTCATCTCCCAAACCAGCCAGCCAGCTAGCCTCCTCCTCCTCAAGGGCAGGAGGTCTCTTGCCTTATGGTTCTCAGGTCCCCACCTCATTTGGGCACCCAGCAGAGTACAAGGCATTCATAAACTATTTGAACTCAAGACCAGGCCAAAAATACAATGTTTTAAATCTGAATGGGAGTGGAGAGAAACATAAAAATAGAAAGGAATCATAAAATTCAGGTACTGGCTCTCTGCAGCCCTAGGCACCAACTTTTCCCTTGTTTTTCCTTTTTTCTTTCCTTTAGCTCATAGACTTTTTACTTTCCAGGCCAACCAGCTATTTCTCTCCTATCTTGGAAGAATGTTTTATAGACAAGGAAAGGGAACTGGATTAGACCAAGGACATAAAAGGCGGGGACAAATGAGCAGAATGAAGAAATGGAGGAACTGGTGCCGGGGTGGATTGGATCACATGTTTTAGCACAGTATCAGGAAGACCATATACATAGTGAAATCCTTAAGCCTGTAGATGGAAAGAAGTCCGTCCATGTGACAAAGTGCTAATTCTGGATAAACTTAAGGAAGAGCCAGGAAATTAATAGAATACAACTATTTGGTCAAGTATGAGATAATGAATTTAGTGGGAAGAAAAGTCTAAAAATATATTTCCAAAATCATCAGTTCTGAGCTGTTATTACCCAGCATTCTACACTTACAATGATGCATATGGTTCTAGCTGCTACACTGCTAGAAAGGAAATGAAGCTGGTCATGGTCCAGAGGAAGGAAAATATAATATTCAAGGTGATGGACAGACTTCCTACCAAGTAACTATTAAATTTTTAAAAAGTAGGTCTTAGCAGTCTAAAAAATTATGGAAGAAAAGATAAAAGTTTATGAAATCATGAAAAAGATAAACATGTACGACTAAGTCCTAAAGAATTAGAACTTGTGTTCGTAGGGTCCAGAACTGGAAGGCACCTTAGAGATCATCTCATTCAACCACCTCATTTTATGGCTGAATAATCCAGAATCCAGAGAGGTCAAATGTTAAGAAATTATAAGTAGGTTTTAAATGAAGAGAAAGTATACCCCTCCCCCCTCCCAAAACCAGAAGAATGCCCTAGGAAACTAAAACTGAAAATAAACTAGGTTTAAGAAGGGTGCAGTTAAAACTGTAGATGATACTTCTATAACAACTTGCTATGGGAAGCTATGGATATCTTGAAGCATATTCTTAACTGTTACAGGTAATATAACTGATGGCAACCATTGCCCCTACCCCCATCCCAATCCTCCCAACTAGCCTCTATCATGCCAGTCAGATGATCAGTCAGACTCAGGACTCGCTCCTCAAGTTTTTTTTTGCCATGTGGATGGACTGTTTTGCCCTATGGATAGGGACTCCTAAGCCAGCAGCTGAGGGAGTGAGCAGCAATGAATCCAACCAAATGGTGCAGTGCGGAGAGCATTCTACAGAAACCCTTGGGCCATAATCTTGCCCATAAAGAGAACAAGGAAAGAGCATGACAGGCAACTTTCAGCTCTCCTGCCTTTGCTCCCAATGAGGGTAATACTGATGGCTGCTCTATGAAATCTTGTAGCATTTATTGTATTCACATGTATGTGTCAGTGCGAGTGCGTGTGTGTCTATGAGTAGTGAGCAGTGGAAAGCATGCTGAGCTGGGAGTCAGAAGATAAGGATTTAAATCCTTTGTCATTTGCTACCTATGAAAACTTTGACAAATCACTTTGGGCCTTAGTCTCTTCATCTATAAAACTGAATGTAAATTAGCAAGAGTTGGAGGGGGAGGTCGTTTTAGAGGTGACCTTTAAGGGGTCTTCCAGCTCTAAAGAGATGATTGTAATGATGGTGAACCAAACACCTTGACAGCCATCTAAAGACCTCTCACCTCCTGCTCGCCAAATCAGTCAGGGTTTTCAGTTCCTAGGGCGTAACCATTCTTTATGTCTCTGACTACAACACTGACTGAGAAAGATGGAGTGACAGCCATAATGTTGTTCACTGACAGGTAGTCTATCTTTTATATAAAATGTGCCGTGCTGTAGAATTGTCTAAAATATCATTTCCCAGGATTCCCTTCTTTGTGAAGGTGAAGCCGCCTGCCTTCCTTAGTGAGCCAGAATAATGTGCACGGATCCTAAAAATGTTGTTCCAAGCTTCAGGGGATTTGGTGGCTTGATGTGCGTCGAAACAAACCTTGAACTCCTTTAGCGTCAATCCACCACTAGCTGTGCATGTCTCTTAACTCGGGCAGAGTTGAGACAAAGGTTTTGGTGAAGTGCCACATCTTTCACTTTTCCCCAAACCCCCAGTGGCTATTATTAGTTTATGGTAACTCAGCAGGGAAATAACCTAAGGATCCTGATCCGCTACTGACATCATAACCTTTGGGTATTCTACAGAGTCAGCCTAAAGCCATTATAATAGGACAGGAAAACCTACATCGGTTGAAGCCTACAAATTTTCATTTTAGACATTTCATTTAGATTTCAGTTTGAATGCTTTCCCCTGACACCTGTTATCCATTACTATCACAACAGCTATAAAACTAAACTATGTCTTATTCCTGGCAATGTGACATCGTAGCCCCTAGAGCCATGAAGACCTGGGTCCAAGTCCTGCTCCTGACACATATGGACTGTCTGGCCCCAGGCAAGTCACTGAATCTCTCAGTGCCCTAGGTCAGTAATGTCTAACTTAAATAGAAAAGGGGCCACTAGATCCCACATAAAGATTCCTGTGGGCCTCATACTGACTTAGAAAAACACATATTAACATCTTTGGTTTATTGTGGTTTTTTGGCTAAGTATTTCCCAATTAAATTTTGATCTGGTTAAGGCAAGTGGCAGTGATACACTGTGTGTTTGATCGCTCTGCTTTAGTCAGCTCTATGACTAAGTCACAGAGAAGGTGCCAACCTGCATTAGCAAAGGAAGTTACCCACTGGGAGCTGCTTACACCAATTAAATCACAGGCTCAACCTTTATCTCTTATTCCATTCAGAATTCTAGGTGAAAGTAGACAAAAGTCCAAGATAAAGAGAAAAGAAGCAAAGAGTGTGAAGAATTAATTTTCAGTTGGATAGCCCAGAGCTGACATCAGAAATTTAACTCACTCTCACTGGAAGAAAACTGTATCCCTAAGATAAGGAAGCATTATGAAACAGAACTTTAGACACATGTTAAACATTTAAACAACCAAAACACTTCGTAATCAAAGGAGTGGCATGTCACAGGCACTGGGATATACAGAGCTCTAGTTAAACCACTGTAATAACACCTCGCTGTTGGCACACTACTTGGACATTCCACATATCCATATGTATCCATCCCTATTATTTGAGCTTCATAATAACACTTTTAAAGGGGGCAGGCTCGGCATTATTATTAGTTCCATTTTATAGATAAGGAAACAGGCGCTGAGAAGTTCCAAGTTTCTAAGGTTATAATGCTAGTAAATGACAATGAGGACTTCAGGAAAGAACATTCAAAAGGCTCAGATAAAAAAAAAACAGTCACATTCCATAGTAACAAGGCCAACTCTAGGCCCAAACAGGAAAATAGGTAAAGTTTATCTCTGCTAATCCAATTTTTTCTTTTGATGATCTTTTCCCTCTTGGGTCACACACTTGGATCGTCTCCTCAGGCATCTAAAGCCCTGAGCATCTCATTGCCTATAAAAACTTGCTTTTAGGAAAAAAAATCTAAGTCATCCATAATAAACAACCCTGTGAGATAGGTAGTACAAATATCATTATCCTCCATTTACAAATGAGGAAACTGAGACTGAGAGATTAAGTGACTTGCCCCTGATCACCCATCTATATAGTAAGGTAGGATTTAAGACCAGGTATCAGGACTCCAAGTATCACACATTGGCCACTATGCATTTCTGCCTCTTTAATAATAATGTGTGTTACTGATAGGAATTAACACATTACCTCTAGGAGGGATACATACATACATACACACACACAACTAGGGGCAAAGCTAAGGAGTTAAAGGAACTCTAACTGTATAAATTTATATACCATCAAGCTGAATGGAAGAGGTCTTGTTACTGGTTTTTTTTGGTCTGGAAAGTGAGGAGTAAAGGTGCATCTCAGGGCTACTGAAACATATGTGGTCACATACTCTGCCTATATGAAAATGGCACTATGTAAATTCTGAGAGAGTATTTCTCAACCTTAGAGTAAAACCACATAGACTCAAGGCAGCCCTGTGTAGGAGACTGCTGCTGAGTGACTGGCTGGTACCACCGCCACAACCAAGGAAACAGTGGTTAGGAGGGGGGGTGCCTTCAAGGCCATAACCTTTGCTCCCCAAATATTTCCCTGTTACTTCTCTTTTAAGTTTCTTTATATTTAGTCATCCAGTTAGGGCTGGACTGACTTTTTTTTTTTTTACTATAGGGCTGAGAGGGGCTCAAGGGGAAAATACATAAAACTAAGTAAATTACAGGTTGAGAGTGTCCATTACTCAAGCTAGCTACTCATTTGTCTGGTGTTATTCTGTTTAATTCCCAAGAAACCATTTCAAACGAGTAGCCACAATCTTTGGGCTACTTGGTCTTTGTTTGCTGGTCAAGTATCTGTAATTTGGGAGAAAGGTTTTTGTCTCAGGGGATCTTAGTGCTGGGTGTGCTTTATATTGGTGTCAGCATTTTTTCATCCTAACCCATCTTGGCTTCACAGGGTAGCCTCAGCTTCTCCTGAAAAAAAAAGCACCTCATTTTCTGCAACACCCACTTCTCCCATCTATGTATACCTCACCCTGTGATTACGTCTCTTCTACCTCGAACAAACAGATCACTTTGAAAATAGGTATCTTCTATTTTTAGTAGCAGGTGGGGCATGCTGAGCGTAGAAGAAGGGCAAGATGAAGAAAAAATAAGAGATTCACTGGCCGGAACCCATTCAAAAAGCAGTTCTCGAATTTTGCCCATTTAATATTTCAGTTGTCAATATTTCTCAAAATATAAAATATATACACTTTATAACATGCACACACACACACACACACACACACACACACACACACACACACACACACACACACACAATTTATTTTGCTTACCTGACAATCAGGAGATGATTCTGGCTGTATTTGACCACTATGAGGAAAAGGAGGAAAAACACACAAAACATCGAAAAGTCAAGAATAAAATCTTCAATTTGAAAAATAAAAATATGAATTAGTGAAATGAAAGCTAAACATACTTCAGTGCAGAATCCTGTAATTCTAAGGCTGTTGCTGAGTCCCTGGGATAGAGGTTCATGACACTTCTCTCTGTAATATCTGTACTTAATCTATAAAGTTTGAAACAAAAGAAGGAATAGTTTTGTGAGTTATTTCATTGAGCTATTTTATTCACTGAGTTCGGTAACCTTTATTGCCTTGTTAAAGAATATAAATATCAAAGAGCTGGTTCCTTAGGAAATTTTAGTGCAAAACTCATTATTAAAAAAGAGGTAATTTTTATTAAAGTCAGTGGAAGGTCGCTTAATAAATTCTCTCTTCTAGGCATTAGCTTGACAACCAAAGAGATAATGCAAAGAATTTTAATAAGGCGTTTATATTTAGTTCAAAATGTCAATAACTTCACATGAAACAGATGATGGATCCTGCTTCACATTTTGAAATAACAGATATTCTGAAAGAGTTATAATCTCCAACCTAGAAATCTTTTCACCAACCTCTAGTTTATTACATTTACCGTTGGATTCTGCTGGGCTAGGTGGGTGCAGCACTGGGCTTGGCACCAGGAAGACCTGAATTTAAATCTGACCTCAGGACACTTACTAGTTGTGCGACCCTGGGCAAGTCATTTAACCCTCTTTGCCTCAGTTTCCTCATCTGTAAAATGAGCTAGAGAAGGAAACGGCAAACTATTCCAGTTGGACACAAGTGAACAACGATGACACTGCAATCCAATTCCTTATTTTGCTCTAGCAATTTTCTGATGAAATCATAAGGATCACATGCTAAAATACATCCTTGTACCTAGTTTGCTTTCTGAACCAGATAAATTACTGACAGAAACATAAATACCATGGAGGTATTTGGGTCTTTATAGAAAGAACTGTCAACAATTAAATGTCATACATAATTCATAAATGTCATACATATAAATGAATATCATATATAAACATCGTATGTAATTTTATTCTTAAAATTATTATATATATTATATAAAATTTAAAAAATCACCTACTCTATAAAAGATAAGTACAACTAGAAAGTTAACATGAGCCAACTCAAAGCCATTTAACGTTGGGGAAAAGTTCATATTAAAATTACTTATGGAAAATGCTGCATAAGTAGCTAATACATCTAGGAGAATGAATAAAGACATAGGTCTTGATAGGAGAATGAATCAAGACAATATAAGTTTTGCAAGCCACCAAATCTGAATGAGAAATGCAAAATTCAACTAATTTTTTGGTATTCAAATATTTTTATCATAAATCTCTGAAATCTGTTATTCTATCAAAAATTAACCTTTAAAAACAATACTTTTTTTTTTTAAATTGGCTCTATAATATATAGGAAGGTAAACAGTATTATTAGAAAGCACCAGATTTAATAGTCAATGTTGGAGGGGTTGTAGAGAGGCAGGAACACTAATGAATGACTGTTGGATCTGTGAATTAGTATAATGATTCTAGAAAGCTTTTGGAATTATGCAAATAAAGTGACTAAACTGGCCATATCCTTTAACTCAGAGATTCCACTGCTAAGCATATACTTCAAGTAGGGCCATTTGAAAAAAAGGTTCTATAAATACCAAAACACTACATTTTTATGTTAACAAAGAACTGGAAATCAAGTTTGTGAGCAAGGGAGTGCAATTACTGGAGGTATGCTTCACTGGGATAATGGGGTAGTAATGCACAGAATGGAATGGAAAGGTGGATGTCTGAAGAGAATTTCTACGAGTCAGGAGAAAATCTGTTTATATATTTTTGGTTCCTCACAAAGG
The DNA here is from genome assembly GCA_028646595.1 of Phalanger gymnotis. Lineage (NCBI taxonomy): Eukaryota > Metazoa > Chordata > Mammalia > Diprotodontia > Phalangeridae > Phalanger > Phalanger gymnotis. The sequence continues at coordinate 731,862,744 of CM053622.1, read as the reverse complement.
TATGGAACACACTGAAGATTCTCATTTGTAAGTATTCACATTTTCAGAACAGTGACCTCTTCTTAGGGAACACTTCAGAGGCTGAGCCATCATTTGCTTTGAGAACTCAAAAAAATGGTCAATAATATATGCAAAATATTAATTTAAAACTACTACTTGCACATGAAACTTAGGATCAAGGGAAAATAAGCATACCTGTTGGGATCCTGTAACAAATCTACTGCTTCTCTGAGTTGATCTATAATTGCTATATCCACATCTTGGTTATCTGATAAATTTGTCCTGTGACAGAAAGCCAAGAGAGAGCAACACCACCATTATCATCACCACTGCACCAAGGACCCAGGAATAAGATGTCTCTATATATGGAACAGATGACCCAACTTTTGTCTGCCAAAATCCTACCTGGCCTTCAAAGGACAAGAGTAGGGATTGGACCTGTTATTTCATTGGGCAAAGTTAGTTCCTAGGTGAGGAAACTTCCTCTATTAATACAGTTAGACACCACTACAACTTATAGTCCTAGAAATTTCAATACCCAACTCAACACTGCCTTTTCTCCAGACAGCCTTCCCCATGCTTCTAGTAAGGAATGACCTTTCTTTGGAACCATCGCGGCACTTCAGCTACACTGCTCTGGTCTACCTGTATTTATTCTATATTAAAGATATCTGCATATATTTTAATCTTCTCTACTATAAGGTAAGTTCATTGAGGGCTTTATATATAGTAGTTGCTAATTAACACCTTAACAATTAAAGTTAATAAAAGCCTGTTGAATGTTGAAGGCTTTGGATAATATGCTTAGCTCTAAATATTATTGAATCTAGAATAGCTAATTGTAGTTAATTACGTTCTTATTCCAACTCCATTCTAATTCTAAAGAAGAAATGGCAATACCTTAAAAAAAAACAAGTCCTACATATTGGCCGGTGAATTAGGAAACCTGGGTTCAAGTTATCTCTCTGCCACTAACTAGCTATATGACCTCAGAGTGGTCACAAAATTCCTCTGGGACTCAGTTTTCTCATCTGGAAAAACAATGTCTTAAGCAGCTAAGTGGTTTAGTAGATTGAGCACTGGACCTGGATTCAGGAAGACCTGAGTTCAAATCTAGCTTCAGAAGTTTATTAGTTGTGTGACCCCAGGCAAGTCACTTGACCTTTTTCTGAAACAGTTTCCTCATCTGTAAAATGAGAACACTAGTCTTTGCCTCCCAGGCAAATTGAATAAATTGTAGAAAGCTTGTAAAGTGCTTTGCAAGCCTTAATGTACTACATACAATCTAGCTACTATTAATTACTATTATTATTATTGCTATCCTTCCCAGTGCTAATAATATTAAGATTTTAAAGTCCGGGAGAACCTCTTTGGTCTCAAGGAAGAAATCCCACTGAACAGCTGAGCACATGTGTTAGTGACCTTAAAAGAACTCCTCCACTCCCTTGACCAAAAGATGAATGATATAAAACTGAAAGTCTCCTTTAACCCTGAAATTAAGGTTGGTGTCTTTCTACAGGTAGAAGAACCTTTGAATAATTTCCTGGAACATATTGTGAAATCCTTCCTTTGGGAGAAGGGGAAAAAATGATAAGTGATGGTCTTGTACAATGTAACATGTATAAAGATAGCCTATTTTAGGGAGAAACAGATGTGGGCTCAAACTCCATTTTTAGAACTACCTGTTAATGTCTTCTCTGTCTTTCTAGTTAAATTTAGGACAGAATGGAAGATTTGTTTGCTATTCTCACAAAAAACACTCTGTTTTTAGATGTCCATTTCAAAGGCTCTTGCTAAATACTCACTGATGCCCTCTGGTTGCCATCTTTGGGGGAATGACAAAATATAAAGAAACCTGGAACTCAGAATCTAGAAATCATCTTGAATCCATCCATTGTCTTAGAGTACAATCAGACATAACCACAGAGGCCATGGAAGAGAGGTTTAAGGTGGTTTGTTAACCTAGCACATTATTCTTAAATGTGCAATGCCACAATAACATGTATTGGAAATAGACAGATTCTGCATTTTCATCAATGTAAATGGACTTTTCTTTCCTTTTTTTTTTTTTAGAAAAAGAGCTGTCCAAAGTAAAACTGGTTAAAATGTTCCCATGATATGCTAACTACCATTCCACCTGAAAAAGAAGAAAGAAAAATGGCTAATACTCGATTTTGTGCTTAACATAAATCAGTACTCACATGCCTTCTGTCTGCCAGTGTGTGTCCTCTTCTATCCGTAACAATTCATCACAGTCGTCTGTTCTGCCCTGTGAACAAGCAACATACAGGTCCTCTGAGAACAGGGCTTTGTATTCAATAGCCAGACCCTGTGCCAAACCTGCTTCATCTATCAGCTTGAAGTCAGTAATTACAGTAGTTAAAAAGCTGGGCTTTTATTTCTCACTATTCCCTCAATACCCCATGATGGTGATTAGATCCCTTTCATGGGCTTGCCAGATCCCTGGGTGGTCCTTCACCTTTGCCAGTAGGAGGGGAGAAGGATGTTTAGAAGGAGGGAGAAAAGAGTACACATACTTACTAACAGGAAAATGCCACAAATTTAATCTAATATTTTAAATGTGCACAACAGTCAGGATGTACTTAAAAGTTCTTCTCCCAGAGAGATTATGCCTTGCTAGTTAATTTGGAAAGGTGTGTCTCACATTTGTCCTTCCATTTGGTAGACCATGTGTTTCCTTCTACTTTCATCTCTGACACAGAGAAATGCTGCTTTAACTCAACTGACAGCTAGAACGGAAGCCACCCCTGAATGGGTGTATGCTTCCCCTGGTGAGGAAGGAACAGAAGACAAAAGGACTGCTTTCTGTGTCCTGGTTTTGGCACATCATTAACTAGGTTCAAGAGTACCAGCCAATTCTGCCAGATGTACCAGTAAGGAGTGTGCTAGCCTTTTTCCTGGGAAGGCGGCTGACTGCCCAAAGCTGGCCTCTAGTTGGAAAAGAACGCAGCAGCCTTTTTTGTTTAACTTTTTACTTAACGAAGAGAGCAGACTTCATTGGTTTTCTCTCATAGCAAACTCAATGCACTTTCGAAAGAACAAACCACCAGTTTCCACATTTAGATTCTGCATGTCTGGCAAAAATAACGGAGGAGGGTTCTGCTCTCGGTGTTGGATTTCAATTAGAGTAGTTATAGAAAGCTACCTTCTTGTTTTCATTTGGAGGTCCAAACGATTATGTGACTGTCACTTGTACAGTGTTTATCCTTTCCAGAGGAAAAGGGGGAATTGTCTGGTTTTCTACAAAGTTACATACTGTTATGAATACCAAGGTACGTGCTTTCAAGATGATCCCTAGAAAAGTGTAGGTTTCTCCTACTATATGATCACATTTAAACATGAGCAAGCTTATTAGTAATAATTCACATTTATGTAGTACTTTGTGGTTTTCAAAGCACTTTTTCATAACAACCCTCCGAGCATTAATACCTCTATTTTTCATATGAGCAAACAAACTCAAGAGAGATCAAGTGTCTTTCCCCAGTAACAAAGCCAGAAATTGATAGGGCTGAAAAATGAATCCCTGACTGACTCCAAGTCCACAGCTCTTTCTAAATAATAGTTCATACTTACAAAGCCCTTTACAGTTTCCTAAGTGCTTCCAATAGGGTAAACAATATGGCAGTTTTTAGCTGTTAAGCAGTGTACCATAAACTTTTAATGTTGTTAAGTATGTGTCCCAAAGCAGAGCCAAGGCTGGCCTGATTTCCATTTTTTGGGGCTTTCTTGCTTGTTTTCAAATCTATAGAGTCGTGAGTTTAACCCACTTGGTTTTACTCCTGTATCCCCTTATTAAAAAGCACAGGGCCTTACCCATAGCAGATATTTGATAGATATTTGCTAACTTAATTTGATTTCTACACATTAGGTTGTTCTTGAGTTCACAGCACAATTCTGTAACTAGTTAACCAGCTTTTACTAGACTTTTGTTTATTAACATTTATGTTCTATTAGAGTCCTAAGTCAGAAGAAATTTGTTCTGTTTCACCTTTAAAATTTTATTATTGGATTTCATTAATTTCTTTTCTTTGAATTTGGAAATCTTATGATCACTTTCAGCAGTGTCCCTTTTATTTAAGATTTGCAACTAATTCATCAAATAAAGGTGTTCTCTCCGTATCTTGGAGATAAAGACCTATTATTTTGTGGATCACAATAATGGAAGCCTACTAATTCCTTTGAGCCACTTGATTGTTTAAATATTTAAATAATCATGATCTTTTTACTAAGAAACTTTATATGACAGGGAAGAAGAAAACAGACTGCCAGCAAACCAGTGCTTTCTGATACTTGGAAGTAGTGGAAAACCCTTCCTATCAGTGGCACAGATGAAAATCAGCAAGTAAACAAGAAAATACCTCTGAATAGCTGAAATAGAACCCACAGAATCCATAAACTGATGATCAGACACTTAACTAATGAGATCTTCTTCTTACTTCAAACCAGCTGGTACTCAGAAATTATTCACTCTTCCTTTAGAAACAATTATATGATTTCAAGCTCACAGGAGAATAAAATTATCTTAAGTATAAAGGGTGAAGAGCTAAAGCAGCAAAGAGATGGCTGATGGCAAAAGGATAAACAGAAAAAACTATAAAAAGCTGACACAAGAACTCAAAACACAGTGCAAATGTAATAATTATGCTATTATGCCAGTGGAATAAAAGCTGAAAGCACCATCCTGGACAGTTCAAGCACCAGTTAGTCCTGAATCGAGAATGTTTAAATACACATGACGATTTTTCTACCTCTTCCAATCACCATTTTCATGACAAAAATTGTGTGTCAAGCTAGCCATTTCATACATATTTACTATTAATATTATTACAAATAGATCTATGAAAGAATAATTTTTCATTGACCTTACTCATTAAATAAGAAATTAAATCTCTTGCTCTTTGGAAGTTTGTATGTATTTTATGTCAGGTGTACATATATCCCAATTATCAAGGAGAGTAAAGTAAATTTTTAAAAAATAAAAGGGCTTCAATATAAAAATAAAAAATTAAAATAATCAGAAGAGGCAGTGAAGAATCCTCTGAAGTTCTTCTCAGGGAAGAGGGATTAAATTTTACTCTCTGAAGAGAAAGAAGGTATTAGCAAATCAAAGGAATAATTCCATGAAAACACTGGTTCCATCAGGAAGAGATCATGTAAAATCTAGGAACCTGAGCCAGGGAAGCACGGTGCAGAACATTTGGGTAACAATCAATGAAGGAAGGGAATCTAGAGCATTAGGAGAGACCTAGTGTCCAGAATGACAGAGCTGATAGCTGCATTGTCTTTTGCCCTGGTTAGATCTTAATATAAGTATTGTGTTCAATTCTGGGTGCCACGTTTGAAGGACATTGTTAAACTAGAGAGGATCCAGGTGATGGCATGTGAAGCTCTTCAAGACCATGTCAAATAAAGATTACTTGAAGGAATTGAGGATGCTGAGCCTGGAGAAGAAAAATATATTCAGGGTTTACATGATAGCTGAAGCCAGAACAGAAGAAGCTGCAGGTATAAGCTGCAGAGAAGCAGATTTAAGACTTGACATAAGGAAAAACTGCCCAACAATTAGAACTATTCAAAAATAGAATGAGAGAGCTTAAGAGATAAAAGGTCTCTCCCTCCCCAGAGGTCTTCAAACATTAGTTGGATGAGCATTTGAAAGGTATACTGTAGAGGGTATTTTTATTCAGGCATAGATTGGATTAGATGGCTTCTGAGGTCCCTTCCAATTCAGATTCTTAATGAAATATATTCCTCATGCTCTGTATTTTTATATTAAAGTTTAATCTAATTTTCCTTATCTAGGTATGAATTTTCATACTTACATGGACATCCATGTTTTCTTCAAATAAAAAGTCTATTATCTACACATGCATGTATATAGGTGACTATGGATGGGAATATCTTTTAATTTTCAAAAAGAAAATCCTGGGAAACTAATGCCAAGGCTGAAGTCATATGGAAATTTGGACTTTTTAATGTCAAATATTAATACCGTCAATAATATCTCCCTCCTTGGGGCTTACAGAAAAAATCAAAGTTCTTTTAAAATTAAAAACCTTTAGTCAAAATCTGCCTTGAACACTAGCATCTGTCAATCTCATACTTAAAAAAGCACTGAAGAAATTAATTCCTATTCAATAAAAACTACTGGGAAAACTAGAAATAGGTTTTGGATCAATAGCTCATGCAGGCATAAATTCTAACTTGATCATCTAGATATGAAAATATGTGTGTATGACAAAAGAAGTGGAAGAAAAAGGAATACCCCACTTGTTTCAACTGTGGAGACAAGGAGCATTTCTTGAAATCAAATAAACAGAAGTCATCAGGGAGATCAAGCGAATGGATTTGATTATATAAAGAAAAAAGAATTTTGTACAACAAAAAATATATTATCTTCAAAATAAAAAAAACAGATTGGGAAAAATATTTCCCATAAATTTATCAGACATATAAGATCTAACAGCTATGAGCAGCTAATGAACATCCATAAGACTAATAACACACACTCTCCAGTGGAGTAATACTCAAAGGACATGATTAGGTAATTTATTGAGAAAGAAATAACTATTAATAATAAAATGAAAGATGCTCTAGATTGCCTAATAATTAGAAAAACTAGAATCAAGACTACCTTCAGATAGCGTAGACTCTCTACAATGGCAAAAATAGTGCTTTGTTTTGTTTTTTGAAAAAAGATAACTTGGATTCTCCAGAATGGCAGAAACAGTGGCTTGGTGGTTTTTTTTGTTTTTTGAAAAAAAGGTAAAGTTCAATGTTGGTAGGTTAGTGGGAAAACAGGTCTTCGACTCCATTGGTAGTGGGGATGAGATTGTGGCAAAAATTTTAGAAAGCAATAGAGAAACATACAATAAGGTTAAATAAACTGATGACTATTCACTCAGTGACTCAGTCGATAGGACTTAGTCCCTAAAAAACCAGATAAATGGAAAAAGGACCTAGCTGTATACAAATACTCAAAGTTTCTTTATTTGTAATAGCAAGAAATTAGAAACTATATATCCAATAATTTGAGAATGGTTAAATAAATTACTACATTACAATACTGAAATGAAATATTATGGTGCCACAGAAGATAAAAATAAGGCTACAAGGAAATGCAGAGAGACATGTAAGGTGATGCAGAGCAAAATCAGCAGAGTCAGAACCGTATGTATCGTCTACAACTGTATTTTTTAAGAAAGACAGAAATAGAGCAGAAATGAAAACAGGGCTAAAATTAGTTGACAGATCTGGAAGGGGACACAGAACAAAAGTATTTTCTGTTTGTTAATTTCATGGACGTATCAGAGGCACCTCAAATTGGTTATTTGATTATTAAATTCTCAGTGTCAGCATTTACACCTTGAAATTCAGCAAACCTAAAAATTAAGGCTCACTTTATTGTTTTGTTGTCTGGCTAGATTTAAGAAAGTGATGGAGAAAATATGAATAATGCAAATTAAATGTAAAAGTGGTCCTTTTTTTTCCTGGAAAGCTTAAACATTTACCAGCATGCCTCTGGTTTTATCCTGCTGCAATTACCTTATCTTTTTAATTTATTAATTTGACTACTTTGGTTGAGAGTTTAGTGTATTAAAATAGTTTTTTAAACTTGCCTTGATATAGCTAATAAATTTAGTAGAAAGGGCATCAGTTTCATCAGGGAACTGTTCTCTTTCTTCTCCTGAATTATCATTGTCATTCAAAAGGGAAGGCTCCTGATGAAACTCCTGGTGAAATTCCCCTGATGAGAAAATAAAAAGAGAAAAAAAATTATTTCAGGCATAGGACCTCACACAGTTATCGACAAGCTTGGATTCTCTAATTCAAAAGGCACAGTGGCTAAAAATGGAAAGAAAAAGAAATGAAAGACAGCTACAATGTGGTTTTTAAAATGAAGCAATCCCTGAAATTTAATTCCAGATGAAAAAAGTAACTCCTCTAATTTTATAAATCACTAAAAAAAACCCCATACAATATGTGAGAGTTTGTGTTCTCAACTACAGTATGCTGCTGCCTATGTTTCTACTTCTTCTATGGCTTAGTGAGAGAGAAGGAGGCAGGAGAGTTTAATGGAACACCATTTAGAGCTTAGCCAAAGAGTAACAGAAAATTAAGACCATCCTTTTATGAGCGGTAAGATGGATGAAAATAGAAAGTGTGTGGATTCCCAGAGAAAACTTATTTTTTAAATGCAAAACTGGGCTAGAGCCCTGAGCCACATACTAGTTCCAAAAGAATCTGACTGTAAGACAGAAGTCAGTGTGAGTGAAAAAGGACCACTCTAAGTAAGTTTCAAGGGATAATACTAAGGTTAAATAAAGTTGTAATTAATAACAATAGACAAGTGAGGAAATACTTTCTTACTTCACAGAAAGCTTGCTCTATAAGATCATCTAACTGTTCTATTTAGTTGTTTTAGTAGTAACATTTTAATTGCAAATTGTTTTAGTAGTAATATTTTAAATGCAAAATTCCGTTTCTAACCTGAATCTCAAGTAAATGTGGTTGAATGTCAATTGTTCAGACAATGTGACTGATGTGCCATTGCCACTTGAAGGCAGAATTCATTAACTACAGCAACCAAGGTGAAGAAAATCAGTCTCTTGGGTACTGACTTGCAAACTTAAATTTATGAAATGACACCACAGCATGATAAATCACAAAGGTTCTAGTCTAAATGAACATCCCATTATATATACTTTCTAGAAGCACTAAAGAAATTGAGAATGCCAATCAGTTATATATTAATCAGCTCATCATAACTCATGCCATAAACTAATATATTCCAAGTGATTACTTAGTCATACAAAAACTGAAAAGCTTCAATGTTACTATATCTATTTGAAAGTCATCAATTAGAATAGGAATCCAAATAATTCCACGTGGAGCTTGGTTGATTCCTATCCAGATCAGCAATGGATTCCAGGGCACTAAGCATCAATATTTATATGTCCCCAAATAGCTTACTCATAACCAATGATAATAATAGAATCAAAGAAATTTAGAACTGGAAGGGTTACGAGCAATCATTTATTCCAATCCCCTCACCTTACAGACAAGGAAGCTAAGGCTCAGGCAGTTTAAGCTATTTGCTCAATGACAGATAGCTAGGTAATTAATGGCCAAACTGGGACTAGAGCTCACATTTCATTCATTCAAGAAACATTGATTAACCTTGCACTGTGTGTAGATAATAGTATTAGGTGCCAAGGAAATATATAGTTAAAGTTAATCCAGCAGAAGAAAGAATCATTCATTTGAAGACTATTTATTGTAAACCACATCATCCCTAATTGGTAGGGCCTATTAAGGAATATGGGAAGAGGCGGGAAACGCTAAATTAAATAAATCTTTATGATGCTCCGCCCTGTCCTGGAAATTAGGGCAAATGGGAGTCTTTAGTCCTTCTATTTCAATCTCACTCCCCTCACTTGCAAATTTTAAATCTAGCGAATAAAAGAAAAGGAAAAAAAACCGAAGAATTTGTCATAAACTGGGGGGTATAACTCACACAATTACTATAGGCTGGATACAAAAGTACATGCAAGGGCTATCCATATTAAGCTACTGGCTGAATCCTCTATTAGAGAGCTATGTCTCAAGACAGGCAAGATCTAAAGAGAGCTGGCCTTGGAGTCAAATGTCTCTGTTACTTCTTACCCATGTTACCTTGGTAAGTCACTTCTCTAGACCTCAGTTTTCCTAACTATGAGGGGATCGGACTAGATGGCCTCCAGATCTTTGATCTTATGTATAATGGCCAAATTTGCAAGTACTTCTTCCCTCTCTAGACTATGGAGTATACAGGGGATTTGTCTGGCTGCCACATAGACAGTCGAATGACAAGCACATGTCCAGATAAAAGTAGACACTTAGGGTAAACCTCGCCCTCAAGACCAGTCCGCTTTTGAATAGTTTGGGGTCATGTCATGAGGCATCCATAATCGAGAAACCACCTCCCCTGCCCCGTTCCCCACTGCAGGGATGACCAGTTTGAGTCTAGCCATAAATCCAAGGAGTCAGATATAAGTATCTGAAATGAAACAACCCCCCACTCAAAGTTAAAAAAAAAAAACTTGTGTAGTTTTTAAAGTTGGATTTTCCCCCAAAGATATAATTTGGTAGTAAAAATGAATGGATTTGATAAACTTTTCCCCCCAATCAACTAGCTGTATAAGTAGGTTCGTTGCTGTTTTCAAGAATGTTTTTCAATAACATTTCTGCACATTTAAAATAGAAAAGTACACTTTGCCTTCTCATTTTTAAAAATGCAACCTCTTATTTCATTGCTGTAGGAAACTCTTAGTAGAGAAACTCCTTTTATCAATGCAGATCAGTGCCTTCCCTTCAATCCTGGGGTCCCAAGAGACTGAATAACTAGCTCTTCTGGGCCTGAGGTGGGATTTGAACTGAATGAAGTCTTCCTATCTTTAGAGTCAGCCTTTTCAGCCACTTCGCCTGCCCCTCCTTATTGTTTCCTCTTTGCTTTTTCTCTTCATTCTCTCATACCTTTGACTGGACTAAGGCGATGACAAGGATCTTCCTTGACAATCTGTTCTTCTTCCACAATATTTGACATTGGTGCATTAAGGCTGACAGTATCTTCATCAGAAGGCTAAAAGGAAATAGTTAACTATCTCATTCATGGAAAAACATTAAATTATTAAAGACATAAATGTGGAAAATTAGCCAGCCACCTTAAATGAGGTATTTTGATAATACGGAAAAAGCAATAAATTCTGAGTAAGAAAACATGGGACTAAATCCTAGCTTTGCCATTTAGAAGCTGTTACGTAGCAACCATAATTATTCAGATCAAACTTCATTCCCAACACTTCCTTTTTGATTGGGTGAACTACAAATTCAAAATTTACAAGCAGTAGGAGATTAATAGTTGTCTGGTATTTAAAGTGTATAGCTGACCCATCTGACTTTAGAACACTTTATAATAAGCAATTTGTGATTGCCATCTCCAACTGTTTCCTGCTAACATACTATCAGGCAAAGGTTATTTAAAGAAAAAACAAACAAATATGATTCTTTTAGAGATGAAATATGGGGACTCCTTTGAAAAAACAAAACCAATATTCTTTTCTTCTCTTTCTTCTACTGACATTCTATGCTAATATTTCAATTGTCACAAAGGTGAAACTGAGCTGTCAAAGACTAAGCCAGTATATTGAGAGGTCCTACCACATTGGAGAGGTTTAGATTAGAATATGGTCCCAGCAAGAGCCCATTTCATTATCCAAGGACCCATCTTGCTAAGTCTGAAGGGGATCGTTACCAGAAGACTGTCCACCAGGACACAGCAATTTACGGAGCCTATTTAGCATAGTGGTAATACGAGATCCTTGCAGAAATAGAGTAGGCTCATTTATTTTTTTAATTAGAAGAGAGACTGACAAATTCTTGGGGATCAACAGTAGTAACTGGCGATAATTCAAGTTTCAAATAGAAATAAAAACTGTGGCATAAACTTAATTCTTGCAAAAATTTTGGCTTTTATATTTTAAATTTTTTGTAAACTCCTATTATTAGGGCACTGAAAAAATCAACATTTAAAAAACCCTGACTCATTCATCAAATATTTATTGAACATTTAGAATGTGCACAGTATTCGACCTGAAAATAATTAGCTTTAATTTTCTTAACATAAGCTATTATACCAATGATTAAGAAGCAACAGCCAAAGTAAGAGAGAAAGGATTTACTCTTCAAATCAACACAGCAAAGGAGATGAACAGAGAGTGTAATTTACCTCAGATAATGTGGAAGGAATTTACAAACTTTTTATCATTATAAAACTAAGTTCTGTAGTGCTGCCAAGGTTACTGAGACCCCAAAGCATTGGTTATCAGCAAAAGCAGGAAAATGTCTGTATGGTTTATTTTTTGGGAAAAAAGTCTCCATTTTCTCTACTTTGCCTTATATTTTCAATAAAACTGCCAAGATACACATCTAAGAAAAATAGTGAATTCATTAGAGTAAGATAGTATCTTTTTTTAAAATTATCTAGCTACTTACTATATATTTAAATTATATATCTACTTACAATCCTAAAATCTAATTTAGTATTTTGAATAATCTTTTATGGATGAAATTAAATACAAATATAATTTTAGAAAACATCACTATGAACTAAGGTTTATAGTTCTTTTTGTTGGCATGTGTGTTCCAATTAGTAACAAAGTTACCTCTGAAACAAAAGTATAATTGAGGAACTTTAAGGATATTGCAGAGAATTATAATTGATAATATCATATTATTCCTTTAAAATGTAAAAAAAACTATTATAATTTTGTGAGAGGATATGAAAGGTATAAAATTTTTAAGACTACTCACTATGCTAAGTAGGAATCAAAATGAAAAAATACAAGGAAAAGCCAATCTATTAAGGTTTTTTTTTGTGGGGGGAAGAAGGGGAAGGAAGAGATCTAAGTATTTGAAAGCATGCAACTAATTAGAACAGCTCACACCTTGCTGTAAGAGAACAAGAAAAAGCTAGGAAATGTAACGTGTCAACAAGGACTGAATCTATAAGGAATTTAAAATCGGTAACATTGGTTCTTTCTGTTAGATTTGGGTAAAAAGGAAGAAGCTATTTAAAAATGTTTCCCAAAGGGGGTTAAAGAGTTTAAAACACTGTGCAACCAATCAGGAGGACTGCCATTACTACAGGCCCTTTTAAAAAATTGGTCTGCTGTCCATGTAGGGTTTCAAGTCTATATATACAACAAAGGACAAGGTTGGAAATATCAGTAAACTGTGCTTATGAAGTGCCCAACATTATATGACAATGCACTAGGTACCACTTAAAAATGATTTCTAAATGAACCACAACCTTAAAAAACACCAAGAGTTAGAAAGCTGGAGCAAAACAATAGATCTACAGTCACCTTATAAAAAGTGACTTAGATATCATCAACCTGAGGTTTAAGGGCAATTTGTTATTGAGGAAAACATAAAAAAGCATCAGCAAAAATCTGAGAGGAAAAATTCATGCCAAATGGAGACGTGAGATAGAAAATGTAGCAGACAAACCCTGTAGTTTGGTAGAATCAGAGCAGGACAGAAAAGGGAACAGGGCAGACATTTTATAAAGTAAAACCTAAAGTGCTATGTAATTGTGAATTATTATTAAATCCTCATTCATTTGAACTGCTAAACTTCAAGTTTGTCATACCGAAGGCAGACATTTACCTTTGCACACACTATTGCTAGAAAAAAAGAGATGCTGGTAAAATTAAGCAAAACTATAGAGAGATTGCACAATTTTTTAAAAAGCCCTTTTGAAGTGGTTGAAAATAAACATAATGCAAATAGTTGATTAAAGGGGATCCACTTGAAATCGAAAAAAACTTTGGGGATATTTGACAGTTACAAAATTATATTTGTTTAAAATATTAAACAATTCAGAAATTTTCCTAATTCAACCTCACCATATAGCCATATAGACATGGCTAAAAAAGCCTACTGAACCTTTCCAACTATTCTAAATTAGTAAAATTTTACTACAGCTTAACTTAGTGAAGAATGTTACCTTACAAAACTCTTTCTTGAGAAATTCATGCTAATATTCTATCTGGATTAAAATTCAGGAATAAAGAAATTCAGAAAAGGTGCTTTCATTGGATGTCACAGGTATTTAAAAATGAAAGAGAGAGAAGAGAAAAAATGGAGAGGAGGAGGAGACAGGGAGAAAAAGAGAGGAGAGGAGGGAAAGAGGGAAGAAAGAGAAAGAGGGGGGAGAGAGAGAGAAAGAGGTGGGGGGAGTATGCGAGCGCACGAGCGCGAGCTGGTAGGAGTAGAGAGGGAGGGAAAACAGAAAAGCACCATTTCACAAGACAGGGAATAACATGTACTTTCTGTATGACTCAAAACAAACTGCCTCAAAAATCATGCACTCTCTTTTTGGCTTGGCATGCCCCAAAAAGTCTCACCAAATTGAGGGAGTTCAAATTCAAGGAATAAAACTGAAGGATTTTTATGAAGGATTTTTCCTGAAGGGACAAAGCGGTGGATATCTACATTCATCATATTTTAGTAAAAACTTTTCCAGATGCGAACAGACCATAAATGAGATAATAAATGTGCTAATGAAAGGTTATATGCAACCACTTGAGGAAGCTCCAGTATTAATACCACTTCATTTATAAAAACCTAACATTTTGGGGGCAGCTAGATGGTGCAGTGAGTAGAGAACTGGCCCTTGGAATCAGGAGGACCTGAGTTCAAATCCGGCCTCAGACACTTGACATACTTATTAGCTGTGTAACCTTGGGCAAGTCACTTAACCCAATTGCCCTGCCTTCCCCCCTCAAAATATATATATATATATATATATATATATATATATATATATATATATACATATATATGTATATATATGTATATATATATATTTAAAAAACCTAACATTTTATCATGATATTTTAAAGGAATCCAATTTGAAAATCACAGGAAATCAAAATTCGGCCTGAATTCACAATTACTTAAGATGCATTTCTTCTATACACACACACACACATGCACACACACGCACGCACGCACACACACACTCACTTCTAATGCACTTCTTAACTCATTAAGTTTTGATATACATTTTGGTCAAATGGCAACAGTTATTAAGCAACATAATGCCTGGTACACAGTAGGCACTTCATAAATGCTTGCTTATTGTTTTATCACTACGTACAGGGCAATATACTGGGTACTATGACGGGAATGTAGAAAAACAGAAGTCAGAGTCTCTGTCCTTAAAAAGTTTACACTATGATCAAGGAAATAACACATTGATACATGTAAAGGAAAATATACGAGCAAAAAAACTGTATTGTGGATAAAAGCATAATACCCCCAAACCAGAGGTTAACTGAATTACCTCAGTGGCAGATAAACGCTTATCTCCATTATCACTTCCAACTCCTGAATCAGAATCTTTCTTGCTGGGATAGATGTCATCAATATTGAATTGAAATAAAACACACCACAAAATACATGTCAAAAATAAATCAACTTTCAGTATAATTATTACTCAGGAACTAAAATACCATTCAATTCAATAAATATAACACACAATACCTATACTGTTTATAAAGCATGTGCTTGGCCCCAAGAGATACAAATATTAAGATACTATCCTACGGATGGAACTTGACAAATTAGGCTAGAACTAAGTGGAACTGGGGCATGGACCTAATTAAAATTTCAATTGGGCCTGATGGGAAAAAAATCAAATGGCTTGCTAGTTCTTTATAGTTAGCTTTTCGGGGATTTCTACTATAGTTTAATGACCTGATATTAGCCTCAGTATAGTTCAATGCAGTAAATCTATCTTAAAAACAAATTATACACACATGTATATTGTAGATCTTAGCACAGACCTCTAGTAACTTCTAAAATGTTATCACTACTTCACCACCCTTCTATGTCATACTTCCCAAACCTTTGAATCTTCAAAATTATAAATGTAAACTAGCCAAGTGAAGAGAATGACTTGCATGTTACTCAAAGCTGGGAACAACATTTTTGCAGCTCTCTACAGAGGCTGTGAATGCAGCCTTCAAATGAACAAAGGATAGAGTCTGTTGGACTCACCTCTCTTCCACATTTGGCTGTAGATTTGGCCTTTCCATAGTATGAAGATAAAGTGAGTCTGTTGATTTAATCTGACAGGCCTGTATACTCAGATACTTGAATATGTGCACTTTGCCCTTTGTACAAATCTATTAAGAAATTAATAAGCTTTTATTTGGGAAACTGTGAAGAAACATTCAGATATTTTATTTTCTGGAAATAGACACTTCTACATACATTTAATTCTAAATACCACCAACCTGATGGACTCCAATTGTAACCCCAGCAAAATCTATTAAAGTTCCATAAAGCTGTTCCACAAATTATTTCTACAGAAAATCAAGACTAAATAAATGTCTATGTTTTCCCATGCTGATTTGCAGGCCTCTAAAAAAGTAGTACTCTGCAAACTGCATGTAAATGTAAAAAGAAAGCTCAGCATAGTATTTTAGCTAAAAAGAGTCTCAAAGATTATCTGAAAGCCTGTTAAGACAGTGTAATAAAATCCTAAAGACTTGGGGAAAACATTTGATAAGATAGAGAGTCTCTTTAAAACGATCAGATTATAATTTTTCCCTTGGTTACTTGTCTGAAGGTAAACAGACATTCTTCATCCTGTTTTCACACATACTGCTCAGTATTTCTTTGGGCTTTATCCAACTGAAATCCAGGGGCTGTTACAACTTCCTACCCTCAATGACTTGATTCATCTCTTGGCTTCCTTATGTAGAATTTGGATGAGATGATGTCCACCTTTCCTTCTAGCTCCAAGTTCCATTATGTTGAAGCAGCTAACTACCTATTTCCAGAGAGCTGCTTAAAAGCTTGCTGTGTAGCTCGTGGAAAAGAAGAAATGGGCTAATCCTTTTGTAAGATGAACACTAAGAAAAAGGTCTGAGAATAACCTTATTGCCAAACAGCTGAAAAACTAGCTTGGCAATGAATTGTTTATATTCACAAACTCCTCCCCACCCCTCCCCTAACCCCTTTATTATCCTTCCCCTCCTGTATGGACAAACCATCTTACCTGTGCTGGAGGGGACTGGAGGGGATTATTCTCAAGCAATAACACTTGCAGCTGCTTCATCTCTCTAAAACAAATTGGAATCACGAGCACTTTATTGCAGGAAAAATCAAATTTTACCAAGGGAAGATCTACAAGTTCTAAAAACAAACAAACAACAAAAGAATTGTACTATTAAGTGTCAAAAATATTTGTCTTTGGAGAAGAAAAATAATTATACAACACAACCAAAAGTTTAAGGTTTCTTTTCAAAGTGGGTTGTACACAAAATCAGCATCATATATAAACACTATCTGAATAAAGTAGAAACCTCATTAATTTAGAGTCCATTAATTTAGAACCGTGATAGGTGGATAGGCACCAGACTACAACTTTCTGCACTAACAAAATAAAAAGGGTTTGCTCAATGAAGATATTATATAAGCAAGATTTCAAGAGGACTGTTTCTATTTCAAAGTTTAAGCAATAGGGTAGCATTTAAACAATGTGCTAATTAGAGACAAATCTTCTCTATTAATTAAACTGGGCCTGGCAGGGCCATTACTGGGCAATATAATTGGCAATTAGTTTGTGAGAGTATGTAACATTAAAAAATAATACAACTACATTTTTCACACTGTATAATTCAGAATTTTTAAGCTCCTTTCCCCTTCAACTCTACGCAATTTTAACTCAGTGAGTTTTTCCCTTTCTACTTTTGGGAAATCCTTCAATAATTACATAAACAAATATAACCTTATATTTAACTTATAATTCCCACCCAGTGCAGTGGTATAGTAAACACTCAGCAATTTCAAGTATTCAAGCCAACTGGACTACCAACAGTGACAGCTGCTAGGAACAAAATCAAATCTCTTTCCTACAAGAAAAAGATGGCTAAACAATGTCAGGCATCTGAGAGCTATGGCAGGTGAAGTCTGGGAAGTAACTATATGTCACAATGCTCATCCATGTAGCTAAATTGAATTGTTACTATCACATGAAAAGAAGTGCAAATGGGATGTATATCTGCCATGTATAGCTTTTGCCTTGAGAACTGATGAAATTAGAGAGATAATTCAGAGACCTTTTTGTATTAAATTAGTAAGAAAATACCAAAATTAAGGAGTTTATTATCAAAACCCCAAAAACCAATCCATATCTACATAGTTAAGAAGCTTTCAGCTATTTGGGGGTGACAAGACCAACACACAACATAGTAGCAAACAACATGATGTGTAATTAAGTGCAGCAGTGTGGTAAAAAAAAAAAAATGTAAGAACTCAAGGAAGACCGAGATCAGTTAGGGCAGGAATGGTCAAGTCAGGGAAGGCTTCATAATAATCAATAGTCAACAAATATTTATTAAGCACCTACTATGTGTCAGGCACTCAGGATACAAATAAGAAAGAGTCCCTGTCCTCAAGGAGCTTACAATCTAATGGTGGAAAATAACACACAAAAGGAAGCTGTCTCAAGGTGTCCCCTTGCCTCCATGATGTTTCATGGAGTTACAACTAGTAGGAAATGAAGAGTTGATTGGAAGCTCTGAGCCACTGGGAGGAGGTCTTTTTGCTTTACTCTTTAGCCCTTCGATTAGAGAAGAGAGGCAACAGCTGAGGAGTTAAGGATAATGAAAACACTACCCTGACCAGAGCAAAAGATGTGTGTTAAATTAGTAGTTGAATAAACTGTTAGATATAAAGCATGGGGGTAGCTGATGGAGGCCCTTAAAGTCAGGCAGAAAAATCTGGACTTGATGTGCTAAGAACTAGAGAGTCATTTAAGGTTTCTCAAAAAAAGGATAGTAATGAGATGAAAAGTTGATTTTAAAAAAGATTAGAGTACCAGCATGAATGCAGAAGGAATTCAAGGAAGGCACGGATGCAATATGAATATGAGTGGGGAAAGACTAGAATTAGGAGGTCACATGCAGTTTTTTTGCATGCAGGAGGTTTTTATTTTATTTTAAAATTTTTTGACCTTATTTAAATGCAGGAGGTTTTTGTTTTATTTAAAAATTTTTTTGACTTTATTTAAATAGTAAATAAAATGGGCCCTTCCATATACATAACAGAATACTAACAGAGGACTGTAAAAGAAACTGCAGATCTCTATAATGTATAGTTTGTTTTTCTTTTTAAAGAGAAAACAAATTTAGCATATAATTTTCAAACCTGTCCTTGATTGATAATTGTCCCTAATTCATTCTGGCATTTCTTCTGGTTCTGTCTTATTCTTTTAAAAATATTTTAATGACCTCTTTTTTTTGTTACTCTGTTCCTACCTAGATTCCCCCATTCACCACTACCACCACCCACTAACTGAAAAAGAAAAGAAAAAGGAAAGAAAAACAAAGCTCTGATAACATTCAAACAAACCAAATTCCTGTCTCAAAATGTAGTCTTCTGTATCTCCACCACCTTATAAATTTAATCAGCTTGAAGCAAGACTTTTATCAGAGAAAACTCTTGCAAAGATTTTTTTCCCTCAATAATGCATTTCCTTTCTAATTTTAATTGAATTCGTTTTGTTTGTGCAAAATCTTTTAAATTTTATGTAGCCCAAATCATCCATTTTATCTTCTGTGATCCTCTCTATCCGTCACTTGGGAATGGATTCTTTCTCTATCCACAAATCTTAAAGATATTTCTTCTGTACCACGGCTGTCTTGATGTGGCTCATAGGGAAGATGAGATCTCTCTAGCGTCTGCTTGCAATGTTCTCGAATGGGGATTTTAATTCCTCCCATCAGGGTAAGCAGGAGATTAGGGCCAATAATATTCCACTATATTCATACACAGTTATTTGTTCAGTCATGGGCCCGGAGTCAGGAGGGCTATTCTTCCTGAGTTCAAATCCGGCCTCAGACATTTACTAACTCTGTGACCCTGAGCAAGTCACTTAAACCTGATTGCCTCAGTTTCCTCAACTGTAAAATGAACTGGAGGAAAAAATGGCAAACCACTCGTATCTTTGCCAAGAAAACCCCAAATGGAGTCATGAAGAGCCAGACGTGATTAAACAACAACAACAATAAACTTTTAGATGCGTAGCAATGTGTTAAGGTGGAAAGAACAATGGATTTAGAGACAAAGGGCCTGAGTTCAAATCCTTCCTATGTCACTTGCTACCTGTGTGGCCTCTGATAAATAACCTGACTTTCCCTGGTTCTCAGTTTCCACATGTATAAAATGAAGAAGTGCGACTGGATGGTCACTAAGGTCCCTTTCAAATCTAGGTCTATGATGTGAAAATCAAATCTGTACCAGGGTGCTAAAAGTGCAAACACAGAGGCGAGAAGAGTTGACAACAGTTTCAGAACTGAGTGGCTACAGTAATGATAGTGCCACTTACAGAAAGAGGGAGCTCGGGGTGGAAAATTGGTTTTAGTGGGGCAGGATGAAGTTCACTTGTGAATATCTGCTGAGTTTGAAATGAAGAAATAACAATTAAATGGAAACACTAGACATTTGAAATGGAAATATTGGAAATTAGAAGTTGGAAATGGATGATTATACTAGATTGGAGATAAAGATTTGAGAATCATCAGCACTAAGGATGTGGTCATAAAATAGATGGTTTTTCTGAAGAAACATGCATAAATAGAAGACAGGAGGACAAAGGACTCTGCTTTGTTAATCGTACACACAGTAAAGTATGAAATGAGGAAAAGATACAGGGAAATGATCAGGCAGGCAGGAGGAGAATCAGAAGAACTTAGTGTAACAAAAATCAAGTTAGGAAAGAGATTGAAGAAAGAGTATGGTCAACAGCATTAATGCTCTTCTAATTTTTCTCCCTGATAATTTCACTACAAAACAGGGTTGAGAAAAATGCTGTGTGAGGAAGAATGGTGGTGGTCATTGTGAGTCATGGTCTGCTGTTACTCTCAGCAACCTTCATTAATGCTCAGTATCCTCTCTTTTACTAAAGAACTTAATAATGCAAAGTTACACAGAAATCATCCACGAAATTAAGAAGGGTAATACCTCCACTAGCAGGGTAAGAATGGCTTGGGTCTGCATAGACTTTTGGGATTTGGAGTCTTTTTTCTCATCTCTAAGGGCAAGGAAATATCTCATCGTTTGAGCTGTCCTGGGACTGCGAAAAAGGAAAGAGTACAGAGAGGATGGAAGTGGTGGGGATTCCCCCAGACATGAGGAACCGACAAGCACTTGGTAGCTCCCCTCTTTAACCTAAGCCTTCAGGGAGACTGGAGAGGAGAAAGCTAGAATAGCAATTAGAAAGATTCATTTTATTTATTTTTTAATCTTGGGCACTCTGTCAGGTGGCTGAGAAAAAAAAAACAGATAAAGAGGAACTGGCAACTATCCTTATTCTTTTCCCCTGGCTTAATTCATTTGAATGTAATGAGCACCCATTTCTAACTATGTCCTTTTATTCTGTTAAAAACTGCATGTGACTGATGTAATTTATTTCTCATAAACAGTTGCTGTTGACCCTGTCCTATACATTTCCTTGTGTCCCTTTGTTATAGTAGGACAACTTTGGGGAGTTGCCTTCCCTGGTACAGAGCTGGAATCCCAATCCCCAGTCCATCGTTAACAGATTTTTCTCTAACTAGCAGCATAATCATGAGCCATTCATGTTTCATGACTATATTTCCATGTATATACTATGAGCTTGGGTCTATAAATCTGCCACATACGACCTTGAGCCCAGCCTGGAGACTCCTAAGCTTACAAAGGAATCGAGACCTGCAATTTCTTGTTTAGAATAAAGAATGTTTTATGCAAAGCTGTGTGTTTTTGTGAGAGACAGAGGAAGCAGGCAGGGAGAAAAGACAGCTGAATTTTCAGGGCATGAGGAATCCTTTTAGGATTCTCTTTCAAGCTTCAGATATGGGTCTTAAGGACATGTGCTTAAGAGAAATAAAGAAACAATCCGGCTCAATACTTAAGTCTCCCTACTGGATGGAAGGGCATAGAAAGGGAGAAAAAGGGATGTCAAAAAAGAGTCACAGATCCCCCTCTATTCAGGAAACATGAGAAAGGAATAGAGAAAAATCATGCAAAAGGGAGGATGACTTCCTAATTCCCTCCACTCCAGAGTGTGGCAAGTCCTAGCAAGGACAAAGTATATTCTCAGAACAGGTATGTTTAAAAACAAAAATTAAAATAAGCCCACCAAACACCATAAGGGGCAAAGTAAATTGATGACATTTTTCCTGTCAAAATAGAAGGGGATGGGTACTACTAAAAACGTCTAAGCAAACATAGTAAATATTTACTGCCGAAGAGAATTATCAATGCTCTTTTGTTAACAAGATTTCTCTGGAAACTTGATATTCAGGAAATTAAGCAAAAAAGGTTTCACTGTAAACTGAAACATTTCAGCTTTAAGTGGACAAAAATCTTTGTGGAGAAAATACAGTAACAAAAATATAGCTACCCATAAAATACCTTCCTGGGGAAGAAAAATCATTAAAGAGACTTAGGAATGACAAAATAACTCTACATTTTTTTAGAGTTAAGACTTAAATGAAAACAAAATGTTAATACTTTGAATCATTTCCTACTCTTAAGCTACCTCCTCCACAGTCTGACCACACCTAGAGAACTTCAGCCTAGATTTGAATCCAGGCCCCTTGACTTCACTAGATTATAAGGTCAAAGATCAAGCCCTAGAATGAGTCTTGGAAGGCATCTCATACAACAGTATTGTGTCCTCAGATAAGGAAACTTTATTTTTATCATACTCACATGCCTCCCATAATGAATGTGCCCCAGCAGCAGCCCTAAGGCTCCAGAAGCAACACTGTCAGAGGCAGCTATCATTACAACCAATGGTAAAAAAGACACAAGGACTTCCAGTATAAATCCAGAAGCCTTTATTCTCACTTCCCCCAGAATTGATTACAACTTTCCTAAGGAGCATATCCCTGAAACTAGTGGGTTCTCATAACTCAGACATACGTTCAGGGGACTAGATTGAAATTTGAAGGTTGCAAACTCCAAGATGACAAAATACCTAACCTCTATACAACAAGTGTCAAATGTTTTCCCCAAGTCTTATAATTCAGTTTAGTTGTTGCTTTTTAGATTATGCTTATACCTTGAACCCACAACTTAAACCCAACCTTCTTGTCATTAGATATTCAAATCAAATGTTCGTCTAATTTAAAATTAAAAAGAAAAATCGTAAGTAATCAACTTGGAAAATTAAACACGTGAAAAGCTAAGAATCTTCCATTTTGTTCCTTTTTCTGTTTGTTGAGCTTCACTGACTTTCTTACCTGGTGGTAAAACTTTAAGGTAATTTCTTCTGATGTTCAGTTCTCTTAGGGATTTCAGTTGTCCTATCTGCTGCGGCAGAGCTGTGATCTCATTGCAGCTGACATCCTGTGGCAAAAGCAACAGGAAATTCATGTGTTATTTTCCCAAAGGATTAAGCACTCCAAGATGGATTTCCTTGAAGTAATTTGACATTAAGATGGAGGTAAAATGTTCATATTGCCTTCAATTAAACAAAGAGTCAATTGACAAGCACTTACTAAGTACCTACTCTGTGTCAGGCACTGTGCAAAGTACTGAGGATATAAAGAAAAACATTCCCTGCTCTCAAGGAAATTACATTCTAATGGGAGAGACAGGCAAATATATAGATGTATACAAAATACAAGGTAATCTTGACCAGGAAAGGTCTTGGGGCAGAAGATGAGCTTGAGCTGAATCCAAAGAAAACCAGGGATTCTAAGAGGTATCAATGAGGGAAGGCATTCAAGGCATGGGGAAGAGCCAGCGCAAAAGGCGACGAGGGATGGAATGTCATATGTGCAGAACAGCAAGAACTTCATTTGAGCTGCCCTGTAGAGTTCATGGAGGACAGTAATGGTTAATAAAGCTATAAATCTAAGATATAGCCATATTCTATGGACTTTAAATAACAAACCAAGGAATTTATATTTGATATTAGGGGGCCAGTGGAGAGTACTAGGTGGGAAAGTGGTATGGGTAACAAAGACCAGAACTTTAAGAAATCATTTTGGTGACTGAGTGAAAAGTACACTGGAGGGGGGAGAGACTTGAACCAAGAAGTCAATTAGGAGACTACTGTAAAAGCTAAGATGAGAGGTAGTGAGATCCTTGACTGGTGTGGTAGCTACGTGAATGGAAAGAAGGGAATGGATAGGAAGAAGGGGTGGTGGTAGGAATGGTGAGATTTGCTAACTGTCTGGGAAAAGAGGGGTGAGTTAGAGTGAAGAGTTGAGGACCATACTGGGTTAGCAAACCTGGGAACCAATGAAATCTATTTTGAACATAAGTTATATATGCCTACAGGATATCCAGTTTGAAATGTCCAATAGGCACTTGGAGATGTGGGACTAGAACTTTGGAGGGAGACTAGGATTAGATATATAGATTGGAGTTCATCTGCACTGAGGTGATAATTAAACTCACAGGAAATGCTGAAGCAACCAATGAAAGAGTGTAGAATAGGGATTCTTAACTTTTTTGGGCAATGGATTCCATGGTAGTCTTATGAAGCCTATGGGTCCCTTCTTAAAACACATAAAACAACACACGGGATTACAAAAGAGACTAATCAGATTAAAATATAGCTATCAAAATATTTTTTAAAGATAAGTTCATTGGCCTCTAGGTTAGGAGCCTTTGGTTTAGAAAAACAAGTGAAGCAGGACCAGGACAAAGTTTTGGAGTATACCCAAATTTAGAAGCCATAAAATAAATGATGAGCCAGTAATGAAGACTAAGATGAAATGGCCAGACAGGAAAGAAAAGCATTGAGAGTGAAATTCTCAAAGGAGATGTTTCCTGGAAAGAGAGGGTGATTGATTTTCAGTGCCAAATGCTACAGAGAGGTTTATAAGGACGAGAATTGAGAAAATATATTAAATTCAGCAATGAAGAGTTCATTGGTAACTTTGGAGAAAGAAGTTTCAGTTGAGTGATTAAGTAGGAAGCCAGACCAGAAGGTTTGAAAGAGAGAAGTGAAAGCATCAAATATAGACAGCTTCTTCAAGGAGTATGGCTGAGAGAGGAAAGTCATAGGATGATAGCTTGCAAAGACAGTAAAATCTAGTGAAGGTTTTCAGCGAGTATGGGAGACTTGATCATGTTTTCAGGCAGCAGAGAATGAGGGCTTCTATCCTTCTTATCTTTCCCCTCTATCTTTCTATTCAGACTCTGTCCATCAGGAGCCTTTCTCTGAGTAAGAAGGACTACAGTGAATAATTTAATCACTATACATTTCCTATGAATAATCTGCACACATCATACATGCTTATTCTAAGGCTGTGATCTCATTGTATGATCACTAATCAGTATGTGTGTGAGCTAGGATACTCTGTTCATACATCTTCACCAATGTGATTTGTTTCCAAAGCTAAGGTGCTGTAGAAAGGATACTGTCTCTTTCTTGCTTCAAAAAAGTAACAAAGCACTATCTATGACTGAGGATTGCTTCAAATAGCAAATATTACTTTGGGTAATTTGAGTCCTGAAATGCCCAACTTCTGAAATCTTGATACAACATCCAGTTTTGACTTTGTTCTTATTTGGGTCCCTAACATGTTTGCTTTTATATCTCCAGTTCCATCAGATATTCCCCTTGGTATCTGAGGACCTGTTGCATATTTGGGGTAAAGTCCCAGCAAGCTACAACTTGGAAACTCCAGAACTCATCATTTTACTTATGAATATGCTCACCCCACCCCACCTCACCCTACCCCTGAAAAAAAACAACGCTCTCACCTCAAAGGCATTAAAATTCAGTATCTAAAACCCATTTTGCATCAAGAACAAAAGCCTATTTCAAGCAATCTTATCTGTTTAATTCTTGCCAGAAATAATATTTGGAGTATCATAATTAATGAGCACAGATAAATTTAACAAATGCTATTTAATGATGATTAGACAAATAGTCTCTATTGTGTATTTCTCTCTCTCCCTTCCTGTTTTCTCTCTAAGTTTGGAAGACATGAAAATCAAAAGTAACACATGGTACATGGTTATAAAAATCAATTTGTATACTAATGATTGAAAATTAACCTAAATTTTGGAGGAAAACCACCACTGGACTCAAAATGGCAATCCGAATCTATAATATATAGTTGCAAGGTCCTTAAAGATCATCTAGTCTAACTTCCTAATTTTTCAAAGAAAAAATGGTTTATCCACATGGCAGAGACAAATCTAAAATTCAAGTCTTCTAATTTCTGGGACTGTCTCAGAGCTAAGGGCTAGGCTCTGGGTGAAGAACAGGATAGGACCTCTTGAACCTGTAGGTAGGGGGGAAGGTAAGCAAATGGAGGAAACACTGGAAACACTACTAGCTTTGGTACAAAAGAATTATTAACATCTCTCCATCCTCAACCAATACATAGACATAGTCTTTGGTACAGACTTGAAATTAAGGAAAGATGGAAGAAAAGGACTTGGGGATGAGCGATCTCAGGATACAGCCAATGGACGTGGGGTGGGAAAACAGAAGGAAAAACCGCACTATGAAAGAAAGAAAGAGATTTACTGTTGCAGACACTCCAGAGATTTAGGTATTGAAAGAGTGGATCTTTTCAACCTTTAGTGCCAACATGCAAGAGCTATTTGCCATGGTCTCTCCCTCAAGTGTGAATTCCAGAAGAAAGAAAGGTCTTGCATTATCATTTATCTAAATCTTTTACTTTGATGCAGGGAATAAACTGATTTTCTGAATCTCATTTTTCATTTGAAAAGTAGGAATTAAATAACCACCTTTACAAATTATGTAACAAATTACTATTATGTAAAATGTCTAATATATAGATCATTTTAATATAATTGCCTTTTTTGTACACAGCTTTCTAGAGAACCAAGGTATATGGAAGCCTTGCCCAACTTGTGTTAGTCTTTCAAATAGGTATGTTTATACATCTATCGATCTATCTATCTATCTAATGAGAAAAAGAATGGTTTTATAGGTAATCTCCACATCTTTGGAATGAAGGATGTTTGTATGTATATATCTATCTATGTGTGTATGTATATGTGTATGAGTATATACCCTCATTCCAAAGGTATTACAGTTATTTTTCATTAAAAATGAAATCAGCACAATATATTAATTACTTACTAGACAATTACTGGGGTGGGGTGAGGGTGGGAGGTTGGCTGAATTATTATTTATGACTCGAATTTCTTTCTATCTCTACCATTAATACAATACCTGGAACACAGTAGGCACTTCATAAATGCCTGTTGACTAACTGACTGTCTTCTTGTTTTTAAAGAAGTTCACATGATGTATTCGACCTTTCTTAGGAGAAAGAAATCAGATACGCTATTTTAAAATCAGGTCCTATCTATGAATAACCTTTTATAATTAATGGAAAAGGCTTGTTTTAAAAAAAATAAAATTTTTCAGCAGTCAACAATGCAATATTCTTCTGACCTTTTAAAAATGTGAGAATAAAATAGTTGAACTTTTTAGACAGCACATTACAAGGAATAAGATCTCTAGAGAAATGTACTTTTACCCTACTTCAGAGCACAACTGGCATTTACTTTGCACTTAGTAAATATTTTAGCAGAAAATGGTGAGTAGGATACATATTCTTAATCATACCACAAAATATTTTTCAAGAAGTATAGATTCCAAATGAATAAATTGCTTTAACTTACCAGAAACTGTCCAGATAGAAATATATAATTTACAAATGAGAAAGAATTTAGTTTCAGCAATTATTCTCAGAAATTTATTAACTTAAAAAACTCCAACAATTTACGCAAGGGAAGCAAGTCTTTCCTTCTGACTTACAGGACGTCTGTAGACAATTAGAAACACATAATTCAATTGTCCATTCAAACTCTGAAGGGTATTTGGTGAAGGTCAGATTTGTTAATAATACTCTGAACTGTTGTCAGTTACTTCCTGTCCTGACAAAATAATGAAAATAGGCTGTCAGACTGGATATATTTAAATTAAGAATATTTCCAAAATGTATTAAGATTTTTGTAGACAACTTTGTAGTCAATGCTACATTTCTAAACTTTACATGAATCCTCACTGATTTCTAAAGACGTGATGTGAACTTTGTGATAAAAATAATTTTATCTGCACAATCGTGTCTTAATTAGCTAGAAGTAAGAGTGGAACTGGTCAAAAAAAATCTAAGTGTTGTTGGACCTGAGTGCTCAGCATAGAAAATGTGAAAACGATTCCTCCTCAAATAACTAGTTTTAGAACTACTCTACCCAAATTCAGGCTAAGATGTAGCTCATTTCTTCTTTAGTAGAGCTCAAGAAAAGCTTAAAAACTAAAAATTAAAGTACAGTAATATTTATCTAGGGGTATGCTGGAGTCAGTGCAAACTGGCTTGCCTACCAATTGTTAAATTTTCAGTGAGAGAATTTACACATTGGAATTTGGCAAATACTACCAATCAGGGCTTGGTTTATTGTTTTGTTGTTTATGTTTAAGAAAGTGATGGAGAAAATGTTAATAATATAGATTAAACTTGTGTTGTGTATATTTGAATATACATTACTCCCACAGAGAAGTGGTTGCTAAACCAGCACACTGATGTATTTGTCTTACTTGTGGAATGGATGTGAATTTCCAATATTCATAATTTTAAATGGTATTTTCCCTTTATCATTATAAACACTAGCAGAATCCCTTCTGAAATTCCAGAACTCCAAACCTATTTCTCAGATGATACATAAGAACTGAAATGATGTGAGGTTACTTAGCCAAAGCTATTACTTAAAAGAAAAAAACCTCTAGGACACTATGAATGCCAAGAAATATCATCATAAGTGTATTAAAGTATACTTTTAAAAATTTTTACACTTAAGTCTGCAAGCATTAAAAATATGATACACTCTAGTCCTTTCACTTGCATTCTCCAACGCTATAGCTAATAATAATGTAATTATAGCTCAATTTTATACAGTGTATTCTATCAGTCTCAGAGCCTTAATACACAGAATATAGTTTTACAATTATTCTATAGAAACTTAATGATTTAAGGAATATCTCTAGGAATTATGTGAAAAGAAGTGTGATAATAGCCCTTCACCGAAGAATTACTCTAAACTGCCATCTTATCTTTTACCACATTAAAGGAAGCCTAGAAAGCAGGAGGTGTGGAAGCAGCAAGCAATAGCTGCTGGTAGTAATGCTGAGGACAGCATCCATCTCCTTTGCATTTCTGAGGCTGGCTGCAGGCAAGAGATAAAAAAAAAAAACCAGGAAGAGCCATAACCTTTGGACTGGTGTTTACTGTAGGTTGGCTGACATTGTCCTGACTAAGGAAGTGGAGGAAGAGAGAGGGAAGGAGAGAGACTTTTGTGTAGGGCCATGATGTAAGTTGCCCAATGTCTTCAACATTGACATCACCAGAAGTTTTAGCAATGATGGCTGTGTCAAGTGGTAAGAGACAACTACATCTTTGACAATTGTTAAGGCTTTTCTTATTGTCTTTGGAATACCTATTTTAGAGAACAGAGAAATGTGATAGAAATAAAGTAAGACCCAGACAGACGCAGATAAGCTATACACCAGGTGTGGTGAGAACAGTATCTTAATCTCTACCCCCTTGCAAGTTAGACTAGTTTTTCTTTTTTGTTTGTTTTTTTTTATTTTACCAGAACACAAATATAGAATAGAGAAAAGAACCAAAAACACACCATAAACTTAAATATTGAACTTAAATACAAAGAAAGAAAAAAAGCACGTCATGTGCATAGCAGAACATAAGAGAGGATTCAAAATACGTAACAATAAATTTTCATTTCAAGGAAGCCTGTATGATAAATAATACACCTTGTGTTCAGAATTGTCCCTCTTTGCTTCCTTGTGTTTTCTTTTTTTCTCTGCTGTGCACTTTTTAACTTTGCTCTTTTTCCCCTCCCCCACCCCTAGAAAGCTACAATATAGTTTAGATACATTTCTTGATATATACATACACATACAGATATACATATACACATGCGTATATAGACATCTACTTTCCCAAACATACTCTACTCCTGATCTTTGTGTTTATGTTTGTACATATCTCATTTCCTAGCCCTCCTGCCTCCTCTATTTTACTTCTACCCACTACCTTGACATCCTATTACTTGCCTATCCACCCCTCTCACCAACAACCTTGCTCTCCTATTACTTGCCTTCCCCCTCCAAAGATCCCTCCCCTATCCTCCCATTCCCATTAATCTAAATACCCTTTTACACACCCTTTTACCTATTCATCCTCATTGTCTCCTCTAAAGAGCCCTCCTCCCTTGTGCTCTCCTCCTTCTTTATGGCCCCATCATTTTATTTCTTCTAAATTTAGACTTTCATACTCTTCTAAATATATATTTATTGTTCCCTCTTAAACTCATTCCCGATGAAAGCAGGTTACCAGAACTACCAACCCTCCTCCCCCATCTAATTCCTCTGTATCCTTTCTTCCTCTTGTACCTCATTTGTATAAAATTGTTGCTCTTTTTAGCTGTTCCTAAATGGTTTTGCTTTTTTAAAATTCATTTCATAGTCAAGGTTTACCCCAATCTTTCTTATGAGCTCATCAGTTATTAATAAAAATCTTAGACATACATTTTATATTATATAAAAGGTAGTCTGTCTTCATGAATCCCTTATAATTAGTTTCTGGTATATACCTTATGTTTCCAGGATTCTTGCATGTTAAATCTTCTATTAAGTTGAAGAATTTTTTTACAAAGTCTTGAAAGTCTGAAAGTTTATCAAATGTCCATTTTTTTCTTCATTCAAAATGACACTTAGCTTTGCAGGGTATGATATTTTTTTGCTGGAGCCCCAGCTCTTCAATATACTGTGTTTCAAGACCTGCGGTCCCGTACTGTCTCTACTGCTAGGTCTTGTGTAATTCTGATTGTGGCATTCTCATATTTAAATTGTTTTAATCTTGATGCTTTTAATATTTCATCCTTGAGGTGGGTGTTTCAGAATTTGACTATGATATCCCTATGAGTTTTCTTCATAGGATCTCTTTCAAGTAGTGATAGATGGATTTTTTTCTTTTTCTACTTCCCCACCTCATTCTAATGCTTCAAGACAATTTTCTTTAATTATTTCTTGTATTGTTGTATCAAGATTCTTTTTTTGATCATAACTTTCAGTTAGTCCAACTATTTTTATGTTTTCTCTTCTTGCTTTATTCTCCAAATCTGTTGTTTTTCTTATGTTTTACTTTCTCTTCTATTTTTTCATTATTCATATTTTAACTATTTCTTGATCTCTTATAATTTCACTGGCTTCACTTTGCTTAATTCTAATATTCAAGGTGTCATTTTCCTCCTTAAGATTCTGGAACTCCTTTTCTAATTAGTTAACTTTCTTTTTTATAACCTTCTTGTTTTTCTTTGATTATTTTTTTAAAGTTTTTCTC
Source organism: Phalanger gymnotis (assembly GCA_028646595.1). Lineage (NCBI taxonomy): Eukaryota > Metazoa > Chordata > Mammalia > Diprotodontia > Phalangeridae > Phalanger > Phalanger gymnotis. The sequence continues at coordinate 731,831,755 of CM053622.1, read as the reverse complement.
CATCTCTGTCATTTGATTTTTAAAGTCTTTTTTAAGATCTTCTATAAATTCTTTCTGGGCAGGTGACCATTTGACATTACTCTTTGGGGGTTTCTTCCTCCTCTGAAGAGGAACCCCAGTCACCTCTATTCCCATAATAGGTTTCCATGATTGGATTCTTTCTCCTGTGCATTTTTTGTGGTAATAGCTTGATTTTTGTAATCACCTCTAGACCTGGGGTATGGGAAATGGTGCATCTTGCCCCAGATCTTCAGTTCTCCCCTCTAGCCTGGAACCAAAGCCAAACCTGCAACCTCCTGTAAGTGCCCACAGCCAGGGGCTTTCTGCCCCACTGCTTCTGCACCCACTGTAACTATGGTGGTTCCTTCTCCCCCTCACCATTCTTCACAGCATAGCTGGGTCTGGCGTTCCTTGTCAGCAGAGATTCCATCTTTCTGGGCTCAAATGCCCAACTCCCCTCACTATCCCGGGGTGAAAAGTTTCTGTGGCTGGGGCCCAGGAAGCCTCTCAAACCAACTAACCCCAGAACATGCCACTTGTTGTTTAAGGGGCTTGCTGCTTATTGTTAAAAGAGAACCTAGTCTGGAGGTGTTTATTCTTTGAGGGACCAAACCTCTTCCTGGGATTTTTCTTCTTATCTTTTCAAACTGTTCCAGAAGATTCCAGTTGTGTCCCTTTCACTTCTTTGTCTCCATTCATACTCTGTTTGCTCTAAGGTACTGTTTTAACTTTTTTGTGGGGAAAAATCTTGAGAGCTTGGAATTTTCTGACCTACTCTGTCATCTTCCCAGAATCTCCTCTAGACTAGCTTTTCTTAAAAAGGTACTAAAACCAATCTTGAGTCTTTATTCAGTGAAGCAATTAAAGATATGCATATTTCTCAGTATTACATGGTTTACTTACAAAAATAAACCATATTCTAGGATAAAAATGATTTCTAAATAAATGTGAAAGAGCAGAAAAACTAAACAGATCTATTACTTTTATATATTCATTTAGTATCAGAATATAATTTAAGAATAAAGTATGTTGAGAGATAAAATGTCAGATATAGTTACTAGTCAATAAATATAAATAAATTACATTGAGTATGAGAGATCCTTAGGAAGATGTCAGAGTAGATTTGTAGAAACTATCACTTATTTGTCAATATGTTTTATCCTTAGAATATGGTTCTGGTACTAAATGAACTATTTATATTTCTTTTTATATATTTATATTTTATAGTTTTGTTAACTGCTGCACAGTAATAACAAAACCAACCCACTGATCTGCTTGCCCAACTAAGTGGGTCCACATGATTCCAAAGTCAAACATCAAAGACCTTTGAAAATACTATCTATTCCTATATTATCCCATGTCCAGACCTCTTCTGTCTACTTTAAGATATCAATTTGGTTCTCTTCATTAAGAACATAAATTGAGCAGCTACTGTGAGTACTAGGGTGGGAAAGTGAAGAAAGAAATAGAGAAAGACAGGCAAATAGAGAAAAATTGGTCTTAACTCATGAGGAACCTATAATCTGAGTAGGATAAAGGAAATATGACAGCCAAGACTTATACCTCCGCCCAAATATGAAAATTTAGAAATTATCACATTTACAAGTAGATCAAAGAAGAAATAAGGGATATCAGGTCTCAGTCTAAAGAAAATGAGCCAAACGGTTTGATATTATTCTCAGTACAGAACATCAAGATACCAGGTTAATTCTAATGAATACTTCCCAGAATCTTTCTTGTCTTTCTGGGACCTTCAAAAAATAATATATATGTATATACGCAGGTGTACATGTGTATATGCATATTATGTACATGACACATTTTTAATATATGCATGTTTTACATATGCCAAATTACATACACACACATATAATTGTCAGTTTGTGGGCAGAAATGTCTAAGTCCTGTGTGACCATGCCAAATTTGGGACTGGATTGGTTCATATCACCAAAGATACATGAGCAAGCATATCCTTTAATAGCCTTCTATCACCAGGAACCTTGTAGTTATGACAGGGCTTTAAGAGAAAAAAATGTCTAATGATAAATTTCCACTTCTAGGATTGGCTTCCACAATTTCTCTCTTGTGGTCAGAGTGTAAGTAAATGATTGCATAGGTTCATTTTATGTGTGAATGTTTTAAATTTCTTAGAGAATGATGGTTTATAAAAAGACAAAACAACTGCTTTTCAATTACACATATTACATTTCTTACTGTGCCAGAAATGACAACTATTTCCTCTTTCTTGGCTACCCCACTAAGGAAAGATGTAGAATTTCCAAAATCTCAGAGTTGGAATGGATTCTCAAAGACCAATACATATCAAATCAAGCATCCCTGACAAATAGTCATCCAGTTAATTATTGATGACTTCCAATGATAGGGAATGTACTGCTTCCTAAGGCAGCCTACTCTACTTTGGTACAACTTTATAGTAAATGTTTCCTTTTTTTAAGCAAAAATCTGCCTCTGTAACTTCTTCCTGTTACTACTAGTTCTGCCCTTTGGCACTAGGGAGAAGTATAACTTCTTTGCCACATGATAGCCATTAAACACTGTCAGCCTGCCTCCCCTTATCCCTTCAATTTTTCTTTTCTCCAAATTAAACGTACTCAGTTCTTTCAATTAAACTCCATAAGGCACAGTGTCTAGTTTTCATAGCATCTTGAATGATCTCATCTGTATGTTTTCCAACTTGCCCACATCCCTCCTAAAAAATAGAAGGGGCACAAAAAATTCTCTATTACTGGTGGTCTTAAAGCAGATACTGTATGATCACTGGGGGTGAGGGGCAGTATTAGATAGGAGATTCCTGTTTGGCTCCAGTTAGAATAAATGACCTTCAATTTCCCTTCCAACTCCAAGACTCTGTGATCCTAAACAATATTCCAAATGTGGCCTGACCCAAGTAGAGAAATGGAGAATATTAATAATAGTCAACCTGAATACCATCCTTCCATTAATGCAGCCTAAGATCGAATTCCTCCATTAAAGTCCTTATCCAGACCCTCACTGCTCAGGAGAGATTGTTTTGAATTGATGCTAGTAGGGCACAATCCCCAGTAGATATTGTCAAGCTAGAAAAACTTTGAAGATTATCCCAGGAACATATGGTTTCTATTGTCTGTGAAGATACCTAGCTAACTAGTCACAAAGAAGCCCATCAGCAGAAGCTTGGTCACTAGGCAATTTAAAATTTTCTTTAAGTATTCCATTAATACTTCTTTCAGGGGCAGCTAGGTGGCATAGTGAGTAGAGCACCGGCCCTGGAGTCAGGAGGACCTGAGTTCAAATTCGGCCTCAGACACTTGACACACTTACTAGCTGTGTGACCTTGGGCAAGTCATTTGCCCCAATCGCCCTGCCTTACCCCCTGCAAAAATTAAAAAAAACCTGTTTCAACAAGAGCAGCTGAAGGAGGTAGATGTCATGAGAACAAAACAATATCACAATGATATTGATGATATAATTAGGCAGGAAATAATGTGAGAGTCATTTCAGAATTAGATATGTCCATGGTCTATACCATCAATTGGTTAGAGCAATGGTAAGAAGAAATACCAAATTAGAAGAAGGGATTGAGGCAACCCAAGATATATAATAAAAATACAAAAATGGTCCTTAGTGTATAGTGTGGCCATTTCCCAATTCTTCAAAGAACAGCTAACAAAACACTCATTTTAATGAAGCTTATGCCACTTTATTACACTCTATGTGCTCACGAAGCACTCAAACTTTTCAGTAAGTCAGGAAATATGCTGAGGACTGGGAGAGAGCACATAGGCCTCTCTGTGACCTATAAGGCTCATTTGGGGAAAGCTGTTTCTCCTCTAAACACTTGGTTGTGCCCCTCTCTTTGCCTTTTCTGTAACTTTCCAAACCCAATGCCAATACTTCCTTCTTGATTCAGTAAGGTTTCCCCTAACAATATCTAGTGTTTCCCTTCCTATGATATTGCAGATAGAAGCCAATTAGATTTGTCTGATTAAAAATTGGCCCCTTCCTAGTACAAAAATGATTTGGGAACTAGGTACTAGGTATCCCAGACTAAGCAGGACCAGCAATGGAAAGCCTGGTAGAATGAGGTGTGCTGTGTCCAGAGGCAGCTTTCTGAAGGACAATTAGTTGACACTTTTCCCCACTTTATATTCTATGATCCAAAGACCAGCTCACCTTGGGTTCCTTAAACCATCTTGGTTGTATCATTTCCTCAGTGATCCTGCACTGACCTTCTACTACTGGATGTTTCATTTTAAGTCTTGATCCTCCATTTGTATTAAAATGAGGAAAGAATAAAAATCTAATACTTTATTCTTTCTGGTTTGTATGGTGCTTACTGAAAACCCCTTAAAGGATGTGCATAATATTTCTTTTTTTCTGCATTTGTGAGGTTTTATATTCAAATGAATGATTACTTTTTGTAAATATGTCATACAGAGCTGATAAATATGTATATTCCTTTATGTTTCTATTCAATAATCACCAGAGGTCTATCGTATCTAATTTTTCTAAAAATTTTTCAGGTTCTTGGCTTCTTTCTTGTTTTTTTTTTTTGTTAGATTAACCTAGGGCTGAGAGGGGTAAACTGAGGTCCCCTGTTATTATATTTTTATGGTCTGTTTCTCACTGTAATTCATATAGTTGTTCTAAGTATTTCAAAGTTATGCCATTTGGTGTGTATATGTTAAGTACTAAAAGCAATTTATTGTCTCTGTTTTCTATCATCATACTGTAGTTTTCCTTTTTTCTCTTTTAATTAAATTAACTGGTTTTTTTGCTGTTGCCTAGTGTGAAATCACAATTGATACTTTTGCTTTTTTGTTCAGCTGAGGCATAATAGATTTTACCCCAATTCCTTATTTTAACTCTGTGTCTTTCTGTTTCAAGTACATTTCTTATGAACAACACAGCGTTGAATTTTGTTTTCTAATCCATTCTGCTAACTTTTTCCACTTTATGGGTTGAGTCCATCCCACTCTCACTCAAAGTTATGATAGTTATTGTTTCTTTCCCTCTTTTTTTCCCTCTTCTCTATATACCTGCTCCCTGTTTATGTCCTTATTAGCCTTTCTTTTTTTCTTTTAACTCTCTCTTTACTATCTCCTTTCTCAGCTTAAGATTGGTTTAGCTAATGACAAATCTTTCCCTGAATATCCACTTCCTATTATATCTCCCTTCCCTCTTTCCCTGTGCTTATCTCTATCTTTGCTGAGTTTAGTACATTACTACATTAAACTCTTTGTTTGGCTGTCTGCTTACATATTAATGTGCTCTGCTGTTTTGTCTCATTTAGATGAAAGTGAAATTCAAATGATGCCTGCTCCTCCCATTGCTTCTATGTTTGCATGTATTTATACATAAACAACCAGATTATGTATCTTTTTTAGATAAATTTATTTTTAGTTTTCAACATTCACTTCCATAAGTTTTATATTTTCTCTGCCTTCCTCCCCTCCCTCCTCCCCAAGACAACATGCAATCTGATAAAGGCTCTACAATATACCTGCTTATTAAACATATTTTCACATTAGTCATGTTGTATAGAAGAATTAGAACAAAAAATCATGAGAAAGGAAAAAAACAAAACAAAGAGAGCAAATAATATGCTTGATCTGCATTCAGACTCCATATTTCTTTCTCTGGAGGTGAATGGCATTTTCCATAATGAGTCTTTTGGAGTTGTTTTAGGTCCCCTTGCATTACTGAGAAGAGCTAAGTCTATCAAAGTCAGTCCAATGTGGCTATCACTGTGTACAGTGTTCTCCTGGTTCTGTTCACTTCACTCAGCATCAGTTCAAATAAGTCTTTCCAGGTTTTCCTAAAGTCTGCCTGCTCATCCTTTCTTACAGAACACTAGTATTCCATTACATCCATATACCACAACTTGTTCAGCCATTCCCCAACTGATGGGAATCCCCTCAGTTTTCCAATTCTTGGCCACCACAAAAAGAGCTGCTATAAATATTTTTGTATGTGTGGATTTTTTTTGCATTTTTATGATCTCTTTAGGATACAGCCTTAGAAGTGGTATTGCTGGGTCAAAAGGTATGCACAGTTTATAGTTTTTTGGGCATAGTTTCAAATTGCTCTCCAGAATGTTTGGATCAGTTCACAACTCCACTGATAATGAATTAAGTATTCCAATTTTCCCATATCTTCTTCAGCATTTATAATTTTCCTATTTGTCGTGTTAGCCAATCTGATAGGTGTGATGTGGTACCTAAGAGTTGTTTTAATTTGCATGTATCCAATCAATAGTGATTTGGAGTATTTTTTCATATGACTATAGGTATCTTTAATTTCTTCTTCTAAAAACTGCCCCACAGAAGCTGAATTACAGGTATGATTAATGAAGCAGATACTGATGGTAATGGCACAATTGACTTTCCAGAATTTCTGACTATGGTGGCAAGAAAAATGAAAGACACAGACAGTGAAGAAGAAATTAGAGAAGCATTCCGTGTTTGACAAGGATGGCAATGGTTATATTAGTGCAGCAGAACTTTGCCATGTGATGACAAACCTTGGAGAGAAGTTAACGGATGAAGAGGTTAATGAAATGATCCCAGTGAGCAGATATTGATGGTGATGGTCAAGTAAACTATGAAGAGTTTGTATAAATGATGACAGCAAAGTGAAGACACTATACAGAAGGTGTTAAATTTCTTGTACAAAACTGTTTATTTGCTCTTTCTTTGTAACTTATCTGTAAAAGGTTTTCCCCCTACTGTCAAAAAAGATATGCATGTGTAGTAATTAGGACTTCATTCCTCCATGTTTTTCTTCCCCTTATCTACTGTCATTGTCCTGAAATTTTATTTTGGAAAATTGATCAAGTAAAATATGTTGCATGTGGCTTACTCTGGATATATCTAAGACCTTCTGCACATCTGAACTTAGATGGAGTTGGTCAAATGAGGGAACATCTGAGTTATGCCTTTCTTTTTTTTTAAAGTAGTTTTCTTTAGGAGCTGTCAGCATATTGTTGCTAAAGTGTGGGGTTGTAACTCTGTGTGGACTATGGACAGTCAACAATATGTACTTAAAGTTGCACTACTGAAAAACGGATGTACTATCCAGGTACTCATACAATATTTTTTTGTACTGCTGGTCCTGTACTAGAAAACATTTTCTTCTATTGTAACTTGCTTTTTAAACTTTGTTTAGCCACTTATTTTAAAAAATCTGCTTATGGCAAAATTTGCCTCAAATCCATTCCATGTTGTATATTTGTTTTCCAATAAAAAATAATTACAATTAAAAAAAAACAGAGGCAGCTAGGTAGGGCAATGAGTAGAGCACCAGCCCTGGAGTCAGGAGGACCTGAGTTCAAATCTGGCCTCAGACCCTTGACACACTTACTAGCTGTGTGACCTTGGACAAGTCACTTAACCCCAATTGCCCTGCCTTCCTCCCTCCAAAACAAACAAATAATGTCCTTTCCAGTGGCCCATGTGAATCCTACCCCAACTAAAAAAATCATATCCTTTGATCATTTATTTTCTTCCATTTTCCCTAAAGTATCCTCTTCCCCTTTTATTTCTTACAACATCTTCAAAACAAAACAAAACTATCTATAGATCTTCTTTCTCAACTCCTTCTATGACCCCTTGTGACATTAGGATTCTGAAAGAACTCTTTTAAGATTAATCCTATTAGAACATAAACATTTCATCCTTATAAATTCCCTTCGGATTGTTTACTTTTTATTTTTCTCTCAACTACATATTTATATTTTAAAGTTCCTTTTCCGCTGTTTTTTTTTTAAATCAGGAATATTTGAAAATCTATTTCATACTAAATCTATTTGTTTTTTTCCTTTTAGAATTATACTCAATTTTTCTAGGTAAGTTATTTTTAATTGTGAACTTTTGTTTTTTGTCTTTTAGATGATCTCATTCCATGTTCTCCTTTCCTTTGCCATGACAACAGCTAAAACTTATGTGATGCTGACTGTGGTTCTTAGATACTTGAATTCTTTATTTCTGAATGCTTACAGTATTTTTTAATTTTGTCTGAAGCTCTAGATTTGGGCAATGACATGCTAGGAAGTTTTCATTTTGGATTTCTTTCAGGAAGTGATCAGTGATTCTATTTCCAAATTGCCTTCTGGTTCTAACATGTATGGTCAATTTTCTTTAGTGATTTCTTGAAGTACGATATCTAATTTATTTTTCTTTTTTGGCCATGGATTTCAGTTAATCTCATGATTTGTAAGTTACTTCTCTATGATCCTGTTTCTAACTATTCTCTCATTCTTTTAACTTTGCTTTAAACATTCTTCTTGACTCCTGGAGTAATCAATTCCCATTTGGTCTGTTCTTATTTTTAGGGAGTTTGTTAATAGGGTAAGGTTTTATGTCTTCTATTAAGCTGCTGATCCTTTCCCCGATGCTCTATACCTCTCACTTGTTTTATAATACCTCTAAAAAACATATCTTTCCTAAAGAATTCTAATTGTTCTTGTAGGCAAGCTGCTTTCGTTGTCTTTAAAATTTTAAATCTAATGCTAGCAAGAAGGCTAAAAAATCACAACACAAAGACTATATATACATTATCAACAGGCTGGATTGATGCCAGGATTTCAGGGTTGGTTAATATTAGGGAAACTATAAGCTCAATTAACTATACTAATAATAAAAAACAAAATCATGATTATATCAATAGATGCAAAAAATCTGACTAAATACATTTTCTGTTAAAACAAACTAGAAAATAAGAGTGACTGTTTCCTTAAAATGACAAATAGTTTATATCTAAAACCAAGAGCCATCATTATTTATAATGGAGATAAGCTAGAATCTTTTCCAATAAATTCAGGGATGAAAAATGGATTTTCATTGCTATCACTTCTACTTGACACTGTACTAAAAACGCTCATTCTGGCAATAAGGTAAAAATAATTGAAGAAATAATCATAGTAAACGAGAAATAAAATAATTTTTGAAGAGGTTATACTTAGAGACCCCTAAAGAATCAATAAAAATTTATTTAAAAAATTAATTGAACCAACTTAAAGGACATGAAATAAATCTGTACAAAACATCAATATTTCTAATAGGAAAGAAACAGAAAAATTCCATTTAGATTTATTATGGAATGCTTAAAATAATTGGGAGTCTAACTTCCAAGATACGCACAAAAACTATAAAAATACAAATATAAAACACTTTTTACAGAAATAGATATAGCCCTAAATAATTGGGAAAATATTAATTGCTGAGAGTCATGGTGAGCCAATTTAATAGAAATGACAACACTATATAAATTAATTTACTTATTCAATGCCACACCAGTCAAACTGCTAAAGAATTATCAGAAAAATAGTAACAAAATCCATATGGAAGGTGAAAATGATCAAGAATCTCAAGAGAAATAATGAAAAGAAATATAAACAAAAGGGCCTAGTGTGCTAGAATTCAAATTGTATTATACAGTATATGATATGGCAGTAATTAGTAAAACCAATTTGGTTAAAAAGTAGAGAGTGATTATATTAGGTATATGACAAACAGAAGCTAATGTATCTAACACCCTAGTACTTTATAACAAAAGACCTTAGTTCGTGGGATAAGAGCTCATTATTTGACAAAAGCTGATAGAAAAAATTGGAAGGAATATGAAAGAAATTAGATGTAGACTAACATCTTATACTGACAAGCTCCAAATGGATGTGATCTAAATATAAAAAGGTCATATCATAAACAAATTAGATAAACAATGAAATTTTTACCTGTCAGGTAAATGGAGAGAAAATTTTTTGACTAAACATAGACTAGAGAGACTAATGGAAGACAAAATGAGTAATTTTGATTATATTAAATTGAAAAGGAGTTGCAAAAACAAATCTAATAAAGCTAAGATTAAAAAGGGAAGCAATTAACTGGTTGGAAATCTTTATAGACAGTTTCTATGATAAAGCTCTCATTCCCAAAATATATAAGGAACTAAGAGAAAGAGCCATTTGCTGGTTGATAAATTATTAAGTGACATGAGCAGGAAGTTCTTACAGGAAAAAATCCAGGAGATTAGCAGCCATATGACAATGTGCTCCAAATGCAAATTAAAGAAATTCTGAGATCCTAACCTCACACTCATCGGAGTGGCAGAGATGACAACAAAGGAAAATATAAATGTTTTTGAGAGACTAGGAGAAAACTGGCATAGTGGTGCACTGTTTGTCCACCTATTAATGGATACAATCCTTCTGGAAAGTAATTTGGAATTATAGCAAAAAGTTACTAAATAATAACCAGCGTTAGGCCTACACACAAAAGGGATTTAAAAAAGAAGAAAAAGTTCCTTATGAGTTTTTCTTTAAATAGCAACTCTTCTCAAGGTAGCATAAAGCTAGGAACTAAGGGGTTGTCCTTCAACTGAGGAATGGCTGAATAAGATGTGGTATGTGAATGTGATGGAGTACTGTTGTAGTGTAACCAATGAGGAAACAGGTTTCAAAAAATCATAAAAAATGTCTTAAAGACTTGAACTTCCACAGTGATGTACACAGAACCATAAACAATCAGACTAACATCAATATTACTAAAAATGAACAATTTTAAGGAGTTTAATAAACCAATAAAGAATGAAATTAGTTGGACCAGGAGTACATTTGATATAATAAAGATACTGTAAACACAAACTACTATGAAAGCTATAAGAACTAAGATAAGTACAATGACCATTCACGATTCCAGAGGACCACTGGGGGAAAAAAAGCCATCCATTACAAAGAAATGATGGATTTAGGATGCATAATGCAACATATATGTTTTAATGGAATTTGTTTTGCTTGACTACACATATTTATTAGAAGAGATTTGTTTTTTCCTCCTTTTGTTCCCCAATAGAGTAGAGAGTAGGAAGGAGTGTTACTTTTCTTTTTTAACAGAGGTGAGGAGTGCTACAAATGTAGAATGCTGAATGTGCTTTCAGATGGTATCGCTGTACTTTTTACTTAGCCATTTTACTTTGTTACAAAAGACCTTTCAACAAACTGGAGTAACCTGAAAATGTCTGTAATATAAAAACAAAAAAATCAACATAATTTTTTAAAAGAAGGAAGTCAGGGCGGCGGGAAGAAAACTTTAGATCTAATAATTGCTGATAAGGACTGAGACAACCCTAATATAGAAGCTTCTTACCATAAATGTAGAATTACTACAGGTTACGCAGAGAATTTCCTTTCAAATGTTTGCTAAAAGTATTTTGATACAATTAATTACAGTGACTACATTATTTCAAGCAGTAAGTCAGCGATGGAAGAAATTAATGGAAAATAATGTTGGTTTTTTTTTCCTGTAGCTCCTCCAAGTTTATAAAGAGGGCCAACTGTGTGGTAAAATAACCACAATTAAAAGTTCTATTAAATTGAGGAATAAAAGTAGATTTCACAAGAAATACAATCTCAAACATGCTTATATGCAGGGATTGATACTGATAATCATGGGTGGTAAAGATAATGTCTGATCCAATTCTACTCGGTGATGTTAGGTGCTATGTATTTATACATTATATGTTTGGTCTAATGTATGCAACTTTGCTATTAAGTATGTGTGACTGATGAACCCAGTATACTATATACAACCCTAATATTGGATGCTGTGTACTAATTATGTGTAGGTAGTTTATGTATCTAGGATAATTACTTAGTATGTTTGCTATATGCAAATTAATGAATGTTTTGGTGTAAACCTACATAATGTACCCACATACCCAGTAGGATTTTTAGGGATTACAAATTTTCCACTGGGATGGAAGTTTAAGGGAAACAGGGACTACGTGCTGAAATATAGGGCACCTCTACCTCTCCCACTCTGGTACTGCCTGTTAAAGTTCAAGTCTATTTGCATACCATCAGCACTATCTGCCCAGGGTGTGATGGGAACTGAAAGGGCAAATGAAAAGCAATACAATTATTCCAAGTGTAAGAATTCAGCAGGAAGTATGTATTGCATGGAGGTATTGTGTACAACCTGTATTCTGGGACAGGGGAGAAGTGAAAGTAACTTACCCTGACCCAGCTACTTTTTTCTGTATGGGGGTGGGGAGGAAAGGCAGGGAGGTGAATAGATACAATCTTAACAGCTGCATGAGTGAGAACTCTGTCAGCCATACTTGTGCAGGCTTGATTAACCCAAGATCTGAAAACAGGCTGATGATTCCTGGAGCAATATTATAAAAGAACATAAAACTCCCTCAGGGAAGAAGCATCAGTTGTAGCTCCAGCCCATGGCAACAGTGACTTGGTAAAAGGCAAACAGCACCTTTAGAAGGAAGAAGTGCAGGGAATGAGGGCTGAGAAGGCAGGGCTAAGGAGAGCTTTGGGATCACAATATGCTAAACTTTGCTAAAGGTGATGCAGAGAGGAATCAGGACTTACCCAGTGGAGACAAAGGAATGAAACCTAGGGTTAGAGTTATGGACATCAGATCTTATGAACTGTTTGCTGGGAGACAGAGATATAACAGCCTGAAGCATACATTTCTCCGATATTCGTGTGGGAGTCTTTGGGAGATTACCCCCCTTTTTGTGTATGGGGTGGGGAAGAGGCCTTAAGAAAGACTTCTTTGTTTGATTTGTCTCTGCTATTTTTGTCACAATTGAATTACTGAGATTAGATTTTTTTTCACATCTACTGGAAGAGAATGCATTGGAATAGCACCTTGAGATATCTTTGCATAATTTTTATTAGCCAAAACACAATTTAGCAAACCTAGGGCTTTAGAGTTGAGTACAATACACGGTGCATTTGTGTTCCTGGATATTTTGCTCATTGTTGGCACCTCCAGTTCATAGAGGATGATGTTAGGACTGTTTTTATAGCACTCTGAAGGGACTTGAAATCCTTTCCAGCCCCTAAGCACCGCCTCAATGCTTACAGACCGGCTTGGAACGAGAGGCCGTGCTCATACAACACTGAGGTTATGCCTGCACACAAGCTGACAAGGTTATCAGGAAATGTCTCAGCCTCGTGAGTTTGAGGACTCTTCGTATGGTCTGGGAGTCTACATACACTCAGCATATAAAGTGGTATAATCAATAGCACAAAGGCTAGATGACACAATTCTACTGCATGAGTGTGTGCAATATCTAAGGACCCCAAATTAATCTCATTAGTTTTCTGATAGTGGAGGTATACCATTTGACTAATAGGAGAATCTATACTTATCAATCCTCTGATTTGGTTTGGAAAGACCTGGTCTAAGCTTCACCTAACAACCACTTTTTAACATCAGAACTTATGGACTGTTTGTTAACTTCTTACAAAGGATATTCCTACTGGGTTCATTAAAGGTTGATTCTCAATTTATTCAAATCAACTAATTGAGTTCTTTTGATTTTATTTGCTTTTTAAGGTAAAAAGAGCATTTCTTAGTAAATTTGGAAACAATTATGATTCAAAGTAAAGTTGAGCCTCTGGGTATTCATTCACTCAAATTAGCTCATAGACCACAGACTCAGAGCAGAAAAGGCCCTTAGAAGTCATGGAATACAACTTTCCCTGCTTACAGATGAGGAAACTGAGTTATACAGGTTAAGTTACTTGTACATGGTCACACGGTAAATGGCAGAGCTTAGATATGAATCCAGGTTCTTTGATTACTAAGCTGTCAGTATTTCCACTGCATTCTGCCTGCCTTCAGATCAGTAGCTTACTCTGGAAGCTTCTTAAGAGAAAGTAGAGAAATAATAAAATTGACAATGTGGTACCACGCTTCTAACCTGGTCTCAGACTCCTATAGTCTACTCTCACCCATTCACTCTAGTCTTTATTACACTGTTATATTTCAGGGGTTTTAATTTTAATTTTGATTTTTAAGTTTTTAATTTTCAGATGTTTTTGGGAAACTATGATTTTTAAAAATTTGATGGTAATTAAAGCTGTTCTTTCTGTCACCTCGCATAACTATACGTAAAGGAGGTATGGTGTTGATTTGCATATTTATGAAGAAGATAGGTTTGTATTTAAATGATTTATAAACTATTTTGACCTTAAAATAATCTCAAAAACTCATAAACTTTTTTAATGAATGGCAATATCTTCTCCATTAAGGCAAAGATGACTGGATTTAAATTTAATATCTGCTGTCCTTGAAGAGCTCAAGAAATTCAAGGTGCACAGATGGCAGAATATCTGATTGTAACAAGGAACCTTTTGCATTCTTGTTTAGGCTATAATTAGTAAATCAGCAATCACCAAATATTACAACATTCAAATCAGTAACGTACCAATTCCATTAACTGTTTGAGCTGACCTATCTCTTCTGGAAGAGATCCAAGCTTGTTGTTACTTGCAATTAAGACTTTGAGAGGGAGACCACACAGGCAAGCCGGCAACGATGACAGCTGATTGCGACTGAAACAAAAAATGGAATAATACAAATAAAAAATACAGCTCACATTATGCTGTGTGTTTATGTGAGTTATCATCAAAAGCAGCAGTTTATAAAATTAAAAATTAATCTTTTCTGGATATGTTAGCAATTCAAATGGCAAGTACTCAAAAAAAGATAACTTTGGGAAGACAAAGTCAAAGCTATTTATTTTTAAAAGTTTTATTTAAACACCAAGCAGAAGCACATTAGAGGGGTGTGGCACAATGGATAGATGCTGAGCTGGGGGTCAAGAAGACCAGAGTTCAAATCTTGCCTCAGACACATACTAGCTGTGTGACCCTGTTTGCCTCAGTCTCCTCTTCAGAAAATGGGGATAACAACATCACCTACCTCACAGAGTTGTTGTGAGGACCCAATGAAATAGCAGTTATAAAGCACTAAGTCCAGTACCTGGCATACAGTAAGTGCTATATACTTTTTTCACTATCATCACCATCTCTTCTTCCCACACTGAAAAACAACACTGCTATTCTTTTTAAAAAACTTTAATATTTTATTTTTCTCCAATTACATGTAAAAATAATTGTCAACCTTCTTTTTTTCTCAACATTCATTTTAAAAACTGAGTTCCAAATTCTCTCCCTTCCCACCCCCTTCACTGAGAAAGCATGCAATTTGATATGTTATACATGCAACACTGCTATTCTCAAAGACACAAAACTCATTTTATCAGCCTGCACCCATTTTTGACAGTATATCCAAACAACTAATACCAACAGGAAGGTAGAATCTGTTTTTCCCTGATTACAAACATAAAAACTCAAGTTAGGGAATATATATTCAGTAAATATGAAAATGGATATAAGTTTTCATCTAAGTCAGAAATAGTGAGGAAAGGACCATAGTTTACTGAAAAGTAGGCCAATTTCGGAACCTATGAACTAGGGTCTCTACTAAAACCAGAGAGGCAGTGTGATATATTGGGAAAATCACCTGATTTGGAGCCAAAGAACTGGGGTCCAAATACTGCCCCTGCTACTTCCCAGCTGTGTGACCTTTGGCAAGTCATTGCCTCCCCTGTAAATGAAGGAGTCTGACTGGAGGGCCTTTCAGGTTCCTCCTTTATTCCAGCTGTTTATCTATGATCCTATGATCATGGAGCTGCTACAGCTAAAGCCTATGTTGGAGCCTCAAGAGAAGCACCATTAAAAAAGAAAAATAACTCTCCCCAAATGACCTGAAGGCAAAAATTATGCCTGCTTCAAGAGAAATTATTTGGTTCCCAGAAGTGGTCGCAGAGGCCTCCTCTGACATTCTCCCTGCCAGATGCTTTGCCCAACTTCCCCTCTAATAGAGTAGGCTGCCAACTTTCTACAATCAACTCTCAGTTGTGTGAGGCAGCAGGAAACAACATGGATAAATAAAATCCAGAGATGATCCAAAATTCTCAGTCATTTACCTCAACTTCCTCCCCACTAAGAAGTCATTTTTTTTTGCTCCTAATATGTTTATAATATAGGTTCAGAAATGGTTAAAAATCACATTCCTAACAAAAGGTGGAATCAGAATTCCTGCCACAGTTCGAACCCAGTCTTAGTCCTGGTTCAGCACTCTTTCTATATGCCACTGCTTTTCACAGTCAGAAGACCTATAGGTGTTCACCAAATCCTACTTTGTTGTCATTCTGTGGTGTGACAACAATCCTAGGCACTCAAAGGCCACATACACCATCATAACAAAAGCTCTGACATATTCTCCTATGCTAGAGAGGCTTTGGCCACAGGCTGGGGCTACTTCCTGATACTCAACATCCTGGTCGTTATAAAGTAGTCATTCTATATATTATGTAGTAGTTATTATATATGTATTATCATTCTATATGTTATTCTATATATCACATATATATCTG
Source organism: Phalanger gymnotis (assembly GCA_028646595.1). Lineage (NCBI taxonomy): Eukaryota > Metazoa > Chordata > Mammalia > Diprotodontia > Phalangeridae > Phalanger > Phalanger gymnotis. The sequence goes on along the minus strand of CM053622.1, from coordinate 731,815,507 downwards.
TATTATATATGTGTGTATTTGTATATTATGTGTATATTTATATAGTAGAATGTAAACACCTTTAGGGCATAATACCTCAATATAGTAATCTCTTAATAAATGTGTGTTGATGACTTGACTAAGTCATGCAGCTAACCTTGGAGCATTTCCCCAGGTGCAGCTCTCAGTCAGATAAGGGATAAGAGGGGGGAGTTTCTCATATGGGGCCTGGAAAGTAGATTTTAAGAGGAAGGTGGTAGAGGGGAACCAGATGTCTTTTCAGGTGGGAAGCTCAGACTCTAGGACTAGAGAGGCATTGCCAACATCCTAGCCTTACAACTGGAGGAGGACAATGTAATAGGCAAGGCTTCCCTGGAATCATACTTCTTAGACCTCATTTTCCAAAGAGAAGTCTGTACCAAAGAGGCAGAGAAAAGGCCAGTACTAAGCAAATTTCTAATATGATGTGATCTATCTTAGCACCCTTCCCTGAACTTCTCTAAAGGCATCATAGAACTGAAGTCAAATGATCATTCTTTTAATGAGATGAATGATATGAGACATAATTTAAATGCTTAAAATTATTTATGATTTCATCCAGTTATAATTTGGGTCAAAATCTGAATAAGGCAATACTCATACAGTGTCTTGTGTTTGCATATTCTAAAAAAATAAGAATATGCCAGAATTCAAGTTATGTGCAAAGACATTGAGGTAGGTACTAGCCATATACTTTAAAAATAAAACAAAACTAAAACTTAGTCCTTAGTACAGAAAGAACCTACATTCTAAAAGGAAGATAAAATCTGTACGCAGATAAATGTAATTGAAGGTTTATGCCCCTTATCTCTTTATCACCTACCACCTGTACTAGTATAATGGCTTGCTAATTGGCCTACACGTCTTATGTCTCTCTGATTCCGATCTTTTTTTTTTTCAATAAGGCCACCAAAGTTAGTTTCCTAAAGCACAGGTAGAATCAAATACAAACTCCTCGGTTTGGCAATGAAAGTAAAGGGGAAAACAGAGTTCAGTTAAAAGAAATTAATTTTAGAGTGAAAAATGAATGGAAACTCATTAGTTCCATAAAGCAAAGGGTACCCGTATGCCTGATCGTCTTTATCCATAGCAAGCAAAAGAGGAAAGCATTAGTAAAATGATTTAAAAAATCATTACACTTTATTAAATAATTTAGCTTTAGAATGTATAAAAAATTTCAAGAGGTAGCTATCCTTTACTAATTACATAACACACAGGCTATTATTAAAATTAGTTTGAATTTCCTAAGATATGTCAACTGACATTAAGTTAAATATTAACCCTAATGTTTTCCTTCTGTACTGGGGGATAAACTTAAGAACTAGCTAAATCGTCTTTGTCCTCTTTGTCCTCTTCTTCTCATAGATTCTTAGTAGACAATAGGAAATTGACGAAGGGAATTTTATGATATCAGGTATTTGTCATACTAAAGAATCAAGTTATCGATTAGTTTTACTCTAAAGTAAGAAATTAGTTCAGAATCTCTGTCCACCTAAGTAGAATACATATTAAATTGTTTTCGGGTAACTAGATACTGCTCATTTGATTTGATCTTTGGAATTTGGTATTACTGATTGTTATTTTGAAAGACTGTCCTGATCTTGCATCTGAAGGTAGGAATTCAAGGAACCCAAGTAAACCAAATGCCTAACTGATGATTTTAAATGACATTTATGTAAATCCAAAGCAATCTCTTGTATGTATATATACAGTTTCAGTTGTTTTCAGTGACGTCTAATTCTTTGTGACCCCATTTGGGATTTTCTTGACAGAGAAACTGGAGTGACTTGCAGCTCATTTTCCTTCTGCAGCTCATTTTATAGATAAGGAAACTGAGACAAACAGGGTTAAGTGACTTGCCCAGGGTCATATGTGTTAGAGGCCAGATTTGAACTCTGAGAGATGAGTCTTCCTCACTTCAAACTCAGCACTCTATCCACTGGTGCCAACTAGCTGCCTCTGCCCTCGCCCTCTCTCTCTCTCTCTCTCTCTCTCTCTCTCTCTCTCTCTCTCTCTCTCTGCGTATACACACACACACACACTTGGGTGTGTCTGTGTGTATGTATGTGTATATATATACATATACACATACACATGAAATTCAAATACATATTAAATTCAAAGTGAAATTTCATCCTACAATTTAATTTCAGGGGTGGCCAAACGACTTGTGATGAAAGATGTTATTCATCTCCAGTTAAGAGAACTAATGCACTCAGAGTAGACTGAAGCATTTTTTCTCTTTCTTTTCTCTGCTTGTTTTTTAGGAAACATGTCTAATAAAGAAATGTGTTTTGCATGACTATTCATATCTGTAGTGTTTGTCTGCAGCATGGAATAGTAGAAAGAACTTAAGAGACTGAAGCCCACAATATGAGTTGTAAATGGAAACCAATGAAATGCTATAAAGCCAGTTATTATCATAAACCTATTTAGAAAGTATAATGGAGGATAACTGAACAAACTATGATTACATAAAAATATAATGTAATGTCATTATGCCATAAGAAGTAATGACTGTGAAGAATTTTTGAGAAAAATGAGAATCTCTATGAACTGATAAAGAAAGCAGTGTTTGGGAGACTCCAAAGGAAAGTTTAGGAGAGAAGAGATATTAGACTGACTACCAAACTGAAAGTCTACAGAGCTGTTGTGCTGACACCACTGTCGTATGCCTGTGAAACCTGGACAGTCTACCAATGCCGTGGCAGGAAACTGAATCACTTCCATTTTAATTGTCTTAGGAAGATTCTGAAGATCACCTGGCAAGACAAGGTACCAGACACTCCGGTGTTTTCCGGAGCTAAACTGCCAAGCATTCCATGTGACTCCAAGGGGCTGACCATGTTGTTGTAGTACAAAACATATATTTACCTAAGAGACTATTTCAGAAGAAGTTATACAAGGATATTTGCAATGTCTCTCTGAAGAACTTTGGAATCAATTGCACGGTATGGGAAACATCAGCGAAGGACCGCCCAGAATGATGTGTCCACATCAAAGAAGGCGCTGTGCTCTATGAGCAAAGCAGAATTGCAGTAGTTCAAAAGAAACACGAGATGTGCAGATTTAGTGACATCACTCCAAATGTTTATGCGGACTATTTGTGCCAGACCTATGGTAGAGCCTTTCAAGCTTGTGTTGGTCTGATCGGCCACAATCAGACACACTGTACCTTGACTCCAATGTAGTGTCATTTTGGTCCTCTTTGAGAACAAAGGACAACAAGCACACCATAACTAACCACACCGTACTTAAAAATAATTCAACATTTTAAAAGAGATGATATTTTCCACACTCAGTTGTGTAACCAAGAAATTCTAGACAATTGCTATTTTAAAATGCACGAAGACAAAAAAGAGCAACCATAATTATTATGTACATGGCTATTGTGTACATGGTAAAAATACATTTTATTTAATACCTCTAATTTGAAAGTGATGTTAAAGAAATAATAACTGACTCGAATTTCCCATTTTTAAGACAATTTGAAACTCCATCTCTCTCTCTCTCTCTCCTCTACCCCCCCTTTTCCTCCCCCCTCCTCCCCCTCTCACTTTCTGTCTCCCTCCTCCCCTCCCTCTCTCCCTCTCCCACCTTTCTTCTTCTTTTTCTTCTTAAAATACAGAACTAGAGCTTTAGCAGCACCTTGAACCAGAATGATTTTGACAACCTGGGTCAAACTCAACTGTGCTTTAAAACTAGTTCAGAGCCTGAGAATGACTCCCAGATCAAACGACAATATCCTTGCTTAGAGAGAGCAGAGGATTTACTTAGGCAGAACAACTCAGTTCACAGTCAAAACACAGCGAGTGTTTGAAGAAACTCCAACTTTAGGCTTATTAGTAGAGCCGCCCAAGGCTTTTCACTGTGCATACCTGCACCATATTTGGGCTGTTGCAACAGAACTAGTTTCCCACAGTATCAGTCCATAAACCTTCCCAGAGTATAAATAAACTACTGCCAAAAATATTTAAATTCACTTTGCATCCAAGCCTTTCGGCAACCACTACAACAAATATTTGTTGTTAATAAACTTCACATTATTAAAGTCAGTGACAACTTGACTCTTCTCAATCATTTAATCAATTTATTTCCCCGCCTACTTCCCTTATGGCAAAGTGACAAAATGGACCATACTTTCCCCCATGCAAAACATGTTTTTTTAAAAACTTCCTCTAAATTATTTCTGAACTTATTATTACGTTCCCTTTTTCTCATTTAAAGCTAGAGCAAAACAATTGCTACCGGAGGATGCTCTCAAGCCAAATAGGAGCTGACTATGCAATAATGATAATAAAATATACCTGACACTCCTCCCAGCAAAACCCTTCAGAATGGTATTTGCATTGTTGAAACAGTTACTAATTAAGAGGCTAACTATTAAATCAGCTTTCAAGAAATCTAAGCTACAGTCAACCACTCTTTAATACTAATGTACAGATTAAACACTGGCTGATTATTCAGCAAAGAAGTTATTTGCATTGGGGATTAAGCTCCTAGTTTTAGGTCCCCCCTTCTAGCCAGATGACTGACTGCCTACCATGGTTTCAAGTCCTTTTATTTTTTAATCTTATTTTTAAAAATTTTTATTAAAGCTTTTGCCTTTCACATTCATTGCCCAGATATATACTGCCACAACATCTCCCCTTCACCTCCCCCCAAAAACCCACCCTTGTAAAAAAGAAAATTGTTTCTGCAAAACCAACAAGCAGCCACATATGGTGGCATATGCAACATTCTGCAATTACAGCACTAGTCTCCTTCCTCTCCCCCCCACTCACCTCCCCCCCGCCCAAGGAAGTGTGTGTCATGATTTGCTCTATAGGAACCAAACTGGTCACTAGAAGGAATGAATTTAAAAAAAATTATTAAAGCACTTGCCAATCATTGTGCTAAATGAAGAGGATTCAAATAGAAAAGTGAGACAGTTAATGCTTTAGAAGACTCCACCCTTTAACTGAGAGAGAAGACATTTGAGAGGATTCAACGGCAGGGTAGGCAGAAAGGCCCAATGGCCCATTGGATGCACCAGTAGAGGACAAGGAAGTCCCAAGGGTCTTTTATTGTTAACGTAATTGGCAATACATGGGGATCTGGAGGACTAAACAGCAGAGCAAATGGTAAGGCCTGGTGGTCCCCAGGACTCAGTCACAGGGCAGGTAGTAAGGTCTGGTAGTCCACTATCTAACCATAACAATTAGAGCCTCTATTTGTTTGACCTTAGGCGAGTCCCTTAACTTCTCTGGGCCTCACCTTTTCTTATCTATAAAATGGGGAGGCTGGACTAGATGGCTGCTTAGTCCCTTCGAACTCTAAATCTATGGACTATGATTCCTACGATAATACTGCCCTTCATCTGCAGCAATGATGCAGGTTCAACTTTGTATTGAGATCCTTGACATGGAAAATCTCTTTTCAATTTCTATTACTTTTTATCCAGCACTAGAATTCACACATATCTAGCATCGATTGGTGGTCGTCTCAAATCACAACACCATAAATCATCACACTTCCATCTATAGTTTTACAATGTCTTATCAGCACTCACATTATACACACATTCAATTGAAATATTCTGAATTTTTTGGTCTCTATCCTCCTCAGTCTACCATTCAAACCATTATCCTCTTTCCAAACTATGTAGTTTTCCAAGACAGAAAGTTTCAAACAGAATTAGCTGAGATTCTTGCCAGTGAGGTTTCGGCTACTATATGGCTGCACCTCGACACAGTAACTCCACTTCTTGACACTGTTAAGGACTGGAACCAAACTTATCCAATTCTTGTTTCCTTCCATGAAAGAAGTATTAAATCTCAAGTCCCTTGGTCTTTGCTTCTTCTCTCTGAACATTCAATTCCCACTATATTGCCTAGTGTTTGAAAAGGGGGAGTCAAGAAAAGGGTAAATGTCTATATATGATCCACCAGCAGTTTACCATCTACCTAAGAAGATAAATATACTGCATGTACACAGTTTATAGTATATGATGAGGTAACAACACAAGGTACAATATGGTAAATTATCAAAAAGAGTGGCACAGACAGCAGACACCAAAGATGAAGGTAGAGATCACTACATGATCTAGAAATCAATAAAATCCCCTAGATCCTAGGTTCCAGATCTCATAAGTCATCAATTGATCATCAAATATTTATTACTGTATGCTAGGCACTGTAGTAAATTTTGAGAATACAAATAAAGTCAAAAAATGGTCATAATTATCTTTTAATCCTAACCCCACATTTTATAGAAGAGGAAACTGATACCCAGAAAGGTCATGATGCCCACAGTCACAGAAACAGCAAACATAAGAGCCAGCATTTGAATTTAGGTCTTTGGACTCCACTTTCAGTATTGATACCATTCATTAAGGGAGACGAGCTGGACCTTGAAAAATAAGTAGGACTTGGAGAGATGGAAAGACATTCTGCAGACAAAGAACAAGCTTGTACTCAGCAATAAGCATGGCAGATTTGAAGGATAATGAAGAGACCAGCATGACTAGATGGGAGAGTTTATATTAGCGAACAGTAAAGGCAAGGTTAGGTAGGTAGAGTGGGACCACATCATGGAGGGCCTTGAATAGCACGATAATGAGTTAACTTACAAACCGCATAACAGCAACGTATCATAGAAGTGACTACAAGGACAGTGTGAGAAATGATTTTTAATGCCACAAAAGTCAGTTGCTGCCAATACAGCTATGAAGAATCACAAAGGATGTATGTGTGTGCGTGACACTCTCTCTCTTTGTCATCTTCTCAGGCACCCACAGTGCTTTCTGACTGTCCAAATATCCTGTTGCAGCATCCTGCCTACCTTGATACCCTCCCCATGCTCTTAGTTACCTATTTTCTCTCTACGCTCTCACTTTGGGTGATTGTTTTTATCAGCTGTCAGAGGAGTTCAAATTATTACCTCAATTTAGGTTTGACTACCATCTCTAAATGCTATTGAACTCCAGCTGTTTCATTAGCTCCCCTCTTCTCCAACCCTACATTCCAAATCACATCTCTATGTCCCCCCCCTTTCCTCTTTTGCTGTTTTTGAGGAAACCTTATAAATACCAACTTTTCTGCTTGTGTTTTTGAATCTATCCTCCACTGTCACCTCTGGAGGTTTATCCATTCCATTATCCAGCCTCTCTCACTAATTGTCAACGTCTCCTTATCTATTTGTTCCCTTCTTCAATCCATCATTAGCACGAGGCACTGTGCTAAGCACTGGGGATACAAAAGAGGCAAAAGATAGTCCCTGCCCCCAAGAAGCTCATAATCTAATGATGAGGAAGACAACAAATATGTACAAACAAGCTATATACAAGATTACTAGGAAATAATTAAAAGAGAGAAGGCACAATATTGAATAGCTTACTGTCCCAGGGAAGTGGGAGGGATAGAATTAGGAATGCAAAACTTTTTTTGAAAATGTTAAAAATTGTTTTAACATAATTGGAGGAAAATAAAATATCATTTAAAAAAGAGGGAAGGCACTAGAATTAAGAAGGCTTGTAGAAGACGAGATTTTTGTTGGAACTAAAATGCTTGGAATTGAGAGATGGAGTGTCTTGTCTGGGGAACAAGGAGGACGATGTCACTGGATTGAAGAATACATGGAGAGGAAGAAAGTATAAGAATACTGGAACGGCAGGAGGGTATTAGGTAATGAAGAGCTTTGAATGCCAAACAGAGGGTTTTATATTTGGTCATGGAGGTGATAAAGAGCCCGTGGAGTTTACTGAGTAGGGGGGTGACATGGCTGGACCTTTGCTTTAGGATGTGGTGGGTGAATGGAGGATGGATTAACAATGGCAAGAGACTCGAGGCAGGCAGAGCCACCAGCAGGCTATCGGAGTAGTCCAGGCAAGAGGCGTTGAAGGCCTGCAATAGGGTGATGCCAGTGTCAGAGGAGAGAAGGGGGAGTATTCAAGAAATGTTGCAAAAGTGAGAGACAGGCCCTTAGCAGAAGAATGGATACTGAAGGTAAGAGACAGTGAAGAGCCAAGCGTGACACCTAGGTTACAAGCCTGAGGGACTGGGAGAATGCTGTTGCTCTCTACAGTAGAAAGGAGAGTAGGTAGTAGGGAAGATTGGGGCGGGAAATTAATGAATTCTGTCTCGGATATGCCGAGTTTAAAATGTCTACTGGACATTCAGTTTGAGAAGTCTGAAAGGCAGTTGCAGATGTAAAGACTGGAGATCAGCAGAGACGCAGGACAGGTAAAATAAGAAATCACAGAGATAGACAGTAATTAAATCCATGGAAGCTAGAGGGAGAAAAGGGACCAGGACAGAACCCTGTGGGACACCTGTAGTTAAAAGGTGTGATCTGGATGAAGACCCAGCAAAGGGCACTGAGAAGGAGTGATAAGATAGGCAGGAAGAGAGCCAGGTGTCCCAAAAATCCAGAGAGAAGAGAGCATCAAGAAGGAGAGGGGCATCAACAGCATCAAAGGCTGCAGAAAAGCTGAGGGCAATGAAGGCTGGGAAAGGCCTATTGGATTTGGCAACTAAGATCGCTGATAACTTTAGAGAAGGCAGTTTTGGTGGAATGATAAAGTCAGAAGTTGGATTGTAAGGAGTCAGGAAAAGAGTGAGAGGAGACAAAATGGAGGTACCTACTGTAGACCACCTTTTCAAGGAGTTTAACTACAAAGGGCAGAAGCGATATATGAAAATAGTTACAAAGATGGAAAGATTAAGACTTTTTTGAGAATAAAGGAGAGAAGGGCGTGTTTTCAGGCTGTAGGTAATTAATCAGGAGACAGGAAATCTGTTGGAGGAGATGAGATGAGATGGAATGAGATTGCTTGAGCAGGGCTAGCTTTGGTAAAGAGTAAGGCTACTATCCTCACATGAGAAGGGGTAAAGGAAGAGATAGTGGCAGAATGCATCTGAGTGACAGGAGATGAGGTACATGGCAGAAGAGGGAGCTCATGGCAAATGGCTTCAATTTCTTCTGTAAAATATGAGGCAAGTTTCTCACCTTAGGAGGGAGGGCAGCCATGGGAGGTGTGTGGAGACTTCCCTGATCCTCCACAGAAACCTGTATTTGATGCTACCATCCCCCTAAACTAACACCTTATTTCTTTCCTTCCTTCATAGCCAACCTCCGAAAAATGAAAGCAATCTATATACTGTTTACCTTCACTTTTTTGAATCTGAAATATCTCAACCCTTCTGACCTCATCACTTAAGTAAAAAAAAAAGCTCTAAGGTTACTAATGAATTTCTTAATTGGCAAAAACTAATAACCTTTTCAGTCCTTAGCCACCCTGTAACATTTGGCACTGTGGACCACTCTTTCTTCCTAGACACTCTCTTCTCTTGGTTTCCATTCATTCTTGGTTCTCCTCCTACCATTATGGCCCCTCCTTCTCAAATTCCTTTGCTTGGTCATCATCCTTATTTCCTCTGGAATCATATGACTTCAATTCAAATCCTCCTTCTATAACCTGGTGACACTGAGCAAATCACTTAATCTTTGTTTGTTTCCTCAACTATCAAATGAGAGGGTTAGACAGTAACCTCCTCACAGAAAGTAACCCTATCTACTTTGTATTTCATTTTTTACATACAAATTGTTTCCCTCAAATAAAATGAAGGTTCATTAAAGGCAGGAAATCTTTCACTTCTGTTTCCTGTATCCCAATAACTGAGAGATTCTGCCTTCCACTTCATCCTCTTTATCCAGTCAGTTATGAAGTTAATAAACTGTTCCCTTTAAAATATCTCATATCCATTGATGGTCTGTTTCTCTTCTCTCCCCAATATTGAACCTGATCCCTTTGAAACTAGCCTCTTTTACCTACTCTTGCCAAATTCATCTTCGAAAACATTAGTTTCATTCGATTCAATTTAGCAAGCATCTCCTAAGTGACTACTATGTGTTAGACATTGTGTAAAGTACTGGGGACACAAATAAGAAAAAAAAAGATGGTTCCTGTCCTCAAGGAGCTTACAATTGAATGGGGGAAAACAACACACAAAAAAAGCAGAAAAGCCAGAAAGGTGTGATGTTCTGTGTAGTTGAAACCAAACAGAACTACTGGTGGAGAAGTTCTGAGCCTTCTCTAAAAGAAGGCTTAGGGAGGGCTTTATTACTCCAAATTTCAGCCCTCCAATCAGGAGGGAGAGCCAACCGAGGGAGCTGTTGTTATTCATTCTTGAAGAGGACCAATGACATCGGAAAGATGATGTCTTGACTTGCAAGTAAATTGGATTTAAGTGAGGCAAGGCTCTGCAAAAGCACTAGCCTCACTTTCTCCTCTGGAGCCATTTGGGTCCAGTGGCAAGATAAAGATCAGGATGACTGGGGATGGCCCAAGATGCAATGGGAGACCTTGGCTTTTTTAAGCTAAGATTCTTCCCAGGTCTCAGTTTGACTGAGGCAACTCCCTTTCAATGGTTAAGGCTAGGTAAGAAATGAGGCAAAAAAATAGTGTTTTTTTACCTAGTCAAAAAAAAAATATCAACCAGGGAGAGGAAGACTCTCAGGGCTTCTAGACAAAATAGAAACAACTGCCATTTACAATCACTCTGAGCCATCGAAACCCAAACAATGACCAACTGAGGCTTGGGCTGGGACCTACTGTAGGCCAATCAGTGAAAGAGTGATAAGTGGCTTCATTTGAATCCAAATGGGCTTTATCAAAGCCTGGGTTTCCAATGCCATATTTCAAGAAATCATAAATGAAACTACAGAGGGCAAAAGAGTTAATTTTCCTAGTTTTTTAGCTGAGAAAGTATTGCATATAAAAAACTTAGGCAATTCGCATACGGTAAGATGTCATGTAGTCAGCTTATCCTGGCAGAGGCATGATGCTCCATAGATTCCAAATCAAGCAGAGCTGCTTATGGAAAATGGGTCCATGTCTTTTGTTTGTACTCTCTGAGCACTTTATTTCATTGGGTTATCCTGAGCTGTTCTTTCTCTTGCTAGGGGATCTGATGGGCGAAATCACGGTTGTCTAGCTATGAATAGTTGAATGAATCACTAATGCAGAATAAAGAAAGCTAATCTTTCTAAATTATCTCCATTCATCATCTGTCAGTAATCAACTGCCAAAACGAGCAGCAGAAACATTGACTACTTTCATGAAATCAAGGGGGCAGGGGAAGCCAAAATAAATAGTGGCTACAGTACCACATCATCCAGTTCCAAGGAGCAAGTCAAACTTTTTGGTCATGTGGGGCTCACAAGGTGCTCCATGGAAGAAGATGAGACAAAAAAACATGCTATCAGAATGATCTTGCCCTCCTTGAACAATTGCATCTTTTGTCCCCACACATCTGAGTCCCTTTAATCTTCTCTAGGTCAACTGCAACAAAATATGTATTTATTCTTGTCCTGACACACCCTCCCTGGAGAAAAAGCTGTTTAAATTTTTGATACACAGTGAAATTCTTGGCTGAATTATTTTTATCAAAACTTCCTTTCTATGAGTTCTCAGAGCAAAAACATTCTTTCAGGGGCAGGATGATATTTTTGATATCACATACTGAAATTTTCTAGTCCTTGTCACAGAGATGACTGTGGCATATTTTTACTACAGTTGAAAATGCAACAGTGAATGAACAATTTCAGCTTAAGAGGCCTAAAGATACTTATATGTTCATTCTTTCCATTGAAAAAAGCAATACTGAAAAACATCTTAAGACTTGATTGCTTACTGTAATAATTATCAACTGCGAAGACAGGTGTTACATATAAGTCCACATGTTGAGCTCTCATTCAAACATAATGATACTAAATTTGTGTCAAAACCTATAAAGAACTGGACTAATTCTTTCATGTCCTGCTGCCTCCCTTACCGTTCCTGCCTCTCTCCTAACATGGCAATTATACCTACTAGGAAAGGTAGGCAAGCACAAACAAGTAAAACAGTTTCTGAGTAAGAACCCAGTTTAAAATGAGGAATCCAAAGACTGATAGGTTCTTACCCAAATGGTTTACATCATCTGAAGAATGGTTCTTATGAGTAGTTTCATGATTGCTGTATATAATAAATACAATCCCCACCCCCTACTCCACACAAATATGGTATCAAGAAGATGTTGGGCTTTTATTATGCTTATTATGTCTTTCTGTGAATAGGAGTTTGAAGAATTTCACTAATGAGCCTGTAAAGGAGAACATACATATTTACCTTCCACATGTTCCAGGCACTAAGAAATCTTTCAGTTCAAGATTCCACAGTGTGACAATTCTACCCCTACGAAGGCTTTGCCACCAGAGGTGTTTTAAAGGTGAACCATAATCGAAGGGCATAATTTGGAAATTTATTGAGCTTTTATGTTGGCTTATGGGAAAAAATGGCACATTTCTTTTCACGGATTTTGAACTGTCTTAATGGGTATAGAATGTGATAGGGGACTTCTAATTAAAATTTCATAGCTGACTAGTCTGTACAAGAGACTAATTCACTTTGCTAATTTCAAAAAAAAAATCCATACCTGCTAACAAGTCTGCACATGTACACGTATCTGTTCTCTGTCTCCTGCTTTATTTTTTCCTCATCTATAATAACCAACTATGCCTAATGCAATGCAGTGTACTTAGTAGGCATACAAGAAATAATCGATTATGGTAAAATGATTTTACAGTGACTCAGCAAATCACTGGCTTGAAAATTCAATGATTTTATGAAGATAACACAAAAAGAGGTATTTAAGTTTGGTCTCATTCATTCTTTCCACAAACATTTACTAAGACATTACTATGTACAGAGCACTTTGGTGGAAAGGAGAGGATTACAATTACATAGCAAATTTCCATAAGATACTTTAGAAGACAGAGGCAGTTGTGTATAGCAGATGGATTGCTGGGCTTGGAGTCAGGAAGACTTATGTTTAAATACTGCCCCTGATGCTTGACCCTGGGAAAGTCACTTAACCTTTTTGTGCCTAAAGTGACTGCAGGATTATCTTCTCAGTCATAAATGGGTTGAGACGTGCATGGGCAATTCTCATAACTTTAAAAGATAGGATTGGGTTAGGTATTAGCTCCCATTTGATAGAACACTTCAAGTATGCAACACATTCTGGCAATGATCTAGTCCCTAAATCCACAATGCCACCCTTCTATGTCTTCACTGACCTTCTTCAGCAATGTGCACTACTCTATAGAGTTGGAACATCTATGATCAGGTGATCTGTGCAATGGAAAAAGCCCTACAAGTCTCACCAAATATAGGCTGTGCTAAATGGAATGGAATCTGATAAGAAATATCCAGCTATTTATTCATTGACTCAACAGCCTGCTCAATTACCATATCCAGGAAGCACATTTCTTGATAATAATTTACCAGTAAGTACTGTGAAACCTCACCAGGAGACCACCAACTACAGATGCCTCTAAGCATAATGGATAATGGCTTTTTAGTACACATCACCCTTAAGCTTTAAGGAACTTGCAGAAGAAGAAGAGGAGGGGCCAGGTGGTCTGCTGTGAAATTACTGTAAAATACCTGATATGTTTTCTCGTTCCTATAGCAACATGACTCTAGCGCACATATTTACTCAGTGCGTGCCGTTTTATAAAATACTGCCTTCACATTCACCCACTTCATTTGTAAATAATCTTATTTTTATTCTGACTTAAGTACTACCTCCTCAAAATGAACATTTGCATATACATATCTGAATGCAAGAAGAGGACTAGAAATTAAACCATGAGTGTCCATTTTATAACTTTTGTTTTAAAAATATTTTAAAAAGCATAAATTCAGTATATTACTTTTACAACTGTCAAGCTTCTCTGTGCTTTCTTCTGAATTTCCTTACATTTTCTTTTTGTGCATTTTCTTTTTTATTTTTTGAGAGGCTAGGTCTCCCTATCTCACCAGGCTGGAAGTATAGGGGCTACTCAAGTGTCTAACCCTCTACAAACTGATTAAGGGCCTCTGGATTGCTCCTTTTCTGACCTAGGCAAATGGTTCTCCCCTTAGGTAACCTGATGGCTCCATGTTCTGGGGCTCGCCATATTGGTACTGAATCACATGCGGACACCTGATTGGCATATAGCCCACAGCAACTCAGAGCTCAAGAGTTCAAGCATACTTCCAGCCTCAGCCTCCCCAGTAGCTGGCATTTTCAGTGTGTACTACTCTTCTCTGCATTTAAAAATAATGTTTTAATGGCCTTGTTCTGGCATCTCTATTGCTAACCCGCCTCTTCTGTAACCTCCAATGGAAAAATAATACAACAACCTTTGAAACAAACCAGAATAGGTAAACAAAACAAATCCATGCAGTAGCCATGTTAAAAAATGCATTTCCCCCCTACACATAGAGTCTATCACATCTCTTTCAGGAGGTGGCTCATTATAGATACTCTGGGGATGTGGCTGCCATTGATTTTATCAGAGTTCCTAAGCCTTTCGAAGCTGTTTTTCCTTCACATGTTGTTATATAAACTCTTCTCCTAAATCTGCTGATTTCATTATTTTTCAGTTCTTACATCCCTGGATTTTCTGCAATCATCTCTTTCATAATTTCTTACAGTACGATATTACATCCATACGCCACAGTTTGTTCAGCCTCTCCAGAAATGGTGGGTAGCCCCATAGTCTCTATTTATTTTCTTTTATTCCTCCCCTTGAAGATCAAGATGTTTGTTTTGCTTGCAAATGTTCCTTCCCCAGACACCCTCACCCATTTCAAAATGGCTTTTCTGAAGGATTCTGATTTTTAACTCTGAGTAAGATCAGACCTTCCACAATGGATAGAGAATAACCACCTGCTTGTACTGGTGTTTTTACCTACCTGGATAAGAAATAAAACAACCACTGAGTCTTTCATAGGATTGGAGATTTAAAACTGGGTGAGGAAACGAAAGACCCATAAAAGTTAAGTTGCTTGATCAAAGTTATTCAGATAAAAAAATGAGTCTTTGGAGAACCAGAATAGAAGCAATGTTTTGAAAGCAAAGAGTCCCTCAGAAACATCATTTTGGGAAGAGGATGCACTTCTATGGTATGAAAAGAGCCAATGGAAAATAACTTTTAGTAATGGTCTTAAAATGAAGGCTGGCTTTCTTAAAAAAAAGTCAGTGACTTCTGAGGACATCCTAAAACCAGTGTGCCTCTCCCAGGCCCACAGGTAGAGGTCTGTTATTTCTAGGAGGTGATATGAATATCTTTTCCCAGGCCAATCCCCAAAAGAATGCAGGGATACAGGTTATACCACCAGAAGGAAACTGCATTACTTCAGCAGCCAAGAAGGATGACAGACTACACAGCAAACAGCCAAAGGAAAGATTCCTTTTACAGTATAATAAGAGCGTTATCCAAGAAGCTTCTCTTCCCTTTAAAGGGAATTTCTGAGAATTCATTCCTATGCTCTTTAGGTGACTGGAGCTTCTAATAAACACAGTAGGGCTCAATTCAGAGCATCTTTACTCTAGGGTTTTGCTGAGAGAATGGGGATCCTTACTGTCAAAAGTTTTATAACCCTTTCAATTTGCTTGAAAACCTACAGAATCCTAGAGCCCTCTGAGATGAAGCAAAATATCCACTACCAGATTCAAAGACTTCTAAAATGTCTAGGCATATTTCTCTTGTCTGCATGTGTACTTTACTCCCTATTCTTCTGTCATGACTTCCTCAGACTTTGCCAACTGCCTTGCTGCCATGAAGAAACTTCCATGCTAGGACCCCAATCTCCTGACTGGCATCTGCTTTTCCCGGACCACTATTTCAGTCAGAAAAGCCCCAGCCAACAATGCTTCATTTCTCTCCCTATTCTCTAGATGTCTCCTCTCAAACTACCTGGCTGTTGGGCGTATATCCTTCCCATTCCGTCAAATTCTGGAACCATGATCAAATCAACACTTTCCATAGATGGGGTATGTCAATCTACTCCCCTATGGCCCCAGTCATCATCCCTGTAACTTTCTGAACCAAAGTGCTTCACATCTCCAGTCACTGACATATTTTTAGTTGAGGGGTAATCTTCAACTCCTTAATTCTGCTCATCTCATAGACCTAATCTGTTGCCAAATCATGTGATCTTCTTTTCTATATGATATCTCTTGTATATATTCCCTTCCTTCCACTCACACAGCCACCATCTTAGTTTGGGCCCTCATCATTTCTTGCTTAGAGTACTGTGCCTTCGAAATGAATTCTCTGCCTCAAATATCTCCCTACTCCAACCCATTTTCCATATTACCACCAAAGCATTTTTCCTAAAACATGGTTCTAAGTCAACCTCTCTACTAAATTTTATGTTTCCTTATTACCTCTAGGATTAAATATAATGTCCTCCTGCCCTTAAAGCTATCTGCAACCCGGCCCCTTCCTGCTTCTCCAGGATTCTTATACATTACTCTTTTGTATATACTCTACATTCCAAAAGTAATGGCCTAGTTTATGTTCCTCACAGAAAAACCCACTTTTGCCTATCCTGATGTCTTTGCACTGACAAAGTGCACTTCATGTCTGGAGTGCTCCTCATCCCTACTTTCCTTTAAGACTTAGTCCAAGTACAGTAGGCCTTTTTGGTCCTCCTAGCTGCTAGTGCCTTTCTCTCTAAGGTTACCTTCTATTTATTCTGTGTGCACCTTGTATGTACTGATTTATGCAGACCGATATTATATATATATATATATATATATATATATATATACACACACACACACACACACACACACATATATATGTATACACATACATATGCACGCATGTGTATTTACATGTATATATTTTTACCTCTCATTAGAATGAAAGCTTTTTGAAGTTAGGAACTGTGCCTTTTCTTTGTATCTCCAAGAACTTTTAGTACCTAGCACATATTATTTGTCTATTAATTAGTACAGTAGGTGCTTACTCATTGGATTAAATTTTGTCACTGAATTTGATTTTTGGAAGGTGCATTTCACAAAGGCAGGTACTGTAATTTTCAAAGAGAGAGAAGGAATAAAACCATTCATCTCATATGTTTCTTTTATTTTTCCTGTTAAGAATAATCTTTAGACAAGAAAGAGATATTCATGTATAACTAAGAAAGTCCCAGAGAAGATAGTAATTAAAATGTTTATAGGTCATTTTACACTTTATGAAGTATGAATCCTTGCAACAACTCTTTCATGTTACGAGTATTATATTATTATTATTATCTGTTTTACAAATTAAGAAACAAACTTAGGGAAATGAAATGACTTGTCCATGGTCATCCAAGTAGCAAATAGCAGAATCAGGACTTAAACCCAAGTAAGTTTTCTGATTCTAAGCCCTGTTTATTCTACTCTATTACATGAATAATAATAATAACTGGCATTATTATAACAACAATAAATAGCATGCACAGGATAGCTCTTTAAGTCTTGTAAAATGCTTTGCTAATATTGTTTCATTTGATCCTCTCAACAACCCTTGGAGGTAGAGGGGCTATGCCATAAAGAAACTGAAGAGGACAGAGGTTTAGGGACTTGTCCATCGTCACACGGATAGCCAATAATTGCTTGACATAGCATTTGAACTCAGGTTTTCTAGATTTCACGTCAGAATTCAATCTACTGTACCACTATAGTCTCTGTATGCTTTAAGTGAATTTAAGTTTCTTGGTCCAGATCAAGTATAAGTACTGAAAGAACCAGCAGATGAGATAGTTGTCATGTCACTGGGTTTGAGTCTACTGGAATGGAGTCCAAGACTAGAAATACATAAGACTAGAAATAGTCTCATATTCATCAAATTTTCAAAATGAAGAAAAGAATTTACTCCAGGAACAAAAGATCAGTGATCTTGAAAGTGTCTGAATATAGCAAATACTTAATAAATGTTTGTCAATGTTGATTTATTGACTAGAATAATTATTAAATGAATGGTCTTCGAAACCCAATTTCTATGTTGCTGTTGTTTTCACTACATGAAGCCTGGAATTCAGTAAGGCGTTTAACAAAGTCTCCCATTTTATCCTCATGGAAAAGACAGAAAAATGTAGACTAGATGAGCACATACTTGAGAGGATTATTAACTTGCTCTTAAGAGAGTGCTGATTAATAGAAGAATTTAAAGTTTGAGGACAGTATTTGGTGGCCTGGTGCAGGCCACAGACTCAGACCCTTTGTGAGGTTGGATTTTCCACCCCCATGATTTGGATGAATCTGGAAAGACTGCTAATGGTGTGGGGTGACAAAAATCAGAATCCAAAGAGAGGTGTTCAAGCAAAGCCTTAGATGAACATTTGTTACTGGTATTAGGAACAGGGCTTGCCTAGACAACATACGGAGTTCCCTTACAACTTAAAGTTCTAAGATTTCTTTTTTTATTTTTTTTATTATTTAATATATTTAGTTTTCAGCATTGATTTTCACAGGAGTTTGAATTACAAATTTTCTCCCCATTTTTCCCTCCCCACCACTCCAAGATGTCATATATTCTGGTTGTCCTATTCCCCAGTCGGCCCTCCCTTCTGTCACCCCACTCCCCTCCTATCCCCTTTTCCCTTTCTTTCTTGTAGGGCAAGATAAATTTCTATGCCCCATTGCCTGTGTATCTTATTTTCTAGTTGCATGAAAAAACTTTTTGTTTTTGAACATCTATTTTTTAAAACTTTGAGTTCCAAATTCTCTCCTCTCTTCCCTTCCCATTGACCCTCCCTAAGAAGTCAACCAATTCAACATGGGCCACATGCATATCATTATGTATAACCCTTCCACAATACTCATGTTGTGAAAGACTAACTATATTTTGCTTCTTCC
>CM053622.1:731651950-731787786 GCA_028646595.1 Phalanger gymnotis | reverse complement strand
AAGAGTTCTATGTTCCAAGCCTGGGTGGATGCGCCAGCTCTGCCACACCAGCACTCCTCCTTCCCCAAGAACCCCCAACCCTGACTGGACTTAGATCTTCAGCAGGCTCTTCACTCCTGCTCTGATCTGCCACTTAATTCCTCCCACCAGATGGGCCTGGGGCCAGAAGCAACTGCGGCTGTAGTTCTAAAGCTGCCCCACCCTCGCTGCCCCTGGGGAGGTGGCTGAACGGCAAACTCTATCCCAGTCCCCAGGAGCTTCTCCTACTAACCTACTCTGTTGCCCTTGGTGTTTGTGGGTTGAGAAGTCTGGTAACTGCTGCAGCTCACTGATTCAGGGCGCTAGGGCAAGCTCCGCCCAGCTCCTGGTCTGGTCGGTCCGTGGCGCCCACGCTGGGCTCCGCTCCGCTCCACTCTGCTCCCAGCTCCATGCAGGATAGACCTTACCCAGAGACCATCCAGGCTGTCCTTGGCTTAGAGCCCTGCTTCCCTATGCTATTTTGTGGGTTCTGCAGTTCTAGAATTGGTTCAGAGCCATTTTTTATAGGTTTTTGGAGGGACTTGGTGGGGAGCTCACGCTAGTCCCTGCTTTCCAGCTGCCATCTTGGCTCCGCCCCCCAAGTTCTAAGATTTCTAAAGAGTATCACCAAATTGCCTCATTAAAGCTTTTAAAACAGATGTTAAATTTTAAGACACTTTTGACTGTTATTCACAAGCCCAAGGTGTTTGTTCCTCTTTGGTGGTAACAGCTGATCATTTTTATTATTCTTGGCCACATTTCTTGGAATAAGACCCTTTATAACAGCAAAGAGACATAATCACACATTTACTAAACCAACATAACCTTTGAGTGTGAATGTGGCTGGAGGTAATTAAAAATCCTGGATTCTCTTAAGTGTATATACTACATAAACTTCAACCAAAGAATACTTTCTATATGTCTAATATTTCTATCATCTTAGAAAATATGAAATTTTAAAATGTTAGACAGTTTGTCCCAGTATAGATCTTCTCATGCTGATTAAACATCTCTCTATTTTCAAACTTAATTATTTCTAAGCAAGGATCCATTTTATTGGCATAAAGTCATCTGGCATTTAAAGTCACTATCCACCTCTCAAGAAACATGCCACAAATAACAATCTAGTTAAGCTACTAATCTGTAACTATTATCAGCAAATATTTATTGAGCATTTACTATGTACAGGGCATTTGGGGCATTCCTAGAGTAAAGGTTCTTTACCTTTTTTGTGTCATGGATCCCTCTGGCTGTCGAAGCCTAAAGACTCCCTACTCAGAATAATGTTCGAGATATATATATATATATATATACATACATACACACACACACGCACACACACAATAAAATTAAATAATATAGAATATGATAAAATTATATCTTAATTTCAATATAATTGATTACAAAGAGACTCAATTATACTGAAATTAAGATATAAATTTTCCCTATCCATGTCCATGGACCTAAGATGAAAACTCCTACCAAAGGCTATATAGATCAACTTAGTATTTGTCCAATGGGTTGAATCCAACTAAGATTGGCATCTCTCCTCTCAAGGTACATGCAATTTAAGGTCTATGAAAGTAGAGACTGTTTCATTTTTGTCCTTAAATCCCCACAGTATGGAATAATAAATGTTGAATGTAAAAGAAAGCACACAGTTGTTAGTTTTAAGCATATGCTTAATTAGATGATGAACGAAATTCTGGAAATACTCCAAAAGATTATTATCAATTCGAGTTCCAATAGTCTTAAATCTATGATCATTCTAACAGGTGCCAAGCTGAGGTTTACCTGTGGGGGTGGGGAGAAGTTTAGTGCAAAGTAAATTAATAGTGTAAACAAGATCAGAGGAGAAATTCTTAAGTATTTAAGAGAACCAATTGGTTTTAAGCATTAGCTTATAAACATCTAAGTTAGCAAGTTATTCTCATCAATTCTTAAATAAATCACGTCCCAAAGAATCTATAGTTTGCACAGTTTGTAGTTAGATTAGTATACACTTACATAATGCTCAGAAGATTTATTAGATACTTGAAAGGATTCTATGAAGGAGGATCAGAGGATCATAGCTCTAAAGCTGAAAGGGTACATGAGATCACTGAGTCCCACTCCCTAATTTTACAGATGAGAAAACTGAAGCTAAGAGAGAACTTGTCAAAGGCTTACACAATGAGTTTTATCTTTAGCTCTGTTTCACAGATGGGAAACTGAAGCCTGAAGAGGTCACATAACCTCCTCGTAGTTGGGCAGCCAAAAAAAAAATTACAGCTAAGACATGAACCCAGGGCTTCTGCCTCCAAAATCCAAGGCTCTTTCTATTATCTCAAATTACCCTCAAAAATAAAAGTAACAAAAAATCAAAGTAGGAAAGAAGAAACGAAAGGAGACAGGTTTTTCTCCCAACCCTAAAATTCCTTCTCTCATTTGAGTTACTGTGCGTGTTTGAAAATAATAAAAACAATGTTTCTCTAATACTCTTTCATGTAAACGGATCTATCCCCCAACTGTCAATCTGAATTAGTGAAGTTTTAATGTATGCATACATATGGAAAACACTGTTGCCTGGATTACAGGAATTATGTCTGAACTATGGTCTTGTAGATAATATGGCTTTCAGGATTTTGTGAGGGTCTCAATTTGTGATATCTCTTGCTTCTGGATAGAAGATAAGAAGTTTCTTCCTATATTCCGTAAGACATAGGTTCTGAAAACAACAGGAAAGAATGAATATTTTGTCATTCCTAAGATTGTTGGACAGTTTTGTTTTTTATTTGCGTAGGTAGAAGTGAGAGTAAAATGAAGAGATTATAATATTTTCTAACAGTTTATTCAAAGAGGAAAGAATAACATGATTATCATATCATATTGAATTCTTATTGGTTGCTAGGGCCTATGACATGATCAATCATGTAAAATCCTTTACTAGTGAATATTATCACACATATTAGAAACGATTACAATCTAATTACTTACAATGGACATTTTCTCACATTGTTACATTTATTACAAATAGATATGACATTTCTTGAATCATTGCTAAAAGCAAATATTTTATCCAGAAACACTTCCCACTTATGCTGTTCTATCACTCCAAACAAATGAAACCACCACCACCTTGACTATCATCTCCCCTCAAACCCCAATAATGATAGCCCAGCACAACAAACCCAAGAGCCTTGGGAACAGCAGTGTATCATCCCCCTAACTCCTGGACTTGTTTCCAGCTTAGGAAGGGGTTGTTGTGGAGATAAGGCTCACTTTTTTCAACACCACCAGCAACAACTACTGACCAACTGCCACAAAAGGTAGATAAACAGTAAGAGCTCTGGGAGTGGCGACACTCCCCAGACCACCATCCTGCTTGCAGACCAGCCCTCAGAGTCATTCCATGGGGAAGAAACTTAGGGAGAAGGGACCAGCCATCTTCACCAACTGCTACTCACATGGCAGGCAGTCAAGCCAGCATAACTGAAGCAGCAAATTAATCAAAGTCAACAAATATTTTTAATGCCTGCTTTGTGCCAGGCTCTGTGCTAAGCCCTAAGGCCAAATTAAACATATTAAGAAGACGGAAAAGAAAGGGTCCACCCTCAAGGAACACATAATCTAATGGGAGATACGACATAGAAATAACTCTGTATAAACAAACTATATACAGGATAGACTGTTAAATTTTCAATAGAGGGAAGACATCAGAATTAAAAAGGATCAGCAAAGACTTTTTTTTTTGCAGAAGGTAGGATTTTAGCTGCGACTTGAAGGAAGCCAGGGAAGCAAGGCAATGGAAATGAAAATCATTCCACGCGTAGGGGATGGACAGAGAAAATGCCTGGAGTTGGGAGATGGAATGTCTTTTTTGAGGAACTGCAAGAAGGCCAGTGTCACTGCACAGCAAAGCACATGGGGGAGGGGCAAGGTATAAGAAGAGTGGAAAGATGGTAGAATGCTTACAAACGCCAAAAGGAGAATTTTAAATTTGATGTAAGCAGTCATAGAGAACCACTGGAGTTTACCGAGTAGGGGGTAACATAGAACTGTGCTTTTTCCAGGAACCCTGAAGAAGAAACAGGAAGTAGCACATGACAGGCAAAACACACTGCCACAACCACCTTGACCAGTATCTTCCCCTCAGATACTGATGGAGAAAGTCCAGTATCCTGAACAAAAGAGCCTGGGGAATAGCAATGCTTCCAGCATAGCGGCCTCAACAACCATCCTCAAAAGCACCCCTTGTGGAGATGCAGCCTGACAATTGCTCCTACAGGTGTTAGATCCACAGCTACTTGAGACTCAGAAAGGAAAGTTCGTGTCACCAGCATCCTTGGTACTGTCAAAGAGTCTGACATCAGAAACTGAAAGGGTTTTATCAGTGGAGATGATAGTAAAAAAGCACCACTATCATTTGTTTGGCCCCTGCATCCCAAGGGCCATAGGACTTTTCCATCTCACTCGTGACTGAAACACTCAGATATGTTGTCTCCCTATTAGATGATTAGATGAGCTCCTTGAGAGCAAGGGTTGTCTTACTTTTCTATTTGTATCCCCTATCTTTAACACAGTGCTTTTCTCATAATGCTAAATGAATTCAGAATTTCAAAGCCTGGATTACTGAGGCATATTTTAATTAAATCTAATGTCTAAGAAAAGTGAAATGCCTTGGCATTTGAATGTGATACAATGTTACAATTTTCCTGATCATTTAGTTTGAAAGAATATTTGATATTAAATCTTTACGCTTATAGCTACATAATATTACTTTTAAATTCCTTAAAATATTATTCAGTTGTCACAAGAGTCAGAAAAGCTAGATTATGTTCTTGGCTCTATCACTAGCGAGCCATATGACTATGGGCCACTCAACTAACTCTCTGGCCTTCAGTTGCCTTGTCTTTAGAAATTCAGAAAACAGTTTCTCTGCTCAACTCATGGAGTTGTATGAATCAAATGAGATAATTTATATAAAACCACATTGCAGACTATACAATACTGCATAAGAACAAGTTATTATAACATTTAAATAGCCAATGATCTAGCTATTTGGAAAAACGAGGGATCATCAAACAAGAGATTATCTCTTTTATAACATGACAAATGAAGGCAGATTAGAATATAGAATACAGAATAAATTTGAGATGAGATAGTAGCAATCTTTCAAAAACATTGTGATACTTTATATACATTAATTTCATCGACTTTCACAAATGACTCTCAAAAGTAGACAGGAAGCATTTTTTGATCGATTCAAATTTATGTAAACAAATTATTCCACAGAGTTTATGATCTGATACAGAGAAATTCAGACATTTTCACTATATGGGGGGAAACTAATGAGAGGGACCTCTGATCAGATAAGTCCCCCTCCAACCACTTGATAAATGTCAGGATATAAGGGAGCAGATCACAGGGAAAGGAAAGGTAAGGGAGCACCCCTTTCTGATTTGAAATAGTTCATGTGCATATAAAAAGATGAGAGAACTCAGCTGAGAACTGGCTAAGACAATGTGCCCTTTTCTCCACTCGCTCACTCCTGAAGGTGAACTGGAGGGACTGAGAGTTTAAATGTGATGGGTCTAAGCATACTAAGAAATGAGCTGCAAAGAGTTCAGACAGCCAGCTTTAAAGAGCAATTCTAGCTGAGTACAGTAAAGGAAGAGGAGATAAAGAGAGTCAGGTATGGAAGAAGAACTCGAGTGTCCTCCTTTTGCCATACGTTTCTTGGAGATTGCAAAAAAGGGGAGAGGAATTCTCTTTCCTTCTCCCCCATCCCCACTTCCCCTCTCCCCTGGCAGCGAAACTTTTCAGGAGAAACAAATGACCGCACCACCACCATGGCTGCAGAGTGGAGATGTTAAATAGATGGCCTGCTCCTGAGTGCTGCTGAACCAGAATAAAATGTAACTGAGGAATATTTATGAAAATAAAAAGACAACAAAACACAGACAACATGACGTTTTAAAACTTAGTCAATGTGTGTCCCACAGCAGTATAGTTTAGTGGCCCCATTTCAATTTGAATTTGACACCACTGAGTCAGTCACTGAAAAGAGAGAGCATGGGAGCACTTGGGAGGAAAACTCACAGCTGAGGCTCTAAGGGAATGAAATTGGAGAGGTTCCTCCTGATCCTAGTGTGTATGGGGTTCTTGTTCTTTTCAAAAATGCATGGCAGAATCTGAGGATACGGAGTCAAACAGTGAAACAATATCTAACAGTGCTACCTGGCAGGGGCCAGGAGAGCTCCCTCTAACGGAGGTGGCAAAACTAAAGCATGTGTTCATAGACATCAGTGGCCCTGAAGTCCTACCGACAATGGAGGCATGAGTTGCCCCTTCTTGAACATGCCTTGGCATGTTTTCCTTATGTGAATATCTGTCAATTTGTGAACTCTTATGTACCCATTTGCTCCACTAGTATGTAATCTTTAGGAAGAATGTGTCCCAGTTTAATGGGAGGGTCTTAAGCTACTACTGGTCTTACAAAACAAAGGGTTTTTTTTTTACTAAATGTCTTGATCTTGCGACAACTATGTCCTCTGACTTGCTAAAAAGAAAAAAAGCAAACACATTGGTGGGAGTCCATGAGTCAGGGTTTTAGTAGTGCAGACTTATAATACTTGAACCTGGAAGAGTTGGCTCTCAAAGAATCAGGCTGAGCTAGGAGGGGAAGTCTAGATGGGTTCTAAATTGGTGAAGTGTCTGTGTATATAATACGAGGACAGTAGCAGCCCCAGCCATGCCCGTATTAGATCTACTCAGTCAGATTACACAGGAATACTGTAGCCCAAAACATGCAATAAATTCTATCTAAGGCTAAATACCAGCATGAAAACAAAGGCCAACAAGGATCATAAGGAAAAGCTTTCAAGAACTTTGAAGAGCTCAAAAAAAGCAAAGGAAAAGGTAAAAAGAAAACTTTTTCTCAAGAACTAAATTCTTCGTCCACATCTGGCACTCTTCTTCCCTGACACTCTACTTTGAAAGTATTAGTATTTCTAATATGCTCACATCAGTGAGTGTACAGAATACTGTGAAGAAATTGGCAATTTCCCAAAGAAATCCATTTGCTTTCCTCTTCTAGTTCAATTTTGGGCTCAACTTGGTGTGTGTCCATCTAGGACACACACACACACACACACACACACACACACACACAAGACCAAGCTCTCATCCAACTGTATATCAGATCTTTACGTATTTCTGGACAAAGAGGAAAGTGGAGGGAGGAAAACGAGGAACTGTGACACAATGAATAACCATAGTAATCCCCTCTATAAATACTATAAGCCATCCAGCATAAAACCCACAAATATGAAGGATGAAAAGTGTGGATAATAAAATATGATTTAAAATAAAAAACAGTAACAAAAACACTCATGGCTATGTTCAGGTAATCATAAAACAATATTAACAACCTTACCAAATTTAAAAATCAAAATGTGGGAAATCAAAGCATGACTATTACTTTGTTTAAAAAAATACCAATCTGCTTTTTTTCCCCTTAAAAGTGTTCAGTTAACCTACCTCAAATTTAAGTAAGTTAGCATCTGCAAGTTGACGATGGCCTCTGGAATAACTTTGATACAATTGTGATATAGATTTAGTATCTCTAGAGATACAAAATGGCACAATTCCATGGGAACTTCAATCAATCTGTTCTTGGAGAGATCTAAGAGAAAGAGAAAATAAAATTTGTATTGGTGAGTCTGCAACGATAATTGATACAACCTTTCTAAGCATATTTTTCTTATTTGGCATACTTTGCTAGTTAAAGAAAAACAGTTCTTTTAAAAATGGCAGACAGCATTTTCGTATGTGTGGCAACCTACATTGCCTATAGCACCTTCAGTAGGAATGAAACGACGTACATTCTGCTAACAACTTACAAGGCTTTTTTTTACCCTCTGTGCAAATCTTTAAATTGAAAGCAACAGTAATAATATCTGACATGTATATAGCGTTTTAACATATTATCTCCTCTGAGTCTCATAACAATCCTGGGAGGTTAAAAGCTTATTATCCCTATTTCATACATAGAATATTATTATTCCCATTTGATGTTTAAGGAAACTGAAACCCAAACAGATTAAATGACTGTCCCATGTGAGATTCAAGCTCAAGCCTTCCTCACTTCAAGTCCAGCATTCTATTTATAATACTCTCATTACCACCAAGTCAAGTCAAGAAGCATTTAAGCACTGTGCCTGGATAACAAGAGAAAGGCAAAAATAGTAATTGCCCTCAAGGAGCTTCCATTCTAAAAGAGAAGATGGTGTGCAGATAACTAGGTACAGACCAGAAGAGACTAGGAAAAATGTCTTGCAGAAGGCGGTGCTTGAGCTGAGACTAGTAGGAAGTGAAGGGAGCTAAAACTTGGAGGTGAGGTGGGAGAGCAGGCAGAGGGAGGGAGAGTGGTCACTATAAAGGGTATGGAAGATGGAGTACCTTGGAAGTAGGAGAGAAACACTGAGATTTAACAGGGAGAGGAGTGGAGTGAAAAGAGGGTGAGATGGTAAGGCCTATGCAACAGAAAAATGCCTTTGAGAGGTGAGTGGGGGGATGGATTGCATCAGGGAACATTTGAGGCAGGAGGCCATTTAGAGGACTATGACAATAGTCCAAGCAAGAGGTGATGAGGGCCTCAACCAGAGTGGTGGTGGTGTGAGTAGAGACAGATGTGGTAATGGTCCAAAACAAACAAACAAACAAACTTGGCAACAGATTAGATACATAAGAATTCTTTCTAACCCTGTCAAGTTCCTACTAAAATTATTTGGAAATACATATTTTTAACTGCCTTATATGTGAAAAAAGCACTAAATTTCAAGCCAGAATGGCTATTTAACCCTGGAACCTGAATTTGACTCTTGGCCCTACCACTTCAAGCTTGTGTGACCTTGGGTAAATCACTTCATCTCTTGGGGACTTGTTTTCTACATTAATAAAATGAGGAGGGGAGTTTGGATTAAGGCTCCTTCCAGCTCTAAAAATCCTATAGTTTACAGAACATCATAGGCAGTAAGAGCAGTACTGTGAGGAAGATCAATTGTGACAGACTTAGCTACTCTGATCAAGACAGTGATCCAAGACAATTTCAAATGACTCATGATGAAAAATGTTATCCCACCTCTGAAAAGAGAACTGATGAACTCGGAATGCAGATTGAAGTATGCTATTAAAAAAAACCTTTAATTTTGTTGTTTTGTGTTTTCTTTTGCAATATGGCTAGTATAAAAATATTGTCTAACAAAATAAAAATAATTTAAGAAATAAAAATCTTGTGATTTATTGTTATTTCACTTCAGAAGTATGTTTCTGAAATAATTTTTAAGGGTAAGATTATAAGGATTTTGCTAAAATTTATCTTTGAACATAGTAAATACTTAAATGTTTGTTATAAAATATGAATTTAAAATTAATGACTCCTCCACTTCAGAAAATCTTAGAAGCATCTATCTAATTCAACTGCATTATTTTAAAGATAAGAAAATTGAGATCTAGAAAGGTTAGGTATAAGTAGCCGTGTCTTCTAAAAAGACTGAAATATAATGTAGGAATAAAAGGCCAAGAATTACAGTTCACTGTACCACCCATGGTACTCAATCAATGTAGACTGTTTATTGAAAAAAAAATTCATTGTATTATGATTGTCTCCTCCTTTTCTTCCATCACCACCATCCTACTTTCATAAGTATAGAAATTCAATTAATTTGAAGTGAGCAAAGAATACCTACATAAACCCACAGCACCACATATTAAGGTAAGGGAAATACAGCTAGCTTCCTTTTATGAACATTTAGAGTCTAATGGGGAAAAAATTCCAGAAACCTCTAGAGTTTTTTCTTCCTGAAACTCGTTACTTAATGTGAGGCTCTTAATATGCTGCAACACTGGAGAATTGCCCAGAAAGTGTTGACAATGTGTGTGTTGTTTTCTCAAAGAAAATTAGGCAATGGCCTGAGATAAATCTCAAGCCTATTTTTTCCTAACAAATGTTAGAGCTTTTCAATAAAGATGAATGTAAATGATGCAGAATAAACATGATTAGGAGGCTTTAGCAACTGGTGAAAGCCAATCCTAAAGATGGTTTTCATTAAATAACGTCCTTGTCACTGATGCTGTGCAAAAGTCACAATGTGGAAAGTCTATCCCATAAATAAAGTCCTTGAAAAGAGGTCAGGACTTATATTAAGATTTGTAGCAGAAAAAAATCTTAAATGGGAGTCAGGAGACCAAAGTTCTAGGCCTTTAACTCAAAATGTGATTCTGAAAACAAGGCCCTGAAACCATTCTGGGGACATATCACCTACAAAATAAGTTCAGACAATACATCTTACAACTCTAAGCATTCTATGATTATCTTATTATCAGTTAAAAGTAAACAGCATGCTCAGACTAAATTTTATTTCGTCATAAACAAAACTTCTATCCTAAATTTACAGCATACACACCCACCGAATGCCTATTTACTCCTTTTGTAATGAAAGATAATCAAGAGCAGGGATTATTTCCTTTGGTGTATTTGTACCTCCCAGGACCTTGCATAGTTCCTAGCAAATAGTAGGTACCTGATAAATTTTTTTTAAAATTATTGTAGTTACAAGAATTAAGCACAAATTAATCCAGTAATTTACTTTTTCATTAATCAGAGATTTTTCTCATTTTCAGAAACATTGTGAAAATCATGAGTATTTAGCAGAGAGAACAAACTATGGAATAACTTCCTTAAAAAAAGCTATACTTCACTTTATTTCAATTCAACAAACACTTACTAAGCTCCTATTTTGTGCAAAGCACCAAAATAGGCATGAGGAATGAAAAGACATTATGAGACTAAATTTTGAAAATAGCAATACTAAAAAGTTTGTGGAAAATATGTTTAGATTCTTAGAAGGATCAGTGATGGGCTTAAATGGATAAAGTTATGCACATGGATATAGTATAATTCACACATTTAGTGCATCTCAGAAAAAGAGTTCATTGAAACTACTGATAAAACTGAAACCAAGTTGAAATGAGAAAAAAAAAGAAACTCAAAGATTTTCCTGGTTCAAATGTTTAGATTAACTGGCATGCTAAATTATATAACAACATTCATGAAAAAAAATACATACCAAGTAACCACAATGTACAAGGAAGCCATTTCTAAGCTTTGATGCAAAGATGAATAAAAGTTACTATTTTTAAAAGATTATGATAATAATAGGATTATAGATGATATGCCAACCTATTCCACTTTCCAAACTGATTTAATTGCTAGAAGATTCTTCCTTATGTTGACATACTCCATTTCCTTCAAACTTCTACCCATTCATCCAAGCCACACAGAACAAGCCTAATTCTTCTTCTACAAGATAGATTTCCAAAGCATATAAGAAAACTATAATATCTTCTCTGTTTTCTCTCGAGGCTATGCTTTTGAAGTCCTATCTTTCAACAACTACTCACCTTTCCAAATAAAAAATAAGTAATCATACATTATAGGAAAAAAGAAGCAGAAGTGAGTCAATAATGTTTTTACTCAGTTTTCTATAATTGAAACAAGCCTCCTCCACTAAATAGGCACAACTGTTTCCCTAGTAGCAGCTATGCTAAATGCAGACATGGTCAATAAACATTTATTAGTCCCTGCTATGTGAAACTGATAGGCAACAAATTGGATCTGGTGGGTGAGAGATAGTGAGGAGTCAAGGTGGTTTGTGATCCTGGGAGCCTGGGAGGATGGTGGTGCCCTGGAGAGTAATAGGAAAGTTTGGAGGGAAAGAAGGTTTGGGGGTAAGAAAATTAATTCAGTTTTGGACTTGTTGAGGTTAAGATGTCTATTGGACATCCAGCTCAAAATGTCTGAAAGATGGTTGGAAATGTGAGACTAAGGTCAGCAGAGAGGTTAGGATAATATGGGTAGATCTGAGAATCATCAACATAAAGATGATAATTAAAACCAGGTGAGCTGTTGAGCTCACCAAATAAGGAAATATAGCAGGAGAAGAAAAAAGATTCCAGGATAGAACCCTGTGGGACATCTTTAGTTAAAAGACATGCCATGGATGAAGATCTAACAAAAGACACTGAGAAGGAGCAATCTGATAAGTAGGAGGAGAACCAAGAGAAAGTGGTACCCCAAAAACTTAGAAAGAGAATATCAAGGAAGAGAGAGTGATCAGCAGTATCAAAATCTATAGAGGGTCAAAAAGAATGGGAATTGAGAAAAGACCACTGAAAACTTTGGAGGCAGAAGTTTTGGTGGAATGAAGAGGTTGGAAGCTAGATTGTACGATGTTAAGAAGACAGGAGGAAGTGCAAGCATATATTGTAGACAATTTCTTCAAGAAGTTTAGTCACAAAGGCCAGAAGAGATAGAATGATAGTCAGCAGGATGAAAGGATCAAGTGAGGCTTTTTTTTTTTGAGGACAGGAGAGACAGAAATGTTTGTAGCCAGCAGGGAATGAGCCACTAGACTGGAAGATATCAAAAATAAATGAGAGTGAGGATGATAAAGGTGACAATCTGTTGCAGAAGATGGGATGGAATGGCATAGAGCGTAAAGGTAGAAGGGTCTGTTTGCCTTGGTACGGAATAAGGCTATATCTTCATGTAAGACAGGAGTGAAGGAAGAGATAGTGGCAGAAGGCATTTGAGTGCGATGAGATGAGGAAGAAGGTGAATGGCC
Organism: Phalanger gymnotis; assembly: GCA_028646595.1. Taxonomy (NCBI): domain Eukaryota; kingdom Metazoa; phylum Chordata; class Mammalia; order Diprotodontia; family Phalangeridae; genus Phalanger; species Phalanger gymnotis. The sequence goes on along the minus strand of CM053622.1, from coordinate 731,775,100 downwards.
TCTTTTTCTTTTTGTAAAATATGACACAAAGTTCTCACCTTAGAGAATGGGGGAGGAAAAACCACGGGGAGATTTTAGGAAGGATGGAAAGGTTTGGAAGACCCACAGAAGAGAGTGGCATAGTGAGTTGATGATGGAGGTATAGAAGGATTGCCTAGCAGCAGTGAGGGCCCATTTGCGGTAGTGTAACATAAATTTGCAGTAGACTCAGTCAGTATGGTTGCGTGATTTTCCCCACCTTTGTTCGGCTGTTCCTGTGTAGAAGGAAAGGTGGAGGATGGTAGTAGATATCCAAGGCTGAGTTTTGGCTGGGCAAAATCAACTATATAAGGGGGCTAGGGACCCAAGAGAAGAGGACAATGTAGAGGTGAATTGGTTCACCACAGGATCAAGATGGGGCAAAGATGATTGAGTGGTTAGTGTAGGGTTGATGTCTTGGGAGAGAATTGAGGAATGAAGAATTAGAATGACCTGGAGATCTGTAATAACAGCTACCAGGAATCTGATTGGGTGGCACATGTGGATTGCACATATTGTAGTAGGCAGAGGTGTTGCTTCTATGAAGGATCAGCTTTGTACAACTTAACCCTGTATTTTCTTATGAAATAAGAATTTCTAGTAGCCAGTATGTCGTTAGCAAAAATAACTAGCAAGATTTAGTCCTTTTATGTTACTCAGCCTATAAAGCTAGACAGGAAAGGCAGCCACAGCATAGAGATACCTGGCTGCATCCTTGCCTTTACCACTTAACAGTTGGGTGGCCTCAGGCAAGTTCTTTGATTCTCAGTTTCCTCACTTGTTAAAAAAAAAGGTAGATAACAATCTCTACCTCACAAGGTTGTTTAGGATCAGAGAGAAAGGTATGTATAGCACTTTATAAATATGATCTATTGTTACTACTCCAACTTCATTATTTCTTTCAGTCCTCTGCTTAGCGGAAATCACAATCATGAATACTGAGTCGAAATATAAAATATTTTTATATAAGGTTACATACAGAACTGGAAGCAAAAGATCATATTATTCCAGCTTCTGTCTTTTAATTGGAGCATGTTCTTTGTTTGTAATCATTCATGTGCAATGCATGTAGCCAGAAATAAAACAATAACTTTTTCCTCTGCCAAAATAAGCTTTGCAAATCCCCAAAATAAAGTAGTGAAATGAATCAAAATAAGCAGGTCAGGATAGAAAAACAGTCAATGGAATTTTGGTGTTTGGTCAGCAAAATTTAGCACAAAGGCACGATGTTTTTATAAAAAAGGAAAGTGGTACTTGACGAGGAACTGAACATAAGCTCCACTTGACATACAACAACATCCTGAGTTATAGGTGAGCCACAACAACCAGATCAAAGGGCTTGGCTACGAAAGAAGTTTTAGGCCTTATCTACAATATCTTCTGGTCAGAAAAAAGACCTGATCCCGAAAGACAAAAATAATTCCCATTTCCAGTAAGAACAAGTTAAAATAGTTTTGGCTTATATAATGCTATTGTAGGAATTTTGTGTTACAGTGTTACTAAATGACCTTTATGACTCACCATCCTAATCAAATGCACTGCGCTATACACATTACAAGATGGCCTTGCTGATTCCCCAACAGTGGGGCATGTGCTCCAGTATTCCAAGAGTGAGGAAAGGTTGTACTGACCCATCTACCATCATCTGCCCAGCCTCCCTTGAGATCACAACCACATTTCCTTAAGGGTAATGTCTGTGGTCAAACAATGTAATAGCAAAAACCAGCCCATAAAGGATGGGCTGCCTTGCCCTCTAACCCATTATTTTTCAATTAGTTTGCCAAAATAGACCATGTGTCCAGTGAAGACTAATCTCACGGTGTATGTCAGGACTGTCCAAATATGCGGCCTGCCTACAAGCATAGAAATTTACTTAAATGCCTTAGTAAATGAAGCTGAGCTCCCACAGAGCTCTCACTAAAATGGCAAATCAAATTATATTGTCTATTGTTTCAATAAAAACCTAAGGTTGGACAGCCCTGGTATATGTCATTGCTACTCAGGCTTTCCTCGCTGTCCAGGTCTTTTGCTATGCAGAATGCTATTGGAACTACTCCAATGTACGTGTCCATATGCATTCAGCTCTTTCTCCAATTCATGTCACGAAATCTTCTTAAGAATTGGAAGAGGCTTCAGCCCAATCACCCAAATCTTAAATCCTGTCTAAAACGCCCTAACAGATGGTCCTAACCACCTTAGGAAACTCACTACACCATAAGGTAGTACATTAGAAAATTTTTCCTTATCTAAAATCTGCCTAAGATTCTCTTCATCATTAATTTTAGCTCTGCTCTTTGCCACCAAGCCAAAAGTCTTATCTCTTCATTCTACTATCCATTATGTAGGAATCTAGTTCTAGACCCGCAGTACTTCTGCATACCCATACATCTTCTACTTCTACTCTGACATTAATGTTGAGCCTTGCACATGGGCAACTTCCCTCTTTATTAACACCTAGTTGGGCTTTTTTCCCCCCTAGAGGGTAAGTCCCTACTCAATACAAACATATACCACCAGTGAGTATGGGTACTTAGAGGAAAACATGCCCTCATTGACAGGAACACCCCTCCACCAGCGCAAGTGGCAAACTCTTCACATGTCCTTATTCTGTGAGATTCTTGCTTGAGTCTTTGCATAAGTCCTCTAGCACAGATTCATTCAATGTAGTAGAGCCCATCCTCTGCTTCTCTTAATGTCACCAGGTTATCAATCTGCCACTTGCCCTGTCTCCTTTCTCTGTTGTTCCTCACACACATCCCATAACCAGTTCCCCTTCTTCTCCAGACACATATGCCCCCATGAAGTCTTTCATGCTTCTTCTCATGGCATCACTGTAATATGCTGCAGCCTGCGTATGCTCACCAGGTTTTACAACCCTGCCCTTTTGGGTCACCATTTCCCAAGTATGGTATGGCAAACTCAGAGAGTTACAAGTGTACCATGGAATCAGAAACACTGGGTCATTCTAGTCATCTGAACTAACCAACTACAAAATAGCCATCACCGACTAGCGTTCACTGAAGATTATATACAGCGTTCACTGAAGATTATATACAGGGATGGGGGCAGTGACAACAGGATGACATTAATGTCAAGTAGTACCAAAACCATAGGTAGCCTCCTAGGATATAATATATGGGTGAGGGGAAAAGTGTAATAAGGGACAGACAGTCTTTAACATTACTCTCTATAATTGTATTTTTAAATGCCAGAAATTCTGTGCTTTGTAAAGGCTCACTACTTCCAGTATATATATAGGAGGTTGTAATTTTCAAACATTACCTGGGGAACACAAATTCATTATCCTAGATCTGGTGTTAATGGCTTAAAAGTGTTTAATGTGTCAGTTATAAATTCTAAGGACACATCATTAATAGTTTAACAGATTATTATCAGTCAACTAAGAAGCATTTATTAAGTACCTACACCAAGCATCGTGCTAAATACTATGGGGTATCAAGTATAATGGAAGCCCATCAGAGGTACCCAAAGTCCCACAGCCCCTAATACACTGGGCTTAATCCCTCTAAAAACTCTAATGCTCAACACAGGTATGGCCTTGGGGAAATTGGTTAACTTTCCTGAACTTCATTTTTGTTAACTCCAAAGCTAGGGGGTTGGATTGGATGGTCTCTAAGGTGTCTTCGAATCCTAGGATTATAAGAGAAAGCAGTGTGATATGATAAATATGACACTAGACTTGGAGTCAGAGACCTTGTTTCAAATCTCATTATAGACACTAGCTGTGTGACCCTGGGCAAGTCACTATCAGGGATTTAGCTTAAAAAAATTTTAAGAAAGACAGAGGCAGAGGGGAGGAAGGGAGGGGGAGCGAGAAAGGAGGGAGGGAGAGGGAGAGTGAGAAAGAGAGGGAGAGAGAGGGAGAGAGAGACAGAGACAGAGAGACACACACACAGAGAGAGAGAGAGAGAGAGAGAGAGAGAGAGAGAGAGAGACAGAGAGATGTGTATAGAGTGGTTAAATGACTCAGCCAGGACCATATGGCTACAAGTATGGGAGGCAGAATTGGAACCCAGGTCTTCCTGACCCTGAGGTTAGCATTTCCCCCATGTATCTATTAAAGAGCTAATATTACTTCAATGGGGGAGCAGGCAGGAGCGTAGGAGGTATATACGATATCTGAGTAGTCTGTTCAGGGATTAATTAGAGAGAAGGAATACTGCACGTTTTGCTAGGTATCATAGGATTTCAAGTTCACTGGGTTGAGGCTGGTAAGAACAGAAGACTTTCTGAAACTTCTGTTTGGAAGCCCATGAAGCTCAGACACTTTTGCAGAATTATATAATTTATAACCATTAGCCTACTATGGTACTTCAAGGAACCTGCAATTTCATCTCTGAGGCTATTTCCTCCACTGGCAAAGATCACAGGCTCTGCAGCCTTAGGAAGACCATCATCAGGAACATATGAGAAGAAATCATCAGCTGACTGTCAACCGTTTGGGAACATGCTGCTCCACATTTACCAAGGCTGGTTCTTAAGGGATGTAACTCACTTAAGCGCCGACACTCAAAATTGTTCAAACTTGGGACATGACTTGCCAGATCTTACTCTCCACTAACATAACCTTTAAAAACCAGAGATCACCTTCTTGTCATGGTACTCTCCACTAACATAACGGAGATTACCTTCTTGTCATGGTGAGACACGGAAAGAGTACAGTAGTAGAGAAGAAACATTACATGAGTTGAAAATAAATACCTTGTCATTATACAAATTATAAATAAATTCTTTAGTGTTTAACAGTCCTTTGTTAAATCTTACAAGGTTTTGTCAGAGACACAGATAGAGCAACAACTAAAAGCATATTAAACACTATGTGCCACGAACTATGCCAAGCCCTGAGGATATACAGACAAAAGTGAAACATCCCCTGCCCTCGAGGATCTTAGAATCCCGCATGTACATGTGAGTATATATACAAAACAAATATAAGATGGTTTGTAGGGGGTGAGGGGAAGGGAGAGAAGGGATTGCCCTGTAAGGTGCTAGACCAGGAAAGGCTTGAGGTCTGTGGAGCCTGGACTAAGTAGTAAAAATAAGCATTTAATTAGAGAGTCAAGCCTTTTGAGAAAAAAGATTGTAATCCTAGAAAAGACAGTCTCTAACAATACAGTAATTCCCTGATGCCTAGGGCTAATGATTTTCTAGTCAGCTAAATAAAACTAACAGCAATGACATTCGATTTCAGGTTAGGAGACCTGGGTTCAAATCCTAGAATAGATAATATGGGCTTGGGCAAAAAGATCTCTGGGTCTCAGTTTCCTCAACTATAAAATATGGAGACTGACCCTATAGTGGAAAAAGGCCAGGCTCCGAGTCAGAAGCCTCTGCTGTTTACCAGTTGTGTCACCCTGAGTAAGCTGCCAAACTTCCCTAAAACTCAGTTTGTTGTCTGCAAACTAAGGGGGGTGGACTAGATGGCCTTTGATGTTCCTTCCAGGTCTAGAACTATAAAGAAAAACAAAGCAGTGTGAACACAATAAAGCACTGGATTTTGAGTGAAGACCTGGATTAAAATCCCACGTCGGATACTGACTAGCTGTGTGATCCTGGGTAAATCATTTAATCTCTGCCTCAGTGTCTTGTTCTACAGAATGTGGGGGTAGGGCTCAATGGCTAATGTCCTTTCTTACTTTCCAAATATATGATCTTATCACTAGATGATCTCTAAGGTTCCTTCTAGCTCTAACTCCATAAGCCTATGACTTTTTGAGAAGCAGAAAAAGGTAAAGGGTTAAAGAGAGAGAGGAGAAAACAGAGGGAAAAAAACGTATTCATCTACTGCTCAAGGGAATTCTCTTTCTATTAAAAAAAATTAAAGGCTTACCATCAAGAATGAAACAGAACTCTGTTTTGAGTTTGTGATTTTATAAATATCAAAACTTAAATATCACAAAGATGTAATCCACCAAGAAGAAAGTGTTGTTACAAAAAATGTTAAATCATAAACTTTCCCAGGCTTTTCATGTTTGAAGATTTTTAATACAACAAAATTGCTATTACCCAATTAACAGAACTATTAACTGGATTGTTCTTTTCTGCAAATTCCAATAAAAGAGACCAATATTGCAACAATTTGCATTTTAAAAGTACTTTATGGTTTCCAAAATGATTTACTTACACATTCCTCACAAAATTCCTATGACACATACAAGTATTATGATTCTCATCTTACAGATAAAGAAATTGGAGCGTGAAGAGAGTGACTGACCCACAATCACACAGAAGGAATTTTGCAAGACGATTTGAACCCAGCTGTCTTCTGCCTTTGAATCCACTGTGACTGTGTGATAGGACCAGGTTTTCTCCATTTCTTGGAAACAGGAATTAGTTTTCCCTAAAAGGCAACAAAACTGTTCCTGGGACTTGACTGGCCACTATCTTCCTTGATACATCTTCCTGGTTACCTGGTACTTCTACCCACATGGAGTGCCTTCTGTCTTGGTGGATTTCTGAACAATACATAAAGTCACCCTCCTATGTCCTGCTGATGAGACAGGTTTCTGTATGGAAATGAGGGGAGGTGAAAGGGGCCAAGTTCCACAAAGCTAAGTGTCACTGTAGCCTTGTTGCCTGTCTTTGCTGTGTTAGGACAATGTAAACCTCCTTTCGTTAACTGTCTAATGACTTACCTCATGTTGTTCCAACACGGAACCTGAACTAACAGCCCCCAACAGACTGAGTTCAAATCCCTTTAAAAACTCTAATGCTTATCACACATGTGGGCTTGGGCAAAGTGGTTAACTTTCCTGAACTTCCATCTCCTCAAGCTGTAAAATTAGGGGGTTGGACTGGATAACCTCTGGGGTCCCTTTCAGTTCTAAGACTTTGAGACAGGCAGTGTGATATAACAGACATGACACTAGACTTGGATTCAGAAGACCTGGGTTTAAATCTCCCCACAGACACTTACTAATTGTGTGACCCTAGGCAAGTCACTATCAGAGTTTTAACTTTAAAAAAAATCTTCCAGGGGAATCTATGATTAGCACAACTAAGACCCAATGTCCTACATATCACTGTAGCTGATCTTCAGAATGATAACTATACTTTCCTCCAAGATACTCAATCATCAAAGATTAGTTCAGGTTAAATACATAGTACTTCTTAAGTCCAGAAATCTTGCTTCTATGGTTAGCGAAACCTTTCGATAGGAAGAGCTGTAAGAAACAACAAAGTTCCACTAACCAGACGAGCCTTTTCCTTAATAACTATTTCAAGTATTCAAGGTTTTGTTACAACAGGATTCCCAGAATTCCTTGTGCCACTGTTAAACAGTCAACAGAATAAGGGTAATGGTGATAATTTTGAAATGAAAATATATTTAGCCTTGTCCAACTCAAAATCCGCTACATACATACAAATCAGTTTTAAAAGCACTTGCTTTATTTTGATCAAGACAACATTTTGGAAGCTAATCACAAAACCTGCCAATGTCACAGACTGTAGACAGACACATCAAGGAAGTCAAATGAGGAAACATGACCGCAAAATGTTTTTTTTTTAAAAAAAACCTCAAAGAGGCATTACTGATGATATCTTAAGTAGATAAGAGTCAGGGAAGAGGGACAGTAAATGCAGCACAGTGATGATACACAATATATCTATATTTATAGGTGCAAAATATTCTGAAATAAAACTGTAGGAAAATCCATAACCAAAATTTCCTTCTGAATAATTAAATTACTGCATTTTCCCACAAGGTGCTTTGAATATATTTAACTTAAAAGGATATTAAAGGAGGTGATAATAATCAGTTCATGAAATTAGCATTACCAGTGTTCTGTTTGGAAAACTCCAAAGTCTGGTTTGGGCCTATCAATGTTACATTGTTTCCTTTTCGATGAAAAGAGAACTTAAAATCCTATGCTTGTTAAGGAAATTTCTAGTTTTGACAGAATTAAAGCAAACATCCCATTAGGTCTGCTTTTGCTAAACTTTTCTAAAAGTATAATCCAGAGATTAAATTACTTAAACTTCATGGTGTCTTCACTTTGCACAAAGATCGGGAAAAAACAAACTACGTTGGCCGAGTAGCAACCGTGGAGGGGCATCGTGGGATAGTGGGAAAAGCACGGGTCTGAGAATCAGAATCTCTGAGTTGGAGTCCCACGTACTAGCTGTGTGACTCTGAGCAAGTTCCTCTATTTCATCCGGGTCTCATTTCCATGGTCTCTACTGTCTGTCCTAGCTCTAACATTTTGTGATTCCCACTACCAAGTCCACACACCTGCGGAGCTATAGCAATAGTAGAAACGGATAGGAATCTTTGGTTTAGTCATCCCGCATAGCCTCAGTCCGTATACTTTCTGCCCTTGGGATACGCTAAGGAGAAATTGTCTTTCAGTCTGTATCTTTCTCCTAGAATATATTGTTTCATTTTTTGTATTTGTTTCCCTAGCACCCAGCTCAGGACCAGACACATTGCAGGTCCTTAATAAGCACTTGATTGATTCCTGATCTTCCTAAGCCAACTGTTACCCATGTGATCTCTACTGCTCAACAACGAAAGGATTGAGCCTTGCATCGTACAGAGGTTCAGTCTGCAAAGCACTTACACATATCATCTCATTTGATGATGTCTCAGCCCTGTGAAGTAAATAGAACAGGTATCATTAGCCAGCTAAGAAGCTAGGTGGTGGAATGGAGACAGCGCTGGGCTTGGAGTCAGGAGAACTCGTTTCTTCTGGGTTCAAATCCAGCTCAAACACTTACTAGCTATGTGACCTTGGGCAATTAACCCTCTTTGCCTCAGTTTCCTCATCTGTAAAATGAGTTGGAGAAGGAACCGACAAACCACTCCAGTATCTTTGTCAAGAAAACCCCAAACAAGGTCACGAAGAGTCAGACAGAACTGAAACAAATGAACAATAAAATTATTAGCCACATGTACACATGTGGGAACTACAGCCATGGAAGGTAAAACGACTAGCAGTTCACAAGCAGATCAAGGATGAGCCCCATATCTGGACTTTTACCGCACTGAAAGTCTGACATGAGACAACAGTGCAACAGAGTAGAGAAAAAAGCTAATACAGCCTTAGGCAAAAGAGGAACTAAGACATGGAGGAAGCTCCTGACATTGGAATGAGCTGCCCTGGGAGGCAGTGGTTTCCTCCTTACTTAAAAGAAATTAAACAAAAGCTGAATGACTGATGTTGTAGAGTGGATTTTTAGTCAGATACAGGGAACAATTGAGGTTTCTGAAGTTGTTCCCAACTCTGAGATCCTATGATTCTGAGAGCAATAAATGGTAATGAATGAATCTGAAACCAAGACATTTGAGGAATGGAAGTAAAAGAGATCGTCTGGCCAGCCCTACTACAGAGAGGTGTACATGCACTGGGTAGAGGTTGGAGTAGATAATCTTTGAGATTCTTTCCTACTCTGAGAGTCTATAATTAAACCTAGTCCTACCCAGTACTCTATTATGCTACCAACAGCTTTCCTTCTGTACGTTCCCAAATGTTCTTTGTTCTTCTGGGATAAGCAGATAAAAATGAATACCTGAATACCTAATTTGCAAACAAGAAGCAAAATGTAAATTAATATCAAAGGAGGCAGCCAATAAAGCTTATACAATTATGGAATTTCAGAGCAGGAAGTGAGATTATGGACCATCTAGTCAAACCCTCTCATTTTGCATTTAAGGACCCTGAGGCCTCAACAGGTGGGGTGACTTGATTAAGGTAACTTAACTAATAAGTGGCAGAGCCAAGACAAATACCCAAGTCTCTTCCTAACCCTCAGACTAGTTCTTGTTAAACTACATAGCCTGCCACCCATTAAAAGATAATGAAAATACCTAACTCTCCTTCCTATCACACATGCTGATTTTCACAGTCTTTAGAATTCTAAATGTCATCCACAATGTTGTTTGTTTAAATTAATTAAATTTAGGGATAAATATCATTTCCAATATATATGGAATTGTTACCAAGTCCCCAAAGATGTTAAATTTAAATATCTAAAAAAGGATGGTGAGGCTAGACTTTTCTGAAATATTTCCTTGAGCCATTTTTCTCCCTAAACCCAACAAATATGGAACAAAGAGTGAACTGTCTACAAATTTACTGATGTTCCTATGTTTAAAGTTCACATTTAGTGAGGGCAATATTGATAAGAAAGATGTTTTTGTGATGGAGAATGCCAATGGCAAGTCCCACTGTGGGAAAAAGGCCACAAAGAGTCTGTCATTATTTGATGATGTTTAGATTTTTCTTGACAAAGAAAGTCCCATTGGGTAATCCAAAAAAGTAGCTAGAATGGAGGAACATAAGTCATTCAGTTCTTTAAGCAATGCTTCCACAAGCATTTAATTAGCATCTCCAACATGAATGGCAAGTGAGGGTACAAAAAAGACGCAGCCCCTAACTAGGGAGGACCGACTACAAAGATGGTAAGTAGATGCAAGGTCTAGTGTGACGATGCAAAGGAGAGATCTAAAGCACTCCTGGAAAAATTAAGGGAGGTCACTTTCCAGTGGGGCAGGACAGAGGGAAAGGGAAGATTAAGGGAGTATTTAAGAAAGAGCTGGCACCTGAGTTGGACCTTGAAAAAAATAGGAGCATTGGGAATTTTGGGACAGGCAGAAATGAGAAGGGTGCACCTTCCTGGCAGGGATTTTTTTTTTACAGTATTTTGATGTGTTTTTGAATTTTGTTTTCTTGAATAATTACAGCACTGAAGGTGGAAAGGTTTTGAGTAAAGGCAAACAGGCTCCTCATCAGAAGGTTGATTGAATTATTTGGGCCATAGTAATTCATGAAACTGCCTACTAAAGCAAGGAAGAGGAGGATCTATGTTACTAAAGAGAATGACATAAGGAACTTAAATAAAATTTTAAAAGGAGGTCAAATAATGAACAAAATATTCCAGGGATGACATGCAATCTCATTCTTTAGAGTAAAATTCAGAGACAAGTTCATTTTTGCTTAAATATCCTCTCTCTCTCTCTATTTTTTGTTTTAAACTTAACTTCAGAAAAGGAAAGTAACAGACCAGACGTGTAAGTTTGATGCTTTAGCCAGAAAGCGCATTGTCAAGAGACTACAAAAAGGTATAAAAAAATCTGAAGAATAGAGTACAATGGACTTACCACTTATCTTAGTTTCATTTCTAAGCTCTTGGAAAACAAACAACAAAACTTGGAAAAGAAACAACCCCACACCTGCTGTTAGATGCTGTCAAATGACCAGCTTCTCTAATCTATTCTCTGGCAAAAGTTAGAGAAGAAGAATTCAGTCTTTATCTCCTCCTCCCATAATAAATCCTTCATTGATATTTCAAATACAGCAGTGGGGGGAGAGGGACAGAAGGGGGGCAGCTTTAGGGAATGTGTCAGAACCTCAGACAATATTCACCTTCTCACTCAAGTATCTCCTCTGGTTGAGAAGCATCCAGAAATACATCGAATGCTTTAGCTGATCTAAACTCAAAGCTGTGAGCAAACACTTGACTTGGCAGGCAGGGTCACTGAACTACAGACTCTACAAGGTGGTTCTCGAGCACCAGAAGGCAATTCAGAGGGAAGATTTGAACGCATTTCCCTCGCCGCCACTCTAGAGCTCTTTCCACACTACTATGCTGCTCCTTAAAGAGGTTAGACTACATGACTTCCAATTCCCTAACAGCCCTAGCAAGGATGTAATTTTGTAAACTCATATAAACTCAGTTAAAAAATAATTTTTACTTAAAGTCCACTAGAAATTTATCATGTTAATAAACAGGATTTATTATGTTAGAAACAATGTGATGCAGTGAGTGGGAAGAGCACTATATTTTAAGTCATAAGAACCCAAGTATGAATCCTAGCTGTGCCACTTGGTGACACTGGGCAAGTCACTCGAGCAGTTTGGACCTCAGTGTCACCATTTGTAAAATAATGGGGCTGGGCCAGATAATTTCTAAGGTCCCTTCTGGCTCTAGCTCTTTGATTGGATGATGAAGTGATTTATTATTACCCCTAATAACAAGATTTCTGGTAGGAGGTTTAAAAATAAGCACTAAGTATTTCCTTGTCCCCTTTTATCCTAATTATGCCATTTACTTATTACAGACCTCATGAAAAAGCAAATAATTATTGTTTATGTTTCCAAAGCAAAAGCTGCAGCTTTGAGTAAAAGCATTATAAAGAGTCTGTGATTAGAGGACCATTTCAGAAATTTCAACCTTTCTAGAGTCTTTTCCATATGATAAAGCCTCAGTGGCTGTAAAATTTAACGATTTAATAGGTTCTTATTACTAATCACTTCACAAACAATTCTTAATTAAAAGTCTGTTGGAAACAGTTTTCTGAAGTATAGTTTGAATGTTAATCACAAATTAAATTGGAGACCATACTTTTATAAAACTACTCTGGAAAAAGTTATCTAGGCTTCTGCATTTATATTTTTTCAGGTCAGGCTGGCTTGGTGATGACATTAACACCATTTGTGCCACTCATGGGTACACAAATCATCAGGCCTTTGTAACCAACTTCTTTTCTTCTTAGAAATGACTGAACTGCCACAGAGTTAAAAGTTGTATTTTAATGGGGAATGCTCCCATAAATACCATTCTTCAAGCATCAGGACTATCATAAGCGTAAGGGCTGGATAAACTGTTTTAAGAGTTAAGTTTACAGGAAAACACTGTACACAGTATCAGCCACTACGAATGAATCAGCTTTTCTTAGCAACACAATGATCCAAGACAAGAACAAAGGATTCACGAAGGAAAATGCTATCCATATCCAGATAAAGAACTGATAGACTCCGAATACAGATCGAAGTATTTTTTTCCACTTATTTTATTCTTTCTTGTGTGTTTTTTCTTTGGATCTGTTTCTTCTTCTACAATTGTGATAAACATTGAAATATGTTTTACATGATAGCACATGTGTAAACTATAACAAACTGCCTACCATTTTCAGAAGAGGGGAGGGAGCAAAGGAGAAAAATTTGGAACTCAAAATCCTGTAAAAATGACTGCTTAAAATTTTCTTGATATGCAATTGTGGGGAAAAAACTAAAATACCATTAAAAGCAAAAAAAAAAAAGATTTAAGGTTCAGGGGTATCTCAAACTGTGCAAGAAGGCCAGAAGCATTTTTACATGTGTTTTAAAAGGCATGCCTGGTTTCCAAACATCTGGGTGGTAGAGTGGTTAGTTCTCAGGCCCCTTTGGCACACCCGAGGATAAAGTAGGATGGTTACCTAGGAAACTAACAGTGCCAACTACAAGCCTGATGCTTCAAAGACTCATAATGAAGATGATCAGTCTCAACACAATCCCAAAGAAAATAATTTGCCAAGTATACATACGAACCCACTCGTAGAGTCTATAGTTTGAGGGGAAATGTTTGGCATGGAAAGGATGCAGAAAATAATCACATTCATGTTTTTAAGAAACCACATGCACACAGTAGAGAACAAACAAAATTATGGTCTTCCAAAATACCTTACAGTTGAAAGTTTACAGAAAACCTCAAATCTTTACTGCAGATCTAAAAAAGAGTTGAGAGAAAAGAGAGTAAATGATTCCAATTTGGGACTCTTTCAATGGCCAATGTGCTCTGGAGCACATTTCAGCCTTCAAGGCAGAAATGCAAAAAAAGAGAAAACTAATCTCCCCAAAGAGTACATTTACAGATATTTAATATACTCCAGCTAGAGTTTTTTATGTGTGATGAATATGATTGCTCCTCTTAAAATTTTTACTGTGCTTTTTCTGGAACACTTTCTTTTCGTGAATTAAATTCTTCAATATCACCCCCATTATCATGCTAGAAAAAAATAAGTGGGAAAAAAATCTAAAATAGAACAAGGAGATGTAAAATTTACCCCTTCTTGATGCAAGAGAAAGAAAACTAAACTAAGAACGAGGAGTCACAAATTCTAGTCTTAGGTTTACTAGCTGCTAGTTAGCTACATGACTTAGTTGTCAAACCACCTTTCTGGGCCTCGGTTTCCTGGATTTGTAATCTGGAGGAGCTAAACTAGATGAATTAAGATAACCCTTCAGCTTGACTCTCCCTACAGATTCACTAACAGTTTTCTGAGTACAATTTCATTATAACAAACTCTTAAACAAACAAGAGAAACAGTTATTCTTTGCTATCATCAATTCCCCCATTCACACAAAAGCCTAGCAGAGCTGCTACAGGAACATGAAGGAGAGTTTTCAGCTCAAATATCTTGGCCAACTGAAACAGCTGGTCAGTCAAATATTTTAAGTTTTTTGGTTTTTTTTTACATCAGGAACTATGCCAAGTAGTAAGAATACAAAGAGAGGCAAAAATAAAGTCCTTACTCTTAAGTAGCTCATAGTCTAATGGAAGAAACCACATGCAAATAACCATGCAAACTTAAGATATTTACGTCAATGGAAGTTAGGTAGGGGACTAGGAAAGGCCTCCTGAAAGACGTGGGACCTGAGTCTTGAAGGAAGCAGGAGAAGCTAGGAATTAGAGGAGAGAGAGCATTCCAGGCAAGGAGAGAAGGGAGGGGGAGAGAGCCAATGCAAATGCACAGAGTGGGAGATTTCCTTTTACTCCTCACTTTACTCTCCCATCCCCCTCTTTGAAAGTTGAAGATTGTTTTACTTGCAACTACTCCCTCACGACTCTATCCACCCCCTTGAAAACCCTTGGTGGATGGAGGATAGCAAGTAAGCCAGTGTCCCTGGATCATAGAGTTAGGGGAGAAGAATATGGTGTTAGAAGACTGGAAAGGTGGAAAGGAGTGAAGGACTTTATAGAGACAAAGGAGGTTTTAGATTTAAATCTGGAAAGGCACTAAACATTACTGAATAAGGGGGTGACAGGGTCAGACCTGTGGCTTTAGCAAGATTTCGTTGGGAGTGGAGAGGATATAACTGGCACAGGGGAAGGGGGGAAGAGAAGAGTGAGGCAGTAATACTAATCAGAAGGCTGTTGTAACAGCCCAGGTAAGAGGTGATGAAAGTCCATACTAGGGTGACAG
This sequence comes from Phalanger gymnotis, assembly GCA_028646595.1. NCBI lineage: Eukaryota > Metazoa > Chordata > Mammalia > Diprotodontia > Phalangeridae > Phalanger > Phalanger gymnotis. Next base: position 731,760,096 of record CM053622.1, on the reverse strand, counting down.
CTATATGAATGTAAAGAAAGGGATCTCTAAGGGAGATGCCCTGAAGGCAAAAACAACATCTGTGACAACAGACTGGACCTGAGCCAGCAGGTGGGGATGCCATGGAATGACACTGACACTGATAGAGGTAAGTGAAGTATCACAAATTCCCATGGAGTTTCATATAAACATGGAACATGCAAACAGGAATATCAAAAGAAACTTCAGATTCTCTTCCCACAACAGGTCTAAGAAGCAAGCTGAAACCAGTCTACAGTGGGTTTTGAGTTCAGAATCTGTTCTCTGAAAGACTTTATTTTCTTGCTAAGTCACAATATGCCAGCCCTGGCTGTGCTTTTAAAAGAATCACAAAGGTCTCTGCAAATACCAAATTGTAGATAATCTTTTGAACTAGATTGAGACCACTTTTAGGAATACCCACTTTCAAACTTGAGAAACTCTGAAACAAAACAGTCACATGATACTTTCAGCATTCTCATCAACAATCCCTCATCAGTTCTTCTGCCTGCCAGATTATTAATGCCTCTAGGTCCTTAAAACAGTTAAACCACAAACTTTCCATTTCACTAGAGCCAAAAGTAGCTCATACTGTCCCTGGGAAAAATTCCAATGTGAGGAGGGGGCAGCATAGAGGACAGACACTTATGGATGCTCTAGGTAGAGTCCCTTTTATCCAGTGCTGGCTAAGGCTCTGCATTTAGTTTCCATAATTCACATTCAAAGAGCACCCAGGGGTACAACACCAAAAATCTGAAAATTGAATTAAACAGTGAACTTAAGTGCCAAAAATTAAGTGCTAGCCAAGATCCCATAGCTACTAACCAAACAATTTCTTCAGGGGAAGGTGCGGTAGGAAAGTAAGGCCACATAAATTATATCCCTATTTCCCAATCCTTTCCACCTCTTCCCAATCTCCTCTTTCAGGTTTCTATTGTCAGGTTCCTACATCTGATACCAAAAGTAAAAGCAAACAAGTGCATGCTGGACCCCAGCTCAGCTTTGGTTCCTGCTAAATCGAGCCCAGTCTCTCTAAAACATGAGGGCAGTTGTGGAGGGGAAGGAGTGGGGTGCGTGGGAGAGAGTTCATACAGGAAACACAAATGAGGGCCCCTGCTTAATAACACACTACCACACTGCAATTTCAGTCCTATGTGGCATTTAAAGAGCCTGGGTATTTCTTGTACTCCTGTTGTACATTTTCATTTCTTTTTAATCTTGAGAATAAGCCATTCAGAAAAGTTGCATAACATAGGTGCAGAAGGACTAAAAAATAAAAAAAAGATAAGTAATACATTAAGGGAACAAAAAATAAGAAAGTGGTGCCAAATTCCTAGAAAATAATTTTCCATTAGCATTGCTTTTTTTGTATGAAAACATTTACTGCAATTATCCAAGCACTTCTAACTAAATACAAGGCAGGTTTATGAAGCATGTAAAGAACTTAAGCAGTTTTCAAATTTTAATACTAAGGAACATACACAGAGAAATTCAGGGGAGAACAGCCTGGTGTTGATCTCATTTGAAATGAAACAGGAAGTCAGGATATTATAATCACTTCCTTTTTTGGTTTTCAAGTAAACCCATTGATTAAAAGGGGGAAGTAGATCAGGGAAAAGCAGCTGAGAAAGAACACAGAGCTGGCTATTTATTTGATGAATAAAGTATGTTCTCCTACTTTTCTGGCCCTGGAACTCAGCTAAAAATAAAAGTGTGACAGATCTCCACTATATGTGTTGTATACCACAAAAGGAGACCAATCTGCTCCGAGTAAAATATTATTAAAGATACTGAGACATCAGCAAAAACTGTTACAACAAACTTATATGAGAAAAAGACTGAGTTATTTTTAGAATTTCATTAAGATAATCTGTGATGGCCTATAACAACAATGCTATTTGCCACTACTGTGGCTGTGTAAGGCCAATAACACCAGCACACAGGAGGGCTACTAGCATAGGTTCTTCGATCTGTTTTTCTAAGGAAAGCAACTTTAAGGGGTTTACAATCTCACCTTAATTAAGCATACATATATCATTCGGTTAGTTCAGGGGAAAAAGTCAGCAACCTGAACTTCAGAGCAAATACAAACAGAAATTATAAAAAGAGCAAAGTAACACAAATCAACAGACAGGCTAACCTGTCTGTTTAACCAAAGCTATACATATATATATATATAGTTACCAGAGAGAGAAGCACCAACATCTGGGTTTTCAAAGCCAGATCAACACTTTTCCAATGAGTGAGCCTCCAAACAAAACACTGAACTCATATGTATATATATATATCACACACACACACACTTCTTCAGGGTCAGAGAGCTTCACACCTCTCAAGGGCTTCACACCTCTCCTGACCTAAGTAGCAAAAGGGTGTGGGTCTTCCTACAAACAAAGGCAAAGCTCAAAGACACTTGATTGCCTTAGTGCTGAGAAGCATTCCAAAAGAAAAAACAATAAAAAAAAGTACCACTTTGCTTGCCCTTACATGGTCCTGCACAATTTTCACATAACACGAGATTATCCAACTTTCCAGGCTTTCCTAAAAACTCAACTCACTGACAGACTGAGATCACTTAAACCTTGAATCTTTTTGAATTAAAGCAAATGTTACAAAGTTAAGTATTCATTTATTCAACAGATATTTCTTCAGTGCCTACTATGAGCAAGAAGGTACTTTGCTGGAAGCTGTGGGGGCCACAAAGTTGAGAAGCAGCGCTCACAAAAGAGAGCTGTATTTGGAGTCAAGAGAAACCTGGTTTTGCATCCCACATCCTGCACTTCCTAGCTCTGTGAACTTGGCTGGGCATTTTACTCACTGTCCCTTAGCCTTCATTTCCTCATACTTAAAATCTTTTAAACAGTACTTATAGTACTTAATTCAAATAGTCATCATGAGGACCAAATGAGATGACATGTAAAGGACTTTGTAACATCATATACATGGCAATGGCAGTTATTATAAGATAAAGTTCCTACTCACAAGGACCCATAATCTAACAGAGAAGTTAAGATATGTGGGTAAAGACTGTAGGGGATGGGGGTATATTTTAAGGGTCACAAGAGCAGTGCACAGTGTTATAGGATTTCAGAAGAAAGAGAAATCACTTCTTGCTGGAATAATTAGAAAAGGATTCCAGTAGGAGGTGATATGACTTAGCTCTCTCAAGATGGGTAGGATGTTGACAGGTAGAAACCAAAAGGAAGAAAGCTATTCCAAGCCTAAGGAGTAGCATGAGTAAGGGCACAGTGCTAGGAAACAGCAAAAGCAATCTGGTTTATCTGCAGCAAGTACGCCTAATGAGACCTAAGGAGTGAAAGTTAAGCTAGGCCCAGACTGTGGAAACCATTGAATATCAGGGCAAGGAATTCTGACTTTATTCAGTGGGCAAGAGCAGACAATTGTCAGTTTTTTTAACAGGAAAATGGATCATGAAAGATGACTGCAGTAAAGCTAGGAGGGAAGAGAATGGAAGCAAGGCTAGCAGTTTAGAAGGCTATTGTAATGGTTTAGGATTGAAGTCTTAAGGATCTGAGCAAAAGTGGTAGCAGTGGAAACAGAAACACAGGGACATATTTAATAGACAATGCCAAGGTCAACAACAATTAACAAAATACGTCAGGCACTATGCTGAGCACTGGGGATACAAATAAGAAAAAAAAAGATAGTCTCCGTCCTCAAAGAACTTACAATCTAAATAGAAAAAGGCAATATACAAAAGGAAGCTGGAAGGAGGGGTACATGGGAGTAGCTTGCCAGAGAGCATGAGTTTCACAGAGTCAAAACAAAGCAGAAGAGCTGACAGTAAATGAAGTTAACTGGAAAAGCCTGAGCCCTCTGTAAAGCAAGGATTTGGGAGGAGTTCATCCATCTCTCTAATCAGGAGTTCCTGCAATTGATATCTTGATGACTAACTGAAAACGGAAGGCACATTATAAAGTGACTATATTTCTGACCTGCCAGTTTGAGCAAGAGAATAGGAGAAAGGTGAAATCTAGTCTTCTTCCTTTCCATAGACCCTAACCTGAGCATGGCTGTGAGGGGAAGCAGAGGGGATTGGGTGATCCCCTTCCAGAGAATGTTGCCCAGTTTAGGTCTGTGTCAAGAATGATCTTTGGGAAAACAGTCACAGCAATGACATCTCAGGTGTCCTAGCATTCCTTTACGTCTAGCCACCTACCAGGTCTTCTGCTGGTGCCAAACTTATTCCTGTCCCCTTAGAGTTTTCCTAAAAATTGACATTTTCATAAATAAATGAATGAATGAATACAAGATGCTAAAGTTCTACAGGGTATCCCTAAAGTCTGGACGCATAGGAAATCTCATTAACATCTCATTAACCATTTCACTGAAGATTCTAGGTTGTTCAGCAACTTCTTTTTCAGGGATATGGTAAAGGAGAAGGTGTACTCAATGAAAATCACAGATGCAACACACTTGATTGAATGCATAAAGAGTGAATGTGCTAAAATTGACAGCAATGTGGAGTTACTGCATCAAGTTCATGTGCATCTTGCAAAGCGCATCAATCTTTGCATCACAGATGATGGAAATTATTTTTAAGATGTTATTTGTTAATATTCCAATTAAATAAAATGTTGTTGAAAATTTCATTCATTTCATTTCTTGAAAATATGCATTTCTGCCTATGTGTTTGGAGTTTAGGAACACCTTGTATTATAACTCTGTTCAAGGTCCATGACATGGGTTCATCTTTAAGGTAAGGTTTTATTATCATAATGTCCTCGGTTGCTTCAGTAATTAAACTACCTCCAATGGAATAAAAAATGGATAAAACCTCATACTAAATTGCTATCTACAGAAATAGTATTGTTAAGACATCCCAGCATACAATGTGAGGTATGTGTAGCAAAAGTTCCATAAATTCATTAATATATCTGGATTGCAAGATATATTTAAGCTCTCATTTTATTGGAATTTCTTCTCTTCCTGGCTAAGGCAGAGTAAGTTTTATCCTTAAGAAGCCAATAGTAAAATTCCAGCTTGGAATGAATACCACCTAGTCCACTACAGTATACCCTGCCATCATCTTTTAACTGGCAGTGCAGTACTTTGCTGGATCTCATATGCAGTACTTCACTAAGCTACAAGAACTCATAACTTTGTGTCTTCCTAAAGAACCTAGCCAGAGCAAAGAGAAGTATGGAAGTAAAGTTGTGATTTTTATCCCTAAAAATTTTAAAAATGGAGGGGGAGAGGAAAAGGGTAATAATGAAATGGTTGTAGCCACTGGTGGAAGGTAAAAGGTATAACTAAATATGTCTCCTAAGAGAAGGGGTTTTTAATCCTTCTTAATGCCATAGACCCCTTTGACAGTCTGGTGAAACCTATGAATTCCTTCTCAGAATAATGTTTTAAAATAAATGAGGGAAATGCTCACTTTCAGTTAGAGATTAGTGAAAATAGAGATGCAATTTTTTTCTCCAAGTTCACGGACCCCCTGTAAATCCGGAGGTATGTGGCTTCTGCCCTTGAGGAACCAGATTATTTTAAAATAAACAGCCCCCAAAGAGAAAAACGAAGAACAGCATAGACACCTGACTGAAGCAGGGTGTGATCTGTAGATCACCTCCACACTGTTCCTTATTAATATTCCATAGCTAACATTTGATAAATTTATTTCCAAGGCTCTCAAATTGTTCTATGTATTTCTGGCTCCCCTCCTCTGTAAGAATTTTAGGTTTATTTTTCTGTAAGTATGTTCTGTGCATATCGTAATAAAATACGTTATCTTCAACAAAGTCCCTGAAGCTCCTTAAAAAATATGGCAGGAAAGCCACCCCTCCCTCCCCACAAGACACAATCAGCTCTCTCATCTCCCAAGGAAGCTTCTTTCTTGTATTTCACCAGCCACTCTCCATGGATACATCATGTAGATTTTGCTTTGAAACTTTCTGCCCAATTATAGTCCATACAAATGACAGGCCATCATTCTTCAACTGTTCCAAAAGCTTCCAACACTGCTGACTCTGGGTGATGTGCCAGGACTATCTTTTACCCCACAAGGCTCCCTCCCTCCAAAAGCGTTGTTATTTCCAGAGTGTTTCAGAGCACTAAGCAACATCACAATCACCATACAGCCACTTTACCAAAATTGCTAAAAGGCAAGTTTTGCAAAGCATTGTAAGCATTTGCAAACAGCAGGCTCCTAAGAGAAGGGCTGCCAACCTCTCCTACAATGCTTTCTACTGTGGCAGGATAATTCTGGACACCGGAAAGTGAAAGCCCAATTTTTCTATGCATAAACTTACTTCAAGGAACACACGGGCCAAGAAAAATAAAGCTGTGAGTTCCATTTCCCCCTCATTATGAATTAGCAGGTCCCCTTAGCTCTACTTAAAATTAGCCATATTCTAATGGCTGCAGCACATTTCAATAGCTGAAGCAAAGATTCAACATCCAGAAGAGAACCTTTCCTCAAAGGATCATAGATTTAGGGTTAGAAGAGGCTATGGCCATCATTTAGTTCAACTTTCTATTTTACATATGAGGTCCAAGGCCCAGGGAGGTACCGTTTTGCCCAAGTTAGCAAGTGATAACGCTCAGATTTGTTTCTGGGGTCTCTGATTCCAAATCCAGGACTCCTGCCAGTGAACTATGCTGCCTCCTCACTTGTTTCCAAAAGAAAGGCAAAACCCAGTAATGGAAGGAGACTTGACCAAAGTCACACTGGTCAAGTCATAAGTAGCAAATTCCCAAACTAAACCCAAATTAAAGAAACGCTTGGAAAAAATGAGATTCCACCTTTACTGTAAACATGAGAAACATATCCAGAACACATTCTCCCTACAAGGTCTCTTCCTGTAAACTAATTCCTGCTGCCAGAGAAATTGTCTTGATTTGCACTGATTTTTTAATGAGTTACTCCAGGCAAAACACCTGCACATGCTTGTCTGTCAGTACACCTACTGATCAGTGCTCTGCTTTTCACACCCCAATAGACCGAAATTAAAATATACTAGTTAATAACCTTCAACTGAAGAGCTTCTGGATTTACTTTCCTTTCATTATAGGCAGAGATGTGCAGGTAAATGTTTAATGACTAGTTTTCTGAAAAAAAAACACACCCATAACATGCTTTGAACATTTTCTCCATCACTTTTTTAAGTTTAGACAATCTGCAGAACAATAAATCAAGTCCTGATTTGAAGCACTTGCAGATTTCCCAGGTATAAATGCTCACACTAAGGATTTAACAATTGGTCCAGAGCTGATAGGAGCCACCTCCAGTACATTATTGGTTGTGCTTCAAAATTGTGCTTTGTGCTTCAAAAAAAAAATACTAATAACCCAGGTGCTTTCACCAAACAAGGGACTGACCAAATCATTTGGTAATCAACCAAAACAAAATATTTTGGTTTACCCCACTTTAAGAAAACCACAGAAACTAAGAGGTATTTATTTGTATTACAATAGCATTTTGCATTTCACAAAAGGCTTCATCAAAAGGCTCCTCTAAAAGGCAAGTTCCCTAATTACATTAAAAAAAATTTAACAATTTAACTTTTCTACTCTGAAGAAAGCACATTTGTAACGTTAACAAAAAGCACCCTAAACACTTCAGGGTTTAATGTCTCTGAAAACATCAGAAACAACATTCACAGCCATAAAATCAGTTCTAGATTATATTATGTAGACTATTAAAATATATTACTATAAAATATAATTTACATATATACTAACATTCATCAGGATACTCATAGTCAATATGGTCAATTACTGAAAGTTGTACGCTGTGAATAATTTTAAATAATGCCAATTACATACTATTTTCAATTTTTTTTTAAACTCTGGAAACTATTACAATGTAGCCTTAATCATTGAATGAGCATTTCCTCAGACAAACTGGGACCTGACAAAGACCTTTGCTTAAAAAGGCCAAAATCTCCCACTGCATCTGAGGCCATCTCCAGTCATTCTGATCTATATCTTGCCCCAGGACCCAGATGGCTCAGGATGGAATAGGGCTGGTGACTTTGCATACCCTTACCTCACTTCAGTCCAATTCACTTGCAAGCTGTGACATCATCTTCCCGATGTCATGGGCCTCTTTGAGAATGAAGGACAAACAACAAGGCCATACCAATGAGCTACCTATTAGTAGTGCTAATTATAAGCCCCTTTGTATTTCAGCATGGAAGAATGAAAAAAGATTAAATGACAGCCCAATTACTGAGAAAATACCTCTTTAAAACAACAAAAAAACCCAATACAAATTGATCTAACATGATAACATTCACATTTTAAACTAAATGCCCAGCCCCAAAGGCAAGTATTCAGAAAACTATGATCAAATGTGAACACCAAGTATCTAATACAAGGGCTCTGCTTCTGGACTTCTGCAAGAAAACAAGGCAGAATATTGTGAATAAGACTCCTCACGACTTCATGTCTCTGTTTTCCCATTGACTGTCCCTGGAGAAGGAGGATGTTGTTAAGATAATATAAACGAACGGCTTTGGTGTGGGTATTATTGCTTCGGAGTGTGGGTTACCCATTTTCATTTCAACATATGCTCCTCAGAGAGAGATAAATGGATACACATGTACCAGAATTACTCTCACTGCCTCCTTTCACCATTTAAATAATCATCAGATAAGTGAAAATTAAATATGTAGTCTACTTCTTGAAGACATATTTGAAGGTCAATCTTTTGATTATTTTTCTTTTTTTTAAATTTCTTTTGTATCGTGAATTTAATGATCAACAAACACCATCATTTAAATATACAAAAAAGAAAAAAGAAAGGAGACTATGTAAGAAAAGCTAAACCACCCTTATGTAGAGTTAGTTTTTAAAATGAATGAATAAAAAATCAATAAGAGCTTACTATGTGACAGGTACTATGCCAAGTGCCAGGGATACAAATAGCAAAAGCAATAATTGGTATCCTTCAGTTTAACAAACCTGATGTGTGATTATTTCTGGAATTTATCTAATCAATCTATGAATCATCTTTTCCATTTTTTACCCAGTAGCAAAGAGTTTTAAAGATAGCTGCTTTGAAATATTATTATATTAATATACAGCAAGATGCCATTTATTCCTATCTCTTCTCATTATTTCTTTTGAGATTCTTGATCTTTTTTTCTTCCAGATAGATTTTGTTGTTTTTTGTCTACTATAAAACAATTACCTAGTATTTTGGTTGGCAGCGAATTAAATTTTATTGAATCATTATGTTAATTATACTTATGTGGCCCAACAATAAAAATGAACATTTCTCCAATTATTTGTCTTCTTTTAGTTCTGTAAAGAGTTTTTCATAGTTGTATTTATGTAGTCCTGAGAACCTCTTGGTAGTGCTAAGTTGGAGGTCAGGAAGATCTGAGTTGAAATCTCAGACACTAGCTATCTAACCTCTTACAAACCACTCAACACCTTTTTACTCAGTTTCCTCAATTGTAAAATGGGGATAATAAACACATCTATTTCTCAAGAGTTACTGTGTGAATCAAATGCCGCATTCTATCCTCTCTCTTGATTTCCCTGTTCATGCTTATTTTGACACTAGTCTATTTGTGTACGCATGCACATGTTTTACCTTCTTTTGCTCAGGTTAGATATGATTACCTCAATGTTTATATATTCTTTGAAATTACTAATTATAAGATAATAAGTTTCCTTAAATGTAAATGAGAGGGGTTGGGTTAAATGATCTCTACAGTCTGTTCCAATTTTAATTCTATGATTAGCTGTGTGACCCTGGGCAAATCATTTAAACACCCTAGGCTTTGGTTTCTTCTTCACATGTAAAAGAAGAAGGTTGGGCCAGAGGGCCCTGAGATGTTTTCTAGCTCCAGAAGTATAATTCTACTATCCTATATGTCCACAATATAGCTTTTTGTCTGATGCAATCTGACTCCCCAGGGCTCCTAGCATTGAGTATCCCTACTTTCATCTCCATCATAGGTAGGCTCATGAGTTCACAGGAGTCAAGGTACAGTGATGAAGTTTAAGAGAGGGCAAACTGACAAGCAGTGGCCACAGACAGGAATGCTCTCACCCACCTCTGCCTATTGAATGAATTGCTACCCAACTTTTAAATTCCAAACCAACCTCTACATAGCCTTTCTTGATTTCCTGGTTGATAATGGCCTTCTACCCCATAGCAGGCTGTGTGCACCATTCTAATGCACTTATTTATTAGTTTATGTTATATTTGTCTGTGTGTGTCTCATTCTTCCTCAGAGGCCATCTAGACCAACACATACTTGAAAAAGCTTTCCGGCCACAACCTATCCCCATAGTGGCCATCCAAATCCTGCCGGGAGACCAACTGGGGAAACTTAATCTTTCCTGGAGGAGCCAATTCCAAACTTTGGATCCTTCCAATCCAGCAGTTCTCAAACTTTTTGGCCTCCGGGCCCCTTATAAACTCTTAAAAATCATTGAGCCCAGCCTCCCCAGACCTTTTGTTTATGTGTGTTATAGCTATCAACATTTACCATGCTACACATAAAAAGGTCTTAGGATTATTATGAAACTTGACCTCACAAACCCCCGAAAGGATCTCAGGGACCCCTCAGGGTCCACAAATCACACTTTGAAAACCACTTCTCACATCATTAGTAAGTTTTTCCTTGTATCTGGCTAAAAGCTGCTTCTCTGCAACCTTTACTTACCAATTCTTGTTCTATCCTCTGGAGCAAAACAAGTCTAACTCTTCCTCCAGGTGAGAGCCCTTCAAGTAGACAAAGACAATTATCATGTGTCCCCTGCTCCTTCCTAACTTCCTCAAGCTAAATGTCTTCAGCTCACCCAACCATTATTCATTTGCCATTAACTTAAGTTCTTCAACATATCCTTGCTGCTCTCTTTTGTATGTATGAATATATGCTACATACATACATATATGTATAAAATAGTATATCATATTTTTATTATGAACTTAACAGTCAAAATGAACATTTCCATATACAAAAGGATGGAAAAACAGGATTACGCATAAAACCATAGACATCCAAATTTTTAGAGTGTCCATCTACTGAAACATGGTGGTACCAAGACTATTAGCCATTCTGAAGTTTTGCTCACTTCTGTGTATTTTTTTAATGTATTTCATCGTATGCCATGTTTTGAATAATAGAGAAGACAGCAGAAGGAAGTCCAGACACAAATAACAATTTATCATGAGAAAGAAGTGCTCAGTCCCCCTGGTAAAAAAGACTGCTGCATAGGTGCACCTTTATTCTCATTAAGGGATTTCCTGAAAAATTAAATCTTCAGGAGAGATTCAAGATTAACTAGCTTAGAGCTGTACCCATAAACTGTTGCATCTAGTTCCCAATTTGTCTATTTTAAACAATGCTATATATACTCTTTTTAAAAAAATCGGGCAGGGGGTGAAATGAGAAAAATTGCAGCTCAATGACCCTGCCATTGAACTTCACCAGAAACCAAGAAGAAAACTGAAAACCTAAGGTAGCTGAGGCAAGTAGAGTATGAGATTTTAAAGAGCGCACTACCAGAAACTCAGGAGAAAATATGAAAACCTACGGAAACTGAAGGAAACAGAGTCTGAGACTTTAAAAAGGGCCTTAAGCACTTTTAACGGTACCCCCTTGTAGGTCTCCATTTGGACATGGAAATCAATGAAATGCAGCACAAACAGGAAAATGGAGAAGACTCTTTACAACAATGTCCCACATTTCAAATATTTAATTGAAGTGAAGAGATGACTCCACAATAATTCTTACAAAAGCCCAAGTTTGAAACGTAGAATGTTCCAAAAGCCAAAAGACCACCCAGGGTTTTCCCGACACTGAATCTATATTGTGGATTTCCTAACAGCTGTGTCATGTGTTAGTTATATCATCTAGGAAACAACCCCCACTACCCAAGATAATTCATCTCAATTGTACTTTCACACAAAAACAAGCATCTTTTATTGCAAAGCATTTTCCAAAATGACGGATCACTTCTGCTCTTCCCTTTAGCCACTACAAAACATCTAACTCCCTTGGAAGAATTTAAAATTGAGTCAAGTAGTTAGGCTTCTACTTTCCTTTTCAGAAGCATTATATGTAATAGATGAGCTTCAACAGTACTGCCACCATAAATTTCTGTTTCTGGGTCCTTTGTGTTCTCATAGGCCACACAGTCAAGGACCCGGGTAGAGAATACTATCATCATGAGGTCATAAGAGCGGTAATTTATCACACAGCAGTTCTGTTTTAAGTTTATTTGATAGCAAATAAATTATTTTTATGGCATTTTAGCATAACAAGACCTGGTTTATAGGGCTCAAGGCTTTGTTACTGTGTGCCTTCAAGTTTTATTTTAGAATTTGGTCCTGTGCCCAGGTAGCCTCATCTGAAGAGAAAAACTATTTACATCAGGCCACAGAGCCCTGTGTTGTTCCAATTCATTAGCCGTGACCACTTTCCCTATCTAGGAAACCAAAACTTCTTCTAGGATGTATGTATACCCTTTCCCCAGCACACATAAACTGTCCTGCCAAATTTATGTGTTTACAATTCCAATATGCATCACAGAACTACCTATGAGTAAAAAATAATTTAAGTGCTTAAAGCTTATATAAATAATTACCAGAAGCTTAAAATTCACCAGTTAAACCTAAGGTATTTTTAAAAATTATTTTTATTTCCTTAAATATTTCCCAATTACGTGTAAAAATGTTCACTGATCTTTTTTTTTTAATTTTGAGTTCCCAGTTCTCTCCCTCCCTCCTTCCCCATCTCCCCTCCTTGAGAAGGCAAGCAATTTGATATTGATTATGCATGTAAAGTCATGCAAAACACATTTCTGTATTAGCCATGTTGCAAAAGAAAACGCAAACAAAATAAAAATAAAGTTAAAAAAGCATGCTCTAATCTGTACTCAGAGTTCACTTCTCTGGAGGTGGATAGCGTTTTTCATCATGGATCCTTTGGAACTGTCTTGGAGCATTGCCTTGATCACAGCAGCTAGGTCTTTCACAGTTGATAATCCTTACAATATTGCTATGACCATGTACAATGTCTGGTTCTGCTCACTCCATTTTGTATTAGTTCATATAAGTCTTTCCAGGTTTTTCTGAAACCATCCTGCTTGTCATATCTTATAGCACAATAATATTCCATCGCCATCATATACCAACAACTTGTTCAGCCATTCCTCAACTGATGGGCAACCCCTCAATTTCCAATTCTTTGTCACTAGAAAAAGAATTGCTATAAATATTTCTGTACAAATAGGTCCTTTTCTTTGATCTCTTTGGGACATAGACCAAGTAGTGGTATTGTTGGGTCAAAGGGTATCCAGAGTTTTTATAGCCCTTTGGGCATAGTTCCGAATTATTCTCCAGAATGACTGAACTAGTTAACAACTCCAGCAACAGTATATTAGTGCCCCAATTTTTCCACATTCCCTCCAGCATTTGCCATTTTCCTTTTCTGTCATATCAGTCAACCTCATAGGTGTGAGGTGGTATCTCAGAATTGTTTTAGTCTGTATTTCTCTAATCAGTACTGATTTAGAGTATTTTTTCATGTGACTATTTTGATAGCTCTGAATTCTTCTTCTGAAAGCTGCTTGTTTATATTCTTAGACCATTTATCAACTGGAGAACTTATTTTTATATATTTGATTCAGTTTCCTGTATATCTGAAAAATAAAGCTTTTATCAGAGAAATCTTTCTGTAAATTTTTCCCCAGTCTCCTATTTTCCTTCTAATTTTGGCTACATTAGTTTTGTTTGTGCAAAAGCTTTTTTTAATTTCACATAATCAAAATTATCTATTTTACTTTCTATAATCCTTTCTATCTCTTGTTCAGTCCTAAATTCTTCCTTTATCCATAGATATGACAGGTAAAATTTTCTATGCTCCTCTAATTTACTTATGATATCACCCTTTAGGTCTGAATCATTTAACCATTTTGACTTTATCTTGGTATACAGTGTGGGATGTTGGTCTATGAGTAGGTTCTGCCAAACTGCCTTCTATTTTTCCTAGCAATTTTTATCAAGTATTGAGTTTTTATCTCCAAATCTTCCATCTTTGGGTTTATCAAACACTAGATTACTATGGTCATATATTACTGTGTATTGCATATCTAATCCATCCCACTGATCCACCACTTTATTTCTCAGCCAGTACCAGACTGTTTTGATGATCACCACTTTGTAATATAGTTTGAAATCTGAAAATGTTAGGCTGTCTTCCTTAACATTTTTTTCATTGATTCCCTAAGCCTAAAGTATTTAATTCAGGATTAATTTGTTACCAGAAATAATAGGACTGATGGGAGATAGGTGTGGAAGAATGGGAGAACTAGTAATAGAAGGACAAGACAAAGAGGTTAACTTTGATTTTGTAACTAACAATGGATTCTTCCCTTCAATTACTTTCAAAGCACAAAGTTCCACCAGAAATTGGTCTGTTAAACTACTAACAAAACAATTATTTACTAAGGAAGACCCTCTACACAAAATGCCATAGCTGGATATACCTGTGCTTCTAAATTATAAATAACATTTGAAAGACATGTACTATAAAAAGGAATAAACTTGGAAATATTTTTAAAGTAACTATGTAACATTGGTACGCAAAGACCTTTATTACTCTGTGACATATTGAAAGTTAGAGGAAAGCATAGCAAGTTCTTTAGGTAACAATGTGCAACCAATCACTAGGTTGGTTATCAACCAGCCAATGAAGAAATAGAAGAAAGTTAAATGCTGATGTCAAGTCTAAGCTAAAATCTCTATATTTACATCATACTTCATTTAAATGTAGAAGAATAATTTTTAACTCTCAGAACCAAATTTTAAATCAGAAAAACTTGGACCAACAAGATAAGTTCACCAAGAAGGAAATTTCCCTCAGAGATTGCTATAAACAGAATGGCACCTTCACCACATCAGGTGATGAGGAGACACAATAATCATCAGAAATCAGAATTTCAAAAGTCTAAGTCTTCACTATTCTGAAAATGTCTTCCTGATTTAGAATAATACAAAGTAAAATGGATTTTCTGAGCTATTGCCAGATTTTAGCAAGGAAAAGTATGCCCCTCAAGATCTGGCATTAAGCATTCCTTATTTAATTGGTTCTTGACAAACAACAATCTTTTAGATTGTAAGTGTCTAGTGGTCAGGTATTATATCTTATTTCATCTTTTCCCCAGCACTTATTACAAGCCCTTACACAGGGACAGGCACTTAATATTTACTGAAATGAATATTGCTGAAATGAGAAGAAACAACAAATAAATGGGCAGCAATGTTGGCAGCAAGAAGCAAGACCTCTCCTGCTGGGACAAGCAGCAAGAGTCACCTTTAACAGAGAAACAGGAATGAGAGCCAAGGAAATTTTTGACAAGGCTTCTAGGAGCCTTTATGCCCACAAAGACTTACTGCATAGAAGGGGCTGAACTATGACTGACTCCACACGATCTCAAAGGTTCCTTCCAGTTTTAAAACCCTAGATTCCATTAGTCAAGAGAAAGGAAAAATGGGAGGCCCAAAACAAGGTGCATATTCAATTTCTGGATGACTTTAGGAAATATTATTCTCCACCAGCGATTTGGTTTTACTAAGGTCTTTAAGATTTATTTAATTGTGGATTTTTCCTTCTAACAGTAACTTCATTACTTAATTTTCAGTGAATTCTATATTTCTTCTCCCTAACTCTTTGACTTCACTTTGTATGGGTGCTGTTTGGCAGATTTCATTTATATTTTTATACTTTTGAATATTTATCACTTTTTTACAAATCTTTCCCTAAAAACTCCATCTATGTAGAATTAGACAAAAGGCTCTATCTAGAACAGGATTTTTGTTGTTGTTTTCATAAAATTTTTTTCAGATTCTTCATGACCCCATTTGGGGTTTTCTTAACAAAGATACTACAGCAGTTTGCCATTTCCTTCTCCAGCTGATTTTACAGATGAGGAAACTGAGGCAAAATCAGTTGCGTGACATGCCCAGCGTCACAGATCTAATTAGTGTCTGAGACTACATTTGAACTCAGGTCTTTCTGACTCCAGGCCGGGCACTCTATCCACTGTGCTACCTTGCTGCCCAAAGAACAGGTTTAATATGGCTGAATTCCCATTCCAACAACTAGATTACACTTCCTCAACAATGAGTACCACCAACAAGAAGAAAGTAAAATAATTAAATATGATGCATTGACCAAAACAACCTCCTAATGTATTTAATGCAGGAAAAGAATTTATTTGGCTGAGAGTAAATGTGGGTATGGCAGATTGTGGAATGGAGAGAGGGATTGAAGGGTTATTTATTAAAGTGTCTGAAGAAACTTCTCACCGCAAAACTGAGGAGAAGCCAGCCATGTTCCAAAGGAAAAATAAGGAGTTAGTTGGCCCAAGTTTATAGATACTATTTATAATAATCACCATAAGCAGGTGAACTACAAGGTCCCTTTCCCTAATTTTGACAGTTATGACTATTTATAGCTGATTTTGCTCTGCGCTTAAAATAACATGGGAATAATCTGAAAACTCTACTATCATTAAAACCAAGCATCCACAGGAACCTAAATCAGGCCTCTCAGCACATGATTCTTGGCAGAGTGAGATAACATAAACCAATCTGTCACTGCTATAATATTTTTCCCTTCAAATGTATTCCATTTTTCTCTACATTCCCTAGTCATGCCCTTTACCTAAGCTTAAGTTAATGGAACTGCCTCCTGTTTTTCCTACTGCCAGATTTTACCTTCTCTACTTTATCTAGCAGTCTTCATAAAACATTACTTCCATCAAGAATGTAAACCTCCCTATTGTATATGCACCATATAAAAATTCCTCCAATTGGTTTTCAAAGGTGTTCCTTTGACCTTACATAAATCACTGCTCTAAGCAGGCCTATCTCTTTCTCATTTCTGGGCCTTTAGCTTATGCTGATCTGCCTACTTAGACTGCCCTCCTCCCCTTCTAAATAAATCATCATGCTTACCAAACCTACCCTTCAAGGCCAGCTCTAATGCTAACATGCACTACAAAGACTCTTCTGATTCCTCTAACCCTTGTTTCTTACTCCCTTTTCTGAATTCCAATAATAATAGTAACTAACATTACTGCTTGGTTTTGTAAACTCAGCCTATAAATCACCTTATTGCATTTTCCCAACTATTTAATGTGAGTAAATCTTATAGGTATGGGTAGTGGTTATCCCCCATTTTATGGATGAGAAAACTGAGGCTTAGGGAGGTTAAGTGATTTGCCCATAATCACAATGAGTTGAGCGACAACAACATGATTCAGACTTAAAGTTTTTCCGTCTCTTGAGTCCAGCACTCTTTCCCCTAATACAGTGCTGTCTCCTCTATTCCAACTTTATTTTTAAGTTAACATTTACTTGGTCTGTTTCATGCATTTTAGTTTCGCCTCCTCAAGAGCAGAGAATATGTCCTGTACTTCTTTACAACAAGGACAGGAATGAAAGAGGGTGCTCAGCAGCAAGGAAGCACTTAACAAATACTTTTCTGATTGATGAATATAAAAAAAATCTGCTCTGATATTAAAAAAAAAACTCTGAAGAAAAGCTTTAAATATACAGCAACACCACTGCAATCACATTCATCTATACAATTCAGATCTGATCAGACTAGTACTGTAATTTTGGTCATCTTCATGGATTGTAGAGGTGAAAATAAAAAGTACTACCACCTATGGGCCTAAGCTTTGGGAAATATTTCTCTGTACTGAGCTGGGTTAGGCTAGTCCTTTCACAACAGAAAGAGTCTTTCCTTAAGCCTGTGCACCAAGGCTTCACAGCCAGGTAGAGCCTGTCGAAGTCTGTTTTCAATTAACATGGAATTCAAAAATCAAGAGTCACCTTCACTCTACCACACTGAGACCTGAAAGTAGGAATTTACAGTCACTCGACTGATGCAGAACCATAGAGAACATAAGATCCTGTTAATTATTATTTATTGATTGTTGTTTAGGCAGTTAGGTGGCTCCGTGGATAGAGTGTGGGGCCTAAGGTCAGAAAGATATCTTTCTCAGTTCCAATCTGGCCTCTGACACTGACTGTGTGACCCTGAGCAAGACATTTAACTCTTTTTGCCTCAGTTTCCTCATCTGTAAAATGAGCTAGAGAAGAAATGGCAAATCACTCTAGTATCTTTGTCAAGTGTCAAGACAAGTGTCAAGTGTCAAGAAAGCCCCAAGGATACACAAAGAGTCAGATACAATTGTAAACAGCTGAACAAAGTGTTTTTTTAAGAAGCATTTGACTTGGTGGGACACTCTAAGGATGATTTCATCCCGTGATCACAAAGCACTATAAGTATAGTGTTATAATGTACCTCCCATACATAGGTACTTAAAATTACATGATTCCAATGCTACCCAGAGATAACCTTGTTCTAACGTCTTTAGTAATGACATCAAGTGAAGTGTAGAACAAGGAGACATATGCTCATCTAAATGTTCACTGGTGTTTTGAAAAAGTTCAAATGAAAAAAGGATTCCCTATTGAATATAAGGTTCTCCAAATTTACAGGGAATACTGCACTATACCATCTCCTCAGAACACTATACTGTTGTATAGTGTGTAGTCTGTTTATGTTCCCACCTTGGCCTAGGGATCCCTTCTCAGAACCACATTTTTAAGTGCATAAAGGAAAATATATAGGATTACAAAGGAAAATAGAGTTATCAAAACATATTTTTTAAAAACTTCATGGACGAAGATAAAAAGACCCGGCTTTTGTCCCAACACCATCATTTTAAAGATGAGGAAATGGAGGCTTGGGGGAAATTAGGGGATCTGCCCAAAGTTATCCAGTGAGGTAGGGGAGGAGCAGGAACTTCAGACTTGCCAAGGCCAAGGTTCTTTCTGCCCCACCAGCCACTATAGAACACTATACAATCTCCTCAGAAAAATATGCATAGAAAATTAATTGGTCTGACCTTTTATGTTAAAAAACCAAAATGAATAAAAACACAATTTTGTATAGACTATGACATACAAATGGGTGGGCTGATTATTGCGTTAGTCCATTAATATATACGTAGAAGGTCCCATGGGCCTCTTCTGATCCTTCAAAATCCTAAATACTTTGGAACATTCTTTAGACCCCTGCCTCAAAAGCCTTCAAAAATGTGTTTTGCTTTTACTAGTCAACTGCAAAGGACATTTAGTTTATACAACAGTATGTAATTAAATAGCAATGTTAATAAAGTAACAGTAGAGCATTTCTCTCACAAACCCTGAAATTTCTTTCCCCACAAATATATATGTATCATTAGAAACAGCGGATCTCTGTAAGAATTATGCATAGTGCGTTCATAAGGGACACACATAGTCCAGGTGCCTGTATGTACGGATGTGCACATGGGTATAACATGTGAAAAGGGCACACATACGGGGAGGGGGTAACACACCTCTGACACTGCAAAAATGTTAGTCTTTTACTGCTGTCATCATACTGGCCTTTCCCAGCCCAAGAGACAGCAGCAGCTAGGACAATAAGAGAGATCCTGCCAAAGGACATAACATACATAGACTGTGCTTGCCCATGTGGCCCAGGAAGGTAGCTCAAGGACCATGCTCCTGAGCCCTAACTTCCTGTGTACCGGAGGAGAAATTTTGATTTACTGAGCATGCTTGATCCCAGAACATAGCCTTCTAGCTTGGGATGGAAAATTCCTTGAAAGCATGAGTCTTAGGAGCTGCCTTGAGATACAACCCCGAGTTTGAGAATTCTCAAATTTTGGAATTCCGAGATTGTACTGTACAGGGAAAGTAGGGGGATCTCTTGAGCAACGATCATTCCTGGAGAAAGATCATCATCACAGAGTGCACCTTGTGGGTAAAGAGTAAAAAGCCACAACATGAGTTTGAGAGCGGAAGGAGAGGTCTGTATGAGGATTCCACTCCTACCTCCCACTATGACAGTGAATCATTTAGACAATGCTTCTCCAGTGGAGAAAGAGGTTGCCTATCCAGCAGCTCCCAAATGTATTTGGTTTCCAGAAGAAGTCTAAATTTCAGGAAGCATCAGAGTTTTTATTGTTGTTGTTGTTGTTTTGGTTTTATTTTTGGTTTCTTTGTTTGTTTTGTTTTATGGGATAAGGGTGGGGTGGGGTGGGTGACCGTGTAGGATCCTGTAGGAAAGCTAGGGATACAAGGAATCTCAGAAGATTGCCCTGAGGGTAAAGCCAAGTTCAGTTGCTTTATTAAGGGAGTTTATGAGCTAATATCAATTTTTTTGTGGTTTTTTTTTGCATTTTCTGTTATCTGTTAATGGGCTCTTTTGAGTCCTCTCCACCTTCTAGATTTTCTATGGGGTGAAATAAAAGCTGTCCTCTACCCATATATGTTTGCCACCTTGAGTACTGTACAAGAGCTGGGTATAACAGTACTCACATTTGAAACCTAAATACAAGTTTTATCTAAGTTATAGTTGCAGATTTTCCCATATTAAGCTTTGGGTTTTCCTATATTTCCTATATTTATAGGAATGTGTATGTGTATACATATATACATACACACACACACACATATTAAGCTTGTAATAAGGAAAAGCCAAAGAAAGAAAATGACTTTTTATGGGGGGGGGGCGGTCCCCAGGAGCAGATATGGTGTGAGTCAAGAGCCTTAGGGGTCCCTGGGCCACAGGTTCCACAACAGTTCAAGGATCACCTCCTGCATAAAAAAGTATTAGTATTTTCTCCACACCCTGAAATTACTTCATATTTAATCTGTCTGTACACAGTAACTGCTTGATAAAAATGTATTGAATTCAATTGAAACTGTGCTATATGCTGCTGGATCTTGTTCCTGCCAGATGTTGTGTCTTGCCAGATATCAGATTTCTGCTCGAGATTATCTCTTCGCCAGGTCTTTCAACCATCTCCACCTTTCACTGGGGAGCACTATGGTTTAACCTTGCAGAGGTGAATAGACAGCTTCCAGCCTGCTCTTTTTAGCCTCCTTCTGTGCTTCAGCAATAGTCTTCTACTGAGGTGCTATCTCCAGAGCTACCTGTAACTCTGTTATCCCTCTACCTAAGGGACTGTGATAAGTAAGCCTTCCCTCCCTATTAGCAAAGGTGACACCTCAACTAGCATTCTCAGCTAACACCCACAAAGCTCTTGGCAGCTTCCCCAATCTGCTCTCTGAGCCAAGCTGTACCAGAGGATAGAGACGTGGAGGCTGAGGTCAGGTTTGCCCCTTGAACTCCTCTTCTTACTAACTGCTTCTTTTCTTCAAAACTCATTTACTAACTGCTGAATGTAAAACTAAACTGACTTGCTTTGTTCCATACCGTCTTCCCTGAATTTCTCAGTTCAATTGCCATCTACCTTATGGTCAGAAACCTATTTCAGTTCTTAGATCTTATCATACCTGCTCACTGAGGTAAATCTCCCTCGGGTTTACCTCCTCCAACTGAAGAAACTGAGCAGCACTGCAGTAAGGAAAACATTTTAACCTCCTCCCGTCACGTTCCTCTGTTCTATGCAAACGGCAACAACTAGGATGGTGAGGGGATATTAAAAGGCTGTTGACCTTTGTCATACTTCCCCACAATAACAGATTACAGCCTGGTCATTTCCAGATCTCTAATGAATGTGTATACATGTTCATAGGTGTATCTGTACATATATATGTATATATATGTATATACACATACATATGTATATATACACACACACACATTAATGTTCTATACCGATGGAATAATCGAATATTTGAGTCAGTCAAGTACTTAAGTCTGCCAGAATTATTCGAATGTATAAAAAACCTACATAGATAGTGATATAAAATTACACAATTCTGGAATAATCAAAGTTAAAAGCCACTTAACCTTTCTGGCCCTCAATTTCCTCATCTGTGAAAGGAGAAATTAGATGAGCTCTGTATGGTCCTATAAAATAATCCAAAGGGCAGTAGAAAGACACAGTAGGTATATGCATATAGTTTTTATTGTTGCTGTTCAGTTTTCTCAGTCGTGTCCAACTCTTTGTGACCCCATTTGGGGTTTTCTTGGGAGAGATACCGAAGTGGTTTGCCATTTCCTTCTCCAGCTCATTTTACAAATGAGGAAACTGAGGCAAACAGGTTTAAGTGACTTCCCCAGGGTCACATATCTAGTAAGTGTCTGAGGTCAGCTTTCAACTCAGGAAGAGGAGTTTTCCTGACTCCAGGCCAAGGCTTCTATCCACTGTGCTGCCTAGCTGCTCCTTATCAATAGCTACTTGTCCATAAGAACTGGGATAAAAGAAAACATCAAGGACACCTCCAAAAAAAGGAGATGGGAATGAGACACCACAAAATATTAGAAGGATTAGAAGAAGGTTTCCAGCCCAGGTGGAGAATCCTGTATGGAAAATTAATGGAAACCAGGCTTAAGGCTTGTACCAGATAAGAAAAAGTGGAGGGAATATACATACTGATGAAATCACAGACATCAAAGGATGCAGTCCCATTCGCTCACAATACTCAAATATTAATTTCTCATCAAATGTCTTGACAATGTTGAATCTTTAGAATGAAAGGATTATAGAGCGTTAAAATGGGTATGGAATTCTTCATGTAATTCTCTTTTTTCCATAAAGAAATTAGTATTTTCCCTTTCACCTGTTTACAAGTATCAGCTACTTCTACTTAACATCTCAGCTCTGGGTTTAGTGCCAAACGTTACTTACTATATTTGCATTTTGGATTATCAAACACCAGCTGTAATACAATAATAAACTGTCATGATGAATAACTGGCATTGTGAACACAATCACGCATGCCTTAATATCTTTTTGAGCTTACGAGGTAACATAGCTCACTAGCCTTTCCTTCCCTAATCAAACAAATGTGAAGACTAATGACATATAGTAAAAGCAAATGCAGCATCTGGACCCTGCCAGCCAAGCACCTCATAGAACAATGATGAACTAACTTTTTAGGTGTGGAAAGAAAATGTGGAGAATGGGAAACGTATCTTAGAAGCTCACCCAACAGAACCTAATGCTCTCATCCTTAGCTTATAGAAACTTCACTCTAAGTCTCTCTCTCCTCCCCCTTGATTATTTTCATCATCTATACCTCACCCTCCTAGCTCATTCCTCATCTCTGCCTCACAGAACCCCTAGTTTCCTTCAAAGCTCTTTGCATCTCCAGCTCTGTGCACAGCACATAATAGGCACTTAACAAAGGATTGCTGACTGCTATTTGACAATAAGGGAGAGAAAGAGGGGAAGGAAGTAGGGAGATGTTTATAAGTCATCCGTCTAAAGGCAACAATGAGCCTTCAATTACATGTGCACAAGAACTGGTATAAAAGACATCAGCAAGGATATGTATGTACCCCTCAAAAAAGGCATGCATGTGAAACCATCAAATATTAAAAAGATCAAGGAAGGTAATTTCTAGAACAGGTGGTAAAACCTCAATGGTGAATTTATGGAAAGACATATTCAAGAATAGAAACTGATAGAGACACAGCGAGCATGTATTAAGCACTTACTGTCAAAACATAAAAGGGCTGCTGAGGGATTGGGGCATTCCAGGCAGTGAGTTGATCTGGGAGTAAAGTAAGCATGGCAGAGGCCTCTCGAGGATGAGTGACCTCTGACTTGTCCTTTTGAGTTGCCATACCCTCACCAGGCACTTATCAGACAGGAGAGAAGGCCTCAGGGGAATTCACCCTGAGGTGGGCAAGACTGGAGGAAGTGAATGAGATTGCCAAGACAGAAGAAGAGGAGAGGACCAAGTAGCCAGCAAAGGAGTTATCAGGGTAGAATGTTAACTACAGAATGCTTCTTGGAGGAGGTGAATTTTTTTCCTGGTCTTGAAGAAAAGGAATAAACACATGATTAGTGGAGATGAGAAGACACCTACACGGGAGGCATGGGTGAGGAGTAGAAGCACAGAGGCAAGAATAAACAAGTATAAAATAGTGTGAAATATTCCTTTGACAAGAGGGGTAGACTATGAGAATGGTTAATGAATTTATTGGTTTGTAGATTTTTAAAAAGTCAATCTGTAGTCTAATTCCTTATGGTTCTCCAAAATTACTCCAGAATTAACCCACAAAATTTCTACAACTCAGGCCTTTCTGACTCAGGTCTCCATCATGGCTTCAACATTCCTTCGAAGTTCTTTGCAGCTATATCTTTGCATCTTTATATCTTTGCATCCATCCACACAATGCACAAAAATTCGCTCATAACCCAGAAACACCTCAAAATCATTTAATCACTGTTTTCTGAAAGTATTTACTTTTGCTAGGGCTTTTTATACTAGTTTCTTGGATTAGTAAATATCTAAACATTAAATTTTGGAGCTAATTAGGAAGTTATCTTCCGAGTATAGACCCTTAAATGTTTGTAATGGTTTGATTTTTCCGGGAAGCCTCTATAGCAAGTGTAAGGAATTATTTATTTTATTATTAAAAACCAAGCCATCAAAATAAATACATCATGGAAATACAAAGCGAAGTTTTCTTTTTATCTTTGAAGAACAGGACAGCATAAACAGAAAGGGTTACGGACTGATTTTTTAAAAGACACCTATAATTAAGCAACCCTGCCACAATGCACGAAAAAAGTAAATCAAATAAAGGTAGATGTAAGTGGAGATGATAGACATGAAACATATACTGCCCTCTCCATCTTGTAGTAATTTCAATAAAATCATGTGTCACAAACCTAAACTTCTGTGTGAAACTCACATGCACTTGTGATAAGACCAACTTAAGTGGAAGAATGGTGTAGTGTGGAGCCATATTTGCTTATATTTATAACTTTGAACCACAAATTATCTTGTCGCTTTTAATAACATTATTTTTTTTAATGAAAGGCATAAACTTTCCAATCTGAGGAAAAACCAGGAGGTATTCCTAATAATCCCTATTTGTTTATATCTCTGTGATCATGGAGTCCCCAATTACTCCTTAGACTCATTTACATTTTAATAAGATTACAAACTGGTAGCTTTGTTACAATTGGAAAAAAATGACCATATCTTTTGGAAATGTTATTTAAAATAACAGTATTTTCTTGAAAGTAAAAACCTATCAAGGAAAAGATAATCCCGTAAGTTTAGAACACCATTACAGAGAATAATACTGAGACAGATATATTGAGGTACCTTCTCCCTTTGCTTGGCCGTAAAGTACAGAAATGGGAACAACAGGCAGAAGAGGTGTAGAAGCTGATTCAGGACTTATGTAAAGAACCCCTCCTAACATTTCTAACTAAGCAAATGTGGACAAGCTACCTTGAGAACTGGTGGGTCCACTCTCAGAAGTATTTTCATCAAATTCTGGATGACCACTTGTAGAGCATGTTGTAAAAAATAAAAAAAAAGATTCCTGGTCAGACATGAAGTGGACTCTGGGGTCTCTTCCAACTTCCAACTATGATTCTATTTTTTCCCCTTATGGTTCTTTTTCTTCACTGTATTTCCTGCCACTGAATGGAAATAAATCCATATCCAAGTTTCTCCAAATGACTTAGGGAACTGTCAGTGGAAAATGTGACCAGAAGCAGAGAACACTGCATAAATCTCTCGTGCACTATCATGCCACTGTTTACATAGAAAGAAAAATGCTGCTGTTTAATAAATATTTGTTGAACTTGAATTATTAACTTCAAATGATGATCAAAACAAGTTATGGCTATAATAAGTCAACCACCTCCACTGAAATACTTCTCTCCTTCTCTGTCCTTACTTCTCCCCGCCCTCCCCAGTTCTACATATCCAGTCACCCTCCTAGAATTCAGTCCCACATCACTGACTGCCTATTGGACTTCTCCAACTAGGTTTCTCATAGGCATCCCAACTTATTATGTCCAAAACAGAATTCGTGGTATTTTCCCCAGAGCCCTTCCCTCTTTCCAACTTTCCATTTCTATTGAGGGCTCCAACATTCTTCCAAATATCCAGGTTCACAACCTCAGAGTCATCTTTGAGTCTTTTTTCTCCCTCACCTTTCACATTTAATCACTTGCCAAGTCTTGTCAATTTTACCTCCATGTGGTATCTCAAGTTTATCTCTAACATTCCACTCTCACAATCACCCCCACCCGCCTTTTCAGTTTCTTTTTACTTGCTCTCTCCCCCTATTAGATTGAAAGGTCCTTGAGGGCAAGAGACTATCTTTCTTTTTTGAATCTGTATCCCCAGGGCTGAGTTAACACAGTTCCTGGCAGATGACAGGTGCTTAATAAATATTTAGTGACTGAATCATTGACTTTTAAAACTCTTAACAATCTGACTCCAACCTACCTTTCCAGGCTTACTGCACATTATTCTGTTTTGCACATTCTGCATTCCAACCAAATTGGTCAGCTGGTATAGTGAATCAGGAAGACATAGATTCAAGAGCTATAGCTAACACATACTAGGTATGTGGCTCTGGGCAACCAAATTTCTGGGGGCTCTTGGGGCCCCCAGAAAACTCTCTAAAACCACAGCTTGCTGAACAGTCACTCATGTGCATTTGGGGAGGCAATTTCCTCATTAAGAGTTCTCTTCACCAGTGAAATTACAAGTCTAAACAACAACAAAAATTAGGTAAAAGTTGATACCTTGATCTGTATGTTTGCTATTTTTAAAGATAAATTTCTTTTTGTCTTCCGTTTCTTACATCATCATGGTTATCCCAAGTACACACACCTCTTCTATCCTCCTCTCAGAGCGCCACCCCATATAAGAGTATTTTTAGAGAGGAAAAAAATCAGCACAACTGATTGACACATTGAAAAAGTCTGAAAACGTATAATGTGTAACACCTGTGGACCTCCCACTGCCATGAAGGAGTAGTTTGGGGGAGTCTTCTCCTGTCTCTACATTTTGTTACATTCACTTTTGGTTTTTTGGTATGTAGTTCTTCCCATTTACATTGTTGTAGCCACGGTATATATTGTTTTCTTGGCAATGCTTACTTAACTCTTCAACAATTCATATACAGCATTCCATGATCTCTATATTCAGCATATATCCTTTATTTTCTTAAATAATATTTTATTCCCCCCCCTCATTACGTGTAAAAACTTTTTTTGACATTTGAGTTGTTTTTTAAGTTTTGAGTTCCAAATTTTATCCTCCCCTCTCTTCCCTACCTCTTCCTGAGATGGCAAGCAATCTCCTATAGGTTATACATGTGCAATCATGTAAAACACTTCTCTATTAGTCATTTTACAAGAAGACTCAAACAAAAAGAAAGAATGAAAAAAGGGAAGAGAGAGGGAGGCGAGGGAGAGAGAGGAAAGGGGGAGGGGAAAGGAAGGAAGGAAGGAAGGAGGCAGAGGGGAAGGAAGGGAAGTGAAAAATAGTGTGCTTCAGCCTGTATTCAGACAATATCAGTTCTTCCTCTGCAGGTGGATAGCATTTTTCATCATGAGACCTTTGGAATTGTCTTCCATCACTGTATTGCTGAAAATGGCTAAGTCATTCATAGTTCTTCAACATACAATATTGGTGTCACTGGTGTTATTGGTGTATAATGTTCTCCTGATTCTGCTCACTTGAATTTGAATCAATTCATGTTTATCTTTCCAGATGTTTCTGAAATCATTCTGCTTGTTATTTCTTATAGCACAATAATATTCCATTACAATCATATACCACAGCTTGTTCAGCCATTCCACCACTCATGGGTATTTGATTTTCTAACTCTTAGCCACTATAAAAAGAGTTGCTATAAATATTTTTGTACAAATAGGTTCCTTCCCCTTTTTTGGATCTCTTCGGGATACAAACCCAGCATCATTTCTTACAGCACAGTAATATTCCATTACATTCATATACCATCATTTATTTAGCCATTCCTCAGCTGAAGGACATTGGCTTTGAATGCATGTTATTTATAAAGGCAATTGTTTTTTCTTCTGTGGCATCCATAGGGCTAGGAAAGGACTAGGGTGAGGGCCTGATTTGTGATTTTATTAGTATAAGGAAGCCCTGGATCAATAAACTCCCTCTACCAATGCAGGCCAGCACTTTCCCTGCAATTTAGAGTACTAGAAAGTAGTCTGGAACTACTGTGTCTGACTACACAGTCAATGTGTGTCAGAGGTAGGACTAAACTCAGGTCTTAGAGAACTATGGCTGCCTCTGTGACAACTATAAGGAGACATTAAAAAACAACCCTAGAGAAGACTTTATTAACAGAAATATGGAATAACAACATTAACAAAATAAAATACTATAATCATAAAATCCTCAATGGTGAAAATTCTTAATTCCAAAATTTCTTAACACCATCTCCAAAGGATGACACTTTGACGCTAGCCATTATTCCTGCTAGAACCTCAGACTCTGTCTCTGGAACCATCCTGGCTCTGGTACATTTCATATTGCTCAGAACTAGACATCCACCTCACTTAGAGGCCAAATATTG
The DNA here is from genome assembly GCA_028646595.1 of Phalanger gymnotis. NCBI lineage: Eukaryota > Metazoa > Chordata > Mammalia > Diprotodontia > Phalangeridae > Phalanger > Phalanger gymnotis. The sequence goes on along the minus strand of CM053622.1, from coordinate 731,731,753 downwards.
GCTTCCTTGCTGTTCCTTGCATAAGACAGTTCATCTCCAGACTCTGGGCATTTTTGACTGGAATACTCTTCCTCCTCATATCTACTTCCTAGCTTCCCTGGTTTCCTTCAAATCCTAGCTAAAATCTCACCTTCTGCAAGAGAAGCCTTTCCTCATCCCCCTTAATGCCAGTGCCTTCCCTCTATCATCTTCAATTTATCCTTGTATATAGCTTGTTGGTAATTAGTTGTTTGCATGTAGCTTCCCCCATTATCCTGTAAATTTTCTAAGAACAGGGACCATTTTTTTTGCCTTTCTTTGTATTCCCACTGTTAGCACAGTACCTGGCACACAGGCACTTAACAAAAGCTTACTGATTTAATCTGTATACCGCCCCCCTTTCTAGCTCCCCTTTATATATTGTCTCCTTCCTACTAAAACCGAAGCTCCTTGAGGGGAGTCCTACTGGCTCTTTTACTCATATACTCAGCATTTAATAAGTGCTTAATAAATGCTGTCTCTGAGGGCAATATTTCCCTGGCTTCCTTAAAGTCTCAACTAAAATTCCATCTTTACAGGAAACCTTTCCCAACCACTCTTGATTCTAATACCTTCCCTCTCTTAATTATTTCCTATGTATCCCATTATAAGACGAAAGGAGGGACTAGAACAACAAGTTGCACACAAGTCAGGTGCATATCTCCCTTTAAGGCCCCTACATAATTTTTATTATTATTACTAATCCCATTTTTCAAATAAGAAAACAGGCTCAAAGAGATTTGCTAATAAGTGTGGGAATTAGGATTTGAACTCAGTTCTCTTAACTCCAAATCTGGCACTCTTCCACTATACCATGCTGTCTCTCCAGTGCTCCATGAACCTTTGATGAATGAATGAACAATCAAGGTGCATATTATTTTTGTGTGCATTTACTTCTTTTCCCACTGTAATTGCATAGCAAAAAAGAAGATGGGATGGCCAAGCAAGCTGGTCATTTCCTTCAGCTCCTATATTTGGTTAAAGTGATAAATGTCAGGAAGTTCTTAGGAAATGGGCACAAATCTGACTGACGACACTGATGGAGAGAAGCACTGACACCTAAAAACAGCGCAATGGATCACCAGAAATGGCACTAGCATTGGGGTCTGGAATACATTGGTGGGGGACAGGAGACTTACTCAATAGAATCATGGATTCATAGCCAGAAAAGGTCTTATAATCTGATCCAAACTCGTATTTTACAGATAAATAAAATGAGACCCAGAGTAAGAGAGGGATTTGACCAAGAGCATACAAAGAGTAACTAGCAGGGACTCAAATCCAGGGCCTCTGGCTCGTTTGGTGGTGTTTCCACTAAACCATACAACCTCCCCCTATGTTTGCTTGGATGTGTGTGTGTGCATATATTTACATATATGTGAATATTATTATACTATATATTGATATATATAAGATAAAGACAGAGGAATCACTCATGTCATAAGCATCTGTTTAAGGAATACATATTTAAAATATTTTAAAATGTAAGATGTATATTTAATTTATACATTAATATAATTTGCATTACTAACATTACATATTAACATATCCGTGAAATATTAATGTGTTGTATTAGTAATACAAATTAATAATTAGTAATACAAATTATTTATATTATAATGTAATGTCATACAATTATTAACTGTTATAGTAATCATATAAATTATATAAATTAAACATATTTTAAATATATGTTAAAACTACTCCTTAAACACATGCCTATGACATGAAGGACTCCCACATCTAGAGTCCTATCTTGACTTCTCTACCAAGCTACAGAAAGCATATCCAACTAAATCTTGGTTATCTCTATCTAAATGTTCTGTTGGCATATCAAATGTGACATGTGCAAGCCTGAACTCCTTATCTCTCCCCCAAACCTACTTCTCCTTATTCTAATTCTCTCAATGGGGCCATCTTTCTCTCCCCTTCTCCTTCACCTAGACTTGAAACCTGTGAGTCATTCTTGACTCCTACTACTACTTCTTTGTTCTCTACATTCAGAGAATTAATAAATCCCACTGTTTCTACCTCCTGCATAGTTCTTCCTTCTGCTCCTTTGTCTCCATTCCCACTGCTACTAACCATGTCCAGGTTTCATTACTTGTCACTTAGAACATAGGCTTAGTGCTAGAAGGGACTTTAGAGTCAGTCAACAAGGATTTATTAAGTATCTACTATGTGGTAGGCACTGTGTTGCACTAAGCATACAAAAGAAGGCAAAAGACAATACCTGTTCTCAAGGAGTTCACAGTCTGATGGAAGAAGCAACTATATGTACAAAAAAAAGATATATTCTGGATAAATTGGAGAGAATCAACGGATACCATCTCATACAAACCTTTCATTCTACAGATGAAAAATTAAGGCCTAGAGAAATGAAGTATCCTGCCCAAGGTCACAAAGATGATTAAGAAGTGGAGACAGGATTCAAACCCTGATTCAGGAGCCAGAGTTCAAGAATCCAGAATTCTTTCCACTGTGCTGCACTTGTAAACAACTGTACTGGTTTCCCTGACTTCAGTTTCTCCCCTCAACAATGAAATGTGAATTCTTATTTTTAATTATAATTATTATTAACCTCCACTAAAGTCCTATCCCAATGTTTTATCATAGTGTGGGTGTGCCCTAGCTAAATATGGAAAGACTAAACATAAGGTTGTCTTCGGGGTGACGAATTTTCAACCACGGCAACCCTTGAAGATGATCTAGTAAATAACTGTGTGAGGAGAATCCAAACCACTGACAACACAGATCACTTAAGTGTATGAGTATTATTTTTATTCTATATACAGCTTTCTGAATAATAACCTTCCACAGCTCTGTCCATGGTATCTCCCTGCTAATAAATCTGAACAGCTCCTTGCTAGCAATGTGGCATATCGGGAAAAATACTAGCCATCAAGCCAGAAGACCTGCCCTCAAAGAGCTCACATTCTCATGAGGAAGACAACATGCAAGCTATGTACAAACAAGATATGTACATAATAAAATAGAGAGAATACAACAGAGACCATCTAGTAAAACCCCTTCATTTTACAGATGAAGAATTGAAGCCCTACACTTGTCCTACGATGGCAAACAAATCATCTGACCTCTCTAAACCCTATTACAATTGTTTGTAAGATGAGGAAAATTAAAGCTCACTATCTCACTATAGGACAGCTGGATGTCATGAAAGCCTAGAGAGAAGAGAGTATCAGGAAGAAGAGAGTGGGTGATTGATAATTTCAAAAGCTACTAAGACGTTCAAGAAGGATCAGGATTGAGAAAGTGTCATTGAATTTGATAATTAAGAAATTAGGAAGCTAGGTGGTGCAATGGGCTGATGTCAGCCAAGACTTATCTGCCTGAATTCAAATCCAACCTCCGATACTGGGAAGGTCATTTAACACAGTCTGCCTCAGTTTCCTTATCTGTAAAATGAACTGGAGAAGAAACTGGCAAAACACTCAGGTATCTTTGTCAAGAAAACCCCAAATGGGGTCATGAAGAGTCAGATATGACTGAACAACATCTCACTATAATCTCACAAACATAAAACTAATGTTTATAATGATGATCCTTCAATTTAAAGGTTAAAGAATATACTACACTCTTGTATGTAATACATTTTTAGAAAGATTTTTATAATTGCAATAACAAACTGTTGGTCTTTTTTTAAAGGAATAAAAATCAACCGTTGGCAGCTACTTAATCACCACATAGGCTTTGGCATGGGAAAGAGATGAAAAAGCTGTTATTATTTAGTCCATGGGACTATTGATTCCAGTCTTCTCACTACTATCAAACAAACATAATCCCTTCAAAATAATTCAAGAAAACCTTAATTTTATTTTTAGAACATTAAGTATTCAAGTATCAAAAATATAAAATTCAATATTTTTTAATATATAAGAGCAATTTACCTCATAAAGAAATGTCCAACTTGCTGCTCAGCAGGATATTTAGAAATGCTGGTGAAGAATGCCTAATGAAAATATTTACAGGCACACGGCAATAGAGTACTTGGTCAGTGCTCTAAACGGTGGGTCCCCAGATTTTAGTACATACACAAAGAGAACACGGTACATCTTGTCCTGCTCCATACAGCACTCAATAATAGTTATCGTGAAAATGAGCACAGCTAATGCTTACAAGTTTGGGGGAGTATATGTTGTTAAGAGTCAGAGGTATTTGGGTATAAAACCAGGTGAACTTTTGAATTCAATACGCATTTATTAAATACCCACTCTATGAAAAGCCAAGTGCTGAGAGCTAAAGGAAATACAAGGTTTATACAAGACAGGGTCCTTGGCCTCAAGAAGTTCAAAGAATGTTCTCAGTCTCCTATAAGAGAATTCAGTGTGTGGGATAATTCCAGACATGTGGCTCTTGACATCAATCTGACTTTCCTTAAAAAGAAAAATTAGATAAGTCAGATTTGGAAAAGACCAGCCTAAAATCACTCTAACAATAAACTTCATTGTATTCTGTATTGACGGCGATCCAAAGTCCCTTTTGCAATTGGGTTATTTCTTGAAATTGCCTCATTTCTGGACAAATTTCTTAGGGAAGTAACCCTAAGATGTCAAAGCTTGCTATTTTCCTGAATATTTTTCTCATCAATCTAAAGTTCTGTTCATAACATTTCAATTGATCTCAGATGTGCCCTAGAACCTTCCCTTTTTACTTCCCCAATCAAAGCTTTGGAACTGACAAGGTTCATATTGGGCTGGTTTGATAATGTGCAATCAATTATCTCCTTTATTAGAATATGGGCTGAAAACTGTGGCTAATGTTCTGGGTCATATGATTATATATAATATTTCAACTAGATAATTTAAAATTCTTTAAATGCTAGTTTCAGCCGAACTAAGCACTTTAAAACAACCACTCTCCTAAAATCTTTCAACAGTATTCCATTTCACAGGCAATGAAGTGGCACAAGGGAAACAACTCTGAACCTGTAGTCGAGCAGATCTGAGTTCAAATCCAGCCTCGTATACTATCTAGCTGTGAAACCCTGGAAAGTCTCTTAACCTCTTCCTGCCTCAGTTTCCCCATCTAAAAATGGGGATTATAATAACCCCTACTTCCCAGGATTGTTGTTCTGATAAAATAAAATAACATACGTAAAGAGTTTTGCAAACCTTAAAGCGAGCAATAATTATGTTATTGAGAACTGAGACAAAACGGGTGTAATGCACAGGACAGGGAATTGAAAAGTCCAAAAAACACTGAGCAGTGAAGTTTCATGTGGCTGGATCCATGGATATCCAGAGGTACAAGTCATCTCTCAGTCCTTTTATAGTTTCCTGAAAAGAGGACAAAGGTGTGTCCAAGTATGTAGGTAGAGTACAGTATTTTATTTGGGCATCAGGAAAACAGCCGGGCCTCTTCCCTTATCACTTTACTAGTGACCACAATGGCTAGCAATAAGCAATAAGCACAAAACAAGCAACTAAGCGGTACCGTGGATAAGGTGTTGGACCTGGAGTCAAATATGACCTCAGAAACTAGCGGTGTGACTTTGCGCAAGTCACTTCACCATGGTATGCCTCAGTTTCCTAATCTATAAAAGGGGGATAATAATAGCATGTACCTACCAAAGTGGTTGTGAGGATAAAATGGATAATATTTGTAAAGTGCTTTGCAAATCTTTAATTACATACATGTTAGCTATTACTAATGGTTCTCCAAGCTCTCAGACATGGATTTAAATCATGATTCTACTTACTACCTATATGACCTTGGAAAAGGCATATTATTACTTCTATGAACCTTGGTCCCCTCAGAGAGGGCTGGACCAAAACAGTTGCCTCCCAGGGTACCTGCTAGCTCTAGATTTCTATCTTTTTTCTGGTAGCGCTCAGGACCCCATTTCTTAGAAACCTCTTCTCTGCCCTTTTAAGGTAATATGTGCTTTCATGGTACAGCAGGGCTCCTCTAAGACCCAAAAATGAAGAAGTCATGACAAAGCCACAGGAATAATCATCAAAGAAAGTGACAGTGGTTTCAAGAAGAATAAAGTGACCAAGTTTAAAGAAAGTTGTACTAAGTAATAAAGGCTGTGTATTCCAAAGGGTAATCATTCAGTGTAACTCACCTCCCGACTCTTCATTCATAGCTTGCTCTATTACATCAAGTTTCCTCTTTCAATCATGGAACCTTAGCCTCTCTATCTATGGGGCGGCGGGGAGTGGATAGATAGATGAGATTATCTCTAAAGTCCCTTGCAATTCTAAAACTCCATGATGTATTAGTTTTAAAGTAACTTTGACAGCCCGGTTTGAAGGACTGCTTAAAATTTCCACAGACATCTTTTTAAGACACAGATCATTAAAATCATCCCCCTCCAGAGTCCATCTGTAACCATAACAGAATATTCTAGGACTCAATGAAAATACCTTACATGCTTAGTGTGCATCATGGGTAATATATTAGTTTTAGTTTAGTCCAACTGCTGATATACTACATGCTTTTCAGTGTTATGGGGCTAACAATGATTAGCTGTGTAACAGGTCACTTAACTTCTCTAGTACTCACATATAGCACACATGAATCATAATTTTATCATGTTAAATGGTTAGAGAAGTAAACAGTTATTATATAATTGGTTTGACAATGTATTATTAGCTATATCAGTAATTTATTTTCTTCTGAGTGATGGAGAATGTAACATGGTTTCTTTGGGGAAAACCCAATTTACAAATAGGTACTCCAGAAAGGCACTGAGGCACAAAGCTGGTTTTGCCTATAATAGATAGGCAACACTACAAGGAAAATCTGAATGTCATCAAAACAAATCCAAACATGCAGAACAAAAGTAACTTCTTTAAACTGCTGGAAGAATTATGGCTCAGACCTGTACTTCAGCCATAACTAATCAACGTGAAAAAAGTACACAGGACCCTGTTTGATGGCTTAAGCCAAACAGTCAGCTCAAAATAACATTACAGCAAATCTTTTCTTCAGCTAATGACCCTGACCCAAGGAAAGGCAAACAAAAATGAACAAAAATAAACATCTTCCTTTGAAGTGCTAAGCATATGGCAAGTCAGTTTTACCCACATCACTTTGCTGTTCTTGGCAACAAATAAGTCCAGCATACTGGAAAAACTATTGAAAAACACCTGAAAATTTTCAGATTTTCAGATGCAGGTGTCTGGAAGGTTCACGTCAAAAAAATAAATAAGAGAAACATTCTGAAAGCCAGGAAGCTACACAGCCAAGTCATAAGAGCATGACTAGAATAAAAATGTTTATGTTCACATTTTAAAAAGCATGCCAAGTAGACAATACTCAGCACAGAACTTTTGCCATGGTTCTCTACTTGAGCAGAGGCAAAATGTCATCAATCTCAAACCACCAACACACTTTAGAAAAAAGAATTTTTTCTGAAAAGAGAATTAGTGAAATCATGAAAGTTGTTCTGTTGATAGGAATTTTAAGAAATCTGGCATGATGGCATTTAGACATTTAAATTTAGTTCAGTTTTGATTGTTATTGCTATTCATTTCATTTTACCAATCCAAATGCTTACTGCCATATTAGCACTCTGTATCTAGTGTTCCAAAGTGATTCAGACTGTATCTGATTGGTATATTAAATACTTAAAAAGAAACCACCATATAATCAAGGGACAAGGAATATGGATTATATAGATGAATCACATAACTGGAAGCCATGAAGCACCTGGAAGTTTCTAGGCAAGTTTCATGCTTTTTATCTGATTCTTCCTTTATTCCAGCTTGCCATAATATTTAGAAGGATTTTTCCAAAAATGTTACCCAGTCTACCCATTTGCACTGGGACATTACTTTACCTCCAATGCAATATACATTGAAGAACACATTCTTTATGGCCCTGGAAGCAGATACATTTGTCTTACAATATTTTTGTGGAATCTGGCTCCCAATATCTCCCTACAGTACTAATTTCTCTTAAAGAAAGAAAGCCCTTCAGCGGAAGCTATGACTCCTTATTTCATTGTCTTTCCAAACAGCCTCTCAAAACATTTCCTCAAAACAGAAGAACAGTTTTGGATTTGGATTTTTTTTCAGTTTAACTTAAGAATTATGCAAGAAAAAGAAAACAAGCAGGAAAGAAAAACATTCAGGTGGGGGCAAGAGAGAGAAAGGGATCCTTCTGCCCTCAACTTCAGATTTTTAGCTTTTGGAATCTTATCCATTCAATGCACAGGCCTCATCAATTGGCTGCAGCAAATCACCCCAGATCACCATCCGACACTATATTTATAATGATAAGTTATACAATGAAATGGAGTATATCCTAGCTGCAGAAGACGGGAGAAAGGAAACTGTCTTGGGTGACTCAAAAGAAAACTTTTTTCACTTAAAGCATAGGTCCTTTACCTTTTTTGCATCAAAGACTCATTTTTGGCAGTCTGTGGACCCTTTCTCGGAATAATGCTTTTAAATTAATAAAATAAAATACCTAAGATTAAAAGGAATATATACATATACATACACATACATATATGTGTATGTATATTTGTGTGTGTGTGTAATTTCAAGGACTCCAGCTTAAGAACCCGAGACTAAAAGTTAGGAAGTGAAGGCTGGAAAACACACAACCAAGGAGAATTAAAAAACATGGAAGCTTGAATCATTTTGCTGTCACTTTATCTGATTTATGGTTGCATAAAACACACATACACACTTCTGGTGACACTTGAGGAATGATGTTAATAAATCTCACCTCTCAAGGCTCCTTGTGAACTGAAAGACTTGTAGTTTGTGATTCAATTTTGCCCTTAGAGATTTTTTTGGAAACTGGGTAGAAAAAGGAGAAGGTAGGAGTCAGAAGCTCATAAGATCTGAAGCTGGAAAGAGCCTGGGAGTCCATCTAGTCTAATCGCCGCCCCCCCAACTTAGTTTTACAGACGAAGAAACTGAGGTGCAGGTAGGCCAGATGATTTGTTCAAGGTCACAAAGGTAGTTACCTTACAGACAGTCTTCTTGCCACTATTACCACTGTCCTTATATAACTGACACATATGAGCAATGTAGGTTGTAAGGCCAAACTTTGAAGAACAACTGGAAGCCATGAAGCACCTAGAAGTTTCTAGGCAAGCTCACTGTTACTCCTTTAGAACTGCTGCCATTCTTTCCACAGTTATGGAGGGGAATGAGCACTTCTATAACACCTACCATGTGCCAAGCTTCATTCTAAGCACTTTTACAAATATCTCACAGGAGACATGTCCTATCACTATCCTTGTTTTAGAGTTGGAGAAACAAAGACAAAGGTTAAGTGACTTGCCCAAAGTCATACAGCTGCTGAGACTGATGCCACATTTGAACTCAGGTCTTCCTGACTACAAGCCCAGTTCTATATCTGCTGCACCATCAGTATGCACATTTATTCTCTGTGGTCCCATTTCCCATCACAAGTGTCTATGCTGTCCATTACAAAAGGCTGATCCACAACCACCGATGCAGCAGACCTCTGATCACTTCCTCAAAATCATTCCCCTTTGACTGCTGACATCATCTCTGTCTCATCTGAGTTGAATTTGGTCCAAGCAAAGATTCATTGACATTTTTTCCACCCTTACAAAGGTTTCTGTGTTCCAAGATTTCTGGGGTTTTTCCACACTGAGATTAAAATCAAATTCGAGTTAAGAAACGACTTCATTATGGTTTGCTTGTATTTATAGCAACATTGGACTATCTTGCTTTGGAAAAATTACGAAAATATGATAGACATGCAGTTAATAGAGTAATTTAAATTACAGAATTTTTATGTGGGAGAGAGCTTAGAAACCTTTTAAGCTAATTCTCTCATTCTGCAGATCAACTTTATAACCATTTCAGGCATAAAAAACAAACAGTGAAAGCAAGTGTCAGAAATGTGTAGGGTGTGTTTGGGGGAACAGGAAGTAGTTGGAAGGTTATGTTTTAGAGTTACAAGGGAAGTTAGAGGCCATCTAGCCCAAGCCCTTCATTTTACAGATAGGGAAACTGAGGCCCAAGGATATTAAAATTATTTTTACTAAGGTCACATGACTTTATATGGTCAGAGCTTGGATTTGAACTCGGGTCCTCTAACTCCAAATCCACTGCTCTTTCCACTGTACCTCTCCCTCTCTCAACAGAATATTTATTTTGAGATTTATTTTCTGTTTCTGTCCCTACTCTTTCCACCCCCCCCCCCAATTCTGCCTTTCTTTTTTCATAAACCAAAAGAGAAAAGATTTTTTGGTAATATATTAAAAAATTCACTGTAGAGAGCTGGTCACCTTAAATAGCATTAGTTGTTTAATTATTCATATATGCCATCTACTATCCTCAACAAAACCCTTAACTTTAAATTTGGTATTCCCACCTTTCATTTCTCTTAGACATTTAACAGGAAAAAGAAAATCACGGACATTGTTTTGGTTTGACCTCTGCTAATTTTACTATGAGCCACCCTTCAGCAAGAATCCTGTGAACTCGAAAGTGCCCAGTTCTTTTCCTGTTAGTTTCCTGGAGTCAGTTCCTGTCAGGTGCAAATATCCCAGAAATACAGCATTGAGACAAAGGATCTCCTATTAAGTCACATTTGGAATCTATCTTTTCATTTCAGTTTAAAGTTGAAAACAAAAGATATCTAAAATTACTTATTAACAAAAAGGTTAGTGGAAATTTAAAAGGAAGAGACTACCTTAGTAGCAGCTAAGTATGCTCTAATCTTATCCAAATAGAACAGATGATAAAACTTCAAACAGGTTAAATATAGTAAAATTAAGAAACAACTAAGATTAATTTGCCTTGATTAAGAATACTGGATTTAAAAGTTGATATTAATCTAGGACTCAGTTCCTGCTGCTTTTTTATCCTTTCATAATCTATGATGCTTAAATTCAGAAAACTGAAATTTAACCATAATAGGATCAATAAATAAATACAACCGAAAAGTAAGCTGGTCTCAGTAATTCAAGCACAAACCATTTTTAATATGTTTAAGAGCTGTTTTACATACAAAACTTTGAATCAATAAACTCTTAACTTTTATTTAACTGATGGCTTTTAATTCTCCCAATCCCCAGACAAAGCCTACCACTACAGTACTCATGCTACAATTATAAAACAAATGTACAACTCGAGTTGGAGATCACATGACTACTTCTGACATCTTGGGTAGAACTACGTGCATGTCATTTATCAAAACAGTTTCATTTCATTGCTTCCTCTCTCACCTCTATTCATCTTATTTGTAAAGACAAGAATAAATACAGTAAAGCTTGCACAAATGGAGGAATGGTATAGGTTATTAACCAAATCTTTATCATTACTCCTGGTCTCTCTTCCTAAGCTCCCACAATTCCAAGTGTCTACCACAGATTTCCACCCAGATGTTTCACCATCACTTCAACTCATCATCTCCCCCACCTCTGCCCCACTCTAAAGTAGTTCTGCTCCTAGCTGTTAATATCTTCTATTTCTGTTGATAACATTAACCATTTTCATAGGCCAAATGTGAAACCTAAAAATGATTTTTTAACAATCCAATTTTTGAAAACACTGTTAACTGTGCCCATGGCTGGAGATACAGAGATAAAAATGAAACAGTTACTGTTCTCAAAGAGTTTGCAATCAACTTATGGATACAATAAGGATACAATAGTAACACAAAAGATAAGTAAGACACTGGGTGGGGGAACAAAGATTTCTAGGAATGTTGGAAGAGGACAGTCATGGTTGGGGAGGGGGCAAAGTCAGGGAAGGCTTTAATTTAATCTTTAATTGCTCCCTCTCCCCTTACATTCAGCTGTTACATTCTGTTCGATTTGATTTCACATTCTCTCTTACATTGGCCTTTTCCATTTGATTCCCACTGTCACCCTCTGGGACAAGTCGGCGTTGCTACAGCATGCCTAGGCTCTATTACACTGGCCTGATTTTCCCTGCCTCTAACTCAGGGGTTCTTAACTAAAGAATTTATTTTAGAGAGTCTATGATCTTAGATGGGGGCGGGGGGGAACGACATCTTTATTATCACTAATTTCTAAGTGAGATTTAGCATTTATTTCTATTAATTTTTTTTTTAAAAAAAGCTATTATTCTGAGAAAAGGTCCATAGGCCTCAACTGACTTTTAATCTCTAAATTGTAACCACGTGCATGTCAAGTCTCTAAACTAAAACCGTGGGAGCGCACATGCGCGCGTGCACACACACGTTGAAATCCCCTGTATCTAGCCTTTTCACTCCTCTACTTAACCTGCACATTCACTGAAGCCCCAGAAAGGAAATTTCTTGTCACCAAAAGTCCTTGGCACCACAAATGGTTCAACCACAGAAACAGATGTGATTTTATGAATGGAAATTACATTAAAGAGGCATTACCATTGGCTTTGCTGCTATACCCGAAAGGCCATGGGACCTTTCTAACTTGAAACTAAAACATCCTAGTACCTCTCGCATTAGAACATGAGCTCCTTGAGAGCAAGGACTGTCTCACTTTTTTATATTTGTATCCCAGTGCTTTGTACATAAAATGCTTGGTTCATTCATTCACTCTCCCCTCTTCCAAATCTGCCTATTTCTGTCAAAAAAACAGACAACACATCCTTCCAGTCTCAGGTTGATAAATTTGGCATTATCCAGGATTCCTCACTCTCACCCTGCCTATTCAAGCAGTTGTCAGATCTTGCTATTTCTACCTCCACAACACCTTTTGAATCTGAGCCGTTCTATCTCCTTACACAACTACCACCTTATTTTAAGTCTTCCATTGCTTCTTGCCAAGATGACTACAACAGTTTCCTAATTGGTCTAATGACTCAGGTCTAGTACAACTCTGGTTCAGCCTATACACTGGCACCAAAGTAATTTTCTGTAAGTTCAGATCTGACTACTGAACTCCCCTACTAAATCAATTCCAGTGGCTTCCTATTGTCTATAGGAGAAAATATAAACTACTCCTTTTTTAAAGCCATATACAACAGGACTCCAAACTGTCTTCCAGATCTCAGTGTACATGACTTTCCTTCCTGCATTATAAGATCCAGCCAGATTGGCCTTTTTTTCTACTCTTCACACATGACATGCCATCTCCCATCTTCCTGCCTCTGCACAAGCCATTCCACATACCTGAAATGCACTCTCCTTGCCTCCACCTCATAAAGTCTGTCTCTTCCCTTAAGCTCCAGCACCATCTTCTATATAAAGCACCATATCTCTTCTGCATAAAGTCTTTCCTGACCCCTCCAACTGGTAGTGTCCACCCTCCCAAATTACCTGATATGTACCAACTTTGTATATATTTGTATTTATTCACTTTATATTTGTGCTGTCTCCCCATTAAAATGTAAACTTCATTCATTCTACAAGACTTCAGCAAAAGCTGAAGGTCTACATGCACAAAGAACTGAGGCTGGTTTCACTGAGCTGTGGCATGTGTCGACTTTGATGGGAGAGGGCTCAAGGTCTCTCCTCTTATAACTTTCTCTCACTAGATACTGTTATCAAAGAAGTCAATCCAAGGGAAGGCAGCAGATGAGTGAATCCAAGGCCAAAAAAGACTTTGTGAAGGCTCTCTCAGTTCTAGTTTCTCAACTAGCCCAGTCAAGGAAACTGCCACTGACCACATACTGAACAGGTGGTAGTCTGTGTGTAGTCTGTTACAGAATGTCAACAGATGCTCCAAAATCTCTCCAAAGCACTTCTCTTTCACATGGTCACAACACACCCAGACACAGGCTCTCCAGTCTCCTCCATGTGGGAAGATGCTTTCAGGGGCACTCTGGGCATATGCCAGCCCTCAGTAAATACCTGTGTCCCTAGCACCTAGGACAGTTGCCTGGCATATACTAATAATTATTATTTGCTGACTGATTGCAGATATGTACCTTTTCAAGTTAACAGAGTTCTAATTAATAAAATGCTGGATGACAAAAGACTTAGGATTTAAAATATAAAATCATCTTAATAATCACTCATTATTTTACTTAAATTATTTAACTAAGACAAGTCAGTAGAAAGTAGTAAGTTTTTACAAATAGTAGAAATAGTTTAAGAGAGAACAGGCCTAAAACAGCATCTGAAAGCATAGGATAAAAATTTTTTTTTGGTCCAGACTTATGATTTCATTGCTATCAAGAGCTCTTGGCAAACCAACTCCCTCCAACAATGCAGATAGGCAACTATTTCACAACTTAGTCTTTGAAGAGTTTCCTGGAGTATTGAGATGTTAAATAACCTAATAGTCCAGAGCCACACAGCCAGTAAGTATGTCAGAAGCCAAGTTGTTCTGACTCCTAAACCAAGCTACCTATGTATAGATAATTTATCATTATTTAGTTTGATTACTGAGAGTCTATGTACAACTGTACAAAGTAAAGCCTTACTCCTCTATTAATTTTGATTTTAAGAAATTTTTTCAAGTATCATACTGTTGTCTCGTTTATTTTTTGCATGTGTTGATTTCTCAACCTATTTTTACACAAAATAAATGAGTGTTTTTAAAAAAGAAAAACAATCTAAAACTCTATGATACAAACTAAGCATCTACTGGTTTCCTTACCCAGACAAGTCACCTAAATCACGACTCACACCTACAGCATTTGTACAACTTCAATCAATCTTCTAATCACAATATATTCCCAAAGGTGACAATTTTTCTGTCCTTAAATCAACTAAACATTTACTGAGCACCAGTTATGTGCAGGGCATTACAGCAGGCATTGTAAAACACTTCTTCATGTTATCCATGTAGGAGTTTTATGTAGTAGACAAGGAAACTTCACTAAGCAATTAATTTTCATTACCATTATAAAAAATATAAATGCATTTTGGTTTTCCACATTCCGCACTTTCAGTTTGCAAAGTGTCAGACAAAAAACTCCCATTTCCAAATCTATTATTTTCTCCCTTCCTACAATAATTACTGTACATGAAAATTTAACAACCTCCAGAAAGTCTCAAAAATGAAAAGAAAAATTATATGCATAGCTTATTAATCAGAACACAAGGACAAAGAACAGCAAGTTCTTAATCTGTAAGTGGGTCCCAGTATTTCAAAAACACCAAAAACTAGAAGAGTTAGCTAGTGCAGAGTTCACACTCAGTTATTTTAACTAAAAGAAAACAGATCTGGGATAATCTAAATTAAATATTCAAAAAACGTAGTTTCAGAATGAAGTCAGAGATAAAAATACACTAAGACACATCGTACATAGGCCCAAACACTCACCATCCTCACTGTCTATGCTTTCCCCTATCCCAGTTTCCCACAGTGGCTTAGCCCTACTGTTACTAGGCAGTACTAAACTGGGAGAAAAGGAAAAGATAATTTCCAAAACAGATAATCAACTGGCTTTTATTAAAGAGTTTATTATTCATTTGGGGACATATTTACAAAATTCTTGGATTGAAAAAGTACCATTTCATATGTGTGAATGTGTGTGTGTGTCTGTGTACACATGTGCATTTAGTCTTCCACCCCTACACACTCAGAAAGCCCACACCTTAAACTCCATATCGCATTTATAAAAAATCACCAAAAATCTCCCAGCCTTTTCAATAATCCATTTCCTTGCTTAATTACATCTCATTATCAGTACCCATATTATATGACTGTATAACAGTTAACATGACGAAAAAAGAAGCTAGATCATAGAAAAGAAGGAAATATGAGCTAACAAAAGAATTTGGCAAATTTTTAAGAGCATAAAATAGGGACTTGGGAAAGGGTGTATACAAATATAAAAGATAAAACAAGACTTCTGGGAGAAAAAAGAGATCTTCACTCAATTGACTCTCTCTGTGCCTGAACATGGAGGTGGGTGGAAAAAGGAGGAAGTAGGGAAGTATAGCTAACCATATGGAGAATGGGTTGAGTGTAGACCCTAGAGGATGGGTGCTCTTGGTTGAAATAACTGGCTGGAACTAGAGTACTGGAAACAAAAGAAGAATGTAAGGTCTGCCATGAGCTCTAAAACACCTAGGCCCACACCTGGAGTTGGGTGTTTGGGAGGGGTTAATTAAGAAGGGAAAAATAAATGAGTCAGTCAGTCCTTGTAAACAAAACCAGTTTTTTTTATTACCCTTTCTGGAATCCCTACAGTACATAGCACGCTGTTGGTCATATATAAGTAGTAGACTTACAGAGCAGTAGCAAGATTTTTTTTCCCTTTTGAATCCTTAATATCCTGACCATATTATCTAGGAGCTACAGAGCCCTCCTGTCATGTTTTTGCCATAACATGTCTTCTCATTTTCCTGGTTAGGAAAGGAGAATTTAGAAACTAAACAGGAAGGAATGACTCAATGATATTTATTACTAGGGAATTATAACAAACAATTACGAATTTTTAACCTTACTTTAGTGATTACCTAGTAGTCCAGCCTTCTGAGTATTACTGCCTAAATCCATGGCTCACCTCCAAATCAGGCATGTACTTGGCATGTCTACAATATAGACATTCTTTTCAAAGTAAGAGAACACCAACTTATGGTAATACAACCCTTGATATGCTGACATATTTAAAGTTTACCTCTCAGGAGCTAACTGTAGCTCTACTGTGCCCAATCTCCCCCAGGACCCCAGGTACCACACCATCCAGTCTAACTTCCCCTCTGCCATAACAGGTTCCCAGCTGAGGTTAACACTCCCACTGTAGCCTGCATATTCAGATTGGCCGCCTCTTCAGACTGGCTACCACTGACTTCAGTCTACTGGTCCCTGAAATTAGAGCTTTCAAGCTCAGAGCCCTCTCAAGTCACCTATTTTGGTCCTAAATATATAATGCAACTAGAGGTCAAAAAACCCCAGAACCAAGAACAGCAGCAGTAAAGATTAAGTTACATTCAAACTAGAAAACTTTTAAAAAAATAAAATCCTATCACACAGATTAAAGGAGCAATAAATAACAAACATATCTATGTGTGTATATCCATACATATATATATATGTGTGTGTGTATATATATATGTATGTACATGTATACCCACACATAAACACCAATTATTGAGTGATCTTTTTTTACAAAAGGCTAATAGTAATACAAGGGGGAAAAACATTTTAAAAGCATTAATATTTAGAGTATTTCGATATTCTCCTATCAGAATGAGAAGAAATCATAGTAATAAGTTCCATTAAAGAACTTTATAGCAAACATAAGAAAACACAAAGGGACTGGAAACTATCCTATCAAGGGACATTTAGGAAAAGAAGGGAAAACTCATGAAAGCAGACTTGTACTTCCTCAACTAGAGACACTGGGGGATAGTTGCTGCTGGGTGAAGTAGTTGACTAGAAACAGAATGTTGGAAAGAAAAAAGAATTCATCAAAAGTGTCTGACATGGGCAAAATAAAAAATAGAAAAGCATATCAATGTAATAGAATACAAATACAAAAACGGAAACAAGCAAAAAGTTGGGGTTCGATAAACCTACAGAAAATAAGGAAAAATTAGTTATCACTATGGCACAAAATGAACAAATACTGCACAAAAAACCTCCACATAAGCTCCAGCTAAGGGAGCAGATACAATATGGCAGAGTAAAGATAGAGACTCACTTGAGTTCTCCCCCAACCCCTCCAAATACCTGTAAAAAATTAATCTAAACAAATTGTAGAGCAGCAGAACCCACAAAAAGGGTGAAACTAATTTCCAGCCCAAGACAATCTGGAAGGTCAACAGGAAAGGTTGTAGTCCAGCTCAAGTCATGCCAGCACAGACGGGCCCCAGCAAACCCAGGGCAGGCCTCGGGACTGAATCGCAGGCAGCTGTGGCAGTTTCCAGATTTCTTAACCCACAACTACCAAAGACAACTTAGAAGGTCAGCAGGAAAGGTCTGTTGGACCTGGGTGAGAGAGGAGTGCAGTCCAACCCCAACCCCAGCACAGCCCTGAAGCAGTGACAGTAGCTGATTCCAGAGCTCCCAGCCCACAGACAGTAAGAGGACTGAACGATTGATCAGAAGATTACAGGGGTCTATTTGCTGGCACTGAGGCAGGATTCTATTGTTTTGCCCATACTTGGATCTGGGTGGTAGTCCTGGAGAGAGGAGTACTGGCATAGCAGAGCTTGTGGCAGCAGTGGAGTGGGAACCCTCCTTACAGTTCCAGGGCAGAAAAGAGTGCTTGTGGTCACTCACAGATCAGAGCACAGACCAGAAGAGGAGTAAATGCCTCTTCTTAGATCATGCCATCTTGGAAAAACTGAAAACTTACAGGTCCCTAGTAGCATCTCTGAAAACAGCTGCACAAAACTCCTGATGCTTGGACAGTACCACTTCTACAATGGAAGCAGATCCCTTCCTTAACAAACAGTTAAAAAGTCAAATGACTGGCTGGGGAAAAGGTCCAAACAGCAGGGAAAAAAAACTAAGACTACAGAAACTTACTTTGGTAACAAGGAATATCAAAACTTACACTCAGAAGAAGACAACAAAGTCAAAGCTCCTACATCAAAAGCCTCCAAGAAAAATATGAATTGCTCTCAGGCCATGGAAGAGTTCAAAAAGGATTTTGAAAATCTGGTAAGAGAAGCAGAGAAAAAATTGAGAAGAGAAATAAGAATGATGCAAGAAAATCACAAAAAGGGAGTCAACAACTTGCTAAAGGAGACCCAAAAAAATACTGAGGAAAATAACACATTAAAAAATAGACTAAACCAAATGGCAAAAGAGGTCCAGAAAGCCAATGAGTATAAAAATTCCTTAAAAAGCAGAATTGGCCAAACGGAAAAGGAGGTCCAGGAGCTCACTGAAGAAAATAGTTCTTTAAAAATTAGAATGGAGCAAATGGAAGCTAAGGATTCTATGAGAAATCAAGAAATTATGAAACAAAACCAAAAGAATGAAAAAATAGAAAACAGTATAAAATATCTCATTGGAAAAACAACTGACCTGGAAAACAGATCAAGGAGAGATTATTTTAAAATTATTGGACTACCTGAAAGCCATGATCAAAAAGAGAGCCTAGATATAATCTTTCAAGAAATCATCAAGGAATACTGTCCTGACATTCTATAACCAGAGGGTAAAATAGAAATTGACAGAATCTACTGATCACCTCCTGAAAAAGATCCCAAAATGAAAACTCCCAGGAATATTATAGCCAAATTCCAGAGTTCTCAGGTGAAGGAGAAAATACTGCAAGCAGCCAGAAAGAAACAATTCAAGTATTATGGAAACACAATCAGGATAAAACAAGATTTAGCAGCTTCTACATTAAGGGATGGGAGGGCTTAGAATATTATATGCCGGAGGTCAAAGAAGCTAGAATTAAAACCAAGAATCACTTATCCATTAAAACTGAGTGTAATCAATGGGGGCGGGGTGGGGGGATTGATATTCAATGACGTAGAGGAATTTAATGCATTCTTGAGAAAAAACAAGAGCTAAATAGGAAAATTGACTTTCAAATACAAGATTCAAGAGAAGCATGAAAAGGCAAACAGGAAAGAGAAATCACAAGGTACTTATTAAATTTGAACTGTTTACATTCCTACACAGAAAGATGGTATTTGCGACTCATTAGACCTTTCTCATTATTAGGGTCATTAGAGGGAATATATATTAAGACAGAGGGCACAGGGTGAGTTGAATATGAAGGGATGATAACTAAAAAATAAAATTAACGGATGAGAGAGGAATGTACTTGGAATAGGAGAAAGAGAAAGGTAAAATGGGGTAAATTATCTCACATAAATGAGGCAAGAAAACGTTTTTACAGTGGAGGGGAAAGGGAGGGAAGTAAGAGGGAATAAGTGAAATTCTTATCAGAGTTGGCTTAAGGAGGGAATAGCATATACACTTAATTGGGTATGGAAATCTCTCTTAACTATCGTGGCAGGGAATAAGAAGGGGGGATAGAAGGGAGGGCAGATTGGGAGAGGAGGTAATCAGAAGCAAACACTTTTGAGGAGGGACAGGGTCAAAGGAGAGAACAGAATAAATGGAAGATGGGATAGGATGAAGGGAAATATATTTAGTCTTTCACAACATGACTATTTTGGAAGTGTCTTGAATGACTACACATGTATAACCTATATGAAATTGCCTTCTCAATGAGGATGAGTGGGGAGGTAGGAAGAGAATTTGGAACTCAAAATTTTAAAAATGAATGTTAAAAATTGTTTTTACATGCAAGTGGGAAATAAGACATATAGGCAATGGAGTGTAGCAATCTGTCTTACCCTACAGTAAAATAGAAGGGGAAGGGAATAAGATAAGGGGGTGGAGGAGATAGAAGAGAGGGCAGAGGTAATCAGAATGCATGCTGTCCTGGGGTCAAGGGAGGGGAGAAATGAGAAGGAAAATTTGGAACTCAAAATCTTGTGGAAGTGAATGTTGAAAACTAAAAATAAATATTTCTTTAAAAAAGAATAAATTTCAGCTAAATCACAACTTACAATGTTCACATTTTGGAGAAATGTCTGAGTCTGAAACTTTTTTCCAACTACAACTGTAATATGTAAATATGTACATATACACACACACACATATATATATACGTACATATATACACTGTAAATCTAGCTATACACATACATGTATTCTACATAAAGTATAACTGGCTTCACTACCACTGAAGCTATTGCTACACCTTTTTGGTATAAGGAATTTCCTTACCAGTGAAATCATAGGCTTAGTCTCGATCCCTATCCTGCTATAATTTTGTTAATGTGTGTGTCTTCTTGGTTCATCCCTGTGCTTTCATTATCCCATTATGTCTGTACAGTTTTTATTTAAACTTGAAGTCTAAGAATCACGATTATGTACTAGATAGAACATATTGGTCCCAAAATTTTTAACCAAAATATATTTTAATAAAGGAAATATTTTATGTACCAAATGACTAACAAATGATGAATTGTGTCTAGTTGCTCGGGGGGGGTGGCGCAGTATATGAACATAGTTTTAAAATTCTCTAGACTTGCTAAAATTAAAAAGTATCATAGTCTCCATTTTAGACGAAAAAGTATCTTTCCCATTTATATCATGAATATTTTAACTACACTACAGGATAAAAGAGAAGATCATGTATTCAAACCATGTGCTTCTAATCCAAAAATGTAACTGATCTTTGTCTGACAGGTCAGGTGAAAGTGTGCATATATATTCATACATGTGTAAGCAATTGTTATGACCAGAAAATAACTTGTAAAAACACTAATGCACAAAAATAGCCTAGACTCCCTAGCTACTTTCAGAGCATATGTCTGCCATCATGTAAATGAGAATCCACTTAAATGTAAGCATACCTATCCTAATTTTGTCAGAGGTCAAGGGTTGGGGACCAAAAGATGATTAAAAGCAAGTATGTCCAAGGTGGTGATGAAAAATCAAGTCAGTCAAGTATTTCAATAAAAATCCAACTTTCCAGCAATGTGTCCTAACTGTTTTCAAGTATAAAGATGCCTTTTTAATATTAAAAAAATCACAGAGCCCTAAATAACAGTATTTTATTTATTTAATTGAAAAAAGAGTAAATATTACTATAAATGCTTCTAATAGTAATGATTTTTTTAAAAAATTGTATTAATCTCAATAGTATACCAATACATTTGAAAAATAGTAACACACAGATGTATAAAGATTATTTATTCAGTCTACAAAGATAAGTTTGCTATTTATTATACTGAGTGACATTTACACATCTGTCGGATCTAAATAAACATTAAGAAGATAATTCTTGGTTTGCATATGGATTCACAGGCTCCCTATGATAACTGTAGTGCTCCAGGAATTCAAGACCCCCAGGTGAGGGTCCACAGCTCTACAGCTTAACAGTTTAACATATTAGGGGTTCAAAAAAGCATCACTCTCCATTTAAGTAGGAAAGTATTAAAATCAAAGAAATGTAATAAAGTTTTACTTTTGGCTAACATGCCATCTTCAAATATTTGGAGGTCTATCATGTGAAAGAGAGATTTAATTTGTTCTGTTTGGCCCCAGAAGGCAAAACCAGAAGCAATGGATGAAAGTAGCCCAGGGGCAAATTTAGGCTTGATCTTAAGAAAAAAATGTCCTAGTCACGAAAGCTGTTTCCAAGCAGGATGAGGCGGCTACCTCATGAGGACCTTCCCCTCTTTAGAGGTTGTGAAGCAGAAGCTGGAAGACAATTTTTCAGATATGTTATAGTGAGGATTCCTTTTGCATATGAATTGGATGAGATGGTGGCTAATTCCTCCCAACTCTCAAATTCTATGATTCAGAAGTCCCTTGTTCCTTTTTTTTTTTAAAAGAAAGAGGGAAATAGAACAAGTAACAAAAAATAACTAACATTTACATAATACTTCAGGGTTTGTAAATAGTTTTCACATTTGAATCTCATAATAACCCTGGGAGGTTACACCTCACAATAAACCTGGAAGGTGCTTTTATTATGTCTACTTTCAGATGAGAAAACTGAGCAAGGCTGAGGTCTAATGACTTGCCCTGGGTCACACAGCTACTGGGCCTCTGAGGCTGGATTTGAACTCAGGTACTCCTGACTCCAGGTTTAGTGCTCCATCCACTGTGTCACTTAGCTGTACTAAGTATGTTCTATTTAAATGAGTCCTCATCTTGTACTGCCCTCCTAACAACACTGAGAGACTGAAATTTCAGGGAAGCCAGCTCTGGAAAGACTAAAGACTTTGCATTTGATTCAAAAATAAAAGAAATGGTGGTACAAACCACTGGGAAATAAGGCAAACATACCATAGTTATTGAAGATAATGAATGGGGAAAGGTATGGACACTATTTCAATAACCATGCTTATATCTGATAATCATGGACTGTAATAGATAACCTGTTGATCACTGATATCTACACACAATATCTCAGGTACAGGTTTGTTTATTTTTCTAATATCTTTTGCCTTGGGTTTATTGTATATAATGAGGGCTGGTTATAATAAAATTTCAAGACTAAAGTTTTCATACTTCCAATCTGTTGTAAATATAAATGACTTCAATGTAAGTCTATCTGTGGATATCAGAAAACTCATCTTTGTACGAATCTGTGGGTAGGTAGAGATCTAAAAATCACTGTTTTCCTTTCAATTTCATATCCTTCTCTACTTTCGCAGAATATGAAAGCAATAAGTGTAAGGTTTAATGAAAGAGAAATGAAAACAGACAACATCACTTTCATAAAACAGCTGGTATGTCCCAAGAATTAAATAGAAACTGGTTTTGAGAATTTTCTAACTTGTAAAATAAAATAGAAAATATCAAAAATACACAGTATAGTTATAACTTTTAACTTCATATAACATTTATTTAGTGTATTAAGATTTTCAAAGCTCTTGGCACATGTGATTTCATTTTACCCTAACAACCTCATAAGGTAAGTATTACAGGGATCATTGTCCCCATTTTTGCCCATGGTCACAAAGGAAGTAAATATCAGAGGCAGAATTCAAAACCAGGTCCCTCTTTGTCTAAGTGCAGCACTTTTTCTACTACTACACTAAGCTTCCTCTCACATGTAGTATGTTTCCTTTTAGTCTCTTTTTTTTATCTGTCATCAATCATTTCAAGATTATCAGTTCAGATGCATAACTGCCAGAGATAAGAATCTTAAAAGAAATCATGGTGAAAAAAGTGAGAAGGAAGAGAATCCAGGAGCGCTAGGTCTCCAACTATACTACAAAGCAGTAACCATCAAAAAATCTCAACCTGAGTAAGAAATAGTGAAGTTGATCAGATTAGGTACACAATACACAGAAGCAATAAACACAGTAGCCTAGTGTTTGATAAACCCAAAGATCATAGCTACTAAAGTAAGAACTCACTGTTTGATGAATTTGCTGGGAAAACTTGAAAGCAGTCTGGCAGAAACTAGGTATAGACCAGTATCTCACATCTCATACCAAGATAGGGTCCAAATGGGTACATGACTTAGACACAAAGGGTAACACCACAAATATATCAGAGAAGTAAAGCAGAAACTATCTGTCAGATCTACGGATAAAGAAAGCATTCAAGATCAAACAAAAGACAGAGGATCACAGAAGGTAAAATGGACAAGATTATATAAGGTTTAAAAAGTTTTTGAAGAAACAAAACCAATGCAACTAAAATGAGAAAAGAAGCAGGGGAATAAAGAAAAATAATCTTTGTATCAAGTTTCTCTGATAAAGGTCTCATTTCTAAAAGCAATAGGGAAATGATTCAAATTTATAAGACTAAGAACCATTTCTCAATTGACATGAATATGAATAAACAATTTTCAGAGGAAGAAATCCAAGCTGTCAAAAACTATTTGGAAAAATGCTCTGAATAACCAATAAATGAAGAAATGCACATTAAAACAACCCTGAGCTTCTAACTCATACCCCTCAGAATAGCACACTTGACAAAAAATGAAAATGACAAATGCTGAAGGGGCTGTGGGAAAACTCAATACCCTTTGAGCCAGCAATACCACTATTTAGTATATACCTCACAGAGATCAAAGAAAGAACATGACCTATTTGTACAAAAATTTTATAGTAGCTCTTTTTGTTTTTGGTTTGTTTTTTTTGCAGTGACAAAGAACCAGAAATTGGGGGTGTACTCATGAATTGGGGAAGGGCTGACTATTATATTAATGTGACGAAATACTATTATGCTGTAAGAAATGATGAAGGGTATGGTTTCCAAAAAACCTGGGGAGACTTGTAAGAGCCGAAGCAGAGTGCAATAAGCAGAATGAGGAGAACAATAATGATACCAAGACAAATAACTATGAAAGAATCAGAAATTGATTAACACAATGATCAGTCATGGTTCCAGAGGACTCATAATGAAACATGCTAACCATGCTTTGACAGAAAGATGATAGTACTCAAAGGGCAGAATTAGACATTTTTTGGACAAAGCTAAAGCAGGATTTTGTTTTGCTTGACTATACATATTTTTAACAGGGAAACCACTGTTTTTCTTGCATTATCAATAGGAATGGGGAAGGAGGAAGTGAGATGTGATGGAGAGAAAGCAGATTTGGATGGAAAAAAATAACAAAAAACAAATTATAAACTTTAACTACTAGAGATATAATGTTGAATAGATGTTTTGTTGTGGAGAAAACATTTTGTAAAACATGAAATGTTACATAAAATGTTATTATTATTAGTTGCTCACCAACACCAAAAAGCACTAAAAAGATAGACTAAGTTGAATGAAATAAATCATTAAAAAGGTTGCTGGATTACAAGAAATGAAACTCTGAAATCACCAGCAGCCAGTTACTCATAGATGTTAACAAGGTACTTTCTATGAAACCCATCCAAAACTGCAGTTATTCCAAGAGCCAAATACTTTAAGATACTGTAGAAACACATTTTTTTCTTAATTTCATAGGACCCCATATGATAGATCAGATACACTAATCTCCCTATAAGCTTCCACAAAGGAGACACTAATTGTCCATGTCCAGATATAGAGTGCCATAGTACCTACTATATGCAGTGTTCTGCTAATCCTCAAGACAGGCTGAAATTAGCCTCCATCAATGCTAACACAACAGAGATGTTCATTCACCTGGTCAGTTCATACCAGAGACATGGCATCCACATTACTGGTGACACCTATCACTAGGGTGCATTCCAGTTTTATCTGTTGTGTAAAATTAGCTTTTTTGAAACTGAATTGGTGACTACGTCAGGTGAAGTATTCTCAGTGGTTCTTATGCTGCTCAACAATAATAAAACCTGATATTTATATGGCACTTGAAGGTTTACACAGTGTTTTCCTTACCACAATCCTGTGAGTTGAGATAGTGTGAGAACTTCATGCCTATTTTATGAAGAGAAATAAGCTTCCTTAGAGAACTTCAAACTCACACTGATGTAACCCAAATAATTGGCATCCTTCCAACCCACAACGGCTGAGCCTCTGCACAGACTATAAAGACTATCTTTTGGGAATATTTTTTTTTCGCAAAATTACTGAAGTACAACTGTCATTTGAGATTCACTATCCAATATAGTAGGGCACTCTACATCTTTGGTTTTCTGCTTTCATTGCTGTACAAGGTCCAATGAGCCTAGGTGGAAAGGACTAAGGAAAGGGTTTTAGAAGGTCACAGCCTAGTTTTCTCATGGTCTGTGAGGACTCACGTCTCAAACTCCATCAGCACTTCCCAAAGTTGGTTCCATGAACATCAGCCTCAGAGCTAAACTGGTTCTCCATTCACCTCCTAAGGACATCTGGCATGGACAAGTCCATCAAAAGCACTGTTATAAGAGAATGCAGCTGTGCTGCCTCAGCTGGGCCCTGCTTCTCCAGCTGCACTTTGTGGGTGGTGCTTGATTGTCATGTTGCTCTGACCTCTGGACCCCCAATCCCTTGTGCTCACAGAGGAGCAGTTCTGCCACTGTTCCTTTTCTCAACAGATTTTCCCCCTACTCCTCTCTGGAGGTGCTGTGCTGTTTTCATGGTGGAAACATGAAGTAATGTTATTGAATCAGCTGAAGTCCTTTTTCTGTGGCTGAATACCCAATTCATTCATTCTCACTCTCATTCTCATTCTCATTCTCATTCTCTCTCTCTCTCTCTCTCTCTCTCTCTCTCTCTCTCTCTCTCTCTCTCTCTCCTTCCATCTCTTTCTTCTGTCCTTTGCCCCCAAAATTTAGCTTTTTGCCACAATTCATCAAAGGCAATCTGCTCTGGGTCTACTACAAGACCAATCTAAGTATCCGAATAGATAGGCTTCATTCAAGAACAAGTGGTCCACGTGAGATAGTCTGATGCTGCCCATCTCTTCTTCCTTTGCTTCTTTGGTCACTGCCAAGATCTGAAGCTGCCTTTTCACATGAAATAAAAATTCCAAGGTCTTCTCTTTCTCTTGTGGATCGGGATTGAGGAACTAGACATAGGCTGCTTGTGTATTCTCTGAGTTGTCCAACTACCTTTCATGGTAAACATTCCCTCACTGTGACCTTAAGATTCTGTGACTTCAGGCCAAGTATGAGATCAAATCCAGGTCCCTTGAGGTCTTCCATCAGCCTCTTACACTTTTTTCTTCATCTCAGTTCCCTGACATGGCTAAAATACTTCATTGGCATGTCCTATCAAGGGCTTGGATAGCTGCTACCCAGTGAAGGTTGAATGCTCTCCTAGGAAGGTTCTTCTTAGCATGGGATAATGATTTCCTTGAATTTGTACTAGCAATTGTCTAGGCTGCTCACCTCTCTAGCTGTCCATGATGTTCACTTGCCCCTTGCCCATCTCTCCCATATAGGTTTCTCTCTATTTCTAAATTCTCTCTATTTCCAAGAAGTCTTTGAGCTTTCAGGCCATGTCCTCATCTTCTGTGAGTGTTCTAGTGATCAGCTGTTAGACATTTTCCAAACTCTTTAACTGACAGGATTTTTTTAAACAAAAAGAGAATAAAAGGAAGGTCAGAGGAATCACAGACAAGTAGGACAGCTTTGAAAGTTACAAGGATAAATGGGAAGTAATTAACAGATTATTTATTAATAATTACTAGAAGTGTAGAAGGTGGGATTTTACATGGGACCTAAAAGAAGGCAAGGATGCCAGGAGATGGAGATGAGGAGGGAAAGCTTTTTAGGCACAGGGATAAGTCACAGTGAAAATGTCCAGAGATGGGAGATGGATTATCTTGTTCAAGAAACAGCAAGTAAGGGACTTCCGAGTTCATTTAGTCCAATCCCTCCACCCTCAGTTTATATACGTGAGACACTGAGGCCCAAAGAGACTGTTAAGTGACTTATCCATTCTCACACCGCTACTAAGTGGCAGTGGCAGAATTAGAACCCAGGTCCCTGTGACTAAATCCAGGACTCTTCCTACCATGTTGCCTCAATGTCATTACTGTATAAAAAACATTTACTGGAGACTATAACACAAACACGAACATATCAATATCAGTGCATTAGCCACAGATACCTCAAATGATCATATCCTGTCATTCTATCCCTGTTCCACTCTCCTAATCAGGAAACCCTGCTGGGGCTGACATTCATTTCTCCATTAATTCCCAGCTGAGCTGTCATAAGTCTATAGGAAGTCAATACCTGATCACAAACATCCTGGCTACCAGTAAAATCAGAGTTGAATACCATGGCATTGGCCTATAGCTAGAGTATGCCTCTCCTGGTTGCAGCTTCAGGGACCAAAAAAAAAAAGACAGCAGAATATCAGCTCTAGCAGTTCAGGCATTGTCACTTCGCAGGACCTAAACTTTTCTGAGCCTCTATCTGTCCTTACAACTTTTTCATCCCACCTCCAATCCAACACCAGCACTGAAATACAGTACAGGATAAAATGCTCCACAGACAGCTATGCCCATGTGGTTCAGCCTGTCATAGTTTCTATAATGGCAGGGAAAAGAACACCACTTTTCTTCACCTTCCAAAACTCAACCTATCCCCCAATTTCTATCTTCCTGCTTGATGTCTCTGGCCTTGCATTTCCTCCAACTCCATCTCTCCAGGTGCTCACTCAAAAGGCAAATAAAGTTATGTTAGGGAAGCTAGCACTAAACCTGTTTCTAAAATATGACTAATATTTTTACAGTCTCTCTCCTAAGGTGTTCATATTTCTGAACTTCCTCTAATGCTTCATCATTTTCCAACCAGCCAGTCAGGACCACAGTATAGAGCAATGTTCTGGGCACTCTGAGGAGATAAAATGGGGACAGGAGGCAGGCTCTGTTATCTAGGAATTTATAATTTAATAAGGTAATCAGGGGAAAAACACATCTGAAAACTACAGAAACTGCAGCCTAGCTTCCTCCAAAATATGTGACTAGCAACCATAAAGCATTACTCTTGGCCAGGGTTCCTAACGTTGAGTCTGTTATCATTGATGGGGAAAAAAATATCTTTATTTTCACTAACCTGTACCTGAAATTTAACATTTCCTTCAATTATTTAAAAACATTATTCTGAGAAGGGGTCCATAGGCTTCATCAGACTGCCAAAGGGATCCATGACACAAAAGTGATTTGCTTTAAGCAAACAAGCATCTCTTCCTTTGGCTGTGGATGTCTCCTAGGAGAGGAACATGCCTCAGGGAAGAGAACCTTGAACTGGGACTCAGTAGTCTTGATTCCATTCCTGAATTTGATAATTACCAGCTATGGATGCTAGAAAAGAGATTATTAATTGACCGTGCCTGCTTATTTGTCACAAGACGGAAATATTTCTGCAACTCACAGAAATATAATAAGAATTAAGGAAACTGCATAATATCCTATGCAGTCTAAGGAAAATTAATCAGATGGCTTGGCATAATAATGCAAAATAATTTGTCTTTTGATATCTGTTATATTTATATATATATATACATATATATATATATACACACACACATATTGCATATCGGGTACTTCAGAGTCATCTGCATAGAGAAGATAATTAACCCCAGAGGAGCTGACGAGGTTATCAAGACAATACCAGGGGAGAAGAGCATTGGGCTTTGCACAGAAAGAACCTTGGGCGAGAGCCACAGTAAGAGGGCATAATATGGATGCTAAACCAGCAAAGTAGGCTAAAGAATGATCAAAGAACAGGTACCAAGTCACTGAATAACAAATCACAAAGTATAAATATATTCACAAAAAAATTTTGGTCAATTTTAAAATAGCTATAATGAGTTAAGAATCCCTTGAGGCAAATCCATCGTGAGGTAGGCATCAAGGAAGGCAACAGACATAATTCTCTGACAACACACTTTGGTGCTGCTACCAGAGAAAAATTAAACTGGTGATGAGACTCATCAAAACAAAACGTGTGCCAGCCAGTCTTTTCTACAAAGGGATATAGTAGCAGAACAAGAGGCTACTTAGCCTAATTTGCTTTCAACTCATCCACTGCTGTTAATATCCACCACCGTGCATTTTATCATATCGTCCCTATCAATGCCTCCTTTGCCTTGATTCTGCTTTGTCTTGGTCACTTTAAGCCAACACATTGTCTACGCCTTTTACATCCTTGTCATGATTCCTTTCCTCCTTTTCATACACTGTAGCCAAAAGAGTGGTGAGTCAGTAAAATCGCACCTCTTCCATTGGGTACACTAATTAGAAAGAAATGGATTTTCCCAAATCTTGATCTTTTATTGGGGCTATCAACAGGATTATGAGATGTTTGCAAAGTACTTAAAATGCCAAGGGAGAAAGTGCTATAACATTTTTTCAGTCAGGCAGGCTTGATTACTGAGGATTCTGACAGCACTAAGAAGACAAAACTCTAGAATTGGACACCTGCAGAGAACAACAAAATATGAAAATCTGACTTAGATAAAAATAAAGCAACTTTCACACAGAAATAAATCAAAGATCTTTATGGAATGTCCCTTTAGCAGGGAAGGATTTCTTAATATTGTGCCTAAATTTATCATCTCATTGTGCGAAGAAACGAGGATCTTAACTTTCATTTTTACATCTACCCAATCAAGTTTATGTAGCAATAAACAGCCATACCAAATAGACACTAAAAACTACTCTGCATTGGTGAGCTAGATGTTGTTAGGAAATTTTTAAGAAAACTAACTTCTAATAGAATATCCATATTCCTTTGCTTCGAGAAACATGAAAAACATATGCCATAAAGTGAAGTGGATTAGAAATTTTTAATCCGCTCTAGCAAAGGGGACCCAAAAATGGTGCCAATAAAACCCAGAGGTATTTTTTTTCAAAGCATTTACTTAACAATTGGAATTCGTAATGTTTTGGAAAAGCTCTCAGGTCTTATTTCTTTATTTTCTCCTGCTCATTTCAACACATTTAACTATTTATTACATGCCTCCAAGTGTCTAAAGAATTCCATTCCCCTTTTCTCTCCCTACCATTACTATTCCATTTCCATACTAGACCCTAGCTTCACAAACAGAAAAAAGAAGCATCATATCACACTTCTTCCTCCACTGTTTTTTTGTAGAAAGGAACCTTGGGCCATAATCAATAATAGTTCCAAATACATTTCCTCATGCAGTAGCAAATGAAACACGCATTCTATCAGTTTCATTCTTACAACTTCAAATTTAATATTGCTGTTCCCTCTCAATTAATATGTTGTGATACAAAAATGTCTTCAAGTAAAAATGCCACTTAAAAAAATAATACTAAATTAGCAAAGATCAAAAATACAGCATCAGGGTAGTAGTAAAGGGGTTAAGTTTCAGGGGATAGGGGTGTGGGTGTGTGGTGTGGGGGGGGGGTTGTGGTAAGCTCACATGCCTGCACCTGTTCTCACCCTTAGCCTACATGAAGCCAAGGCAAGTGTAATGGGGAACTGAGTAAGGCCAGTCCTTATGACAATGTACTTGGTTAATATTAAGTCTGGAGCAAGCACAGACATTTTGTTACTGGTTCCAGTTTGTTATGCATATGGAGGAGAGGAGTCTCTTTGATTGGCTACCTCACCAGAACCCCAAGTGCATTCAAAAGGCATTAGTTGCTGAGAGCCTGCCCCTTCTCTTTGGCTGACTTCTATCTTAACAGTATTTTTAGGTGAGAGAAAAGAGGAAATGGTATAAAGAGAGAAGCCTCAGGCTCTCACCAGCAAGGCTGACATGTAGCCCTTACATTTGTTCTGTTAAGTAGAGATTTGAGGGTATCACCTTCTGAGTTTTGTAAGGTCAAGAGAGTGAGCTGCCAGGTGGTCCAGAAATGCAGTCATTGTTGGAGTTTGCAACCATCCAGTCCAGCTCTGAGGCTCCAGGAGTGAGAAGCAACTTTAAGGAGCCAACTCAGTGGTAGCTGAGACAAGCAGTGAGGCTACAATTGGATGTTAACATGATGGAACCAAAGTTATGCAGAAGTTGCATTAAGTCTGAGCCAACTCCCCAAGAGCATATATACATACATACATATATATATACACATATGTGTGTGTGTGTGTGTGTGTGTGTGTGTGTGTGTGTGTGTGTGTGTATCCCTTGGTATAAGCCTATTGATACTAATTGGTTATGTGGAACTTCAGTGCTGCTCAGTGGCAATTCATGATGGGGGTGGGGGTGGGAATCCTACCACAACAGAGGATCAAACTGGTAGCATTATAGAAAGATACCTACAATCCCTAGAGGTACTCCTAGAATCTTGAGGTGGAGATATAACCAGCCTCGGTCTGGTAAAGTAAAGCCAAAATATTATACATCACATTTTTAAAAAACAATAATACTTAAACTAAGAAGCACTGTGGAACAGCCGTTAGGGATCAAAAGCTGTGGGGATCCAAGCTGTGGGGATCTGAGTTCAAGTCCTGTCTCCGACATGTCCTGACTATGTGACCCTGGGTAATCCACACAAAGGTTAATTTAGTAGGTTAACTCTCAGTGCCCAGGAAACTCTTTAAGACATTAAGTTGCAGAGGTGTAGATCTGTATTGACAAACTAAGTTCCTCCCCAGAAGCTCCTTCAAACCAATGAAATCACAGATACAGTTAAAAAACAAACTACCTGCACTTACCATATAAAAATATGGTAAGATACTAAAAGCCTAAACAAGCATATATTAACACTTACCATGTTCCAAGCACCGTGCTAAGTGCCCGGGTACAAAGAAAGGCAAAAAAAACAAAAACAAACAAAAGAAATAATCTCTTCTCCCAAGAAGTATATAATAATTCTTACAATGCTATTTATGCTGAAAAAAGAAAAGGCTCAAAATTCTTATTTTAAAAATATCATTACACAGCCATTTTTGGACATGGCAAATGTGTGGATTTGTAACTATGCTTATTTGTTATAAGAATTGTGTTTTTCTTTTTGGAGGGGGTGGAAAGGGGGGGGGTGGCAGGCCATAATTCTGTCCAAAAAAAAGAAAAAAGAAAAGAGGATCATTGAAACACTTTTTTAAATGTACAAAAGAAAACAGAAGGAAGCTGAGAAGGAAACTGAGATAAGCCAAGTCAGCTTTGAAAGTAACATGTTGAATTTATTACATATAATTTTAAAAAAGCAAACTTTTACAAAATACAAATTCATAGTTTTCACATATAACCCTCTTTTTTGGTTCTACTTTACATATGAAAACGTAACCTTTTTGGTAATTTTCACAGAAATGCTAAAGCCAATCTTTCTTACCTAACATGTTTTCTACTATATTCCAAAGCTACTAAGAAGAAAAAAATCCACCTCCTACTTTCTCTTGATTTATTTTTTTGTCTAGTTCTTTGTAGATACTTATGGCTTCAACTGTGTGTTTTACAAAATGGTAACTTTATTTCCTCAGGCAGTCAAATTATTAATCTGCTAACATTTCAGAGGCAAAATGAAAGCACTGTACTTATTTATTATTTGAAAGTTAGCTTTTAGACAAGATGGCTTTCACCTACTTTCTCTACCATCCTGATAATCAAAAGATACTGCTAAAGAAATTTGAAATTAACCAGTTTTGACTGTAGAAACCAGAAGGGAGAGTGCCAAAGAGGCTTCTCCCAGGTCCCAATCAAGCTGCCCTACCACTTCTAATCACTCTTCTCTCCTAAATACTTTTAAAAAGACAAACGAACTGCTTTTTCCAACATAATTCCCTTAGCTGAAGTTATGTTACATCTTATTCTGAATGACCACTCATCAAAATTTACTACGCAGGCCCAGCCTATGCTATCTCTGGAAGTTGACATCTCCCCCTTAAACTCCGAAGACTGTGGGTCTACTCCCTGTGGGTAAATGTGTCCTCCAAACTTTGGATCCTTAAGCACTACGCTAAAGCAGCACAGGCAAAAAGTGACCCATTTTCATCTCTGAGGAGGAACAGCTCCAGTATAAGCAGCCAAGCCAGCTCAGCACGTTTACCAAGACTGGGCTGTAAGAAAAAGCAGCCTACCAAAGAGCTTAAAAGCCAGGGGATGAAAATTTTAAAAGCTGGGTTTGGGGAGAAGGGCAAATGTAGTGAAATAAAGGCCACAAAAGAAGGAAGTAGGAAAAGTCAATCAAAAAAAAAAGGAAAATCAAAATACAAGGCTGTTGGAATGAAGGATAAGAAGAGAAAGAACTGAAAAAGGGAAGTGGCAAAAAAAGACCAAAGAAATCAGATTTTTCTATAGATTATTTATTAAATAATTTTCATTAGTACTCTATCCTATCAAAATACTCAAAAATACATTTGCTACTCTGTCCATCTCCTTCCTTTCTCTCATTAATTGGTTATTCCTTGGCTGACAAATTTCTTTTTAAAATGTTAAATGTAAAAGTTATGGCTGAGAGCTATTTATACAGTATTGTGCTTCTATTTCACCTAATAATAACTGGCATGTCTTGTTTTAGGGACTAAAAAGTGCTCTCTTCATAATATTATTATCATGATTTTATAGATGACAATACGGAGGTCTCAGGGAGACTGTAAGATCCTAAGTGGCCAAGATTAAATTTGAACCTAGGCCTTCTAACTCCACGTCCAATGCTCTTTCCACTACAACAAGTATGTTCTGTATATATTAGCAATTCTTTGCATCCTAGTGCTCAACGGAATCAACCTATCTTCCTCATGTTTTCTGATACAAATTAACTTCTCAAAACTGAGAGTTATGAAACACCTTCCAAGTCCTTATTGTATTTAGACTTCTCAAATGGAGGAGGAAATGCTGTCTATTCAACAGAAACATCATAAAAGTACTTCAAAGACACTGACTACGGTCAATAGGTTGATGAAATAACATAGGGACTCTGAGAGAAAAATCCTGTTTCTGACTGCTTTTACAACTTGCATCACATTTCTTAGACTAAAAGACATTGCCCTTGTATATTTTGGAAAAAAAGTCAAATAAAATTGATGTCAACAGCATTCCACCAAGGGTGGAGACAGGCAAACCTTATGTTTCTCAAAAATGTGTTCCCAAGAAATCCACCCCTCATCAAAACCAAAACATCCTGTTTCTATAAACAGCAAGTAGTGAATAATCTGCCACAGATTCTCCAAGGACCAGTCTTAATTTCATAAACACTGAGAGGGCAGAACCTTTGTTCTGTTATTAAGGTACACACTGGTTGATAATACCTCTCTCCATTTCCAAGACTACCCAGAGAATAAAGTTTTAATTCCCCACCCCCACCCCAAGCTCATCTAAGTTTTAAGAGCCCATCACCAGATAGACCTGTGCTGTGGAATAATAACCAAAGTAAAAGGAATAAAGCTCATCGTATCAATCATTCCTTAACAAATATAACCAATTACGTATTATGCCAGGATTACTAGTGTCTTGGCCTCCGGAGGCTAAAGTACAGTGAAATGGAAACAACAAATATAGTTTAAATTAGTAATCCTAAAAAGACACCAAGTTGAGCTCTATCTTTGAAATCCCAAATATTCACAACACATAATCTCACAGAATGGAAGCATACTACTACAAACATTAACCTCTAATTTATTTGACTCAACAAAGAATAACAGATCATAGAAT
The DNA here is from genome assembly GCA_028646595.1 of Phalanger gymnotis. Lineage (NCBI taxonomy): Eukaryota > Metazoa > Chordata > Mammalia > Diprotodontia > Phalangeridae > Phalanger > Phalanger gymnotis. The sequence goes on along the minus strand of CM053622.1, from coordinate 731,696,445 downwards.
GATAAGCTTGCAAATGACCTTGGCAATTATCTACCCTAATTCCTTAATTCTTCAAATGGAAAAATTGGGTAGCAGAGATACAGAAGTGGCTTACAAGTTTATAGCAAAATCAAGAATAGAACCCATATCTCCAGATTTGCAGTCTAGGATTCATTCCATGACACCATGCGATTAAAGAATCCCTATTAACAAAAAGCTCCAAAGATAAAATTTCTGTTAAAGCTTTATTACTAGAGGTAAAAATAACACAGGAAGCATAAAATTTTATAAAGATAAAGGAATGATATAATTATCTCAATTACCAAAAGGTAGAAAATTCTTCTCTAATAACTATGACAGAAATTATTGAAGACAAAATAGAAGGATGTAATTCTATAAAAGTAAGGCATTTTGTATAACAAAAAGCAACAAGCCAAAAATTTTTAAAAGTCAGGGAAAAATATTTTTCTATAGATATATTTGCTATAGTAAAAATTTTGGTCAAAAATCTGATATCCAGAATCCATTAGGAATAGATATACATTTCAAGTCCAATATCCCCTTCTCAAAGGAACAGTGCTAAAAAATTAAAAAAGGTAATTCTCAAAGAAGTAAATACAAATTATTAATAATCACCTTAAAATCCAAACTCTAATAATCAGAGAAATGCACATTTGAACAATATTATGCACATCGAGCTGACAAGTATAATTTAAAGCAAATAAATATAGTGTTGGCAGGCTTACAAGGAAATAATCAGGCATAACACTATTGGCAGAGTTTTGAATTGAAGTGACCTCTTTAGAGAGAAATTTAGCAATGTACAATAATAATTAAAAACTGAGTATGACTTTTTAACTCAATAATCCCATTACTAGTGTTATATTCTAAGAAGAAGAAAAAAACACCTCTCTGTACAAGAATACTCAGAGCAGTAGTTTTAATGTGATGGTGAAAAGTCAGAAACAAACTCCGTGTCCAATAATAGCCTACATTTACACAAACGTTAGATTACAATAAGCCCCTTCAGCACAGGGACTGTCTTTTGCCTCTTTTTGTATCCCCAGCACTTAGCACATTGCCCAGCACATAGTACACAATAAATGTTCATTGAATTGAATATGTATGTATGAACATAATTTCCTCTTACTGAAATATAAGGCTTGTATTTGTGGAAAGGCAAGTCTTATGGCTGTTTTAAAGGCTTAAAACCTCACTAAGATTTTTGGGACACCCTGTTAGTTTGGAGTTTATGGTCTATTCATTTTCCTTATTTGACCATTTGTCGAGATTATATTTTAAATTTGTATGTGTTATTCTCCATGATCTTTCTTTCCTTCTTCCATTTTCAGGTAAGGCAGGCTAATGCCCCCTTGTCTTCAAGGGAGCCCCACCTTTGGGTTTCCATGTTTCTAGCTCATAGAGTTCTGCTGCACTGTGACACAGAGGTCTCACAAGGCAAGGCCCAAAGTTATGACCCTCCCCTCAGCAAGGGCATGATTAGTCTATACCTATATGATATTCTCCCCTCCTCTTTGGCTGCTATTGCTAATAAACCAGAGTGGAGGAGTTTCAGACTTCTCCCAGTACACTCAGGTTGACTTCCTAAAATGGAACTGTGTTCCCAGAGGACTCGTCTATTGGGACTACAAGGCAACAAATACAAATTATCAGTTAAAATGCTTTCAGTTGATAAACATTTAATAAGCACCTACTATGTGCTAGATATTGCGCTAAGGGCTATACTTAATTTAGTTCATTTAAGCTTTTCCATTATCCTCCAAGATAAGTTGGAAAAGTCTCTCAAAGAGCAGTAGCTTAGTTGTTTTTTCTGGTATGCAAACATTCAGGAATTCAATTTCATTATGTCAAGAATGTTCAGAAGGACCATTTCTTATTAATCAAAAGAAAAGATCTTGGAATTCTGACTTAAAACATATTTAACCCTGTCAAAAAAATAAGGATCACTAATTCACAACCTAGTGCCTATCCAGAACTATCACATTCAGAAAGAAATGTTCATGCTGCTCAAGGAACTGACATTCCCAAAAGACAGTCCTCTTTTATTATCATTGGTGAGTTTTTGTTCCCTTTTTACTTTGGGGGGAAGGGGGGCTGAATGAAAATTAAGATTTGGTTGACTCATTCCTCCTTCAATTGCCAAAATATTCTAGGATATACGGAGCCTAAAAGGAAAAGAAAAAATGTGAGAAAATTCCTTTTAAGACTATTGGGGTATTTGATATTGGCTATCCTCAAGCTATAAACCTGATCAAAATAAGAGACAAAAACATTTTTAAATTGATGACTCTAGCATTAGTTGTTTTCGGTGTTCAGAGATGAACAACCATATACAGTTTGTAGAGGGTAAAACTAAACTTAATTAAAAACTCTATGGCAATGGGAAGAAGTGGAGAGAATGTCATAAAATAATCCTCTGGCTGAAAACTCAAACCAAATGTTCATGCCAAAGTGCTTCTAATGCTTCACATCCATATCTCACTTTACCAGGAAGCTTACACTGCATGGTGTAGTCATTTTCAAATAAGAGTGACTTCAAAAGTACCTCACAAGTTAACTTAAATCTTTTTCCAAAGCTAACCCTATGCCACCTGTGATGTTCTTAGGACCTAACTCTTTACAGTCGGATAATTTAAACTTCCAAGGGAGGAACAACATAGATTGATTCTGAAACTTTTCATTTAAAAAGTTCACTACTACCTATATGAGGACCCAAATCATTTTGCTATTCCCAAAATTTATCAGAAACAATATGGTGGGCTTCAATACCAACGTTTGTCGAATTATTTTAAAACAAAGTTAAGACCAAGGTAGAGTTAGAGGTCAGAAAAGATACTGTGGATGGCCAGGACTCTTCCTGTGGCCTTTGTACCATCCTGTTATTGATCACATCATGCCTAATGAGATTTCACTGAACATACTTTCTTTCCTCTCTCTTTTCACAAAAAAAATTTCTTTTTCAGAAAAGAAATGCTCATCTTTTCACTGGTCACAAATTAATTGTATTTGAAAAAACAGATTTCTACAAAAAAAAATCCAGTAGAGGCTTTGTTAATCCATCTAATAACTGTATTTAAAGCCCAAAACTAATAAGCTGAACACCTTCTATTTGGATGACATTCCTATTTAATACTCTCAAATTAAGAAAATTACTTGATTGCTTACATATGAAGCTTTGATCTATCACCTGTGAATCAAAATCATAAAAGTTCACATTCCAACCATTTCTAACAGTAACCAAGGAATTCCTTGGACATGTGATGGCTATTCTCATTGAAATAATAAGTGAACTGATGCTGAGTTTTTCAAACCAGATTCTTTCTAGGGTCTTGTTTAGAACTGGAGCCTAAGGACAAATTCTTAAAATTTGTACAGTGCCTAGGCCTTAAGAACATCATTACAAAAAATACAACGTGCCCTACCCCTACCCCCCTCCCAGTACAACACAAAAGCCTTTATGCTTAAAGAAGATATATCTCAAAATTAGTTTCTCTCCAAACATGAGGTGCTGAAGCCTGGGATTTAACAGTTAAGAAAGTAATGAAAAGAAAGTATTGAATCTCGGTTCCAGCATGCTCTCACAGAGTATATGTCCCAGTCCCCTCTCTTGGCACGTAGGCTTTGGAAAACTAGCCAAGTTCTGTTCATCAAACTCCCACAATTTTAGAATCTGACCGCATAACTCAAATGTTTCCAATATCATGCCAGGGAGGCAGTTACTTCCCTAGCTCAGAAGACTACTCAACAGCCCTGAAGCTAGAGCTGAAGACTCCAGGAGCTGGTTTTAGTTCTTAGGCCCACAGCCAAAAATAACTTCGTTCTCTTTAAGAAGTCCAAAGTACCAACGTTATTATCTGGGGGACAGGGAATAGGGCAGGAGGAGGGTTGATGGGTAGGGGGTGTCGGTGAGCTGGGAGTTCTGACGAAAAAGAGACAGTACCTCCTGCTGAAACACTGGTCCTTGTGAGTTCAGAAACTCATTTAGATAATATCTTATTGTTATCCAGTCCAGAACAGACAAAGACCCTTTTACTATCTGTACATTACTGAGCTCAGCCTTCATATTTTTCCTCTGAATTTTAATGAAACGTTCCAGCTGCTATTAATGTGTCATCTCTTTGTCTCTGAGAAGCTCTAAAAGCAAAAATGTTTACATAAGGTGGTACCCATGCCCTGAAACAGTCATGGAAACTAAGCCAGTGCCTGTAGGTGAAGCCTCTGAGAGTGGGAAGAGCAGCATCGTGTCCTAAAGACTTTTACTATGTGGCTCTAACAAAGCATACATCCTTTCTACTTTTCTAAATTAAATACACATGGCTAGAGCATGCTTTTGATTTTGAAAACCAAGAACAGCCAGGAGATGTCAAGTTAAGGCTTCCTCTCTGCAGCTAATGTATCCAACGATGCTGGGGAATCTATAGGGATTGTCCATGTACATTTCAGTTCTTCAGGGTTCACATAAAGACTATAGTGCTTTTCTTCTAACTTCCAACTTGTCAGAAACTCAACCTCCCAGAGCCAATCTTGGAGAAGACAGATCAGCCAGTAGACAACCCATGCTAACAAGTGGCATCTGAGACAATTTATAAACACATACTTCATTTTTTTTGTCTTTCTCCTATTTGTCTTTCTAATAGCTAGCATTTATATATCAATTTAAGATTTTAAAAGATGTTTACTTAATTGATCTTCACAATAACCCTGGGAGGCATTATTATATTATTATTTTTATTATATATATTTTATTATTATATTATTAATTGTATTTACTTATGATATATTTATTCTATTATTATCCCCATTTTATAGATGACAAAACTGAGGTATGCAGAGACTAAGAAACTTGCCCAGGTTCACACAGCTAACTAAGGATATGAAGAAAGATCTCATCTTCCTGATTCCAACCCCTCTATCTACCTCCTAGTTCCCTTTCTCTTTCTATTCTCCTTTTGCTCCCGTGCTTCCTCTATCTTTCTTTTGGTTTCTTTGTTGGTGCCATAAATGTTTCATGGCCCCATTGCTGATACAAGAATTGCTGACCTTGTAATAAACTAGTGATATTTTACAACAGAAAGTACAATAACTCCTCTCTTTCTTTCTTCTCGACAGCTGGCTGGTGCATGCCCAGGAGTCAATTTCAACAAAACTTCCAGGGAAGGCTTCCTGGCCACTTTTTTTACATTCTGATTTCCAGGCTGAATGAAATGATTGCCAAACTCAATTTGTTAGTATATCCCTTTTTCTATTGTCAAACTAGTTTTGGCTCTGGGGCGGGGCGGGGGGGGGGGAACGGAAGATTATTTTTGTTGTATTCCCTTTTGTGTGACATGGCCAGAGCAGAATTAGTACGAAGGCTATGGGGGATTTCTAAAAAGCACCACCTCTCTTTTTCACCTTGGGAGTTTTGCTTGAGCAAGACATATTTTAGACTGACTTCTCTCTTCTTTCTTTGGGGACGGATGAGGGAGGCAGACAGCTGGGGTTGGGGGAGGAAGGATGAGACTCTAGGTGGCAGCCAGGCCAGGCCAGGCCTCATTCCTCTCCTGTACAAGCATGCTCTAAGGCCACCCTTCTCCTGCTAGCACCATTGGAGGCTTCCCATCTCACTACTGCTCATCCTCATGTTTTCCTCTTGCTCAACTACCCACAAGACTCGCAATGAAATGTAGAGGTTAAGTGAACTCCAGAATAAAATTCCAAAAGAAGACCTGGCATCTAAAATTGAGATTTAGTTAAGAGAGACAACCTAGTGTAAACTTTTGGTGTGTTTGGTTGCATGTATAAACTTGAAATATTACTGTTAAATATTTTCTTAATTTATAGAACTAATCTTACAAGGTTTGCATGTTTGTATTGAGCCAGAATTTGTTCACAAAATCTATGTGCTTAACAATAATAATAATGATGGCAAGTATTTATATAGCACTTGAAGGTTTGTTTTATGCTTTACATATGTTAATTCATTTGTGTTTTAAAGTCTCCTATAAAATCTATTAAATACTAATCATTCAAAGATGGGTGCAGATTATGGTACAAAGCCCAATGGACTGAGAGTCAAAGGACACAGATTCAAATCCTCACTTTATTGCTCATTACCTGTATGGCTTCAGCAAGACAGTTCAAATATCTGCTCCTCTATTTCCTCCTAGGTAAAATGAGGGGGCTGGACTCCATGGATCTCCTATCTCTTCTAGCTCTAATTCCTTTGAGAGTCTCTGAATTCTGTTTGTTTCAGGTAAGGATCCTCAAAGTGTTAAGTGGAAAAGATGGAATGGAATGGACTAATGGAACACCCATTAGTCTAGTAATGTAGCTATATACCAATATTGTCTTCCTATGTTGCTATTCCCTAAACATCCAGATCGAAGTTTACATTGAGTGTGCTGATACAGTGTGGACCTCTGGACATCTGCTGCCGCTGATCCTCTTGTCTCATGTCTAAAGAAACTTCCCTACCGGAGCACAAGTTTGCTTGGATAGAGGTATATTGACCCAACGGCAGAAACATCCTTACAAACCACATATGTTGAACAACAAAATCTTCCAAAAAGAACTAATGACTTCTGAAACTTCTCACAGTATAACACATTCAATAGAATCTCCAAGCTTACTTTTTTAAACCATGTGAATATCAAGAGAAACATTTACCAACTTTCCAATGTTATATATCTCTGATCACTTCTTCCCCAATGTACTTTCTTTGGTCATCATTTCAGGCTTGCCCAGAAATGTTTACATAATTTTGTTATAACATCACCATATAACTTACAAATCCCTGCTTAAAAATATGTCTAAATGTGATGTTCTGAAAAATACTTCTGAAGAATTTTCTATCTGAAGAAGGGACAGCCATTTATAATAAGAAGACTAAAATGTTGAATATATCTGTAGGAAAAAAACATAAAAATGAAACACAAATTAATAGTGTCCGCTCTGTCACTGAAACAAGACACCACAAAAAAGTCTTTCAATGCTTCTAGGATAGGTTTAAAACCAATATTATTTAAATCTTGAAACTCTAGTTATCAAAAACTGTAAAATACTATAAATGGCACTACCCCCATTTGGGAGTATACAGATGGAACAGGGCCCAGAAGCTATCGCCTGATGACTGGTCTACTGCAGGCTGAGGACTGACAGCTTTGAGTGACATTCCAATTCCATTCTGGGTCTTGAATTGTGGGACTGATTTGATATTATTTCAAGTAATAACAGAACCATAAGAAGTTCAGAAGAAATAGTAAAGGGGAAAGGAGGAAGCTTCACAGCCATCGCTAGGGGAATGAAAAAACATGAGAAAATCACTGATACACTGAAGAAATGTATATGTGGGTTAAGAGGACTCCAAAAACAACCTCCAAAAAACCCCAATAACTTGACAATAATTGCAAATAAAACACCAGAAAGAGGACAGATTGGTCAAAAGGACTCCAAAAGGTCTACTAAATGAAATAAAATAAGACATTAAGAATCAAATTAGAACTCTGGAGGGAAAACACGTAAGGAAATAAACAGCACAGAAGGAAAGCTAGAAAATCTTATTGAAGTAATAAATAGCATGAAAAATAGAATAGGGGACACAAAAATTCAACGATATAAGACATGCTACATCAAAAATCAAGAAAGAAAAACTGGAAAATGTGGCGTGTATAATGTCAAAAATAACTGACTTAGAAAACACAAAGAGATAATGTTAGAATCACTAGGCTCCCCCATAAACATGATTTTAAAAAACCCATCCTGGATACCATATTCCAAGAAAGCATAGCAGAAGCATTCCCAGAACAACTGGAACTAAAAGACAAACTGAAATAGAAATCATCAGTTCTCCTCTTGAAACTCCAAATTTAACATACCAGAAATCATCTTAGCTTCCATCTAGATCAAAGAAAAAACACTGCAAGTGGCCAGAAGAGAGAGATCAGGTATCAAGGAACCCTGGTGGAATGCAATCCATCCTCTAGTCAGTCACCAAAGTGATTTTCCTGAAGTGCAGATCTAATGTCACCTCTGCACTCAAAAACTCCAGTAGCCCTAGGATCAAATAGAAAATGCTCTGATTGGCATTCAAACTACTTTGGAACCTAGCCCCCTCCTACCTCTTCAGTCTTCTTACATCCTTCTCCACAACATATACTCCAACCTAGGGACACTAGCCTCCTGGCTGTCCTATGAACAAGATACTTCCTATCTCAGCTTTGGTGCCTGGAATGCTCACCTTCCTCCACTCCAACTAGTAACTTCCCTGGTTTCCTTTAAGTCCCAACTAAAATCCTACCTTCTACAGGAAAACTTTCCCAATCCTTCTTAATTCCTGTCCCTTCCTCACTTTAATTATCTGCTACTTATTTTCTATATAGCTTGCTTCCCATATTGTCTCCCCAATTATACTGTAAACTTGTTGAGGGCAAAGACTTGTCTTGTGCCTTTTTTGCAACCTTGGGGCTAGCAGAGTGCCTGGCACAGAGAAGGCTCTTAAAAATATTAATCGATTAATTGATTGAATCACACATTATACACCAAATACAAGAAAAGAAAGAAAAGAATACTATTTACCAAAAGTCTAAAGAGACATATTAAATAACAGCATCCAGCAAAACTATGCTACATCAGTTAAAAAACAGACCTTTATTAGAATTGATAATTTCTAAACATTCTTATTGAGAGAACCATAGCTAGGGTAAGATTTTAGAAATGCAAAAACAAGAGACAGGAGAAACCTAGAAAGCTATGTGATAGAACTCAGTTGTGCATGTGTCTGCAAGACACCTAATAAGGTTTATTGAAGATGCCTTTAATAAGGGCTGCTTTTATTCAAGGATGAGCAATGGATAAGGGGAATAGAATTTACCATAGCATCTAACTTCACCCTCCCGACAGCAAAATATGAGATCAGATTTATCCATTTCCTTATGGACTTATGGTACTGCCCAACTGAGCTGTCCAACTGGTTAAAATCACCAGCAGTAGAGAAGCCCTCTACGTATTAAATAGAGCTCTCAAACTTTATTCTACTAAAATCCTGGAAACATGATTGGCTGTTGAATTTTTAGATGAAGCCAAATCTTACGAAGAAGCATAAAAATGGGCATGACAATTTATTAATACTTCAATAGAAGTGGAGCTTTAAAGACAATGGTTTAACCAAGAAAAGAATTTTATTTAAAAGAAATATTAAAGACTCAATGAGCTGTTTAAGCGCACTTTGGGAAGGACTTATCAATTTAGAGGATATTATTTAGATGAAACTTTAACAAGCAACTTCTAAAGAAAATACATGATACTTTGCTCCATTGAAGAACATGCTCAAGTTAACTTGGATGAATAATGTTAAAAGTATATTAAATGACTTTTCTAATAACTCATCTTAGACAAAACTATAGATCTGCTATTCTAATCAATTGTAAAAGTACATTTTAAATGGAGAATTATACTATTATCCCTACAGCTATCACTGGAATTCCATGTCATTTTTCATTAAATAGTTCTAAGGTCACAAGACTTCAGACTATTTTTCATTCTCTTCTGTCTACTAATACCATATAATTTGGGCCTATTAGATTAAAATATACAAAGAATTCTCATTCTGCAAATTGCTCTGACCATCTTCACAAGTAAAACATCCTTTGGTCAAAATCAATTTTTAGTGTTTTAGGGACATCAGAGAAAACATTTACATTTAGAATCTAAATTTAATTAGCTTTTAAAAAATGTTTTAACTCTTCTTGGAGTTATTAAATTTTTCAGAAAAACCTCTACTCATTTTATATCATACATTATTACTGAGCATGAAAGTGCTACCTTTCTACTGAGATGGAAAAAGAGAAATTGTCTAAATGGTGATTTAAAGTAAAATATACTCTTCTGAGTAAAGGACCTCCCCCAACCCCCTTTGGTCATACAAAGGTAAAGAATTACTTTCAGTATTCCTCATCAATTTCTGAGACCTTCTACATAATAATAATGCAAATTACAACTGCTATTACTATAGAACTTACTGCCAATTCATGTTTCTAAAGTATTTATTGCAAAGATTTTAAAGTCACTTCAGTAATTCTAAAATTATAATTCTAAAAAATTGTTCTGTAATGTTGACCCTAGAGCCAAGCCCATAAAAAAATCCAAGGCATTTTAGGTTAGCCACTGGATAAAGGGCTTACTTACTATTATAAAATATACTGCCATGCGTGGGAATCTAGCTAGAAGGGATGTTCATTTCCCTACTTCTCAAGCTGAAGTGCTATAAAAGGAATAAACTCTGGTAGAACCCCTGCCCCTGTAATAATCAGGTGAAAACAAGTTTGACAGCAAATTCTTTGTACAGGACTACTGTCTAATAAGTTCTGAGATGTGTTTCCTTATAACAACCCTGTTGAGTATGAAGTATAAATATAATTATCCCCATTTTAACAGATGTAGAAATAGAGACAAACAAACTTGCTCAAGGTCACATAGATACTAAATGAGAGAGTCAGGATTCAAACTTAAGTCTCTGGCTTCCAAGTCCAGTGGTCTTTCCATTAAGCAACACTGCCTTTCAATTTTTATGTACCCTGGGGGTGCAAAATGATGGAGTACCTAATCCATGAACCCCGACCAACACAGAAATCTGTCAACACCCTGGCCTCCCCCTCCATCTCCATCCTGAAGCATACACATCATAGCAACAACACAAGGGAAAGAGATCCAAGGCAAAAAACATCACTGTGCCCTTGCCCACATTCCCTATTCTAATACACATCAATCTTATACAAAATAACATGATACCCTCTGTAACACTCTTTCCATACTTTTCTCTCTCTACACCTGAGGTCATCCTCTATATGTGCACTAAAGTTGTATTACTCTTAATTTTCTCATTCAAATTCCCCTGCTCTCTTCATTTGTTGTTGTTGTTTAGTCTCATTCAACTTTTCATGACCCCATTTAGCATTTCCTTGGCAAAAAAATACTGGAGTGGATTGCCATTTCCTTCTCCAGCTCATTTTACAGATGAGGAAACTGAGGCAAACAGGGCTAAGTGACTTGCCCAGTATCACAGAGCTTGTAAGTATCTGAGGCTGGATTTGAAATCAGGTCTTTCTGACACCAGACCCTGCGGCTCTATTTACTGAGGCACCTAGCTGCCCCATAATTTAGTACTATTCTAACAACTTAATCACACGCGCGCACACACACTCTCTCTCTCTCTCTCTCTCTCTCTCTCTCTCTCTCTCCCTCTCTCTCCCTCTCTCTCTCCTACTCTACTCTCTTCTACTTTGTGGACTGTCAAATGTTTAGTCTAGCTGGCTCTCCCAATCAGGATGCTTCTGACTTCTTGCTACCTCCTCTCCATTCATTGATATGTCTGGGTATTTACAAGATGTCTGTGAAGTAATTATCTTATAAAATTTATCATGCTGAATAAATCTAAAACTGTTACGTTAAAAATATAATTATTGTATAAAAGACCTTGTGAGGGATAGAAAGAAACAAGACAAAATCTTGTCTTCACATAATTTACAATCTTGGGAAGGAAAAAATGTACCCAAATGATTATTTTTAAAAAATTCAATGTAATATGAAAATGCAGTAAATATAAATACCATTGTTACTTCAGAAAAACCAAGGTTACAACCGGTTAGGGACCAAGGGAAGGGAGGCTCAGGGAAGGGTGCACATCACACAGAACACCGCAGGTGGGTCTAAAAGCCTGGTAGAAGTCAGAGATGCCAAAGACAAGGAAGGCTGGTGGAGATTAGCAGGCTGCCTGGCTTTCTATCCTCTTTTCCAATATAATTAAAGCAAGTGTTTAGGAGAAAAATAAAATTGTAATGTGTTTTTTTAAAAACTGTGTGTACAGTGATTATTCGTGCATGAAAAATTTTACTGAATAATTCCATACCTAACACAGTATTAGGTCATTTTTTAAGAGGTTCCCCTCCATCCTTCACAGAAACTGGGAGAGGGGGAGAAATTCTGGTACCAGCCTTTGAAAATGTAATTGCCTAACATTGGTCTTCTTTGAGAATGAAGGACAAACAACAACAACAAACCTGAAAGCAATGAAATTACTGTTCCATAAGAAAGAATGAATACAAAAATTCAAAGAAGCAAAAGATGACACGAATTGATAAAAAGTGAAGTAGGCAGAACCAGGAAAACAACTTGAAAATGAAACAATATAAACAAAAAAGGAAACTCTGAATGACATAATTACCAGGTAGGCTATGAAAAAGAGAGGAGGAAATGCACCTCCTCCAACCCTTCTCTGCAGAGGCCAAGAGCTTTGGGAACAAAACAATGCATATACACTCAGACTTTATCACTGTGTAGGTTAGTTTTGCTGAATTGCATTTTAAATCCTTTTTAAATTCTTTGTTAAAAGCATTGGCTCTTTAAGTTAGAGAGGGATATATACAAAACTGAAAGTGGCATAAAAACCAAAAAAGATAGCAACAAAAATTAAATTTAAAAAATAAAATAAGACACAAATTCAAAAGGAATTCAAAAAGACCAATGGAATAAAATGTAGGATGTATCTAATGATGAAAGAAAAGCAGGTAACTCAAACTACAGCAGGGAGGGGAAGACTACAAACATATTTCAGGGCAACTATCTTTGCCCCCAAAATATCTTCTGAGAACTGTATCAAAAAAGTCAAGTGGGTGCAGATTAAATTCTATTGCAAAAATTGCCATCTGGTTTGAGAAACATGTATACAAATAAAATTCAGCCTAACAATCAAAAAAGAAAAGATAACTACCTGAGGTGTTTGCAAACACGAAAAAAGACCTACACTGGTTTTACTAATCCTGGCCTATGCTGCGGAGGATATAGATTATTAGCAATTACAACTTCCAAGAGAAAACCATTATTATGTATAGCATATGGACGAAGTTCATATCCTCATCCTCCCTCTTACCCCAGTTATATCCACATAATTCCAACAACATAAGGAGAATTTTCATGTTTAAGTACTCACAGACATTTATGTTGCTTAGATTCCTGAGTCATAGCAACTGTTTTTTTCTCCAGGGTCCTGGAGAAAATGACACTTAATTCCCACTCCTAGGGCATTACAAATATGCACCCAGGAACACCACTGTAGTGACTGGCACGAAAATATACTGAACCAACAGTCACATACTTTCAGCAACCCTATGTTACTCAGGGTCAAAGAATTTCATCAAATCATTAACTGTGGAATGATTCAGGAATTTAAGATAGAATATAGAGTAGATGCAAAGGGAATATTCTGCACAGTTCAAGGAGGTCTTTGAGTATCAAGTACAATTTGATTCTTTTTCTCCATTTACTTCACTATTGATTAGCCAAGAGAACTTGTTATTCTAGCATCCAGGAAGGCACATGTAAATATTTGATACAAAACATGGTTCCAAAAAGATCTAACCAAAAGTTAGCCCTAAGCAGAAATACTATGATGAATGCTGCCAAAAAAACATGTTCCTGGCTGAAATTATCCAAACAGACAAGAAAAAAAGATTAAGAAAAACCAATAAATATCTTGCACACGCAAACTTATTCCAAATAGGGTAGATGTCTCACGACTGGTCTTAAGTTACTTGTGTGTGCTCTTTAGAACCTTTTAAATCATTAACGTTTATTTATCTTCCTTTTTAAAACTCAAGAACATGCATAAAACAGTTTATAAAGTCTGAAGAGAAGGGGAAAAGTTGAGATGGAAATGTTAGAAAAACAGGAAGAGGTCAAAAGAATCCAAGTCTCAGAGTCGGAGGCAATCCAGTTCTACCTGTTCCCTCATCAAGAATCCCCTCTATGACATCCCCAAGCAAGGGTTGTACACTCTACTTAAATACTGCCAGTAATACCGGAACCCACTGCCTTCTGAATTGGCCCATCCCAATACTGGTCAGCCCTGTTAGGAAGTATTTCCTTATGTCATCTAAATCTGAATCTCTCCAACTTTTGCCCATAAACTCCTAGTTCTGTGGTCTGGGACTAGGCGGAACTAGTGTAAGCCCTCTTCCACAGCAAGTCACTTACTTCCTTAAAGAAAGGCACGAAACCTTCTCTTCTCTGGGCTAAACATTCCTAGTCCCTTCAGCCAATCGTCCAATGGCCTAGTTTCCAGTTTTCTCACCATCTTTGTCACTATCTTCTGGGTGCACTCTAGCTCGTAGACATCCTTGCTAAGATGTGATGCCCAGAACTAAATAATTCTAGATGTGGTTTGAACTAGGAAGAATATACAAAACTACAATTTTTCTCATTATGATCACTGCCCGCTTGATGCAGCCTACAATAGCATTTGTTTCCTACTCCCCCCGACCCTAATAATGACTTCATAGAACAGACAATAAGAAATCACACTAGGTTCCTAAAAAAGGAATAATGATGAAATATTTTATGAAGTCAGGCAGAAAATGTGCAGGATTTGATTACATGAGTCAATGTTTCAGATATCTGCAGAATAGGATAAGGATAGGGACTAAGTGATCAGTGATTTCATTGGTCTAAGGAACTCTCCAATAAGAAAACTCTTTTTATCAATGTATATTGGCACATTCTTCACAACTTGTCATCATAGAAAGCTACCCTGGAGCACTAAGAGATTAAGTGACTTGTCCAAGATTATATAGCCAGTATGTCTCCAATGGTGTCAAATTTAAATAGAAATAGAAGCCGCTAAACAAGGATCCAGGCTGCTTATTGGCTTAGAAAACCATAGATTAACATTATCTATTTTATATTTTTATTTTGTTACATGTCTTCCAATTACATTTTAATCTGGTTTAGGCTGCACTGCGGCGTTGCTGGCCACATGCTGAATGTTTGATACCTCAGCACTAAATTAAACTGGCAGTATGCTTTTAGGATGTCGTCAGAAAAATCCCAAATTCTGTTTATCTAAACTTTAATAAACAGGCAACCCAAACATGATTTTTTTTCACTCAGCAAAGTAACATTATGTTGTGGAGTAGAAATAGAAAGGGGGCACGCAAAGATTCAAGGTCTAGATACTATCATCTTTAGCTTTGTTCAGAATTGCTTTTTCAATCAGTAATGTCGAGGATTTCACTACCTTCGTCACAATGAAAAGAAAAATGACATTATGGTATTGATTTTTTTAAACTACTTTTAAAAGTTCAGTTCATTCTTCTCTTTTAATACCAACAAAATGTATCAAAAAAATTGTCTCCTGTGAGATAAGTACCAGACTAAAATTATTACATATGTTGACCAATTACTAAGTGAGCATGTAAACAAGAGTCTGAAAAGGTCCAGCCCAGAAACCAGAAGAGAGCCACTAATCACTAATCAGGGCCATAAAGTCTCTGGAAGCAGGAAACTAGTTTTTGCCAGGTAGCCCTTAAGCATCTACATTTCTCTGCCTCTGTGAGTAAACACTTAATAAGCACTCAACTGTTTTAATGTTCCATCAAAAAAAAAAAAGAGAGAGAAATGACTATTCACATATTGTGAAAAACTTTCCTTACTGAAAGCCAAAGAACTAAACCTAATGTCTGCCGAAACCACGTCATGTGATATTTCAGAGTCAGGTTCTTAAGACTCCTAAAGCACGGACAAACATTTGTTCAATACAGAAAGATGAGACCTATATATGAAAACTACCAAAATGTTTCATACAGACTAAGGAATAATGTAAATACTTGAGTCTGAAGAAAGGCAGCTCAATTACAAAAGCAATTAGTCAAGTTATGTTTTCTCTATCACTGCAGAAACACCTACTGTGTACATTTCATACTAAAATCCCAAATCTTAATTGTCATTCTGATTCCAAGGACAGAGCCCTAGCATTCCATACCCCTCCTCAATAAGATACATGGACAAATGGTTTAAAAAAAAAGGAAGTATTCACAGCTGCACACTGAATATTATGAAACAGATTTAACTTATGCACATTAGCTTCCATAAAGTTGTGTTCTATGCTAAAGTTCTTTTTTTTTTAAAGCATTGGGAAGTAACATGGAAATACACAAAAACATTAATAGTAAGTGGCTAGATGAATCATACTTATAAGACTATTGCAAAAGTATATATAACCACTGGGAAGACTGGTACAGCTGAAACTTTTTTTAATCCAGACTTTTCACAATAAACAGAAAAATTCTCGTTTTTTAGCAATGTAGGCAAAGATGATCGACCACTCCTTCTAGAGGAAGGTGAAAAAAAGAGGAATCTCGGGGCATTTTCACCAGCTCTTCCCTAGCCTGGAATGCTCTCCCTCCTCGTGTCCGTTCCCTAACTTCCCTGGTTTCCTTCAAATCCTAACTAAAATTCTACTTTCTCCAGGAAGCCATTCCAGATCCCTCTCAACTCTAGTGCCTCTCCTCAGTTAATAATTTCCTATTTATCCTTTTGACAGCTTGTTTATATGAATCTGTTTGCATGTTGTCTCCCCCATTTAACTGCAAGCTCCTCCTCAGCAGGGATGGTCTTTTGCTCTTCTTTTTGCCCTATCTCCTGCACTTAGCCCAGAGCTTGATACATATTAGGCACTTAATAAATGTTTACTGACTGACTATACATTAGAATCTCTTTCTCTAAATCATTGCTTTATTAACAATAAGGGATGTAATATTCAAGTGTTCTTCTGCCCTGATCCTTTACAAATTTGTAAAAGGATTAATTTACTGAAGGATCTGGGTGTTTTTATTTTATAAAAGTATATTTTAAAATTTCAATTAAATCTGTGATCTCACTCATGTTGTTTAATTAGTTCGGATCTCAATCCATCCATACCTTCTCCTCCCATTACAACTCTTATCCATGTCCTCCCAGAAATACTCACAGTTTATCCATTCAGGGTACTGGGGGCCTTCCTTCTCTAGTTCTCTTGATAGCAATGAAGTACATAGGCCATCCAGCTTTTTTCCTTTACTTTCACTAAATGGCTGTTCCACCTTCTTTTCCATTCATATATTTCTCAGAGAATATCCATTGTGTCACTTCTTTCATTAGCTTCTTTCTTGACAATATAATGCATCCTTCTCACACATACCACTGGTTTCTCCACTATGTATTGCATGATCCACAATTTTAATTCTTGAGAGACTGATGCTCCATGTTTCACGGTACTGGACTTGATAACCTCTAAAGTCATATCTAGTTTAACCCTCTGATTTTATATATAAGGAAACTCAGGCCAAGGTAACCTAAATAGTCTGCTGTCACACAGATCATTAATGGCAAAAATAGGTCTAGAAACTAGATCTCCTTTTGACTATTCTACATTAAAGTCATGGATTTTTACAGGTATAACCACATTTGGATATGTGAAGAAGAGCTATTTAAATAAAGATAATATTTGCACTCATAAAGGAAAGCACTTGTAAACTACAAGGGCTATTAGAAGTACAGCCTATAATTATTATTGTTGCTGTTGTTGTTATTGGAGTTCCGACGAAAGGCTAAATGATCAATCACTGAAGCCTAGAACTGCCTGAAAAGACATCCTGAAGAAGATGGGACATGAGCACTGGGCTTCCAGGATATATCCAATTTGGATAGGCATAAAGGACAAAGAAGACCTTTTCTGATCACAGCTACTACTAGTGGTTCTCTCCCACCCATCTATTCTATGTTTACTTATATGTATGCATCCTCTTTCCCTTAATAGAATATAAGCTTATTGAAAGCAGGTCTTGTTTCTTGCTTATCTTTAAGCAGGTGCTTAATAAATGCTCATTTGTTGACTGAGAGGTTCTTTTGGGGGTAACGAACTATGAGTCAGAAAAAAGAAAGGTGAGAAAAGGGCAGGCTAAAAAGACCTGGAAAGGTCCGTAAACCTTAGCTCTTCTTACTTAAAGCAACAGTAGTATGATAACACTAACTTGGTAGAATAAAGACAAACTTTATAAATGATATTGTTCAAGTGTAGATCATCTGTACCTAAGATTCCTTCATATTCTACAGAAGTCTGGCTGTACACCCAAGATGTTTACTTTTTCATTTAAAAAAATCTTCCCTCTTTCCTCCCTTTTAGGTTTGGGTGTGATAGTAAGGCAGGAACCCAAGATCACCCAACAAACAACAAGATGGGGAACTCTTGGGATACAGTGGCAACCTGCTTTCATCTCTGCTCTGCTTCTGATAGACCTGGCCAAGGGCAAACAGCAGAAAGTTAAAAAAAAAAGAATCCAAAAATTGAATTATCTGTCCCTGAATAGGGAAGAATAGAATATAATGGGTTCACATTATAATAAATGGGTTCTCTTCTTCATTCAATAAACATTTATTAAGCACCTGTTGTGTGTAATGCCCTGTACTTTACATAAACATATTCTAAAGGCATGGTAATCTGCTATGAAGAAAAAGAAATAAAAAATAAAATTTTCCTATGTTATGTGATCCATAAATATTTTATCCTCAAAATTACTTAACGTTATTCCACTTCGCTAGAAAAAAATCACTTACTTTAAATAAAAAAACCCAAACCTATGCCCAACATAAATACAGAATTCTCATTACAAAAGTATTTTTCAGTTTCATGGTATGCAAGAGAAGCCAAACTCTGACAGTTCATCAACCCTAAACATTTTGTTCATGTAAACAACTTCATTTTATTTCTGAATTATTTTGCGGGAACAGATGTTTTCCAAATGCACTACTTCTTACTACAGCACACTCAGTCAAATTTAGGGGAATACGTAGTTCTTCCATAAGCATGAGTCAACTGATGGGATGATTTTCGTCAAGTATATGCTTTCCTCTCACCGAGGGGCTCAGAAGACCAGTGGAAGCAGGTGTGAAGCAATCTTTACCCTCATTCTTTCTGCTAAAGCTCCGTTAGCACTCTCCATTCCCCACCCCCATCTCTCTTCCAGGGCAGATGCAGAATCCCCCACACTGCTCCCCTTCTCAGGAAGAAATCCACAGCCCTTATTCCACTCCATCTAGGCCACTCAGGCTTATCTAATGAGCTGGTGCCATCTAGCCAAAACACTTCTCCCCAACCATGGCTACTCACACAGATGAGATGAAGTTAGCAATTACAATCTTCCGGGTAAAACGGAGGATCGAGAAGCATCTCTCTTTCCACTGAGTCCAAAGAACTGCTGGGCCTTACCACTTTGCCACACCCTTCAGATTTCCAAACACTGCCATCTGACTTGCCAGTGCACCCTAAAGCCCACCAGGCCTTTCTATCTGCAACTGTGTGCTGCAGCCTCCAATTAAAGTGTGAGCTCCTCCAAAACATTGATTTTCTCAATTTTTGTAACCCCAGTGCCTAACACAGTACTAATACATAGTAAGCACTTAACAAATGTCATTTCATTCATTCATTTGGATTTCTTTCTTTTTTAATTAAACAACTCATATCATATGAGATTACTTAAAACCATCTAGAATTTGAAAAGAGCAAAGAAAAACACAGATGTCCAAGAACTCTCAGGCTCATGAGAATAACATTAAAGAAAGCCTCTAGGAGTCTTACAATGTATCCACAAACACTATTTGTCTTTTTAAAATCACACACAAAGGGAGAATTAGTTATGTTAATCTACTTGGGTTTTGGGCTTTTTTTTTGCTTTCACAGCCTTTAAGTATTAGCTTGTGATGGATTGTAATTCTGCCATCTGATATAATTGTTTAAATTACATTTAATTATCTTAATTATGTCAACTGATACAACTACTGAAAAGGTTACAAGTTAGAAATGATAAAGAAAAATAAAAGCTAATTCTTTGAAAAAATCTGATAAAATGAGTAAACCTTTAGACAATTTTATTAAAAAAGCAGAAAATCAAATCCAGAAAATGGCAAACGAGCATGGCAAAATCTCAACAAAAACAGAAGAAATAAACAGAAATCATTATAACTGCAACACGAGTATCTGCTAACAAAACTAAGAACACAAAAAGAGTAATACTTTCAAAAATATAAAGTAGCCAAACTGAGAGAAGACCAAATAACCTAAATAACCAATATCAGAAAAAGGAAATGAGTTAGAAAAAGAAATCCTAAAGAAAAGAAACTCCTAATACTGATGAATCCACAGAATTCTATCAAATGTTTAAAGGACAATCAGTGCCCATACTACACAAATTCTCAAAAAACGAGAAAGAAATCATCTTACCAAAATCATTTTATGTACGTAAACCGGGCAAGGATAAAACACAAGAGAACTATAGAACAGTATCATTAATGAATATCAGTTCAAAAAAATTTAAATAATATCTTGTCAAACAGACTACAGTGCCTTGTCCAAGAAATCATTCATTATGACCAAACTGAATTTAAACTAGGTATGTAGGGGGAAAAAATCAACATAATCATATTAAAAACAAAAACATACAAAACCAAATGACTATCTCAACAGACGCTGAAAAATCCTTTGATAAAACTCAGCAGTCAGGCATGCTAAAAAAAACCCTACAAATTATAGACAAGGGAGAACCTTTTCTTAACATTATAAAAAATATCTATCTTAAACCAAAAGAAAGCATCATGTACAACAGAGATACACTAGAACTTTTTCCCAACAAGTAAGAGAGTAAAGCACAGATGCCCACTCTCCTCATTTAGCCTTTTAGAATGGCTAAAGAAATTGTGGTACATGAATGTAATGGAATATCACTGGGCTCTCAACAATGATGGATGTGATGAATACAGAGAAGTATTTTAAGATGTATATGAACTGATGCAGAGTGAAGTAAGCAGAGCCAAGATAACAATATACATGATTACAGCAACAACGTAACTGGATAAAACCACACCAGAATATCAATCAAAAGTGAATGTGGCAAAATTATAAAAAATAAGAATATGAATAAAAATAGAAAATTATAAAAACCAAGAAGAGATATGAGAAGACACTCAAACCACCCCTTTGGAGAGATGGGATATCCACAAGTATTGCATGTTGTGCTTGTTTTGGGGACTTTTTCAATGTATTGATTGGTTGTATTGACTTTTCGCTCTCCTTTTATTTTTCATCTTTTAAAAAATACTATTTGTTTTACAAGATGACTTCTTAGAGGGCATGAGGGTGAGGGATGTAGGAGAAACTATGTTGATGAAAAAAGTAAAAGACAACAATAAAAATTTATTTAAAGAAAGAAAAAGGTACCAGTTGATTCCCACAGAATTACTACACTGAGTAGAGAGTTTACATAATTTCCCTCTGAGGAAAAAAATCCAGAGGGCTCAATGGACTATGGAACATATCCACACAAATAGGTTTTTGTATGGTTTTGACAAAGCTTAAGATACTTTAGGGTTTTTGCCACTAATAAACCCATAAGTATCATAAATAGAGTTCATAGCACATCCGCTAGTCTAATCACCAAACCTCTTGAAAAGCACACCCAACAAAGACTCTGGAAGGAGATGGTTACAGGGACAGACTTAGAGATTATATATATATATATATATATACACACACATATATACACACACACACACATATATATATATACACACACACACACACATATATATACACACACATATATGTGTACATATATATATGTACACACATATATATAGGACCTATATATACAAATATATGTATATAGGACCATTTAGAAATATGAAAAAAGAGGACAAATGTTATATTAAAATCAGCAACATTTTTTAATCTATACCTAATGGACATATGGGAAAACTCAATAACAAGAAATAATTCTAGGCAAATAGCACAAACAACATGAACTTTAAATGGCAGTTAAATATTATAACATAACTATGCAAAAAACAGGCCTATCACATGCCAAAGAAATGTCAAAACCATAGCTTTAAAAAAGGACAAGCAGTTTCTTTCATTTCGAAACATTTATTGTTTAATGTACATATACACAAAATTTTTAAACTCCTAAAAGGCTCTGTGATATACCATATTTCAGTCTAATATAACTTTCTTTACCAATTAAAGTTAAGATGTTACAGTGACTACCAAACCGTTGTCAGATCTTTGGAATGATGAAGTTAAGGTCCTGGTTTGTCCTTTTGTAAACTAATCAGCTCTTAGAATTCCTGGAGTTTGTGTGGCATATAATTGTATGCTCTTTTCCTAGATATGTGATTAGTATGCTGCTGCCTTCTCAATAAAGCAGCCTGTAATACAAGTGATAAGAATAGCATTTATGATTTTGGAAATTGCCTTTGCCATACCACAATGAAGCAGTACTGAACACTTGACCAAGAGTTAGAACCACTACACAAACCAGTCGTCTGCCTCCTCAGCACTCAAAAAGGCTCTGATAAAGGAAATCCCCTATACCTTAACCAAAGGGGGAAAAATGGGAAAACTACAAATAGAAGAATATTACCAACAGTGAGACAGCTAAAATTTACTTGTGATATTTATAATAATTACTATACTTGAAATTATGACACTCATATCCTGAACAGTGTTCCCCTAAACTGACAAATTTTAGTCTATTCAATTTCAAATGATGGAACCCATCCATTTCCAGACAAGTCAATTGCTAAAGTGCCTGGCCCATAGTAAGTGCTTAATAAATGCTTATGAAATGATTGAACACATAACAGAGGGTCCAGCAGATTCGCTCTATGTAACTGTAGAGCTCTAAAATGTTGAGAATTTGTGAAGCCACAGAACAAACATACCAAGGACATGTAAGACCTTCACATTTCAGACTTAAGGTGCATTTAGAT
Source organism: Phalanger gymnotis (assembly GCA_028646595.1). Classification (NCBI taxonomy): domain Eukaryota; kingdom Metazoa; phylum Chordata; class Mammalia; order Diprotodontia; family Phalangeridae; genus Phalanger; species Phalanger gymnotis. The sequence continues at coordinate 731,673,837 of CM053622.1, read as the reverse complement.
CACAGTTTTCTATTAACCCCATTTCTGATATTGCACACTGGGAAGTGCTGGATACCTCCCCCAACTCCTTCCCCTTCCTATTTTCCTCTCAAAATCCCTTATTTGCACAAGTAGGGGAACAGAAAATGGGAGTCTCTATTAAGGAATCAAATAAGTCCTAAGTAAGACTAGGAACTACAGCTCTCACTCTGATAATGAAGTTGTAGCAGGATTCCCAAAAACTCTTTAAGTAGGCTCTTTCCAATTAATCTCATGTATTTGTTACCAAAGATCTCAAACAAGGCAGATTATTATTTCCTAATTATGTTAACCCTTCAGCTACTTAGTTAAAAAGGAAAAGAACGAAAAAACCCACTATTACAAAAAACAACTTTCTAAAGTTCTTTAACAATAATTTGAATCATGAAATGATTTAAAATAACCAGTTTCAGATATTTCAAAAACCTCTGCCACTTAAAAGTCAAGTTTTCAGCTGTTTTTATCTTCAGATTTCACTGTCTCCAACATTCTTTTAAAAATTGCTAAATGAGAATGTTTGGTAAAATTATGGGAAGTACTCAAAAGCCAAATGGTAATGAAACCTTGGCCAAACCTTCCCCCATAGCTTACCTTCTTAATCTTTACCAAGAAGCATGTGCTTTTTACTGGTATCTCAGACATTAAACCACCAAATCATCGTATACTCTTTAAGCTCATTTTGTCATCCTATGTTGCCTCCTACGTTCAATTTCTATCTTAAAACTGAAGTCCTTCCCCATCATCTCATAGACTCCATCATATAACACCCTACACAAAAGGATTCAATGGTTCCCTACTATGGTAAAGTCTAAACTCCTTAACCTAGACTTTAAAGCCTTCTACACAATCTATAATGCACTTTTCCAGTTGTAGCGGAAAATCCTATTTCTCCCCCATGTGAACTCCTTTGCACACTACTCTCCAGACAGACATGCATCTGTCTTTAAGCTCCCTCTCCCCATCCCCAATCTATCAAAATCCAATTCACTCTTTCTCATCTAACTAAAATCCCTGTATCCAGAAAATCTCCACTAGCCATCATGAAAGTGACCTCTCCTTCCATTAAACATAGTACTTTTATGCATAGCATAAGTCTGACAATCACTGTACTTGTATTGTGGCATCTCTTTCATTATTGGCAAACTACTACTTAAAGATAATGCTAGTAGTTAATTTTTCATGAATTTTTTATCTTATATCCTCAACTAGATATACAACTCCTCAACAGATGATACATATTTACATCTCCAAAAATACTCTAAATTTAATAAATGTCTAATTTGATTTGGGATTCCATTTGCCAACTGAGGTCTGATCCAATTAGTGATGGATTACTTTTTTATCTACCCATTGTGACCACATCATTCTTCCTCCCATTTAAATCTTCTTTCTTTCCCAGAATATCAAGTCTCAGATCCTCATTTTACTTTTCAAGATCTTCTTCCCATTTACCCTAGACATACAGAAATGTCTTTCCTCCCTCATTCCTCAATCCTCTCTTCATTCTCCTATGCTCTAGTCACACTAGCCTATTTATAAGATGTTTTGCCCACAACAACTATATTTGACAATGTTACCCTTTAAATAAAACAGTATGTTGAATTCAATGCACTTTTCATCCTGAATAATAATCCTCAGTAACTAAGATAATTTGTCAAATTTTCACAATAAAATGCAAGTAGGGCCCCTCAACCTTAATTTTTAAAAAAGTCAATGAGCAAGAATCTCTTCAGTTCATAAAAGAAGGGGAAAAGTATTTTGGACTAGAGGTTCTAAAAGTAATCACCCAATTTAAGCACGTTAGGGTGATTATTATGTAGTGCTGCTCCACAAGCATCTCAAACTAGTTTCTAAAGTTGCTAATGGTCTTAAAGGTTGCTGATGTTACTTTTACCAAACAAGTAGAAAAGCTGAAACAAAAAAAAAGGACATCTTCAAAATTAAATAAGTATCTGTGGACAGATCATTGTGCTAGGCACTGGGAGCACACAAAGACCCAAGAACAAAACCCGGTCTAATTCTCTAACAGGTATGCTTGTCAATTGCCTCATTAAATAATGTAATAATAGTTCTGACATGGGATTTAAGATTTATGAAGCCCTTCACATACATTATCTCACTTAATCCTCATAACAACTCTGAGGTTGATACTATTATTAACTACATTTTACAGGTGAAGAAACTGAAGCTCAAATTAATCAAGAGTGACTTGACCAGGGTCACACTGCTAGTATCTGGGGCAGAATTTAAATCCTGGTCTTCCTAAGTCCAAGTTTAATGTTTTATTCACTCCTCTACCTGCCTGTCAATAGCACAACTGACACATCTATGAATGAATGAAACCTTTATTAAGCACTATTAGCAAGACTGTATACAAAGTACTGTGCTAAAGACTAGCTAAAAATAGAAAAGAGAGCCCCTGCTCTCAAGGAACTCATACTCTAATGGGGGAGACAATATCCACAAAAGGTTTCAGCTACAAATCAGATAGAAAGGTCCCATAGTCCTTAGAATAGAGTAGTAAAGTGGATGGCAATGCCTCTTCTTGAATATCATTCCCTTATAAAAGCACATCAGTTTCTGTTGTTGAACCATTTGATAGTACCAAGGACTTTGGTGACAAAAATTTTCTTTTCAGTCTTCGAAAGATGGGGCTATAGCCCCTGCAGGAACAGTTGCCAGGCACATCTCCAGGCTTTGCTTCCCAGGATAAACAGTGCTAAACGCATTGCAATCCCCCTATCACTTGAGTTCAGGGACTCTTGAGCTGTCTCCATCAGAGTCTGAGGTGGTATGGGGTGATCAAGAAAGTGGTGGTGACTTGACTTGACTAGCACATGCTGCCTCCTGTTTCTCCCTCCGGGACAGCCACCTTGCCTGCCTCTGTATGTGGCAGCTGGTGGGGATGGCTGGCCCTTTCTTACCAGTAGCTACTTCTGCAGATGATGGCTGTGAGGGCTGGGCTAGAAGCAGGGCAGGTGGTAGCTGTGGGGAGGGAGGGTTCTGCCACCCTCAAGGCTTCTGTGCTTATCTTCCTGATGGGGCATTGGATTAACAGTTGTTGCTGGTAGTAATAAAGAAGGTGGGCCTCTTCTCCACAATGACTGGGATAAATCAACGATGGCAGTAGGAGCTAGGCTAGAAGCAGGTCGAGAGGGTGGAGGACATTGCTAATTCTCCAGGCTCTTGAGAACAGAGTCCCAGGCTGTTTCCATCAGGGTCTGAGGTTAGATTGTGGTTAAGGTTGTGGTAGTGGTTTGATTTGCTTGGAACATACTGCCTCCTGTCTCTCCCTCAGGGTACCCTGCTGCTTCACCTAGGCTCATTTGAGATAATCATATTTTACCTCTCTTAAAGAGACCCGAAATTTATTTAATTTTTTAATTTTTCTTTAAGAACAAAATACTTTGAACATATTCATAAACAATGAGAGTGCTGTAATACAAAGATGCAACCCATAAGTTGGTGTGTACCCTGCTTGACTCCTAAAGAAAATGATATTTTATAGTTTTTCCAGTCTTATCCCTTATCAATCAATCGCTTTCTGTGTACCTGCATGTAGCAGCCCACATCTAATTTGCTGCGGGTTTGGAAACCGGAGAATAAAACTTCTTAATTAAACATTTATTTTTAGATGTCTAAAACAAGGGCAAACAAGCTCTGAGTCTAATTACATTTTTATATATGAGATAAATGAGACCCAGATAGGTTTCAGGTGACTTGTCCAAGGTCACAAAACTAGTTTAAATGGTATTAAAACTCTGGTATTCCAAATCTCAGGGTCCAGTACCTTTTCCACTCCACTAGATCATGCTTCCTCTCTGAATATCTGGGGCTGCTGATTTTCACATAGGTTAGCCATTATTGCAGTTACTTTTACAAAGGTTACCTAACTCATTATTGCACTTAACAGCAAGGCATTTTCTGGGCCCAAGCATAGGGCATATGTGTGTGGATAGGTACATATATATATACACACATATATATATATATACACATATGCGTATGTGTATATGTATATTTTATATATACACACATACTTATATATGTATACACACATACACATACATATGCAGAAGACTTATATACCTACAAACATACATGTTGTCTCCTCAGCCATACTGGAAGCCCCTTGAGGTCAAGGACTGTTTTGGCTTTTGACTTTGTTTTCCCAGGACCTACAACAGGGTCTGGTATATATCAGGCAATTAATAAATACTTGTTCATTGACTGATTTTCACAACTTTGCATTCCTGTTCTTTGAAGACCTTTAAATTTCAGTTTCTGAGACATATTTTGAAAACTAAAAGTGAACTAGTTAGAAATCATTCTTTCCTTTACGTTTTACTACTGATGCTTTCTGTTCTCTGATACTAACCTTTATAGATGGGAAATGTCAACATTAAGCAGTCTGGAGGCAATTTAAATTCTTGCTTTACTTACTGCTTTTCCAAATATCAAAAAAGTATTTGAGTAAGCAAACCTTCAGGAGAGAATATATGTATTTTAAAACCAGCTTTTGACTGGAAGCAAAAATGTTCTGAAGACTGGTTTATCTCCAATATCTGAAAATCTTTCAGCAGATCTGTGTATTCAAATCCCAAATCAGAGCCCTGGCAACACAGAGTTCTCCATTTTTATTTAGTTGCCCCCTAATGACTCCTCATTAAGATTCCATTTTTAGATTAAGGAATAGGGCTTTAGAAGATTGTCATTATCTAGAATTTATACAACATCAAATGAGCTAATTACAAGTGTCCTGTTATAGAAAAGGCACTGGATTTAGAGTCAAAAGACCTGGTTTTCAATCCCAGGGCTGCTACCTGTGGGAACTGAGCAAGTCACTTTATACCTTTGTGAGTTTCCTCGTTGGTAAAAAAGAAGGATTTTTGACTAGATAGTCTCTACTGCTATTTCTAGCTCCAAGTCTTACGATTAACCCAGGGAACCCACAACTAAAATTACATTAAAAAAAGGGAAGGGAAGGATAGGAAATACTGAGTCCCAATAATAACAAGGTCTCCAACTTATTATTGAGACAACAAGCAACTTTTAGATTATGATGATATATAATGAAACCAAAAGATGTGATCTCTGACTTTTAAAAACATTATTAAACTAAAAGAAAGTGAAAGAAAATATGAAAAGTGAGCATAACACTTTCCCATTTTGAGGAAAACAAGGTTAAAATTTAGCCAAATAAATTTCAGAGGGTACACAAACAATTCAAATCTCAATATTATAATTTTTCTTGTCTCCTTTTTTTCCTGCCTCATATGTAATTCTGTACTTCATGGTGTCTTGATGAAGCGCATTCCTAAGTCTACCTTAAGACACATGACATGTTCTAAGTGATAAAATTACTTAAAACCAGCCCTTCCAAAAAAAAAAAAAGAGGCTTTTCATGATCCAATCAATTTTGGAAATTACTTCTGCTTGAGAAGATGTAGCTAGGAAGTGAGAACATAGAAAAGAGACTACCCGGCTGTGGCCAGCACATATCTGGAAATCCCCAACTTCTTAGTTGACCTTGAGTATTCTTAAATCCAAGTTACAGAACTCTCTGACCCTCTTAAGGTCTGTCTGCTTCAAATATAATGGCCCTGGCTGCCCCTGTCTTCCAAAAGCTGAAGCTGCTTTCTCCACTATTAAACCACAAGAGGAATTTGTATTTTCTCTCCAGAGTGGAAAAGAAATCAGGCCCAGTCCTGTAATCGAACAAGGCACCTTCAACATATGAGAAAAAAAAAAAAGACAAACTAAAAAGCACTTGAAGGAGCAAGCCAAGAACTAAAAACCTTGGTCCTGGAGAAGGTGCAGGGTTTGCCATGAAATAAACCCAAGTAAGGGAACTAAAATTTTACTGTACAAAAAAACAAAGCTAAGTTGTGTAAGGATCTCAGTCCTGAATCCCACCCCACCATGCAGTGTATATTCTTCAGGCTGTTATGTATTATAAGTTAGCAAAGAAAAAAAGAGACTTTGTAGAAATATGTCAACACATGACATAACTTGAAAAGGCTGGCTGTTCATTGGCACGGGTTGCAACTTGCAGGGCTCACATTAAGAAGTGGCTACTTTCATTACTTTCTTGTGAGGTTACTTCCATTGCCCCTGAAAACAGCAGGTTAAGGACAACTAAATGGTTTCATTTACGTAAAACTGTAGGGCCAGTTAATGAAGGCGAAGTTCGGAAAGAACTAATCACTGCAGAATAGACTGTTTATTCCAATTCAAGACAGCTCTGGCAGCTTCTTCCACACCGCAACAAAAAACAGGAAGAATCCCTCATTCGACCCCTACATCTCCGGTAACTAAACTGTACCTAAATATAAACCGTCTAATGGAGCATGTGATAATACCGAGATGGGTGCAAGAACCACTCAAAATGCTCACAAGGCTGCAATTGGGAGGAGAATGCTTACACTTACTGACACACACAAGATTTCACGGTGTACCCAGAGCCTAAGCTAATTAGGTCCCGTGGGCAAAACGCAGGCGCCTGTTCATTCACAAACACACAGCCAATGGATATGAACAACACTCGAATCCAGAAAGGCGGGTTGTCTGCACAGTAACCGAGAGGAGGAAACGGTGGATCGAAGGCATGTGTCAGATTCACACCCACCCGGCCCACAGGGCAAACTTGCACACCCAATCCCGACACTTCCACACAAACGTGCCTGCGAGTTGCTTCCCCGGACACCGGCTACGCTGCCGCGCACGGAGAGCTGCGGCAGGATGTGGAAGTGGGAGAGCACTCCCGCCCACGAGCACGCAGGCATACACACATACACACGCGCACACACACACACACGCAAGCTCAGACAGAGGCGCGCCTCGGTTTTCCCCGGCGCACACGAGACAGGCCCATCCGGAAGATGTGGAGCAAACTTGAGATCCGTGAACCGCACAACCCCAAGCCCCCGCCCTTCTCCCTTCCCTCCACAACACGCACACACACACACACAACTGGAGGGAGTACAGGTTAAGCTACCACAACCCCTCACCAGCCTTCAGCCTCGCAGTAAGATGGGAGGGGGCGATACACATTCACGCGTGGCAGCCGCGTACTCACCTGCCTGCACAGTGTCTGAGAGATCATGTCCGAGGGCCACGGTCCTGGGAAACTCCTTCAGTTTTCGAGCGCTGAGGTTGAGCCCCCCGGAGTTGGCCGCCTCCTCTAGCGCCCGCTCCAGACCCCGGTTCAGAGGCAGGTTGTAGCCACCCCCGCCGCCCCCCACCCCGGCTCCTGCCCCGCCGCTAGCTACTGCCCCGGCCCCGCCGTGGTGCTGAAGATGGTGGTGATGGTGATGGTGATGGTGATGATGTTGGTGCAAGGCTGCAGCCGGGAGCGCAGGGGCGAAAGGTTGGGGCTCGCTGCCCAGCGTCGCCATCTTCTTCCCCTGGCCCCCCCACCCCGCCCCTCCGCACTGGCGAGGGGTCCCTGCGCCCCCTGGGGGAGGGGAAGACGATGCCTCGGGCTGCGCCCTTCCCTACGGGATCTGGCGGGCGGGCAACAGCGCGGGGATGGGGCGAGAGCGCGGAGATGGGCGGCCGCGGCTGCCTGATTCTTAGGGGTTTCCTTTCCCTGGGAAGCAAAGGACGGCGGCGGCGGCGGCGGCGGCAGTAGCGCGCATGTGTCTCCGGCTCGGGCTCCCTCCTCTCCGGCCTCTCTTCCTCCTCCTCCTTCTTCCCCAAGCTGTCAATCCAGCCCCGAGTCTCGGTTAGGGCAAAGGCGTCCTCCCCGTGCAAGTCCAACTTGCCCCAGCCAGTTCACTGAGCATGCCCACAGCACCCGCGGGCAGGAGGCGCGACTTTAGACAAGTGGGGGGCGGGGGGGAGGGGTTGGGCTAGCTGTCCCCGCCTCCGCCTCCGCAAGAGGGTGGAGAGCAAAGAGGGATTGACTGCGCCCAGCTATCGAGGTGCCAGCCCCAAAGAGGGAGGGAGGGATAGAGGCACCCTCAACAAAGAGAAGTCAGCGCCCGGCGAGGGGGACAGACCCCGGAGATGGAGAAGGAGTCACAGTCACACACACGCACACATACAGACACCGGGTGAGGGGCTGACCCTTTTGCCCAGGGCTTCCTTTTCCTCTGTTATTGGGAATCTCCAAGGTCAGGGTCATTGCTGGATCATAGATGGGATGCAAACGTAGCAAAGAAGGGGTTTGCCAAATTCAACACCGTTTGGGAGATTGCTTTGTACACAAGGGATCCCCACCCGCCATTCTAACACATCTGTTTCCACTGTCTCATCAGTCGGCTCTCAGTCCCATTTTGGAAGAGTGAGAAAGCCGAGGACTTCGGGGGTGGGGGTGGGGTTGGGGGGGCGCTTGAAGATAAGAGATTTTTGCAGAGTAATTGTTGGAAGACACGGAGACAGGGGAAGGAAGGGACAATTTATTTGGAGTATAAGAAAAGATTCTATGGGGGGTCGGGAGAGAATTAAGTGGAAAAGGGCATCGTGAGTCCCAGAACCTAGGTGGCTGGGCTGCAGTAGATACTAGCCACAGTAGCCCTTGTTTGAGAGTATAATACTAGGGTCAATCAAAGTTCTTTAGACCGGGTCATACTCTTAACCCATGAAACCTGGGGTCTATGTTTTGCCTATGTCTTCAGAGGGAATTTTGTCTGCCCCCCCCTGTCTCAACCTCGTCGTCAATAAGCATAGAGGGTAACATAGGCTAGCGACATAGGCTAGCTTCTCCTGCTCCTCCAGTACGACTCTTTCCTGACTATCTCCCTAACCTCCACTTTGTTAGAAAGTCAGCTTACTTAATAAGGGACATGAGTGAAGAAGCTAATTTGGTCTAATTGGAAAAGCCCTGGATTTGGAGTCAGGACATTTGAATTTGAATACTAGCACTACTACTTAATACACTTAGAATTTGGACAAGTAATATCACCTGAGTCTCAGTTTCTTACTCAGGAAAAGTTAGAGTATCAGATTAAAATTTAGCCACTATATTTAGCCATAAGTAACCTATATTTTTATATTATATATGCTTTGTACTATATTCATAACCCTTTCATCCCTACAGCCTAGAATCCAATAGCCAGGACTTCCTACACACTTATGCGTACTGGGTAAGTATCCTTCTCCCCCCTCACCATTTTAAACTCCTGAAGGTGAGGAATGTAAACTCTTTGAGTGCTGGAACTGTTTCATTTTTGTCTTTGTGTCCTCTGGACCCAAAACAATATCTTTATAAATGGTTTGAATTTTGTCTCTGCCACTTACTAGCAGTATGCCCCAGGGCAAGTCACTTAAACACTGTCGTCCTTTTCCCCCTTCTGTCAAATGGGCATAATAATAGCACTTACTTCCTAGGGTTGCTACTAGGATCAATGAGATAATATATGTAAAGAGCTTTGCAAAACTTAAAATGATATATAAATGAGATCTATGATTACTGTAGCTAATTAATTGAAGAAGGAACCACCTGATATAATACATTCCATCTCTCCAGCTAGCATTGTCTTGGCTGTACCCCTGACTAATTTGCTTTCTCTCCTCAACTCAGTGTACTGGCTTCTCTGGCTTCCTTCGGCTTTCAACTAAAATAACATCTTCTACAGGAAATCTTCCCCATTCCCTCTTAATTTTAGTGACTTTCCTTTTTTAATTATTTCCTATCTATCTTGTATATAGTTTGTACACATTTGTTTGTATGGTGTCTCTCCCCATTAGATTCTGAGCTCCTTGAAGGCAGACTCTCTTTTTATTTCTCTAAGGTTTAACACAATGCCTGGCATATAACAGGCCCTTAATAAATGTTTATTGACTAATTGACTAGTTTTTGAAAGATGCTCTCTCTCTCTCTCTCTCTCTCTCTCTCTCTCTCTCTCTCTCTCTCTGTCTCATATAGGTATATATGTATACACACACATACACATATATATGCACATATATATATATATATGTATGGGTGCGTATTCTCCAAAATCCTAAAACAGATCTTATCATTTTACTGATGCGAGGGGGGAGTACAATACAGTGGATAAGGAAATAATGCAGATATAGGAGATGAGGGATCAGTTTCTCTCTGTGTCAAGAATCACTGAATCACATATATAGAGATGTTGGGGATTTTAGAGATTTTTATTCTAACCCACTCACTTTACCGGATAAGGAAGCTGAGGCCCAGAGAGATCAAGGTGGTAAGAAGCAAAGGTAACATTTGAACCCAGTTCCTCTGACTCCAAAACTAGCACTTTTCGCTAAACACCACTAGGAAAGTGGGAAAGAGAAAAGTCTCTTTGGTGATATAGACACAGTCACTGATACAAGTCCTTTGGATTATTCTAGCATTATTTTTTCTCTGGTAGCTGACCTTTATTCTTAGGTGGCGCTAGACTAGGAGGTAAGCTTTTGCAATAGAAATCAGCTCTTTTTATTATATATATTCTAATAGAGTTACAGACATCTTTTTTTCTATCCTAATATGCTTGTTTCATTTCTTAAGTTCGGAATAAATAAAAAATAAATTTGAGGAGACTAGTACCACCTGCTGGTGACACCCCAGAATTCTATGAATCTGGTCATAAGGAACACAGTACTTTTTTTGGTGGGGGGGGGAGGGACTGTGCTTTTTCCTTTGAATCTAGAATATTCAAGCTACAATGGAACTTAGAAATCGTTTAGTCTATCTCTTTCATTTTGTTCATGAGGAATCTGAAGTCCAAGGAGAAGTGACTTGCTCACAGCCACCCAACTGTGTGTTCATGGCAGAGCTGGGACTGGTACACCCAGTTTGGTCTTTGTTTCCATTGTACCCAGTCCTTGCTCTCACCCCTTTACCCTCCCCATCTATGATTTCATCATTGTGGAAACTCCCTCCACTGACACAGGTCAGCAATGATCTATAATTTATAATTTTACAATATGGTCTAGAACACTGAGAGAATTAAGTGATTTACCCATGGTCATAAAAAGAATAAAAAATTGAATCCAAGTCTTCCTTACTTCAAATCCATCCCCTCTAACCATTGGGCCAAGTTTCTTTCCATCCACTAGCCTCACTAAAACCAAATTTCAAGATTTGCTAGAAGGGAAAAAATCCAGTGTTAAATATAAACATAATCTCACCTTCCCTTTCACTCATCTGTTTTCTACTTTTCCCAAAGAAACATTTAGACCTATCCTTCATCGTGGATATTCACTGGTAGAATTGTAGAATCCTAAAATTTTAGAGTTGGAAGGAACCTTTGAAATTACCTACCTAGCTCAGCCTTGTCATATTACAGAGAAGGAAACTGAAACAGACAGTGGACAACTGGCTTGTCCGAAGTCATACAACAGGGTCATCCTCAAACCCAGGTCTTCTAACTCCAGGTTTTTAGTCTACTATACTATAATCTTTACAGTATGCTATATACACTATAATCTTTTCAGTAGACTAGATTTCTGCTACTCTTTCAGCTATAACCAGGTTGGTGGTTTGGAAATTTTTATCAGTGTTGAGTATGCATGATGACAATAATCTAAGTGATCTTCCAGCAGATGGACATCATAGCAAGAAATCAAAAAAAGATATGGTGGAGGGGGGGAGCGGTTTAATTCCCAACAAGCCACTTTGAGAAGAAATAGAATAATAAGATACTATTCCTCACGAAAATATCTTAACAATTCATAATACATCTTGTAACAAATTTCCAATCTTATGCTTTTAAGATAGGCCCCATGTATGAGATTTTTTTCTATCTTTTCTTCCAAATGAAACATTGTACGTCAAAGATTTTCCTTGTTGCTGATTTTTTTCTCTTTTGTACTAGATTTGTGATTTCATTGTTGTACGATCTGGGTATAAAAACTTCCTAGACAGAAGAGGATTAGTAACACATCGAATTTATAGTCTTATAAAGTTACCTGGAGCACTGAATGATTAAATGACACATGGTCTCATAGCCAGTATGTTTCAGATACAAGATTTGAACTCAGGTCTTCCTTGTTCAAAGGTCGCTACTATCCATTAAACCATCCTGCTAAACCTTGCTACTGTTATTGATACAAATTTTCAAGGAAATATTCCATAGGACCCAGCATGAAGAAGGTTGATACTGTGAATGAGAAGTAAGGGGAAAAAATGATGAAACTAACCTTGATTATTTTTTCAAAAATGAGCATTATGACACCCCAGTTGTTGTTTCTGCGGCTGCCTGTCTTCAGAGCTGTATTCTCTCAGGCTACCATTTCTTATTGTTATCTTTGCTTCCTCTTCTTGTCCTTTTCCTTTATTTTCTGAATTGGAGAATGCTGGTGCTACTTGGATGACAGCAAGCTAACACTTTCTTCCTTCCAGTTGCAGGCTTTTCCGGCCTAAGCATACTCTAGTCACTCAAATTACACTGAATTGTGTAAGGGCAAAAAAGGTGAGAAACAACACTGAAGTGTTTCAGCTCATGACTGAATTATATCAGGGCAAAAGGGTAGAGAAGACCATTTCTGTTTCTCCTTGATATTTTTTAGCATGAAATATTGCCATTCACAAGAAAAGTGGTCTCTTATTCAAATCTTTATGGACAAATAAATTTTTAGAAGCTCATAATTTTTGTCCTTCTCCCTGCACCCAGAAAACAAGATACCAGATGTAAGATCCTACCCAAGTTAATACCTGTACAGCTGGTCTTGCGTTCCTACCTGAGGAAGTGAGGCTATAAACGAAGTACGTAAAAATTAAATGTACAGCCCATAAGGAGAGTGTGGAATAATGAGCCACGGGAAACATCTAAAAATCAAAGAAAAACTGATCAGAAGATCAAAGGTTTATAGCTGGATGAGACCATGGAGGTCATCTAATGCTGTTTGCTTCTGTTTCTTCAGCTGAAAAAGTTTAGGAAGCATTTTCTAACCTGACTATATCCTTGGGTAGGCTGCATGCATGGTATTGATTTGCATTCCTGTGTTCATAAATATGCTTATATCCTTCTATGAGTATATGTCACATACTATTGTGTCATAAATTATTCAAGAGACCACATAGTTGGTGTTTTTTTAAACTCTGATAGTGCTTAACATGTACAATGAGTCTGCAGTGAATATTGTTGACTAATTAATACTTGTCTCCATGAGAATTTTGGGGAGCCTAATTAACAATGTTGGAAATGCTAAATCATCAGTACTTAACCATGCTGTCAGCATGGGGTAACGGGGAAAAGGCCAGGAAGACCAGAACTCAAATCCCATCACTCGTATATACTGGTTCTGTGATCAGAGACAAATTCTTTCATCTCAAAGAGTCCCAGAAAACCCTGTTAAATTATAGAAAAGTTACTAATTTACATCTGCAGAAGTTCATTATACCAATGAAATCATAGGTCAAGATGAAGGGGGAAAAAAGCTCCAAGCAAAACATACCCAGAACTTACTTAGCTCTGGAACTTTCTCCTAAGATGGTAGGTAAGCCAAGTTTAGCTCCATTCACCTGCCTTCAGCCTTTTCTCTAGCTATTTCTCTTGCCATTTATGGCAATGCTTGCTCATTTTTGTATGGCCGTAGGATTTTTATGGTGTTTTTTTCTTACTTTCAAACTCTGTTATACCATAGTTTACTCCAAATTTCATAAGAAAATGCTTCCCACCTTTGGATTTTGACAATTGCCCAACTGATTATTATCCAGTTAGAGGTTTTTTTTCCCCTAACCACAACTCCTCCTGTGAGATTTTTCCAAGTTATCCTACACACAGAGGAAAGAAGCAACAGCTGCTAAAGTCTAGCCAACCCTCACTCCTCCTCTTCCTGCTTGCCTTTTGTTCTCCACCCTGGAGTAAGACAGGGCCCCAGCTCTTGGACCAAAGAGCTTCCTTTAACCCCTTCCTGCCAAGTCTCACATCCCTGCTTTTTCTGCCAGAATAATGAAACTTCAAAAGCAGGGCTACAACACACACGGTGCTATCTATATAATGTGAAACGTTTAGGGTCCTTTCGGGGATCACAGATAAAAAGTGGTAGAATCATAAATCTTGGCCATCAAAAAATGTTTACTATGTTTAATTATGCTTAGTTCCTATGATCACTTCAATTTCATATAAGTTTTAAAACTAATATTTGTATTGTGCCTAAGATATCAGATTATATACGTAAGTAATATATAAATGGGACAAGAGCCTTCCCTGGAGTACTTCGGCCACTGTAGAATGTAGCCGTCTTGTATGGCAAAGAGAAAACATTCTGATCTGAGACTGTTGCAGAGAGAGAAGATCATTTGAAAGCAGTCTGGTAAGAAAATTATAGAGCGGGAAATTCCGGATTGGTGGCTGATTGTACCTGTAAAGGACATCTTTAGCTTAGCTAAATTAGTATACTCTTGAGTGAGGTGAAGGGAAAATTGATCAAAAATGAGCATAATCAATCATCTAGATGTTGTGAGAATTCTATCAGGAGCAGCAAAAGAAGAATAACACAGAGTTACTGAGTCAGTTTCTGAATGACACTGACCAATAGGATTATGACTTTTAAAACATGTTTAATGGGTTTTGCAGGCCCATCTCCACATATGTTCCATAAGGCACATCCATATATATACACATATATATGTACATATATATATATATACATATATATATATACATATGTAAGTGTAAAGGCAGGGAGTGATTTCCCCTCCCCATCTCAGGTAATTAAGTATCTAGAATATAGGTGAAGTTTTAATGTACTAACAAGATGTAATAATACCCTCTCATTCCTCTATGGGTTTTGAGCACTTTTCTGACTGTCATACCTCTAAAGCTTCAAATGGCTAAATTTTGGAAGGATTTGAGTTAGGGAACAGGAGATGTGGAAAGCTGAGAGTTGTCTATAGAGAAGGAATGTGGAGAATTAACATTTATTAAACACCCACTACCAGACAGCTATTAAACACTTTGCGAATACTGTCTCATTTGATCCCACAGAGAGAGTAGATGAAAATTCTCTTTCTTTCCTGATGCATTGGTTATGTAGTTTTGAAGAGCTAAGTGGTAGAAGACATTGCCTTCAGCAGGGATGGCTCTCCATATACTACACATAGACATGTGTAGAGAGGTAGTCACTAGATAGAGAAGGTAGCTTCAAGGAATGGAACTTCTAGTATCAGCGAAGGCGATGAGTAGTCCCTAGGAACCCAACTAACCAATCTGTCAAGCAAAGACACTTCACTCAAGGGAAGCTCCATGAAAACACTATTGAGAGAGAAAAGACTTCCAGGCCTTGCAACACTAGGACTTGTGAATTCTCACACACACACATCCTGCAATTGTGCCCATTACCATTGCACTCTAATTTTGAGCCCATTCTTCTGAGTGAGTATTTATGAGAGAATGTACCCAAATTGGGAGGGAGGAGGGGGAATGTTTAGTAGCTACTATTTTTACTACACTAACCTAGTTAATGCTTTTGCAAAGAGGCAGTTGTGTCTACTGGCTGATTGCTAATGGAAGGAATACTAGTGAGAGCTCATGAGCTCACAGTTTCAGAACAGTGCCATTGGTTATACCCTAGAACCCTGAGAATAGTTCCCCCTCTGAAGACTCATCATGTTGTACAAGTTGAGGAAAGAGCTCATGTGGGGCAGGGAAAAATCATTTAGGTGCATACTGGGTGTCAGGAACTGTGCTGAGAACTTTACAAATATCTCATTTGATCCTCATAACAACTGTGGGAAGTAGGTGCTGTTATTATCTGCATTTTACAGATGAGGAAGCTGAAGCAAACAAAAGTTTAGTCACAGGGGGTGGGGGTAGGCAGATAGGAACCTTCTAGCCTCGAGACCACATGTGGCCTTCTGGGTCCTTGGATGCAGCTTTTCCTGGAGTCGCACAGCTAGTAAGTATCTGAGGCTGGATTTTAACTCAGATCTTCCTGACTCCAGATCGGGTGCTCTATCCACTGTTCCACTTAGTTGTATTACATAAGAAATGTTTAAAATAGATGTAAATATAGTTCTCTAGTAATGATTTTAATGCCATGCATGCCGTCTTAGGTATTTCATATTCAGTTCATTCATTAATTATTTAGCATTTGGTTTGTGAGGCAACCTGGAATAGTAGATGAATAGCTAGCTTTGGTCAAAAGGTTGTTCAGTCGTGTCCAAACTCTTCATGACTCCCGTGGACCATACACCAGGCCCCTCTGTCCTCCAATATCTCTTGAAGTCTGTCCAAGTTCATGTTTGTTGTTTCCTTTACGCTATCTACCTAGCTCACCCTCTGCTGTCACCTTTTTCTTTTGCCTTCAATTTTTCCCAACGTCAGGGTCTTTTCAATGTTCCAATTTTCCAGTGCCATTCTGTAGCCAAAGTACATAAGTGTCAGCTTCAGTATTTGACTTTCCAATGAACAGCCTGAATTAATTTCTTTAAGTATTGCCTAATTTGATCTCATTGCTGTCCAAGGGACTCTGAAAAATCTTCTCCAGTACCATGATGTGAAAGCATTGATTCTGTGGTGCTCAGCTTCCCTTATAGCACAACTCTCACAGCCATACTTTGCTACTGGAAAAACCATAGCTTTGAATATATGGATCTTTGTCAGTAGGATGATGTTTCTGCTTTTTAATATGCTGTCCAGATTCGCCATAGCTTTCCTTCCAAGGAACAAATGTTTTAATTGCGTAGCTCCAGTTGCCATCTGTAGTGATCTTTGAGTCCAAGAACATAAAATCTAGCACTGCTTCAATTTCTCCTCCCTCTATTTGCCAGGAAATGATGGGACTTGTTACCAAAATCTTAGTTTTGTTTCATTTTTTTAATATTAATCTTCAAGCCAGCTTTAACACACTCCTCTTTCATGCTCATCAAGAGACTTCTTAATTTTTCTTCAATTTCTGCCATCAGAGTGGCATTGTCCTCATATCTGAGATTATTGCTATTTCTCCTGGCAACCTCAATTCCAGCTTTTGATTTATCCACCCTGGCATTTCACACGATGTACTCTGCATATAAATTAAACAAATAAGATGACAATATGCAGCCTTGTCATGCTCCTTTTCTAATCTTAAACCAATTGGTTTTCCCATGTTTAGTTCTATTGTTTCTTGTTGTTATAGGTTCATCAAGAGACAAATAAGATGATCTGATACTTTTTGAGGACTTCCCACATTTTGTTACAATCCATACAATAAAAGGCTTTAGTGTAGTCAGTGAAGCAGAAGTAGATATTTTTTCTAGAACTCTCTTGCTTTCTCCATAATCCAGTGATTAATGGCAATTTGGTCTCTAGTTCCTCTGCCTCTTCGAAAACCAGCCTGCTCTTCTGCTAATTCTTGTTTCACATATTGCTGAAGCCTAGCTTGCAGAATCTTAAGCATAACCTTGCTGGCATGTGAAATGAGCAAAATTGTTTGGTAATTTGAACATTCCTTGGCATTATCTTTCTTTTGGATTGGAATGTAAACTGATCTTTTCCAGTCCACAGGCCACTGACATATTGAGTGCAGCACTTTACCAACAACATCTTTTAGGATTTTAAATAACTTAGATGGAATAATCCCATCATCTTCACCAGCCTTATTGTTAGCGAAGCTTCCTAAGGTGTACTTGACTTCATTCTCCAGGATGTCTGGCTCTAGATCAGTGATCCCACCATAGTGGTTATCTTGTTTTTCCGTCATGTTAAGATCTTTCATTTGTAGTTCTTTAGTGTATTCTTGCCACCTCTTCTTTATCTCTCCTGCTTCTGTTAAGTCCCTACCATTTTTGTCTTTTACTATACCCATTTTTACATGAAGCATTCCCTTGATACCTCCAATTTTCTTGAAGGCATATTTTGTTTTTCCCATTCTATTGTTTTCTTCTATTTCTTTGCATTGCTCATTTAAGAAAGGCTTCTATCCTCTTGCTATTCTCTGGAATTCTGCATTCAGTTGGGCATATCTTTCTCTTTCCCTTTCTTTCTTCAGCTCTTTGTAAAGCCTTATCAGACATCCATTTTGCTTTTTTTACTCTTCTTTTTCTCTGAAATGTCTTTTATTGCTCCTTCCCATACAATATTGTGAACCTCTGTTCATAGTTCTTCAGGCACACTACCTACCAGTTCTAATCTCTTAAATCTATTCACCACCTCCACTTCATATTTATAAGAGATGTTATTTAGGTCTTAACTATATGGTCTGGTGGCTTTCCCTGCTTTCCTCAATTTAAGTCTGAATTTTGCAATATGAATCTCATGATCTGAGCCACAGTCAGCTCTAGGTCTTGTTTTAACTGACTATAGAGCTTCTCTACCTTTGGCAACAAAATATATAATCAGTCTGATTATTTTGATCAGCCTGATTATTTTGATATTAACTATCTGCTGATGTTCATGTGCAGAGTTGCCTTTGGGTTGTTGAAAAAGAATATTTGCTGTGACCAGTGAGTTATCTTGACAAAACTCTGTTAGTCTCTACACTGCTTCTTTTGTATTCCAAGGCCAGATTTGCTGTTATTACAATTATCTTTTGATTTCATACTTTAGCATTATAATCCCTTATAATGAATGTGACATCTGTTTTTGGTGTTATTTCTAGAAGATGTAGGTCCTCATGGAACTGATCAACTTTGACATCTTTGGTATCAGTGGTTGGAGCATTGATTTGTATTACTGTCATGTTGAACAGTTTGCCTTGGATTCAAACAGATATCATTCTGTCATTCTTAAGATTATACCACAGTACTGCTTTTCTCACCCTTTTGTTGACTGTAGGGGCTACTCCATTTCTTCTATGGGATTCTTGCCCACAGTATTTAATTATCACCTTAATTAAATACACCGATTCCCATTAATTTAAGTTCACTGAGTCAAAAGGACAACCTTGAGATATCATTTTACACCTATCAGATTGGCTAAAATGATTGAAGAAGAAAGTAACAAATATTGGAGGGTATGTGGCAAAATTGGGACATTGATTCACTGTTGGTAGAACTGTGAACCGATCCAACCATTTTGAAGAACAATCAGGAATTATGCCAAAGACTTATTAAACTGTCTATATCCTTTGACCCAGAATTACTACTGCTAGGTCTGTTTCCAAAGATGATTAGGGAAAAAGGAAAAAAAAACCTTTTTTCTTCTAAAATATTTATAGCAGCTCTCTTTGTGGTGGCAAAGAACTGAAAATTGTAGGGCTGCTTGTCAGTTGGGGAATGGCTGAACAAGTTGTCACATATAATCTTACAGTACTACTGTGCTGTAAGAAATGATGAGCTCTATTATCTTAGAAAAACATCGATAGACTTGCATGAAATAATAAAGAGTGAAATGAGCAGAACCAAGAGAATATTGTATACAGTAACAAGAATATTGTTTTAAGAATAACTTTGAGTGACTAAAACATTTTGACTTTTATAAATACCCAAATTAACTACAAGGGATGTATGAAGGAAGACACCATCTGCATCCAGAAAAAGAACAGATAAATAGAAGTGTGTATAGAATGGTTTTATGTGTGCATACATATTTTGTGTATGATGGTAGCCATCTGTATGGCAGAGACATAACGTGATAACTTTATTATATATATTTAAGAGGAATAGCAAGTTGTACATAATAGATTTGCAGTTTCATGTATGATCATCTTTTTTCTATTCTACTTTGCTATGGAAATAGTTGTTTTATTTTTTAAGTTCAGAATAAAATACAGTTTTTTAAAAAAAAGGACATAGGTTCAGATCTCATTTCTTACAGCATACTGGTGGTGTGACACTTGGTAAATCACTTTACCACTCAGTGCCCTGCTACTCTCTAAGATTTTGTTACTGAGGATTTGCATAATTCCCTCTGTCAATAAATCCCACATTTACCAAAACGAACAAAAATTGACAAAAAATTAATAGGATGGTAAGATTTAGAATGAAAGAAACTTTAGAGATTTTCTGGTCCAACACCAATCCATCAATGAGGAAACTGACAGCCCAAGAGGTGAATTGATTTGCCAAGGTCACACAATGAGCAAGAGAGCTCAGATTCCAACACGTCCTCTGACTCTAAAGCAAATGCTTAAGCTACCATACCACAGCTGTCTCTCATACCGGCCTATAAAAAACCCCTCAGCTTGTCTATAAGTGTATATTGTTTACAGAGCTGTAAATATTCCCTTCCTAATTTGTTATCTCTGCATCTGGGTCACACATTCTGAAGGGACAAAGATACTCCATAACAGCTACCAACCCCCTGGTACCAGCCGGCCTCTAGTGGCAGCAAAACCAAGGGAGTGGCAATGATTTTTTAGCCAGGTTTATAAAAGCCCAGGAAACACTAAAAAATAATCAGTAAAAGTGATGTTGAGTATCGGTGGTGGTGACTATATGTGACAGACACTATTACAAGTCTGTGTTCTACATCAGACAGATCTTAAGTGCAGAAAAAGGAATAAGGTCCCTTCTGCAACTCTAAACTCAAATAATAATTTACATATTCCCCAAAGGCAGCTTTAAAGTCAGACTATTACCCTCATTTCAGGGATATTTTCCATACCTAAGAACTATCCTTAGTGCCTACTCAAGTACTCAGTTACTCCCTAAGCTGCCGTTTTGCCCACAGCTAGTAAGGAAATGGACTTTGTTTGGCCACACCAACAATATGCTGGAACTGCAGGATGCTGTCATTTTTTATTTATATGAGATTAAAATAT
Source organism: Phalanger gymnotis (assembly GCA_028646595.1). NCBI lineage: Eukaryota > Metazoa > Chordata > Mammalia > Diprotodontia > Phalangeridae > Phalanger > Phalanger gymnotis. The sequence goes on along the minus strand of CM053622.1, from coordinate 731,653,230 downwards.
TTAGATTTAAATTAATTTAGATTATTAGGTAATTAATTTGATATATTTAGATTAACTAAATATGAGATTTAGAGATATAGATGTTGTAAACCTTGAAGCAAACCTCAATTCTTCCTAGTGTATCATTTGATGTTGGCTCAGAGTTACATTTAAGAAGCAAAACTGAGCAAATGAGATGAGTCTAGGCAAAGAATTACAATAATTATCTCATTCTGTCATGGCAAATTAGGCTATCAGATTAGCCCAGGTTCTGGTCAATCCCAGCTATAAAATGAATATAATTCCATTGCTCCTCAGATTAAATGTACTTTTTTAAATTAAAGATCAGCTAATTTTATAGAAGAAGGAGCTTAATGGTATGTACTTGGGATAAGATAAGGGAAGGTCAGTTTCTCTTAGCATAATGTATAGTAGCTAGAGTCCTAGACCTAGTTTCTAATCCTCCCTTGGCTCTTTGTGTAAAGTCTGCTGCCTCCATATGTGAACAGATTGGTTTCTGAAAGTGGCAGAAAAACAGAACATTTATATATGGAAAAATGACCTTTGAAGAAAAACAGTTTCAGATAAAATTTTCAGGAGAAACATATGTAATGTTCTGAGGTTTAGAAAGAGAAAATTGGGGGGGGGGGGTGGAGCCAAGATGGCGACTGGAAAGCAGGGACTAGCATGAGCTCCCCGCCAAGTCCCTCCAAAAACCTATAAAAAATGGCTCTGAACCAATTCTAGATCTGCAGAACCCACAAAGTGTCAGAGGGAAGCAGGGCTCTAGCCCAGGACAGCCTGGATAGTCTCTAGGTAAGGTCTATCCCACATGGAGCTGGGTGCAGAGGGGAGCGGAGCTGAGTGGAGCAGAGCAGAGTCCAGCATGGGCGGTGCGGACCAACCAGACTGGGAGCCGGTTGGAGTGGGCCCTAGCACCCTGAATCAGTGAGCTGTGGCAGTTGCCAGACTTCTCCACCCACAAACATCAAAAACAACAGAGGTTAGTGGGAAAAGCTGCTGGGGACAGGGATAGAGTTTGCAGTTCAGCCACCGCCCTGGGGGCAGTGGAGGTAGGGCAGCTACAGAACTACAGCTGCAGTTGCTTCTGGCCCCAGGCCCACCTGGTGGGAGGAATTAAGTGGTGGATCAGAGCAGGAGTGAAGAGCCTGCTGAAGATCTAAGTCCAGTCTTGGTTGGGGGTTCTTGGGGAAGGAGGAATGCTGGTGTGGCAGAGCTGGCGCATCCCCCAAGCTTGGAACATAGAACTCTTTAGTCTACAAGCAGTCATACCCTGCTGA
>CM053622.1:731631198-731651450 GCA_028646595.1 Phalanger gymnotis | reverse complement strand
GAGGGGAGGGCAGACTGGGGAACAGGACAACCAGAATGTACACCATCTTGGAGTGGGGGGAGAGGGTAGAAATGGGGAAAAAATTTGTGATTCAAACTCTTGTGAAAATCAATGCTGAAAACTAAATATATTAAATAAATAAGTAAATAAAATAGAAAAAAAAGAAAGAGAGAATTGCCTCTCAGATGGCTGTACTGAAAGGAGGGTCTATTTGAAGACAGAGCAATCCCTGGAATAAGGATGGCTGCAGGTGATTGTGACCTAGCAGCTCATTTGCACATGACTGTTTTTAGAGGTTTGAAGTTTGTATCTGACAAAATTATAACTTAGATAACTGATTGGGGTCTATGGGAAGGCAGAAGGCACCTTTACAGCACCTCTACAATATGACCCTTTCTCACCTCTGGCACTGCCAGCACTCTAGTGCAGGCTCTCCTCACCTCATGCCTGGGTTATTGCAATAGCCCACTGGTGAGTGCCTTCCTCAACACTCTCCCCTCTCCAGTCCACCCTCCATTCAGCCACAAAGGTAGTTTTCCCAAGATGCAAGTAGGATCAGGTCATCTCCCCACTCAATAAATTCCAGTCACTCTGTATTACCTCTAGTATGAAATACAACATGCTGTCTTTGGCATTTAGAGTCTTTTATAACCAAGTCCCTTTTTCCTTTCTCCCTAATGTATATTTTTTTATCCATTGACACTGGCCTCCTGGCTGTTCCATAAACAAGACACTCTATTTCTCTGCTCCAGACAATTTCTTCAACCATCCTCCATGCCTGGAATGCTCTCTCTTCTCCACTCTGCTTCCTTGACTTCCTTTAAGGCCCAACTAAAATCCCACTTTCTACAGCAAGTTTTCCCCAACCCCTCTTCATTCTAGTCCTTCTCTCTGTTAATGATTTCCTATGTATCCTATATATAGTTTGCTTTGCATTATCAATTTGCATGTTTTCTCCCATACTAGACTGTAAGCTCCTTGAGAGCAGGGACTGTCTTTTGTCTCTTTTTGCATCCCCAGGACTGGCACATAGGAGGCACCTTATAAATGTTGATTGATTGATTGATTGATGGGTTTAGGTTTAGGGGAGGTTTCAGCCTCTTCAGATTTGCATGAAATACTGACTTCTCCCTATACCCATCAGCAGCTAGAGGAAGAACTAATAGAGTTTGTAAAGCCTGTGGATTTTTGTTTTTAATTTTTACACTGTTGGGTTCATACCTGAGTCAAAGATCAATTTCCTGAGTTTTACCTTTATGAAATTAAAATGAGTTACTGAGCACCAGGAGGCTCTGACTTTAGGCATTTAAAGCAGGTAAGTAGCCAATAGGCGAAGAACCTACAGGGAAATGTATTGGAAAAGATGAAAGAGTAAGTTGAGCACAGGAATCACAAAAAAGTGGGAAGAGAAGACAGAAAGCTTCCAGCCAAGACTGCTCACTCCCTCAGTTGCTTGGCTGGAACCTTGCTGATTGAAAGAGAGCTCTGCTGATTGCCTGTAGAAAGACCAGAGCAGCAGCTGGAATCTCATTGTAAGAGAGTTTAGTTCTGCTGCTATGGGAAGGGCTATTGATCCTATAGCTTTTTTGCGTCATCTATAAGCAGAGAGCTCACTATACAGTTTAAGGGAGCTGTATTGTTCTCTCTTACCCTCTCTTGTTTGATAGGTAGAAACAGAAGGAGAAGGAAGGCTTTGCATCTGTTTTCCTGTGAGCCGTTTGGACAAAATAGAATCCTACTTAATGACTGAGAATCTTGGCAATTTTCTGACTTAAGGGAAGAGAACTCTAAGGGTATAATGCTTTTACTCAGTGCCCTGTTGAGAACGGCTGAAACTGGAAAGAGTATCATCATTTCATCAGAGCAAAAGAGGAGATCTTTGCCCACTAGGAGAATGTTGGAGGACTGGAAGGGCAGCAGCTAGTGCAGAAGCAGCTTTATGGAAGAGATTATCCTGGAAGGAACCAAGAACATCAAGGCCTATAATCCAGAGTAATGAGTTGCCCAGGCACATGGGTTTCCCTATTTATGTACCTCTATACTAGATTTTTATAAAGAGTGTGTGCTTTGGTGAAAGAGGGTAAAATATTATGATTATTCATGCTCTGGTATTCTATTAAGTAAATGTTATGATAATTGCTGCTGTTGTCTTCTATTGACTAAATGTTACAATTAAGAATAGGAACATGGGCTGGCCCTATGATTTCATCAGTAGGGAAGTCCCCGATGAAGAAATTCCCTCTACCAATTCGGGTCAACACCTTCTCTGCAACTTATAATTTTAGAGAGTTGCCTAGAATACTGAGAAGCTAAGTGACTTGCATAGGATTACACAGTCAGTGTGTGTAAAGAGGGAGCATTTGAATTCAGTCCACTCCCTGTACACCTCACCATTCTGCCAGTGTTATTATTATTGTCTTCATGTTGTCATTAAATAGATATCTTATAATTTGGTAAATGTTTTGTTTGAGTCAATGTTGATGTAGTAACTATTTTGTATAAATGGTAAACACACTGATGGAGACTCAGGCGCTACAGAGGTGAGTAGAGTATATCCCATACACCTATCAAGGTTACCCTAAAGTCCCTAGAGAGACCTTGAGTTGTAAGAATGTTCCAAATACCCTTCTCTCAGAACCTCAGATCTGCCAACTTGAGTGTCCATTTGACAATTGATCCGACCCAGAGAGTAAGAGTAGGGGGAGTAAGAATTCATGTTACATTTGCCAACTGTGTGACCGTGGGCAAATTATTTAACCTCTCTGAGCCTTTCTCATTTTAAAAGTAAAGATTATAATACTTAAGGAATTAATTTTTTCTCTTAACTGCATTAGAGAGGAATCTTCAATTTAGCTTCCATGTGAGGATTTTGGGGGGAGGGGAACAGGGATAAGAAATTTGTCATGTAGTTAGGTAGGTGAGAAATATTATTAATACAATTTTGCTCAAGAGTTGCTTGCCCATATGATTTTAAAAACAGTGCATTTAGTTTCACAGGAATTTTTTTAAAAATTAATTTTGGGGTAATATTTAAAATGAAAGAAGTTTTATAATTATTCATAAAATAATTACATAGGGAATATAACATTCCAGTGTACACAAAGAATACAAATTCTTTAAACAAATAAAGAGTATTATAAAACAAAAAAGAATCTGTGGTACCTATCTCACAGGCTTGTTTTAAGACTAATGTATATTGTTTTGCCAACTTTAAATATAATGCAAGTTATTTTTATTTAATCCTATTTGACACTAATATAAATAACAGTTAAGATAATCACAACCAAGATGGATTAACTTATCTTAAATAAAAGTAATATAGAAAAAATTCTAAGAGCAGCTGAGTGATTTTTCCTTTAAAATCTTTAATAATTGCTGGCATTGCTTTTGAGTTTATGTGCTGCCTGAAAATTATAATGCAATAACTGATTTTCTGTGTTTCTCGTATCATTAATTTTTTTTAAAGACCTGCTTATTTTGTTACAAATAAAATTGCTACTGCGTTTGGCCCCCAGATATTTTTAGTAGTCTTGGATTAATAGTTGCTAGGCCTATTCAGGCTAAAATCAAGCGTTATATTAGAGACAGGTTGGCATTAGAGAGCAGACTGGACTCTGAGTCAGGAAGGCCTAAGCTCACCTCCTTCCTTTGATTCAAACTATCTCTGTATGACAATAGGCTTATAGGCATCTCAGGTCCTCAAGGCAATTCTCTAAGATTATAAATTACAAATAGAAGATCTATGACAGTGGGGAGTGTTTCCTCACCAACCACTCCTAACATTGATAAAACCATAGGTCTGAACCAAAACCTAAAAGAAAATCCCCCCCCAATTCTCTATTCTACAAATATACTTATCATCTTGAGTTTCTAAAAATTGGGTTTCCATTGGACTCTTAATCTGGAGGCTAGAGTTGATTTCTCAATTCTGAAACAGAATGATTATGTTTACCTCCCTGTGCTTCTGTTTTCTTATTTAAAAAATACTTAATAAAAATCATCTATATGAAAAAATTATGTTTCCATTACAATGACTACATTTTATTGCAACACATTCCTTCCTCTTCTGAGGAAGTAAATTCATAAATGTCCATTTTTGTCTTTTATCTTCATTTATTGGGCATCATATTGAAAGTCTTGAGTTCCTATTTAACTTTCTAAATTAGAAGATGCTTTTTACTATGACAATTTGTAGCTCCTGTCTATTTATTTTCCAAAACAAACACATTATCATTTTTTAAAAATTACTTTTTCTTGAATATCAGGCTCAAAATCAATTGTTCTGATGACTTTCAACTTTGTCTTAATTTGGCAGATATCATAAATATCTGCATAATTAAGACCAATGAATTTTTTATTTTATCTACCCACATGATTCTCTCCTATTTGCTCTCAATATTTTTTTTTTTTGCCCAACTACTAAAGTTTGAGCTTGTCAGTGGAACTGTTATCTCCAAAAGAGGATGGTCAGTTAAAATCAACATTGTAAAGAAACTAAGCATAAACTAAGATTTCCCACAGTATTTAAATGCTAGCTACTTAGAAAAACAATGAAAAATAATCAAGGCTTACATTCAGAAACCCAAACATCACTTTTTAAAATGTTTACTGAGTGCTTATGGCGTGTAATAATCTTCAGTGCAGTGGAGAAGGAAAAGAGGTCCATGTCCAGTGAAACATTGTGCCAAATACAAATGTCTTGGGTATTAATTTCTTGTTAAACAATTTTTTAAAAAATGAAACCTAGAAGCTATGCTAGAAAAATGAGGTACTCGAAATGTCTTCATTTTCAGTCTCCCAGTAATCTACAACCAGCACAGCCTTATCACCATTCCTATTTCTTCTCACTCGCTTGATCATTGTCCTAGGCCAGGCATTCAAACTCCAGCTCTATCGACACCATCCCAAAGGTTATTTCCTGATACAGTCAGAGTCGCAGAGCCTAGGAATCTGCTTCCCCTCCCAGCCTCTAAAGTAAGATTTCCCAGACTTTTTTTTTTTTTGGTGTTCACTGAGTCTTTAGTATCTCAGTGATTTTTTCACAGTACCCTTGGGTTGAAAGAAATACCTAACATTTCTATTTATGTCCTAAGGTACAGTAATCATTTGAAAAAATAAATTGAAAGAAAAATATTTTATTTTATTCTTAAATAACTACACTTAACCTACTAATGGGATATGTGCACCGATTAGGCATGATAGAGCTTCTCAGTGGGGCAGCTAGATAGATATGCTAGTGCATAGAGTGCCAGGCCTGGAGTCAGGAAGACTCATATTCCTGAGTTCAAATTCAGCCTCTGACTAAACAACGATAATTACTGAAGGACCAAGAAAATTTTTGTAACATTTGATATATCTGGTCTCAAATATGGCCACCGACTCTAGCTGTGTGACCCTAGGCAAGTCAGTTAACCATGTTTGCCTCAGTTTCCTCATCTATAAAATGAGCTGGAGAAGGAAATGGCAAACCACTTTGTTATCTTTGCTAAGAAAACCCCAAATAGGGTCATGAAGAGTCAGGCATAACTGAAAAATTACTGAATTGAAACTTCTGAAAGAGCTGTGAATATAAATGCCATATCATAGGGAGTTAGCAAGTGAAAAGATAGGAAATGGACAAAATAGTTATGGACCATATGGGAACTGGGAAGAGAGTAGCTTGAAGGAGCTACTTTGAAAAAAGTTGAAAAAAGATGTTGATTTTTATTTTTTAAAGAGTTGAATGTAAGTATATTTGGTGGTAGAAGAAAAGAATCCTGTGAAAAGACAGAGACTGGAGATCTTAAAAAGACATAACTGGATAACTGTGGGAATAAAGTGTTAAGGGATGGGGGTATGGAGGAGGAGGAGTCTGATGTAGGGGGAATAATATTTCCCCTGAGCCTGGAGGGAAAGATGAGAGAATAGACATAAAAACAGTAATAAGTTAAGCTGGTGAAGGAGAGTTCATAAATGAATTCCTACTAGGTAGTAGCTATCTTTTTCATAAAGAAGCATAAAAAATCACCATCTAAAACAGTGTTAGGGTAGGTTTATAAATATTTCTAGATCCTGAAACATAGCAGAAGGCACCAATGGAGCATGGAAAATTCAATCAACTAAAAACCACTCTGGCTGGCTTTGACATTTTTCTTTCTTACATTTTTATGTTTTCTTACTAATTATTCTCTCAATTGTAAAACCAAAAGGGCACTAAAGCCTATCCCTTGGTGTAGCAAGAAGGAAAAATACACCCCAAAGAAAAATTATCTCTTAGAACTCATAGGAAGTTTGGCTTGCACTTCTGGGACTTAAGGCACATTTTAGAGCTTTTACATGGTGGTCAGAAGAAGCAATACAAGGACACTCTAAAGGTCTCTATTAAGAACTTTGGAATTGATTGTGTGACATGGGAGACACTGGCATAGGACCACTCAGCATGGCATGCCCACATCAGAGAAGGTGCTGTGCTCTATGAGCAAAGCAGAATTGAAATAGATCAGAAGAAGCATAAGATGCACAAATTTAGAGAATCCACCCCAAATGTTCATACAGCCTATTTGTGCCCTACCTGTGGTAAAACATTCTGAGTTTGTACTGGTCTGATCAGCCACAATCAGACACACTGAAACTTGACCCTAGCATAGTGATATAATTTTGGTCCTCTTCAAGAACAAAGGAAAACAACCAACCAACCAACCAACCAACCAACTTTATCCTGGGATCCTAGAGCTTGAAAATCATTTAGCCCAAATGTTCTTAATGTAGAGACCCTGAACTTTTTTTTAATACTTGTATTTCATTATAAGAAGTTTCCTTTGTATTCCTACATACTTTATTTTCCACATTTAAAAGCATGATTCTCAGAGGAGCCCATAGCCTTCACCAATCTCCCAAAGGAATCCATGACACAAAAAGATTAAGAACCACTGTTTTAGCCCAACCCTATGACTTTGCAAATGAAGAAATGGAGGCCCAGATTGTAAAGCAATTAGTTCCATGATACATGGTTAGTTGGTGGCAAATAGACTTAGGTCTCTCTCCTGAGTCTCAGTATAGGGTCATATCTTCTACACCATCTTGTACTTCAAACTCATCCATTTTTGGTGCCTTGGGGACCATGTAGATACACTGGCAAGGTTGGCTCCAGGGCTAGAGCCTTGATGGTGGCTGCTCTAGTAGGCATGACCTAGGAGAGAGGCTATCAGGTTTTAGTTATCTAGGGCCCAGGCAGGAAGTGCCAAAGTATATTATATTGTTTACTTTTAGACCAAACTAAAGTGGTGATAGTGCTCCTTAGGTCTGGGAGAGCCCTACACTGTGAAATAGTTTAGGTTTCCTTCAAACAGTCATGCTTCTGTTTCTGATATGATCAAAAAGACTACATTCCCTTTGTTTATGGGCAAAGCTTTACAGAAATTGCTTCAGACATACATCCACTGTTGAAAAGCTTTCTGGAGAAGCTTTTTATTTCATTCCTTTGAAACTTATTTCATTATTTATCATCAGAAGATTCTTCAACATTGCGTATGTTGTCAAACCCAGTTGATATATTGGTTAGTTTTACGGAACTGCTTCTCCCCCTTTCGGTTTTTATGCATTAATGGTAATAATAATGACCAGCATATAAGCACTTTAAGGTTTGCAAAGAACTTTACAAATATCTTATCTTCACGACAATTTAAGGAAGCGGGTATTATAATTATCCCCATTTTACAGATGAGAAGCTACTTGCCCATGGTCACAGGAGTAAATCTAAGGCTAGATTTGAGCTCAGGTCTTCCTTACTCCAGGCTCAGTGGTCTACCCACTGCCCCACCCAGCTGCCATTATTTGGCTCAAATGGATGGCTCATTGGGTAGAAAAGGAGAAAGGAAGTGATATTTTTTTAAAAAATGAAGGTGATATAAAACAAAAGACAGCAATTAAGTGTTTTAGGAAAAGAAAGAGCAGGTATGGCTTATTGGATGGAGAGCTGACCTCAGAACCAGAAAGACCTGGGTTTAAGTCTAGCCACTGACACGTACTAGCTGTGGAATCCTGGGTAAAACACTTCTCAGTGCTCTAGGTAACTTTCTAAACTATTATGTTGCAGAGAAGGGACTACCCTGCAGTGACAGAAGGAGTTTTGTCATCCAAGAGTTCCCCATACCAATGAAATCACTGGTCCAGTCCCCATTCCTATAAATAACTTTTAAAAATTCTTCAGAAAACCATGCTCTGCCACAACCTCCTTAGGCAATTTGTTTATTTATTTAGCCTCGCTAATCACTCAGTTCCTTCATCTATAAAATGAGGGGGTTAAATTAGATCAGCAGTTCTTAATCAGGACTTTATAACAATTTCAACCTAATTGACCTCCTTTGTAATCCTATGTATTTTATTTTAATGCATTTAAAAACATGCTGAGGAGGGGTCCAAAGTCTTCAGCAGACTGCCAAAGAGGTCCATGCTGCAAACAATGTTAATTATTCATGGTCTAGATGAGCCCTAAGACTATTCCAGCTCTAAAGTTCTGTGCTGTATACTTAAGAGGAAGTTATATCATTGTGCTCCATTGGTCCTTTCATTATTACTCCAGTCAAGACTTCAGGCTCCCTCCCTTATGTACAAGCAAAGTTTTCCACCCTACCTGACCTTTCCCAATCTGTCTGACAGGCCCAACATCCTTTGTATGCAAATGGTATTGTATAGCAAAGTTTCCAAGCCCCACCTATGTAAATAAGGCAGCATGTGTTAGGAAACTGATATCCCTGGAGGGTATACTACACCCTTCAATACCAGGGCAGGGGCCCGGCCTGAGAAGTAGCATGTCTTCTGAATATTCATTGTTGTTCAGCCATGTCTGACCCTTGGAGACCCCATTTGGGGTTTTCGTGACAAAGATACTGCAGTGGTTTGCCATTTCCTTTTATGTTATAGATAAGGAAACTGAGGCAAACAGGGTTAAATGACTTGCCCAGGGTCACACAGCTAGTAAGTGTCTGAAGCTAGATTTGAACTCAGGAAGATGAATCTTCCTAACTCCAGGATTGGCATTCTATCCATTGTGCTACCTAGCTGCCCCAAATACTGGGGCAGAGACTTGTGCAATAGTATGTCTTCTGATAATGTTCCTCCAAAGTGATTGAAGCCCTGTGTTTTTATGAGTCTGCAATTCCAAAGCAAACAACTGGGTTCCCTGACTGCCCCCCAATCCCACTTTAACTTGAGCTTCAGTTATCATAAATATTATAAATTGGCTTAAGTAACATTTTAATTATTCTACCACCTTCCATTTAATGCGTGGCTCTGAGCAGTTTTTACACAGTTAGAAATATTATTTCACTAGTACGGGACACAGTGCTATTTCATAAAGCCATGCGGGTCACTAGCACTCAGGCAACTGAGAAAGGCAAAAATAGTCTCTATCTTCAAGAAGCTCACAGTCTAATAGGGGAGGCAATGCACACATAGCTACATATAAACAAGACACGTATGGGGTAAATGAGAGGGAAGGCACTAGTACTAAGGGAAATCAAGAATAGCTTCTTACAGGAGGTAGGATTTTAGCTGAAACTTGAGGGAAGCCAGGAAACAAAGGTGAGTAAGGAGAGCATTCCAGGGGTGGGGAGCAATCAGTGGATAGATCTGAGAATCATCTGTGTAGAGGTGATAATTAAGTCCATGGGAGCTGACCAGGATAAGATGACCAAATGAAATAATATAAAAGGAGAAGGAAAGAATGCCTATGACAGAACTTTGGGAGACATCCATAGTAGGCATGACCTGGATGAACATCTAGCAAAGGAAACTGAGACAAGTATAAAAAGAACCAGGAGAGAGCAGTTTCACAAAAACTTAAAAGAAAATATCAAGGAAAAGAGAGAGATCAACAGAATTACAGGCTACAGAGAAGTAAAAAAGGATGAAGATTGAGAGACTATTAGATTTAGTATTTAAGAAATCATTGGTAGCTTTGGAGGGAACAGTTTTGGTTGAATGTTGAGGTTAGAACCCAGACTGTAGAGAATTAAGAAGAGAATTAGAGAAAAGTGGAGTCATTGAACATACATGGCTTTCTCAAGGAGTTTATTCATAAAAGGGAAGAAAAATACAGGATGATAGCTAGTGAGTATGAATGGGTCAAGTAAAGGTTTTTTAAAGGACGTAGAAGACATAGGTATATTTGTAGGCAGCTGGAAAACAGCTAGTAGGTAGGGAAAGATTGAATATTAGTAAGAGGGTAAGGATGATAGAGAGATAATCTGTAGGAGAAGATGGGATAGAATGGGATTATGTGCCTTGGCAAGGAGGAGAGCCACTTCTTCATAGACAAGGGTGAAGGAGGAGATGGTAGGCGAAGGATTTATTGTGATGTGAGATGAGAAGCAGGGGATAAGGGAGATCTCTCAGTGAATGACCTCAATTTTTTTCAGAGAAATATGAGGCAAGATTCTCAGCCTGTTGGGTGGAGAGAGAAAGAACCATGGGAAGTCTGAGGAGTGATGAAAAGGTTAGGAAAACTACTCTGATGAGTGGGATAGTGAATTGGTTAGCAAGGTATAAAAGGATTGTGTTGCTACAGTGAGGGCCTAGTTAAGATTATGGAAAGTAAATACGTAGCAGACCCCACCAGTACAATTTCATAATTTTCTCTGGCTTTGTTCAGCAGCTTGTGAGTTGGAGTGAAGGCAGTGGATAGTGGGATTGATCCAAGGCCGGTGCTTGATTGGAGAAGATAGAAGATAAGATAAGGGACCCAGGAATTTGAAAGAAGAGGACTGTGTAGAATTGAACTGGTTCACCAAGAAGGTAGACAATTACGTTCTAGCTCTGTCCGTCATTGAAGGGAAGCAAATGAGACTTTGCATGATTCTCAGTAAATTTATGCTCCTAAGGGAAAAAAAAAATGCCTGTCCTCCTTACTCATCAGTAGTGTCCCAGCTGTTTCTAAAGGACAGCCCAAGTTTCCTGCAATATCACTTAATTCTCACTGGTTATTTAAACCATACTTTTAATTTTTAGTTGTGGAAATGACTGCTTGATTCCAGGTGGCTGCATTAAGCAACTCTTGTGCTATGTTTATTTCATTTTCTATTATGCACAAAAAAGCTAAGGGAATTTGGGGGCTAAAAAAGCTCTCTAAAATATGAGAGAAAGCTCTTACTGCCTTTTCCATTCAGTGCAAAAGAGAAACTAAATGCAGAGCTCATAATAAACTACTGTTCTCTTTCCCCTTAGCCATTATCCAATGAAGTAGGTAACAGAACATAGCAGGATGTATACATTGCATTCATGAGCCAGTGTATGCATAGCTTCATTGTACTAAGGACAGAGGCCCAGAGGGAGTTTCATGATTTAGGAAGAAGAAAGCTTGGGACAGGCACATGACACAAGCTGGTTAGTGAGACTAGCAGTAAAAAATTGCCTGTTAACTAATGTTTATTTTATTTGTGTAACTTGAAACTTAAATGAAAATTTTCTGTGATTAACCTAGCCTTTCAGTAATTTTTTCAGGTTAAAAATAAATATGAATTGGTACAGTGAAATAAGTAGAACCAGGAAAACATTACCCAACTATGTACATGGAAGGAACTAAAATCTAACAACAACAAAACAAAACAGAAGAGAATATTGTTATTATAATGACTAAGTTGCATATTTCAATTTTTAAAAATCTAATGTTAGTTTTTTCTAAAATTTCAGTCACTTTGGACTAAACATGTATTTTTTTTTTCCTTTTTAATGTTTTAGAAAAATAGTATTCCCAAAGTAGAAGCATTTCATGCCATCTGGAGCACATCTCTGCTGCATGGTTTTAACTGTAGCCTGATGAAATGCAAGCAATCATAGTAATCAGATGATGTAATAATGTCACATAATTGTTTTATCCTTAGTCCAACCTCTAAGAAGTTATTAGATAATCACAGTAAGGGAGAATCTCATAGATCAAGTTGTAAAAATGAACAATATAACATCTAATTTGGATGTCTGTTAAAGTTAGATAGAAACCAGCTGCAGACTTGGCTTCAAAGTCCCCTGGAACTTAATAGAAAAAGGAAAATTGAGGCTTTAGCAATTATTATGAAAGTGGGTTAATATTGATAACAATGTGGATCATTCAAAGAGATGAAACTCTCTTTTTATTAGCTGGGTTAACTTGGTCTAAATTATTTTATTTCTATAATTATCACTAACTCCCCATTAAGCTTTGAATATATGGTATAAAGCAGGCGGAACATGAGGTTGGAAAACAGATAAAAAAGATTTTCCACATTGTAACCATTCAGATCAATAGAGGGGGTAGTGAATACACAGGTTCTCTCTGAGTCCTCATTTCCAGACTGTGATGAGGACTTTGCTCTGGTAGTGAAGAAATCTTGCTGTACAAGATGGACATAGCTCAATAGCATCACAGTTAAGGATGATTGATTCAAATAATGGCCAGTAATACCTGAGTCATTCCCTTGAGCTTGGTCTTTAAAATGGGAGTGGAGCCCAAAGACAGAGAAAAACAAAGCTGAAAGTCACAGATATGAGAGGAGCTACACAGAGAGACTCAAACTAGGTGGGGGAGAAACCCTGTGTACCGAAAAGACCTTCCAGGGAACTACATGTCCCAGAAAAGGAGGGAAAAACATGGAACAGTTATGGCAGCTCAGGTGGGAAAGTGTTCCTTAACTAAGTCAGGAGATATGGGGATCATGGCTGGTAGCAATGGAATGGCAGTGATGGAATTTACTAAGAGAGATAATTGTCCTTGCTTCTAGATGATAATTTAGCTATTTTTAACAGTCTAGATAAATCCAGCTTGAACTAAACCAACCATTATTAAAAGACCAGTACCAGAGTTAGGTGGGAAGAACACTATACACAGTAAATATCTATTGGCTAGTTCATTTAATTAGACTCCATGTATTAAAATATTAATCTATACCCAGATTTACTTGTTCTTTTGATGGGTCAGGGAGAGAAATAGATATAATTTACTCTGTAAATCTGTACTGGTTTTCCAAGCAACCATTTAAATGATCTAGTGAGGTCATGCAGGCACCCCAACTCTTTTCTTCCCACCTATGTGCTCTAAGTCATTTACTCCTCTAGATCATGATGAAGGCCTATGTACAGAAAAATATTGCTGTTCATCAAACATTTCCCAGTTTTGCATATTCTTGATGTAGTCTGCCAGCCCATGATCTCACTTTTCTCTCTGAACCTTTAACTCCAACACATTATAGTATTTCAGAACTAATTCAAACTCTTCATCGCTGTACCTAAAAGATTAAAAAAAATCATAGCTGTGAACAGGCAAGGTGCCAAAAGGGAAAACAGCCTTCATTATCAGAGAAAGACTGTCCTTTGTCTTTTAAATGTCTATTAAAAGGATGTCCTTTAAAAGGCATCCCCTACAAATGACAAAGGGCTTATGTCTAATATTTTCGCTGGTTGAGTTCTTTCCATACAGATAAAAAAGTTTGTCCCTCTACTAAAATCCTATTCCAATGCCTCATTATGTCATGGAGATGACCTTGCAGGCTCAAAGACTATATCTGATAGATAGATAAAGCTCTGACAGGTCATGCAAGGCTGAAAAGGCTTCAAGGTTGGGTTATTGTGTAGAAGGACTACTAGTCTATCATCCTGGAACTATTTGAGTCCCATGCAGAGAGGCTTCTGATTAGATGGTTGATCACAAAGTGATGAATATTTCCATTCACCACAGCCCATGAGACTGTCTACTAGGGTGCAGAAAAGGTTGTAATCCACAGTGGCAAAGGCAACACCAGCATCAAGGAAGTCACTTATTACTGAAGTATTGGAGTAAAGGATTCTTAATCTCCTTCCTCTACTTCTCTTTTTCTCCCTTCCTTTTCTCTCCTTCTTCTGCTTCTCTTTTTCTCTCTTCCTTTGTCCTATCCTTTGGAAAGATCTGCTTTTTCTTCTTTAATAATTGTTTTTGGAGTTTTGAAATTTATAACTGACAGAATTCTAAATCAAACAATTGTTTGGGGATAATGGGAAGATTATATGATTGTTGGGCTTATACAGAGGGGGAACTTTAGGCTCTTCATGTTTTGTATACACACTCTACCTACTACCCCATGACCACTGTGTCTATTGGAAGGAAAGTATGATCCAGGTTTATGGGTGGAATTTGATGTTAGATTATCTCTTTATAATCCATATAAATGTATATATGTATAAATGTATATAAATCTGTATAAATGGTATGATTATTTTTTATTTTTGCTTTATTAAGTAAATTTTTTATGTTTAAGAGTTAATCTGGATCATTTAGAATTTTGAATCCTTGTAGACTGGGCTGTTTCATGACTTGCAGTCATATAACATTGGCATTGAAAAAATGGGTGTTTGTGTCATGGACAGCAGTGCCTGTCCAAGATATGTATATTGATATATTAACATAGTAGGCTGCCCTTCCAACTAACTACATGTCATAGACTAAGGAATCAGCATTCTTCATCCATTTGGCATTTCCTGTATGGATAATTAGGCTGTTGTTCTCTTTTGAGTATTTATGAATCTCATTTTGGAGCCCTTAAGATTATCTGGGGTTTGCTGTAAGTAACATATTGTCATACACAAATAAGAGTGTTTGAAGGACTTTGCCACTTATGAGTGCAGTACACAACCCACTCCCCTACCCCAACCCCGAAGGGCTTACTTTTTCAGCTCTCTCTATCACTAGCAGATTGGGTCCCCAAGAGTGTTCTTGGTTACTGCTCCCCTCAGGATTAAAGGTATAACCCTAAAGGGTTATGGTTTTTAATACCATAGCTTCTAAGCCCCTATTTAGTATTTGCTCCATTATTAATCGACCAGTAGAACTCAATTAGCTTTTAAAAAGGAATTTACTGAGAAGATATAGCAAGAGTAATAGAATGTTATAAACCATCCCACTCAAACTAGGTATATACTCTCCCCTTGCACATATAAAATCCCTGAGTACAGTGAGTTTAGGCATGAAGTTCAAAGGCAGCGAGGCATATATGTAGAGAGCATATGTGGCTAAGAGGTACCTACCAACTCCTGGCCTTGGAAGTCCTTTACTCCCTTTGTGGAGTCCTCATGATGTTTTCCTTAGGCATAATTTTCTGCTGAACTCTGAGGATTAGTGACTTTCTAGAGTCAGTAGCTAGCACTGCTTTCTGTCACAAAGCGTCACAATCCTTTAAATTGTCACTGTCCTGTGGTTAGTGTTTTTCTACTTCTGTAGGTACTTTCCTTGTCATTCTTTGTTACCACTCTGGTATACTCTACTTCAAACTCTGGTTGTCTGTGAGACATCTTAGAGACTTGGCTGGTCTCTAAGTCACTGGGGTGCTCTCCTTTCAGGGTGTTCATTGACCTATCATGGAAGAACAATCACAAAAGAACCATGTATTCGAAGAGTCATTCTACCAGTGGGGTAGAATGCAGCCTGCTTCCTTTCCCCCACCTAGCAGGTCATAAGTGTGGCAAGCTGCCAGGAGAAAAAAAGAATGAAAGATCAGCATCAACCCTTTCGTATGTGGACTCTAATCTAGCTAAATAGCTCCTTAGCATCATTCCTTTCAGCTCCTCAACCGATTAGGAGACTTCACCGTTGTCCAGTATCAACCCATCAGACATGCATGGCTGGAAACAGGTTTCTGAACGTTCTATTTGTTGCACTGTGACGAGATAGGGAATTTTTATGCATACTCCACATAACCCATGAGGATGGGCAGATCTGAGCATGCTCTAAGGCGTGGGCCCTCCTTAACTAGTCTCTCTACTACATACAGACTTTCTATTTTACTTACACTCTGATCGAGATGTTGTCTATCACAGTGGCAAACACCTTAGTTTAGCAAACATCTCCCTGGTTTATGCTTTGCTTGATTTCAACAATCAGAGGGTTATTAAGCAAAATTTTCTCTGTGGTTTTATATATATATATGTATATATATGTATGCATATATATATATACATACACACACACATATATCAATATTGTATTACCTTAACATATGCATGGGATATACCTCGTTGGAAGAGAAGTTTTAAGGCAATATTAAGTTTACCTAATGAAATTATTTTATAATCAACCACATCAATCAATCAATAATAACACTGTGGAATCTTTTGTATTCACCATACCTTCAATCAATTTTAAATCTGTAAAGACATGGCACATATTCTGCACATATTCTCTTGATCACCTTTGGTGGGGGTGGGGGGACAATACTGTTTGTGATTTTCTTTTTTTATTGATTGTTTTTGTTTCTTACATCATCAAAGCATCCCATGTATCCTTCCTCCTCTCTCTCCCACAGAGTCATTCCCTTTGACAAATCCTATCTTTTTGGAGAAGAAAAAAAGTCACCGTAACTGATTGATGCATTGAAAAAGTCTGAAAACATGTTCAATGTCTAACATCTGTGTCCCTCCCACCTCCACGAAGAGATAGGTTGGGGATGCCTTCTCATGTTTCTTCATTCAAATCCCACTTGATTTTTATAATTTTGTCATATTTACTTTTGAGTTTTTGTGTATTTTTTTCATTGTGATAGTTACTGCATATATTGTTTTCTTGGATCTGCTGACTTCGTTCTACATTGGTTCATATATATCTTTCTAATACATTTCCTATATTCATCATACATCTCATTTCTAACTGCTCAGTAATATTCCATTAGATTCATGCACCACAATTTCTTTAACCATTCCCCAGTTGATAGGGATATATTTTCTTTTCAATTCCTAGCTATCACCAAAAAAAAAAAAAGTCACTATAAATATTCTGGAGTATAATAGGACCTTCTTCTTAGATGGCTTCTTTGAGGCATAATCCCAATTGTGGAGTCTCTACTTCAAAGGATATGGAGATTTTTGTCACTTTAATTTGCATAATTCCAAGTTACTTTCCAAAATGGTTAAACCATTTCACAGCTCCACCAACAATGTATTAGTGTGCCTATCTTTCTACAAGCCCCCCAAAATTGACTGTTGCCATTTTTTGGTAATTTTTGCCATTTGCAAGGTGTAAAGTAAAACCCCAGGATTCTTTCAATTTGAATTTCTCTTGTTATTAATGATTTGGAGAATTTTTTCATGCGGTTATGAGTACTTTACAATTTCTCTTTTGAGAGATGTTTGTTCATACCCTTTGGCCATATAGCTATTGGAAAATTGTTAGTCTTTGTGTGTGTAGATACACATATACATATACACAAACATGTAAATATATGTGTAATACATAGATAGATAGATAGATATACATGTACCATTATCAGAGAAATTTGATACAAAGATTTCTTCTAATTCAACTATTTCCCTTCTTATCCTAAAGGCATTCATGATGTTTGGTCAGAAGCTTTTCAGTTTTAAGTAAAGTTTTTTTAATCTTTCATAATTGCTTCTCTTTCTTATTTAGTTAAGAATACATCTCTTAAAGCGGAAAGATAATTTTTATAGCCAATCCAAGATCTCTGATAAAAGCCTCATTTCTAAACTATATAGACAACTGAGTCATATTTATAAGAATACAAGTCATTCCTCAACTGATAAATGGTCAAAGGATATGAGCAGGCAGTTTTCAGATGAAAAAATTAAAGCTATCTATAGTCATGTGAAAAATGCTCTAAATCACTATTGATTAGAGAAATGCAAATTAAAACAACTCTGAGGTACTACATCATACCTATCAGCTAATATGACAGAATAGAAAAATGATAAATGTTGGAGAAGATGTGGGAAAATTGGAACACTAATGCATTGTTGGTGGAGTTGTGAACAGATCCAACCATTCTGGAGAACAATTTGAAACTATACCCAAATTTGGAATTTTTATTTTGTCCAAGGCTTTTTCTGCATCTGTCAAGATGATCATGTGGTTTCGTGTTCTTTGATTTTTAATATGATTATATTTATTGTTTTCCTGTTGTTGGACCATACTTGCATCTCTGGTATAAATCTCAGTTGGTCATGCCAAATGATTTCTTGGATAAATCACTATAATCTGTTGGACAGGATTTTGTTCAAAATCTTTGAGTCAATGTTCATTAATGAATAAGCCAATGCTTATTTTTCCATATTTTATGTTTCCCTGGTTTAGGCATTAGGACTATGTTTGTCTCATAAAGTTCTTTCCCAAATTTTGAGAATAATTTGTGAAGTGTGGGTACTAATTGTTCTTTAAAAGTTGTATAGAATTCTCCCATGAATTCTTGTTCATGGTTTTCTATAATCGTTTGGTAGCTCCTCTGATATGTTTGAAATAAATCTTTCAATTCTTTCAAAATTGTGTTGGATCTAAAATAGATTTATTTTGATTATACTCGGTCCAGCTACTCCTTCTACCTTCATTATCCCACATCATTACTTTTTTCTCCTCATGTAACATATTGAGTTTTAAGGTGTTATCTCCCCTGATAAAATAGAAACTCTTTAATGGTTGTGACTTTCATTTTTTTTTGTATTTCTCAGTTCACGTATCATAAATATTCAGTCGATGATTATTGATTGATTAGAATGTAAATTTCATGGTTCCACTATCATTAATGATGAGGCTATGTTATTACAGAAACTCTGGAGAATCTATTCCATTCTTTGTTTATTTCTTTGTGCTTCAATTTTTTTTGTAATGATCAGGTTTATTTGATTTTATATCATCATCATTTTCCTCAGTTCCCTCCCCTACCCTTTACAGAGAGCCATTCCATATAACAAATATCTTTAAAGACAAAAGAAGAAAAAAAAGATTTAAAAATCAACATATCTGATCAATACATCAAAAAAGTCTGAAAATATATGCAATGTACCACACTGTGAATTGTCTATCTATGCAAAGTGGGGGTGTCTTCTCATGCCTTTTTTTTGAACTTCCTTTTTTTTTTTGCAATTTTGTAACATTGATATTGTTTTATTGCCTCTGCATACTTCGCTCTGCATCATTTCATGTAGATCTTTCCATGCTTCTCTGTAATTATCATTGTCATCATTTCTTACAGCAAAGTAATATCCCATTGCATTCATGTATCATGATTTGTTTAGCCATTCCCAATTGATGGGTATTTACTTTGCCTTAAATGTTTTTATCATAAAAAGTGCTACTATAAAAAGTTTTGAGGGGAAGCCAGGTGGTACAGTGGGTAGAGTGTAGGACCTGGAGTCAGGACAGATTCATCCTGAATTCAAATATGGCCTCAGTTACTACCTGTGTGACCCTAAGCAAGTTACTTACCCCTGTTTGCCTCAGTTTCCTCACCTGTAAAATGACATGGTGAAGGAAATGGCAAACCACTCAAGTATCTCTGCCAAGAAAATCCCAAATGGGGCGAGGAAGAATTGGACAGGCCTGGACAATAAGTATTTTGGTACACATGAGGACTTTCTTCTTTTTAATGGCACTTATTTTGTTCTTGACCAAACTTCCATCACACTTCACTTTTTTAGAAGTGATACTACTTGGGGCAGAGCCAAGATGGCAGCTGGAATGCAGAGACTTGCATGAGCTCCCTGCCAGGTCCCTCCAAAAACCTATAAAAATGGCTCTGAACAAATTCTAGAACTGCAGAACCCACAAAATAGCAGAGGGAAGCAGGGATCCAGCCTGGATGGTCACTGGATGAGGTCTATTGCTCACGGAGTGGAGGGGAGCGGAGCCCAGCATGGGCAGAGGCAGGACCAACCAGACCAGGAGCCAGGCAGAACAAGCCCTAGCACCCTGAATCAGTGAGCTGTGGCAGTTACCAGATTTCTCAACCCACAAACACCAAAGACAACAGAGAAGGTTAGTGGGAAAAGCTGCAGGGGACAGAGTGAAAAGAGTTTGCAGTTCGGCCACAGCCCCGGGGGCAGCGGGGGGAGGTGCAGCTACAGAATTACAGCTGCAGTTACTTCCAGCCCCAGGTCCACCTGGTGGGAGGAATTAAGTGGTGGATAAGAGCAGGAGTGCAGAGCCTGCTTAAGATTTTTGTCAGGTCCGGGTTGGTGCTTCTTGAGGAAGGAGGAGTGCTGCTGTGGCAGAGCTGGCTGTATAGAAATTGCTCTGAAATCAACAGCGCATCCCCTCAAACTTAGAACAAAGTACTCTTTACACTACAAGAAGTCATACCCTGCTGAAAAACTCAAGGGTCAAGTAAGTTGGCTGGGAATATGGCCAGGCAGCAAAAACGCACTCAGATTCAGTCTCAGACCTTGGAATCTTTCTTTGGTGACAAAGAAGACCAAAACATACAGCAAGAAGTCAATAAAGTCAAAGAGCCTACAACAAAAGCCTCCAAGAAAAACATGAACTGGTCTCA
>CM053622.1:731587684-731630698 GCA_028646595.1 Phalanger gymnotis | reverse complement strand
CATGATCAAAAAAAGAGCCTAGATATCATCTTTCAAGAAATTATCAAGAAGAACTGTCCTGATATTCTAGAGCCACAGGGCAAAATAGAAATTGAAAGAATCCACAAATCGCCTCCTCAAAAAGATCCCAAAAAGAAAACTCCTAGGAATATTGTTGCCAAATTCCAGAGCTGCCAGGTCAAGGAGAAAATATTGCAAGCAGCCAGAAAGAAACAATTTGAGTATTGTGGAAAAACAATCAGGATAACACAGGATCTAGCAGCTTCCACATTAAGGGACCGAAGGACTTGGAATATGGTATTATGGAGGTCAATGGAGCTAGGAATAAAACCAAGAATCACCTACCCAGCAAAACTGAGTATCATGCTCCAAGGCAAAATATAGATTTTCAACAAAATAGAGGACTTTCAAGCTTTCCCAGTGAAAAGACCAGAGCTGAATAGAAAATTTGACTTTCAAACATAAGAATCAAGAGAAGCATAAAAAGAGGTTTCCAAAGCCGAAGAATCCATCATCAAGCGAAGAAGCTATCAGTGATGAGCCAACTGGAACTTCATGAGTCTGATCCTCAGAAACTTGGGTGTGCTACTAGGATAATTTTTGAAGCCTTTCCAGCATGTAAGAACCTGGCAGAGCTGCTTAGCTAAAATGGCCTTAAAGAACACAGGATCAGCTAAACATGATGTTGCATGCCTGTAGTCCCTAATGCTACAAAAGCTGGGACTTGTGAGTCACTTGAGTTTGGGAGTTGTGAGCTGCAATAAAGCTAAAGCCAAGTGGGTATCCACATTAGGTCCAGTTCCAATATGAGTCAAGACCCCCAGGAATCAAGAGCCACAAAGCTGACTAATGAAGGATGAAGTGCACCAGGTCAGAAAAACAGAGCAGGTTAATGAGTGGCTGCCACATTTTAAGCTTGGACAAGATAGAGAGATACAGTCCCTTCCCAACCTCCCAAAAAAGCACATCTCCACACTAAGATAAAGAAAAGTAATGGGACTTGTAATAAGAATCTTACCCATTAAAGGAGGAAAATAAACACCCTGAACTAGTAACCACTGTTCATTATTAATTATAAATTACCAAAGTTAAAACTAGGTTAAACTGTTTCTCTAATAGCTATTCTTTCACATACTTAAAAAGGAATAAAGAATGCTGATAGTCACAATATTTATATTTGCTCTTAGTTGACCTGGTCCAGTTAAAAAATTCCAATGTTTTAGGCAAAGAAAAAAAACATCTAATGTTCAACAACTCAAAAGGTTGGCTAATGATTTTTGTAAATAAAATTGTTTCTTATCTAAGGGAAAAAAAAGAAGTGATACTACTTGTAATCATCTACCATATTCTTCAATTCTGTTTTACAAATGAGTTTATATTCTACATTGTTGTTTTGCCCTTCACTGCTATATTTATGTACTTGACAAAGAGATCAAGGGTTAGCTGACTAAAGCTTTTTCTGGACTTTTTTTGCACTCCTTCTTGGGTAAACATTGGTTAAACTTTTGTAGGAAACTATGGTAATTAGAGACAATGTCTTTTACTTTAATCATTTCCAATTTTTTTCTACCAGTAGCATGGTTGAATAGCAGAGGTTTGAGATATTTAATCACATTCAATATATTCTTCTTATCTTTTCATTTTGTCTAATTTATTATTGATTTTGACAGTTCCTCTAACCAATCAATGATCCGGCTTCACATGAGCAGCTGATTCAGAAGTGACTTTCACATTATTAATTAGTTATTTCCTGTCTGTTATGATATAGACGATTCCATTTTTTATTGTGTTGCTCGATGTTCTCTCCATGCTCCTCCCCTTCTAACTCAGAAGGTATCCATAATAAATATATGAATGAAGACTCGGAGAAGTCTATAGGCTTTTAGCCTCTTTCATTTCTTAATTTTTTTTGGACAGTCTTAAGAGGCAACATGGACAGCTAGACCTAGAGTCAGGAAGACCTGGATTGAATCTCTT
Organism: Phalanger gymnotis; assembly: GCA_028646595.1. Lineage (NCBI taxonomy): Eukaryota > Metazoa > Chordata > Mammalia > Diprotodontia > Phalangeridae > Phalanger > Phalanger gymnotis. The sequence continues at coordinate 731,628,721 of CM053622.1, read as the reverse complement.
ATCAGGGGGCAGCTAGGTGGCACAGTGAGTAGAGCACCAGCCCTGGAGTCCTGAGTTCAAATGTGACCTCAGACACTTGATGCACTTACTAGCTGTGTGACCTTGAGCAAGTCACTTAACCCCAATTGCTCTGCCCTTCCCTCTCTAAAAAAGAAAAAATCTTGGGACAGCTAGGTGGTGCAGTGAGTAGAGCACTGGACCTGAAGTCAGGAGGACCTGAGTTCAAATGTGGCCTCAGACCCTTGACACATTCACTAGCTGTGTGACCTTGGGCAAGCCACTTAAACCCAATTGCCCTGCCTTCCCCCCTCCAAAAATTAAAAAAAAATTAAAAATAAAAAAATTACTCTCTCATCAGCAGCTTACTTTACTAGCTGTGTGACCCTGGGCAAGTCACTTAATCTCTGCCTCAGTTTCCTCATCTGTAAAATGAGGATGCTTCATTGGTTTTGTGAAGATTGAATGAAAAACTATGGCCAAAGTGCTTCACAAACCTTAACACATTATATAACTGCAAGCTATTATTTTAATTCCCTGTGCATGCTATTTGTAAAGATGACATCAACAAAAGTCCTACTTCAGGACCTCATTGTGCTATGGAGGATCATAGGTTCCTAAAGGCCATAACAGTGGAGGATCAGCTCCAGCATGTTCCAGCATGATGGAAAGGCCTCCAGTATGGGCTTGGTACCAATTCTCCCTACATCGGTGAAATCCTATATTCTTGAAGTGTTGAAAAAATAAAACCAGAATTCTTGAACTTACATGCATTAGTTCATTCGATCTTCACAATCACCCTGTGAGGAAGGTAATGAAAATATTATTATTCCTGTTTTACAGATGAGAAAACAGAGAATCACAGAATTTAGGGGCTTATCCATTGAATATCCCATCCGTTGAGATTCATGTCAAGTGTCACCTCTTTAACCAAGCCTTACTGATTATTGGGGTTGATCTCACCTCAGGTCTCACAAAACATTTTACTTTGCATTTCTCTATTACATTTATCATATATTATTATTATTAATTATTATTATTATTATCTCTGTGTGTATCTTCTTTCCCAATTAGTCTATAAGTTTCATGAGTTTAGGGACTATATCTGTTTTTCTCTCCCCCAAATACCCAGCCCTGGGCTCTGCTCAGTCAGGCCTTAGTAAGTCTTGAATTATTGAAATGAATTGAGGAATACACTGGGATCATAAGATCATAGATTCACCTCTGGAAGGAATCTCAGAGTTCATCTAGTCCAGCCCTGTAACTTTACAGATGAGGAAACTGTATACTTTGGCCTAGAGAGGTTGTGATTTGTCCAACGTTATCCAGGTAGTAAGTAACATAGCCAGAATTTGGACCTAGATTCTCTTCCTCCAAAGTCAGCATTCATTCTGCTTTCCACTAACGATGGCAATCAATTTCTTAATGATAAATGCACATATATTTTTGCCCTAGGTTTCAAACAAAACCCATTTAGGCTGATGTTTGGTTTGATGAAAACCAGACAGTTGAAAGGAAGACTAAATGAACAGGCATGTTTAGTTCTGTAATTTAAAATAGCATGTGAAAATCTAAACAGAGTTTTCTTTTTTTAAAAAGTCCCTTTTTTCAGTTTTCTTTTCGGGGAAGCTATGTTTTGAGAATGTAGGGGAAGAGGAAAGGAAAATTTGATCTTGGAGCCTTAGATGTTCAATTCACTATTCAGTAAAACAACAGAGCTGCGAAAGGGAACAGACTGGCTGCCCTAAGTGCCTGGAGCCCCTGACTAAACACTGGAGGGACAGAGTAAACAGATGATTCATCTAAAAGCCCCATTTTTACAAGACACTGAAAGAAGAAACTTGACTAGTTGGGTCAACTAGAGAAGGAATTAAATTATTTCTGACATTTGACCTCAATGATTAAAGAGCAGGACTTAATAAGGAGTAGTGCTAGTTGCAATTGGAAATCACCTTTCTCCTTATTCTATTTTCTAGCTTGTAGCATTAGGCCCATTGAAAGCTTATAGAACTCTGTTATCCCTAGCGCCCAAGGTACAAGGACATCATGGATAGCAGCTGGCTTCACAGGAGTCATTCATTCAAAGAGGCAATATGGTATAATGGAGAGAGTGTTTCACTTGGAGTCAAAGGATCATAGATCTAAAGTTGAGAGGTACCTTAGAACTCTCCCCCTCTCAATGCCCTCATTTACAGATGAGGAAACTGAGGCAGAAAGTTGTTATTGTTGTCCAGTGATTTCAGTCATGTCCAACTCATCCTGACCCCATTTGGGGTTTTCTTTGCAAAAATACTGGAGTGGTTTGCCATTTCCTTCTCCAGCTCATTTTATGGATGAGGAAACTGAGGCAAATTGAGTGACTTGCTAGTGCAGTCAAGTATAGCTAGTGTCTGAGGTCAGATTTGAATTCAGCTGTTTTTGCCAGCAGGCCCAGCACTCTATACACTGCACCACCTAGCTGCCTATGGCAGAAAGACCAAGGTTCAAATCATTCTGACATTTACTAATAGTATGATCATTGATGAGTCACTTAAATGCTTTGATCCTCAGTTTTCTTATCTGCAAAATGAGAATATTTGTAGTGCCTATTTGACAGGGTTGTTGTGAGATTCAAATGGGATCATGTATGTAAAAGTGATTCACAAACCTTAAAACATGTAAATGTCAGCAATTTTATCCATTTGTTCAATAAGCATTCATTAAATACGATTATGCTGGGCTAGCAAAAAAAAAATAAGACTTGGTTCTAACCCTCATGGAGTTTATAATCTCATTTAAAAGATTAAACAACTTCAAAGGGAAGAGCCACTCTTCAGCAAATTGTCATTAGTCCCATCCTCATTTTCACTGTGCTACCACCCTAGTATAAGTCTTCACTACCACACACCCGGATTCTTGCAATAGCCTTCAAATGGTCGCCCTACCTCATTCTCTTCCATCTCCAAATTATCCTTACACCAGTGCTGGACTTCTATCTCTTATCCTAAGCTGATCACGTTACTCCTTTTCTTAAAAATCTTTTTGTAGTTGCCTATTGTCTGCAAGTGGAGTTCAACCTCTTAGCTGGCTTTCATCATTTTAGGTAATATGGTGTCATCTCATACTCTAGTCTTCTTTCATCATAATCTGGATCCAGCTAAGTTGTTCTGCTATATACTACCTGCTTGATCTGGGGCAAATCACTCTTCCTTCCTTCTGTCTTTCCTTTCTTCCACCCTCCCTCCCACCCTTCCTTCCTTCCTCCCTCCCACCCTTCCTTCCTTCCTCCTTTCCACCCTTCCTTCTTTCCTTCCTTCCTTCCTTCCTCTCTTCCTTCCTCCCTTCTTTCCTTCCTTCTGTCCTTCCTTCCTTCTGTCCTTCCTTACTCCCTCCCTTCCTTCCTCCCTTCCTTCCTTCCGTCTGTCCTTCCTTCCTTCTGTCCTTCCTTCCTTCTGTCCTTCCTTCTTTCCTCCCTTCGTTCCTTCCTTCCTTTCTTCCTTCCTTCCTTCCTTCCTTCCTTCCTTCCTTCCTTCCTTCCTTCCTTCCTTCCTTCCTTCCTTCTGTCCCTCCTTCCTTCCTTTCTTTCTTCCTTCCTTCCTTCCTTCCAAATGAGATTTTGGACTAGATATATTATTTCTGTAGCATAGGGAACTTTTAATAAGGAAACACCCTCTTCCAATGAGAATTGGTACTCCTCTGTAGATTAACACTTTAGACAGTTGCATGGGACACTGAGAGGTTAAGTAACCTGTCCAGGGTTAAATAGTATATTTTTGAAATATAGGCAATGGCTTTCTATGCACCAAATAGTCTAACTCTTTACAAAGTAGGTATTCTTAAACCCACTGTATAGATGAAGGAACCAAGGGTAAGGGAGGTTAAACAACTTATCCATGGCCACACAACTAGTGACCATCAGAAATAGCATTTGAACCATGATCTCTCTGCCTCTTTAGCTTTCTTCTGCACCAAGCTTCCTCCCTGAAGAATTTCCACCTTTGTTACCAGAGAGAGAGATCATAAAGTTCTAGGTCACTGAAGACGTGTGACAGAGACATAGAGGTTGCCTGGGGGGAGGGGAAGTGTTTCTATGGAGCTGTGTACAAGACAAGCAATTAGGAATACAGCAAGACTGAATGCACATGTTGAACAGCTCATTAAATTGGTAACCAACTGTAAAATGTGGAAAGTGACCTGAAAGATATAAAAGTAAGGAATTAGAATAAGAGGTTAACAAGCTTCTTTTTAAAATCATTTTTGGGATTTGTTAAACCACATGGGAAACTAAAGTTCTCTTTTCTCCAGTAACCCAATGGAAGAAAGTGCTGGCCTCAGCATAAGCAGATTTTTAGTTGATAGCTGAGCTATCAACTGTGAGCAATCAATGTGGGGGCCAATCTCTATCAGATTGGCAAGCAATGTGGAAAAAAAAAACTTTTCTACATTAGAAAGTGCTCTGAGGTGATTTTTTTTTGATAGAATAACTCATCGATAGTGGGGTAAAATATATTAATCTGGGTGGGGAATTGGGGACAAAGGCTCTATCTATACAATGTTATAATAGGTGTTTCTTTGTTGATCAAATAAAAAAAAGTTAGTTAATTAATTAATTAAAAAGAGTTAGTTAATAATATAGTTGTTTCATCTCCCCAATGCCAAACATTTAGGTATTTGGAAGAGATATTTAACATCATGTAGCAAAACATCAAAGTGGCAAAGGTGTCCTGGAAAGACTACTGGACTTGGAGTTAAGAGACCTGGATCTGAGGCATAGCTCTGATGTGTAGACACAAGTAAGTTACTTAACCTTTCCAAGTCTCAGTTTCCTCATCTGTAAAATGGGGATAATGACTTTTGTATTAATTATCTCAAAGGGTTGCTGTGTGGTATGTGTTAAAATGTTATAAAAATGGTTATAAATCCAAAAATGCTGTATAAATGTGGATTACTATCCTGCTAAGTATACTCAGAAGGTTAACTGGGATCATGAAGACTGTAGTAAAATAAAAAAAAAAGCAGAAAGGAAGCTTCCCATTGGCTGTCACTGGAAGAAATGAAATAAGCATTTATTTGATGCCTACTGTGTTTCAGGCACCACGCTACACACTTTTATAGATATCTCATTTGATCTTCAAAGCAACCCTGGGAAGTAGGTGCTATTATTATCATCTTCATTTTATAATTGAGGAAACTGAAGGAGGCAGAGGTTATGGAATTTGCCCAGAGTCACTCTAGTAAGTGGCCATGGTAAGGTTTAATTTGGGTCCTTCTGATCCCAGGTGCACCACTATCCACTGGACCACCTAGCTACATTGAAGACATTCCATTCCATTTCATTCCATTCAGTAAATATTTGTTAACTGCCTACTCTGTGCCCAGCACTGGCACACATTAGATCTGATGGCACAAAGTTTTTTTTTAAAAAAGTCCCATCCATGCTGGAGCTTAGACTGGGGGTAGAAGAAACTCAAACAGATAAGATGATATGCTTTCTGGGGTCTTATGAAGAGGGATCCTGTTTCGGGTGGGAAGTTGAACCAAATGTTGATATTCAGTTTTTTTCAGTCATATCTTACTCTTCATGACTCCATTTGGGGTTTTCTTGGCAAAGATACTGGAATGGTTTGTAATTTCCTTTTACAATTTATTTTACAGATGAGGAAACTGAGGCAAACAAGGTTAAGTGACTGGTCAAGGGTCACACAGCTGCTAAGTGTTTGAGGCCAGATTTGATTTCAGGAAGATGAATCTTCCTGATTCTGGGCCCAGCACTCTATCCACTATACCACCTGGCTCCACTTTCACGCTTGAATCATTCTTCCCATTCTGTCTGCTAAGATTACAGATTGAGAGCTGGAAGGGACTGCAGAGGTATTCTAGAACAACCCCATCATTTTACAGGTGAGAAAACCAATACGCTGAGACTTAACCAGATAAATGACTTCTAAGACTACAACCAATGAAAGATTTTATGATCCTATAGTTTTCTGAAACAAATGTTTACAGGAGAAGACAAAGAAACTAATAAAAAAGTAGATTTACCCTTGGACCTAACAAGAAATACGTAACTCCATCAAGGAGTAGGAAGATCTCTTGGTGTAAACATCTTTCCTCATCTGTAGAATGAAGGAATTGGACTCAATGCCCTCTAAGATTGCTTCCAGCTCCAAATCTTATTCCTACCACCAACAACTATGCGTGGTCTACTGGCAGTGGGTCTTGTAGTTCAGGCAAAGGCAAAGTCAAAGCCAATGGCAAGTTAATTTCTCTCATTGCACCACACCTCCCCCCTCCAACTTTAAAGTCTCTGAATTTTCCCTACTTGTGTCTGGCCTGCTCCACACAGTACAAGATAAAGCACCCACTCTGGCTTCCTCGCAGTGATCTGAAAAGGGAGCCCAGAATACAGAACAAGAGCTGTCCCTATCACTGTCCCATTAGCTCTAATTGTAAACAGAGCAGATAAAATTCTCTTGTGGCAAGGCCATTGATGAATGCTTTTGACTTGGTGAAAAACAAACTATTCTTCTCTTTAAGCTCACCTTTCCCTAAAGAAGAGGAAGCCCTGCTTCAGACAAAGCAACCTTTGTTGAAAAGTCTCTTATGGGAAAAAGGTGGCCTTGACACATACAAACTTCAGGCAATCAGAGATTGAGTGAAATATAATAACCATGATAAGTATAATCAGCAAGAAATGTTTACTTTGCCCTTCATTCCTTTTGTCTGACATTTGTTCATTCTCTCCTTTGGTATCTTAAGGTTAAAAAAGTCAAGACTGAGAACTTGTATTTTTTTCAGGTGAGATATAAGCTGGCCATTAAGGAAGTCTTCTAGACCTTGAGGTTCAGAAACCAGAATACCTTATCAAAGAAAGCTGCTTCACTGTCCCCACTTGTTCATCTCTAATTTGTCTTTAAAGCCCAATTCCAATGCTCCTTTTTTACAGCAAGTTTCTTAAACTGGGATCAGTGGACCTCTCCAAGGGGTCTGCAGATAGATTTCAAAAAATCATCTTTATTTTCACTAACTTCTAACTGAAACTTAGCATTTCTTCAAATTATGAATAACCCTCCCCATTATTCTGAAAAAACTTTACCGGATGGCCAAAGGGGTCTAGAACATATTAAAAAAAAAAAGGCTAAGATCCCTGGTCTTATGAGAAGCCTTCTTTGACTTCACCATTGGTAATAACCTCCCCCTCAAACCTCACATTGCACTCTGTTTTGAACCTCTCCTATCTATGTATCAAAAATAGAAAATAATAGAAAAGAAGTAATATCGTGCATCATAGATTTTGGTGCCGATGTCAAGGCTGAAAATTCCAGGAGGACAGGGACCATGTCAGTTAAACTTTAGATTCCCCTAGAATTTATCACAGGGTTTCCCACATAGTAGGCACTTAATAAACATTTATTGATGAGTTAGGAAAGGGACTCAGTGTACCACGTAACTGGCATTTCCCCATGCCGTAGTGCTCTTCTTGGATATCTTCTTCCAAAAAACAATTAGAAGCCTTCAGAAAATACCATATTCACTTCAATGATCAAAACTCGTTAACACACTCTAGTCATTGCTCTTTGAGCTGCCATATAGAATTGTGTGCAGGGGCACTAATACCAACACTCACTGCCTCTTTCCTATACCACTCACTGATTCATCTCTTTTGAAGTGCCACACACACCTGAATCATTCCTCCTATTCTGTCTGCTAAGATCACAGATTGACAGCTGGAAGGGACTGCAAAGGTATTCCAGTCTAACTCCATCACTTTACAGGTGAGAAAACTGAGGCCCAGAGAGCCTAAGTATGACCCAAGGCCACATATGTAGTTAAGTAGCAGACCCAGGAATTGAATCTAGGTGCTCTTCTTTCAAATTTAATAATTGTACCATACTTTTAGCTATGACCCAACAGCGATCTGAACCATACAATTTTTCAATCTTAACTCCAAGACAACGTTAGTTTTCTCTTCACTCTCCTTCCTTCGCCCAATTGACCTCCAAGATAACCAATGCCAGACATGAATCCACTTTCTGATGCCCAGGAAACTGGAGGCAGCTGCATACTCCCATTGCTTCCAGGACACAACTGTTCCTCCTTTACTGGCACTTTCAATGTCTATCATACTGACCACTAAGAAACAGCTTGAGTCCAGCAAAAACTGGTCACACTAGCCTAACGCCATTATTTTTTTTGAGAGGGTCTTTGAACTGCTTAGGTGAATCATATTAATATGGTATAACATATGCAATATAGTAGTATGATTTTATATACATATACACATATGTATGTGTGTGTATATATATATATATATATATATATAAACAGGCTTGTTGTGAGGACGAATAATTGTAAAGTACTTGGCACAGTACCTGGCACACAGTAAGTACTATATAATTGTTTATTATTATTATTATAACAAAGCAATTGACAGTTTTTCATGGTATTATTATGGATAAGGTGAAAAGATATGAGCCAGGTGACAGTACACTTAAGTGAATTACAAATATATTGAAAGACTGTACCCAAAGAGTAATGACTAAAGCATCAATGTCAACCTTGGGGAAGGTCTCTAGAGAATTGCCCCTTGTTATGTTCCATATGACATACGTGTCTTGTGCATATTATGTGAACAGACAAGAATAGTTAGCACAGTGGATGACAGAATCAAGATTCCAAAAGATCTTGACAGGCTAAAATAACCAACCAAATTTCATAAAAATATAAATTTTAATAGAGATAAATACAAAATTCTACACATGTTTAAAAAATCTACTTCACAAAGACAGGATGGAAGGGGCAGGGCTAGATAATATTTCCTGTGAAAAGAACTAGGAGTTTTAGTGGATTGTAAATTGAAAGTCAGCAGTGCGTCATGACCTAAAAGAAAAACGCAAACTTAAGCAACTTTAATATAGAGCAGATGGAACAAGGGAGGTGATGATAGCTCTGTCCTATTGTATTCTGCTTTGGTCAGAACATATCTCTGGTGAGGGCACCAATTTTCCAGAGAGCCATCGACCAATCAATATGCATATCCAGAAAGAGTGATGTAGGTGTCTAATGCCAGCACTCTTAGTTCAGGTTGAATTTTGGGATGAAATGAGGCACACATAAATCACTGAACGTTTAACAAAAGAAGGTTTACTCCTCTTTGCTTCGACAGAACAAGGATATGAAACAAGGAGAAAGTACTAGGTACAGCCTCCTTTACCTCCTCATGGAAACATCTGATCAGCAGGTCATTAGAGTGTGGTGACTGGGAAGGTCTTAGGCGCCACCAAGTCTGAGAGGCCTAGACTCTCATTTTATGCCCCTTAGGCAACTTGGAAGCTGCATCAGGGTAGCTGGGGACAATCTGGTCCCAATGGTAGCATTTTCTTTTTTGGGGGTATAAAGTTTCTCATGTTTAGGGTAGGAGGAAAGAAGATGTCAGGGAAACACTGGTCCTATCAAAAGTGTCTAGGATAAGGATTCTGAGGACCCTGCCATACAAAGAAAAATTGACACAATTTGGGATTTTTTTCAGTATATTTGAATTTATTTTAAACTCAAATACAAAAGACGAAAAAAAAAACATTGCCATGTACAGAGTAGACCATAAGAGAGGATTCAATATAAAGCAATATATTTCCATTTCAAGAAAACCTATATGATCAATGCTTTACATAATTTTCAAAGCTGTCCACCTTTTCTTTGCTTCCTTGTATGTTTTCTTTTGTCCTCTGCTGTGCAATTTTTACTTTATTTTGTTCCTCTTCCTCCCCTCTCACCCAAAAAGGTTACAATTAAGTGCAGATACACACACACATATACATACATATGTAAGTATCCATAAACATACACACATATACTCAAATGCATATACATAAGACAGCATTATGCTTATTTCCACTTGTCTGTTTCTCTATAGGTGGATAGCAATCATAAGTCCAAGTCTTTCCATATTTTTCTAAATCCACCAGCTCATCATTTCCCACACCACAACAATATTCTGACTCAATCACATTCTATCTGAGAGATTGTCTATGAGAGTTTTTTCTCTCAATTTTTCTATATTCCCTCTATTCTTGGTTACATAGATTTTAATTTACAAAGGAAAATTTTAATTTAAAATAATCAAAATTAGCCATTTTACACTTCAACACTGCTCTCACTTTATAATATGATTTAAGGTCTGATACTACTGAATTTAATTCCCTCACATCTTTTCCCCCGGTTACCTTGAAATTCTGGAACCCTCTGCTCTTCCAAATGAACGCTGTTATTTTTTTTCCGACTCAGTAAGATAATTTTTAGTAATTTAATTTGGATAATATTACATAAATAGATTAGGTAAAATTATCATTTTTTGTTATATTACCTTTACCTACCCATGCATAATAAATCTGGCTTTGTTTGTATAAAAGGTGTTTTGTGTCTATATTTGTATAGTTTCTGTGTCTGTTTTTTATACTCATTTTCATACTGTTTTATTTGGGATTTTTAACATGTAAAAAAACCACGGACCAAATCTTCGAAGGGTTGTCATATGGAAGAAGGAGCAGATTCATCATGCTTTGCTCTAGAGGGCAGCACTAACAACAATGTATAGAAATTTCATAGATGCAGATTTCATCTGAATATAAAGAAAATCATCCCATTAATGAGTTGTCAAAAATTGAAGCAGGCTGTCATAGGAGGTAGCAGGTTCTCCTTCAATAGAGTTCTCCAAGTAAAGGATCATCTCAGAATGGAATTGTAGATTTAAAGCTAAAAGAGACCTTAGTTAATCTACTCTAACCCCATCATTTTACAGATAAGGAAACGGAGCATCAAAGAGGCTAAGTGGGTTGCCCAAAGTAATATTGTTAATGGAAGAGCCATATCTCTAACTCAGGTTCTCTGGTTCCAAATCCAGAACTTTTACTCCACTTATCTGATATGTTATTGAAGGGATTCTCATCTCCCTATGGCTTAGACCGGATGAGGTCCCTTCCAACTCTAAGATGCTGTGATTCTGTGATTGCCTTCTCCATTTTCCCAATAAAATTCATTCTGTGACCCCAGTTGAGTATATTTCAATATGGGACTGTGACCTAAGCCACACTGAAATCTTCCTCCAATGTGATACTTTGCCATTGATTTGTTGAAGTGTGGGTTTGTATGAAAATTGATGCCACTTTCCTATTGATGATTTATCTTCTAAATTGCATTCTCAGAGTGATCCCTTAAGTGCAATTTCGGTGTTTTATTATCAGCTTAGAAGAAACATGCTTTGTCGCTCACAGGAAGAAATCACTAAGAGACTGATTGCAGCTCAGATGAGTTCCTTTTGTTGAACAATATTAATGACTTTCTGTGGTACCAGAGGAAATGCTGCTATAAGCGACTTCAAAAATTCAACATAGGAAGGAAGAAGGCAAAGGGGGCGCTTAGTAGCCTAAGCCTGATATTTGGCAAATCTAGACTTTGTGGAGACAATGGGGTCAACAAGTCCTTTATGCTTCTGAGCCAGATAGATGGGCCTCAGCAATTTTTACTCTGTACCTCTTTTCTTAAAAAAAAAAGTTTTATTGATGCTTTTGAATAGCTTTCATTTATCAATAACCCCACCCCAAAGAACCCTCTCTTGTGTTAAAAAGAAAGTTAAACAAAACAGACTGACGCATCAACTGTATTGGACATTTGCAGCATTCTGCATGCATAGACCATCAGCTCTCTATCAAGATGTTTCCACAGCAGTCCTCTGAAATCAAGATTGGGCATTGCTTTCATCTGAATTCTGATTTAATCTGTGTCCTTTTTATTGCTTCCCTTTACATTGCTCTGATTATTTTGTATGTCGTTCTCTTGGTATTGTTCTCTTGGCTCTGTATCAGCTCAATACAAGTCTTCCCATATTTCTCTGAATGTCTCATATACCACAATTATTAAGCACAGTTATAATCCATTTCTATGACTTTTTAAAAAATGATAAAATTTTGATTTAAATCTCTCTCTCAACTTTCAGGAAATTTGGAGAAAAGTGTCTCAATATTTGGAGATCAACTTCTCTTTACATTTCCTTAATTATAGTTTCATATATATTCATAGTCTATTACAGCTAGAAAAAGCCTTAGAGTCCACCTAGTCCATACTATTATGGATGAGGAAACTGAAGCCCAAGGACATTAGTTAATTTCCCCAAAGTCACACAGCTAGTTAGTAGAAAAGCCAATCATTATTCTCTATTTTCCTTTGGGTAATGACAGTTTTCTATCTGCGAACTGACTGCAAAATCACAAAAATGTTTTTCTAACTCTATAAGAATTTTCACCCCATTGGGAAATTTAGCTTTACTGTCAGAAAATAAGCTTATTGAATATTACAATTCCCAACTCTGTCTAGTGCTTTATGGAATGTTTGTGATGATTTAGGTTCCTAATCTGAAAATTATAAGAAAATGGAAAAGGAAGCTATCTGCCATGGGACAGAGGGATTAGCTTTATTCTATAATTTCTCAGAACCTGGGGCAAAGTGTTGTTTTTACTCCAGTGGTATCAAACTCAAATAAAAAAGGCAGGGAGGGATAATCCATACATTAGGATCATTGTGGCTACATATTGACTTATTTTTAAAAATGTAATCATATATATGTATATATTATTATACTTTCATTTATTTTGCTAAATATTTCCCAAACACAGTTTTATCTGATTTGGACAGCTTGGGAATATTGCTGGGCCATAGTGGCCTTCCTTTGTGTTTAACATATCTGGTCTGCTCTGCAAACATTGTCATCTTGACCAATTCAACTCCATACTGTCCCCTACTCTTAAATCTTTTACTCTTTTGTCTTGTTGCCATTCATGGTTTGACAGTCCCCAACCCTGGATAATTCCCACTATCCACTTCTACTCCTGGTGTTATTGAATGAAGTTGGAGGATGCCATTCAACCAAGCTGACTAGGTCTGCTACGTACTTATTTTTGTGAGTTTATCTCGAATAAGCCCTAACTACAGCATAGCAATACTTTTACTTCTCCCTAATCGGTTCTCTGTCCCATTCCTCACAGAGGCTACTCTAAACTTTCTCTCCTCATAACTGATGACCTTGCTTCATACTTTACTAAGAAAATATTGGCCATTCTTGTTGAGCTTCCTCTTTTCATACTTTCCAGATCTCAAAACCCCTGGACATCATTCCACATACTCTTTTTTTAAGGTTACTGTATCATCAAGTGATTCCTGTGCTGCTTTTGTTTTCTTTTTCTTTTTTTTAGATTTTTTATTTTTAGATTACAACACTCAGTTCCACCACTGTGGCAGAGAGGTGGCTCTCTTCCTTGCCTAATTCCTCTGAATGTTCCCTTGATCCCATATCTCACCCTGTCCTGTCTCCTCCAGCAGCAGGACCATCCCTGATTGCTCCCTAATCTTCAATTTCTTCCTCTCCTACTGAATACCTCCCTCCTGCCTTCGAGTATAATTAAGTCCCTCTCTATCCTTATAAAGCTCTCACTAAATCCTACCATTCCCTGAAGCCATATTTCTTCCTCCCTTTCACAGCCAAACTCCTAGAAAAATCTGCATACATGTATCTCCTCCAATTCCTACGGTTTCCAATCTCATCACTCCACTTCTTTCTCCAAAGTTACCACTGCTCTGTACCATTGCCACATTTGGAAGCCTTTCCTCAGTCTTAATCCTTGATTTCACTGCAGTATCTGACACTATTGACCACCCTTTCCTTCTGGATATTCTCTTCTATGAGATTTCATAAATTGGTTCTCTTGGTTCCTATCTCTCTGAACTCACCATCTTAGTCTCTTTTGCTAGACCACCATGGCTCCTAGCGGTGGGTGTATCCTCAGGCTCTATTCCAGGCTTTTCTCTTTCACCTCTCTATACTGCCTTATTTGGTGACCTCATCAACTCTCATGGATTTAATTTCTATACAGATGACTTCTAGTTCTATATGTCCAGCCCAGACTCTCTCTTGAGCTCCAGTCCTACTTGGAAATTTCAAACTGGATGTCCCCTATATAACTCAAACACAATCCATAACGCATTTTCTTTCTACCCCAAACCCAGTGCTCTTACAAATTCCCCCATTTCTATCAAAGGTACCAAAACACTTCCAATTATCCAGATTTAGAACCTCAGGCTTAGTCTGGACTCCTCACTCTCACTCACCTCATTTAGTTGGCAAATTATCATCTCTCTTCACAGCATCTCTTGCATCTGATCTCTTCTCTCTATTCACACAGCTACCTCCTTTGTTCAGGTCCTCGTTAACTCTTCACCTAGACCAGGGGTGAGGAATCTGAGGCCTTAAGTCCACATGTGGCCCTCTAGGTCCTCAAGTGCAGCCCTTTGACTAAATTCAAACTTCACAAAAGAAATCCCCTTAATAAAAGGATTTGTTCTGTAAAACTTGGACTCAGTCAAAAGACTGCACCTGAGGACCTAGAAGGCCACATGTGACCTCAAGGCCACAGGTTCCCCACCCCTGGCCTATTGTAATAGCCTTCCAATTTGTTTTCCTCCCCATTTTTCTTCTCTCTCCAATCCTTCCTCTTTAGAGATGCCAAAGTGATTTTTCCTAAAGCACCAGGCTGACTACATCACTCCCCTACTCAATAAATTCCAGTGACTCCCTATAGAGTTTAGGATCAGTCTGACATTGAGAGCCATTTACAGCTGGACCCCAACCTACCTTACCAGTGTCTTTACATATTGCCATGCTTCCCTTCCTTCATTGGTCCAGCCAAACTGGTCTTTTTGCTGTTCCTCACGACACTCCTTTCCTGGTACCTGTGTCTTTGCTCCCTCCCTCTGCCTGGAACGTACCCCCTCCTCATTAGTGACCTTTAACATCCCCAGTTTTCTTCAAAATTCATTTCAAATGCCACTTCCTACATGAGCCCTTTCCTGATACACTAGTTGCCAGTTTTCCCCCATCCAAATCTTCCCTTACATTTATTTTATATGTAATTATATGTTGGCTCCTTGCAAATAAATACTGTTTCATTTTCTATTTTTGTCTTCCTAGCCTAGCACATTGCCTGGCATGTTTAAGTACTTAATAAATGATGTTGATTCATGGATGGAGTCAACATCCCCTGTTTGATAAATGAAAATGTGGAAGCTCAGAGAGACTAGGTTTAATTATCATAGCAACATGGAACCTCAGAGTCAGAAGGCACTTCAGAGGTAGCATGGTCAACCTCAAAAGAGAATTGGAAATCCATTATCTAGGCTTCTCTGTAGCATAGTGACACTAAACACTGCTTCTGGAGCTTGAGAGTCTAGGGTTCAAATCTTGCCTCTGATGCTTGCTAATGGTGTGACCTTGGGTAAGTCTTTTCAATCATGACAATTGGTCAACCACCATTTTTGAAGCACCTTCTAAGGGTCCAGGAGCTGTGCTGAGTGTTGCATCCTGTTTCCTCATCTACAAAATGACTAGACTGGTGACCCCTGAGGTCTCTTCCATCTTTAAATTTATGATCCTTTGAAAGTTTCTCCATCTCTCCTGAACAAAGTATGCTTTAAAGAAAGAAGTTGATTAAAAACACATATATATGACTGACTGACAAAGTGGGTGGAGGGCATGGTATTTCTGTTTTAAGGAGGGCAGAAAGCAAACTTCATCCCATCTCTTTGGTCTTAAGCCACCAGACATGGGTGGAGATGTCTAGGGGAAATGTGACTGGGCAAATTGTGAACAGCTAGTTCTTCCCGTGAGGTCAGACATAATAGTGACAGGACAAAGAAAAAACACAGAACTTGTGATCTGCTTTCCAAAGGATTAGGTGAAGGAAAAGAAAAGAGAACTCCATGTAAAAGAACCAGTGGCCAGTGTGCTACCTTTCCTATGGACAAATAGAAATCCAGCAACCCCAGAATTTATTTGCTCTGGCACTTTTCCTTCCTGCTAAGGGCACTTGGGAATGAAAATGATAACGGGAAGGAAGGCTGGCTGATCCCACTGCAGACCAAACATAGGAAGACATCCTGATACTGAAGTATTGTGGTTTCTCTGTTGGATTGGTGTCAAGGCCTCTTGTCTTTTTTAAAATTCTTTTGTACTGCCATGTCATGCACCCACCATGGGAAGCTGGACAACCCCTCAATCCATAGCATTAATAACTCTCATTCTGATCACACCATCTATAGATGTCTCATCCATTTCTATTTAGAATAAGACAAGAGACTTTGGACTTATGCGTTTCCAATCAGAAAGGGTAAAAAGCAGCCAGATGACTTCCAAATGCTTCCTTGTGTTTTCTGAAGAACCATTACTCACACTGCTCAGAGAGCAGAGATTATTTGATACTTTGTTCAGATAAATAGAGTGATGCTGACTAAATGAGCCAAGGACTGGATGTTTCTCCTAGATTTCTTAAATCATGTCCACATATCAAATTGCAGTCTTCTCTTCTTGGCAAAGAAAAGAGGGATTTGCCTAGAAGTTTTTAGTACCTCTTCAGTAGCCTTCTCATGAGAAGATCAGGCACCAAAGAGTGAAATGCCCAAATGAACCTGGGTAAAAGAAAAAAGCAATTCAGCCAGTTCTGTTTTACTAACCTTACCTGAGTTATTCCAACAAAAGTCATTTGGCCTTCATTTATCTGAATAATTGCTATGGTACATGGCCTTGATTTCTTAGCATACGGAAATCTCTTCTAAAAAGGGATTTTACTTAGTGATTTTTTTTTCAGGTCAGGCACAGGAAGCCCCACCTGGAGTTAGGTTGCTCCAGATAGATCAGGAAGCCTGATAGCAAAGAATCTCAGAACCATTTCTAGCTCTCTGAAATCTGCCTTTTATCATTTGTTATAGCACAATAGTATTCCATTTTATTCGTATACCATAGCTTGTTCAGCCATTCCCCAACTGATGGGAGTAAAGCCTCATGAAGATCATATGATTTAGCACAGCATCCTCAATTTGGAGTCAGAGGACTTAGGTTCAAATTCCCATTCTGCCACTCCTTTCTAGGTCGGTTTCCTCATCTACAAAATGAGGATACTCATAGATGCTCAGTATACCCAGGTCACGGATTCACATATTTAACAAATATTAATTAAGTGATTACTACGTACCCGGAATTGTGCTAGGTGTGGCGTGTACTAAGAAAGAAACTAGGACCAGTCCCTGACCTCAAGAAGCTTATATTCTAGTAACTCTAGACGAGAAACAACACGTTCACAGACCTCACAAGGTTCTTATGTAAGAGAATCAGATGAGATAATGTATGCCAAAGCTATTATTTTCTGGTCCTAGGGAAGAGAGTAAACTAGATTAGGGAGACACTATTCTATATATCTTAAAAATGATAATTTCCTCGGCAAGTAATTGTTATTATCATCTATCGTACGCAGGGCATTGTACTAGGTCCTATGAGGAAGAAGGGGAGAGAGAAGAGACTAGAGAAATGTAAAGGACTTGATCCTGACTCTTAAAAGAGTAGTTATCTCACAGGCTAGTTGTACACAAAGAACTTAGTAATCCTAAAAGTATTATATAGTGTGAATTTTTATTTTTAGTGAGGCACATAAAGTCCTTTTATTTTTTATTTGATTGGTAGGGGGTGTGGTGGGGACCAAATATGTGACTTCATTGGTACTAGGCTCTCTAAGAGGAAATTCTTTCTGACAGTGGAGATCTGTACCTGCTCTGCAATCCATCAATAATAATAGCTAATATCTATGTAGTCTTTTATTTATACTCTGGGGCACTGAGAGGTAAAGTTACTAGCTTAGAACCACACAGACAGTAGGTTTCAGAGATCAGATTTGATCCCATGCTTCCTGGCTCCCAAGCCAGCTCTCTATCCACTGTGCCATGCTAGTTGAGTTGGAAGTGACCTCAGAGGTTACAGAGTCCAAATCTCCCCTCATTCTGTCACATCCAGGTCAGCCAGATGTGGATCAGTCAGCAATTAACAGCAGGGTCCCCAGCAGTGAGAAGCTATTGAACAGCTGCAAAAGGCATGGGAGAGACGAGGAACCCGGCAGGGAGAAGTAAGCAGCAGATGATGAGTTAAGTAAGGGGTCAGAACCAGGGAGTCACAAACTGTTGAAATGCCATGCTGGAGAAGACAGAAGATAGCACCACTCAGAAATTTTGATCTGGGCCAATGTAGGAGCCAAGAGGTCAAGATCCAGACAAACAGAACAAGCCTCAGAAAGAACTTTCACTGAGTGACTATTTTCATATTCAGCATGCTCAGCATACAGGACTCTGCATGTAGCCCTGGAATTTTTAAAGGGCAAATGTTATCAACAGTAGGACTCATATACAAACCCTTGGTTTTACATGTGGCCTCCAAAATTTTTTGATTCTGTATCACTATCACTTTTTTTTTCCCTTATGGGTATGCTGGGGGTTAGGGTGAGACTGGGAGATTTTCCCAGTGACACCTATGTGGCTTCGGCTGCGGGTGCCTAGAGGGGTTAGGTTACAACTGCCCTGAGGGGCCCACACTCAGTTCAGAAGGGAGAAGTATGCGAGCTTGAGGGGTGGAAGTGAGTAGAATGGGGAAGTGTTAGATTGTAATGGGCAGAGGGCAGATGTGGTTGTGTTGGAGACAAGCCCTATGATTGGCTGCAGCAGGGAGGATGGGATGCAGCCCATTTTTCTGTCTTCTGCTTGGTTGATCACAAACAACAGGGTCAAGAGGACAGCACTTGGTGATCTTACTTTCCCCCACTGCTCTAGACTATCCTTCACAGATTGCCATCAAATATTCTGCATTAGAATTTCCAGAGACGAGAAGCAGACCATCAATTCTGCTGATAAGAATTAATTATTAGAAAGTTCTTCCTTATATTGAGCCTAAATCTACTTTGCTCGGATCCTCGTTTTGACTTCTGGATGCATATATAGAGTAAATCTAATACTTCTTTCATATGGCAGCAATTCAAGTCCTTGAAGACCACTACCGCATATTCTCTAAAGTCAGAACTCAACCTTTTTTGTGTCCTGGACGTCTCTGGTATTCTGGTAAAGCTGAGGCACTTCTCAGAATGTTTTAAATGCATAAAATAAAATACTTTGGATCGCAGAGAAAACCGTTATGTTGAAATGCAGTTATCAAAATTTATTTTCAAAAAGTTAACACATCTCAAGTTAAGAACCCTTACCTCAAATCCTTTATTTTCCAGGCTAACTCTCACTTTTACAACTATTCTCTAAAGGATTTTTCAGATCTTGTTTTCTTATTCTCAATATAGGGTTGTAATGAAGGCAGGGTGATAGGGACTTTGTTCCACTGACATCAGTGGAAGTGATGCTTCCTCCTTGTTGGGGTCCCTAGATTGCAGTCCTATGCTTCATACCTTGCAGTCCTCCACTCGCCTATATCTCTGTGCGTACTGAGGAGGAAGACAGGCCCTGAGAGATAGCAATGGAGTGGGTCATGGGTGGTTGAGGTTGGAGGAGTTTGAAGAGAAGATAGGTCATTCCCTCTGGCCACTACTGTACCAGCACATGCCCCAGCTTGACTCAATTTGCCATAGTTGCTGCAATTCCAACTTTTAGTTCTGTCCGGAATTCACCAGTTAGTCATCATTCTTCTTAAACGTCTAGTTGAATAGACAAGATCCGCCTTGCCTTGAATAAGCTCAGTTAGCCAGACTTAGGCAAGCAAGGATTTCTTAAGAATTCCTGCCCCAGCCTTATGGGTAGAGCCAATCAACAGGTGTTGGAGATTGTAGTGAGGTATAGTGAGAGAGAGACTATTTTGGCTCCATTAGATGGCTCAATGGATGAAGCGTTGGGCTTAGAGTCAGGAAAACCTTAGTTCAAATCTAACCTCAGACACTTACTGGCTGTGTGACCCTGGCAAGTCACTAAATCCTATTTGCTTCAGTTTCCTCATCTGTCAAATGAGCTAGATAAGGAAATGGCAAGCCATTCCAGGATCTTTGCCAAGAAAACCCTATGGATAGTATAGGATAATGAAGAGTCAGACACATAACAAATATTAGATAAATAGTATCAGATCTGAAGTCAGGAAGACATAGGTTGAACTCTTACCTCTTGTATTTACTAGATTCAAGACCGTGGGCAACTCACTTAATCTCTCTAAGCCTCAGTTTTCTCATCTGAAAATGGGGCTAATAATACCTGCGGTATCTACCCCACAGGGATGTTGAGAGTCTCAGGTGAGATAATGTACGTAAAGCACTTTATAAACCTTAAAGCACCATATAACTATTAGCTATTATAGTTGTTCTTATTGCACTTTAGATGGGACTGGAGATTAAAGTTTAGATATGGTAGTAGTCAGGTAACTGAGGGTCAAAATGACAGGAGGTTTGCGACCAAAAGAGGAGTAAACATGGTGTAATGAAAAGAAGCCTGGATTTGGATTTAGGGGGCCTGAGTCAGCCCAAAATCTGCCAGGTGCAACCAGTCTTTACAGGCCATGCATTTATGTTTATGGTGCTTATAGTCTACTCTTCCTCCATTGGTATTGTATTTATTTTCAATCTATTCCCTAACCTATGTCCCAGTTGCTTCCTGAATGTCACCTTACTCACCTATCCCATCTAGAGAACTGGTCCCCTATTATATCACAGAATCATAGGATTTAGAGATGATATGGAGCTTAAAAATTACCTAGTCCGACTCCTTTATTTTATAGGTGACGAAACTGGGTTCTCAGTTACATTAAGTGACTCGTCCAAAGTCAACATAGGAAATAAGTAGAAGAGCTAGAGTTACTGTCCTGGGGGAAAGGAATGTCTCAGTTAGGCTGTGTTTACACAAGTGATTGAATGTGTGGACATTCTTTTATCACAGATATATTGGACTGGGTGACAAAAGAGTGGTTACCTACCACCCTAGCTCAGTAATTCCAGCATTACCCTGGACCCCTAATGTGCTTAAAATGACAGTAAGATTTTTTGGACACCTCGTATACATTTAAAGAAGTCCTCAGAGAGGCAGTGTGGTGTAGGAGATAGAAGGCCAGCCTTGAAGTCAGGAAGACTTGGGTTCAAGTTATACTTTGGGTAGATACTAGTCATATGATTATGGGCAAATAACATAACTTCTTAGTGACTCAGAAAATTCCCTGAATTTAAGTTATATATGAGCTCTTGATTTGCATGATAGAAGGAAATTCCTCACCAGGGAATCAGAGGACCAGATTCATATTACCCACCCTACCTCCCCCCCATCTTTCTTCAAAGTTGCCTCTCTTTCGAGGTCAGTAAAGCAACATTTATTAGGTGTTTATTGTGCAATAGGAACTGTGCTAAGTGCTGGGGATACAGAGTAAGGCAGACAAAAACAAAATAAAACCACAAAAAAAAACCTGTCCCTGCCCTCAACGAGCATATGTTCTAAAGGAGATGCCAACAGGTAGATATCTAGGTACACAGAAACTACATTCAGAACAGACGAAGATAGTCTGAAAGGGGTAGGAATTAGCATCATGGGAGTGGTTACCTGCATCCATACCTGCTGTATCCATACACTGGGGTGCCACCTCCTATTTAATTGCCCTTTGCTACTGTCTGGCTATGAGACTGCTGGCATACATCCTCCCTCCCAGGCAACTGGAGAATCCAGCTTGCCAAGTGTTCTTGTTAGCCTTGAGAAGGAGCATCTATGTACAAACTCTCCTGATGGAAAGTCATCTTCCCAAGATAGAGCATGCCACGCCACAGCTAAGAGCAGGGACTAAGCTTCTAGATGTGCGTCAAAAGCAGGGCTCTAGGAGGTGTCAACAGTCAGTTACCTTGGTGACATTCAGCAAATGAAACTCTGTGATGTCTGAAGGCCTCTCCTTTTGTGAACATTCATTTCATTCTAAGAAAGTGATGGACTGAATTAGTTGGCAGAAATTCAATAGTTCTACAACCAAAGTCAAATAACCATACAGGTTTGCCGTGTACTTATATAAGAAAGCAGCATGGATTCTGTCTAAGTAGCTTGGCTTGCTATAGCATGAATAGATATCTGATCAGGGAACCAGTTCACCCCTGTTCAAAGTAGACCAAAATTTCTGCTTTTGTGAGTAGAGGGGGAAGAAAGTGACTAGGCACTGACTCCAAGAGGGATACTGGGCTAGAATTAAGTCTATACATCACACTTTAAATATTGGTAGCCCAAGAACACAACATTTTGAAGGGGCTTCAGGAAATGACAAACTTCTGAATTAAAGTAAACAATTAATAGCAATCAAGAGAAATTATACAGATTATGGTAGGCAATAAAATACGCCAGAAGTAAATGAGCTTTCAGCTTGAGAGCAAGATCAAGGTGTATCAATTCAACCAAGAAGAGATGGTCTCACTGATCTTAGTGAGGAGAATCCCTTTTAATATTCTCTAGGGTTGCAATTGCTATAAATAAAGGGACATGTTATAGACTGGCTCCCCACATGTGTGCAACATCAAGCTGTCATTCAAAAGTTTGAGTGTCATTCTTGACCACCACTAAGTCCATGAAGACTCTGTCCTTTATGCAAGTAAGTAACCATCCTCTAAGATCTCTCAGCCAATCAAGAGTCCTGGCTTCCCTGATGTAGTAGGAAGAGTAAGAGGGTTGTCCTTCAGGAATTCTCTCTACTCAGTACTTGAGTTTCTATATAAGACTCTCAATGAGTAAACTTCCCATGTAATTGATTCTCTATTTTAATAAAGTTTTTGACTAGAGGGAATTGGTATTCCTTCCAACTCTACAATTCAGAGAAATAGAATAGAATAGTATTTTAGGATTTGGAGGGAATAATTAATCAGCTATCACAGACACCTTCTATGTAGAAATTAACTTTTAAGTATAAAGTCATGGGTATATGCTAAGTTTTTGTTGTTTAAAGGTAAGTGCCAAATAAAGTATTTTTAAAAAATTATTCAGGAGTTAAAAACTGTGTTTAGTCCCCCATGTTCGAATTGGTTCCAGTCTTCACTACCATCCACTTAATTTTTAAGTTTATTTTATTTTTCATTTATGGAATAAAACAAGTATTTTCATAACATAGTATGATAAAAATTATGATTGCACATAAAACTGCAAATCTACTATGTACAACTTGTTATTCCTTTTAAATATACAACAAAGTTATGTAAATTTCTTTTTTTTTCTTTCCCCACCTCTACAGATGGCCACCATTAGACACAAACAGGTATAGATAGGTAAAATTATTCTACATAAATACTTTTATTTATCAGTTGTCATTTTCCTATAGTTATTTTGATACCTTTTTGTTCTTGCCTGTGTCAGTAGACATCTAAATGTCTGTAGCAAATACGGTGTAATGCCAACGTGATACCCATGGCAGCTGCTATGAATACGCATACATATTTTCAGGGTTGGTTCACAAAATATAACAAACTCTTTTCCTCTAAGACAACACCAAAATATTTATTTGGAATATCACTATTAGGACACCAGAGGGCAAGATTTAGCAGGGTATTTATCACCAATCCAAGGAGTGCTGACATCTCAAGCATTCTTTAAGTTCCCCCAGGCACACAAATTCTCTAGGCAAGTTCCTCCCTCTACCTGTTTCTCTTCTGCCAGCTTTTCTCTCTGCCCACAACTCTCTCTCCAAGCAATACAGTATATACCAATCAAAGACCTGATTGTCTGAGAAGCTTGGAAATCAGCACTTAATGGGAAAGGTGTAGAAATGCCTGTGGCCCAGAGCCTAATTGGCTTTATGTCAGGGCTCCATGTGAGGCCTGTTAATGGGTGGGGGAAGATCTTATATCCCATTAACTTAACATATGGTCAACTGATTTCCACAATACACATTCTGAATAGATACTTAGTTTTCTCTTGATGCTGCTGGTATCTTTTACTATCTTGGCTCCTTTGAGTCTTTGGGGCACCTGGATCTGTGCTGAATTCTATGGTCAACTTATAGAATTGTACCTTCATCCTAATCCTGGAAATGTTCTGGAAACATCCATTTCCTCTAATTCTACTCCATCTAGTCACTCCTATTAGAGAGGAAAGCTGAGTTTACTGGGTTGCCCAATGCTGAGCAAGTTCTGGCTGAGGATTCAAATTCTGGACATGACATTAGTTTACTATTTGCCTTTGGGGAAATTGCTTTAGTTTGTTGTTTCCTTAGATTCCAAACTGGCACACTTACTACAAGGTGGTTGTCGGAGTGAAGAGTAAGAATTGAAATGATTATAAAGCTAGAGCAGGGGAGCATGTGAGGTAAGAGGGTGAGGGAGACAGAGATAGAGAATAGCCAGAAAAAGGAAAAGAAAGAGTAGTGGGTCCTATGGCAACTTAAAAAAAAGCAGAAAAGGAAAACCAGGGGAAAGAAGGATAAGTAAGACATCTTTGAAAGTTATAGGTTGAATTTATTATATATCTAAAAGGAAAGGAAAACTATTTAAAATCTGCAGGTTCAAGAGAAATCTTCTTTTTCCGTTCTACTATTTATATTGAAATGCCCATTTTATTAGGTGCTTGTTAAATTCAAGGAAAAATGAATTAAAGGAAGAAAATAATTAAGCAAAAAAAAAAAGTTAAGCCAGTGTCGTATTAGGATTTTAAAATTTTATGACATGATACTCAGCCTTAGTTGGATCTATCTTCACCAGAGTCAAATCAAAAAAGGTAGTGCTGGAAAAGACTTTGGGGCCCATGATTTCACCAAAACCTGGAATGTTTCTGTCTATCCATTCTCCAATCTAACTTAGAAATTGATTCCTTTCCTCAAATACAAATGTCATCTTATCACTCCCCTGCCTAGAGACCTGCAGCAACTCCTAACTATCGACTGTATCCAATCCTAATGATGGACTTTTATTCTTTGTCTCTTAATTCCATTCCCTCTAGATTTCATGCTCCAGTCTACTCAAATGGATTGATTGTCTTCCCCTGAGCATGACTTCCTGGGAGGGAGAAAGTTGTGGACCTCTTCTTCACTACAGGAATTAGGTAGTTGGAGAGTGCCACAGGAAGAATGAGAGAACAGTTTCACTTTACAACATTACAATGTGGTACTCTCAAAGGCCTTGCCTTAGGAATGCAAGGTGTGGTAGCTTCTAGCAAACTGGAAAGACTTTGAATACTTTCACGGGGATGGACTTTGTGTTGGTTACCCAAAATCTAGGCTAGCGAAAGTTGGATAGACTCATCATCAGAAGATTGACTGTTGATTTATGATTTTCCTACAGTGATTCTTGATTATCTGTCCAGACAAAGAGGGCTTATTATCTACCTTTATTTGTATCTCCAGGACTTAGCACAGTTCCTGGCTCAAGTATAATAGGCAGTTAATAAATGCTAGTTGACTAACTGCATGATTAGAGGGAGAACCCATATCAACAAAATCAAAGACCCATGAAATATTGGAAGAAATAATAATTGACTGAAAGTTTGCAATCTTTCATGAGAATAGGCAATTTTTCCAAAGTGATATTGGGCATAATGATCACAAATAAAGATCATTTCACTTTGGCTGTACTCCCTGGTGGCCCATCCACAGGGCCTGACTTAATTAGCAATAGATTATTTCACCAAGTTGATGGATTTGTCTTTCAATTGCAGTTAGAAATTAGAATGCAAATTACAACCTGGATCAGAGTACATGCAAATTCCCTTTTCTTTTACATTGCCATCCCTCTTCCCACCCCTACCCCAGCCTCCACCATGTGGAAGCAATCAATGCTCAAGTGCCTAAGCGATTGAGGCTCAGGGTCAGTATCCATTGTCCCTATTAGGGGATGAATCCCACATTTGGGCAATACTGTCATTTAGTCATTCCTGTATTATTCAGACTTTGAGGTGGTTAATAAGTGTGTTAGCTGCATAATGAGACCATGACATCTTAGTATCATATAATCAAGGACAATTTACTTTTGATTCTAAACCCAGAGCCCAAAATATAAGTCTACTGTTCCCACTTTGGACTACACAAGCATATCAGTCAGAACCTGCAGTTGGAGCCAGGAG
The DNA here is from genome assembly GCA_028646595.1 of Phalanger gymnotis. Lineage (NCBI taxonomy): Eukaryota > Metazoa > Chordata > Mammalia > Diprotodontia > Phalangeridae > Phalanger > Phalanger gymnotis. The sequence continues at coordinate 731,602,840 of CM053622.1, read as the reverse complement.
ACATTAGGAATATGAAAGAAGAGATTGGACTGGTGAGAGCATGATGATTATGACGGTTATTATTAATAATAGTAATAATGTAATGGTTAATATTTATATAGCACTTTAAGAGCTTTACACTTTAAAGAGCTTTACATATGTTGTCTCATTTAATCTATCAATAGGCTGAGAAAGGCTAAGTGCCTTGTGCAAGTGGCACACAGCTAGTAAGTGTCTGAAGTGGAATGGTAGAGATTAGGCTATTCTCCCAAGTCTAAAGTAAGGGTTTCCAGGGATTAATATTTAATGATTCTGAGAAGGCACTAAATAACATTCTTTGACACATATGTGCTCTAAAAGGCTGCCAAAGCAATATTTAAACATGGAAAGAAAAGATTGAGTACATGGTACTCTAGAGGCTAGATAAATTCCTTCCCAATGTGACCTAGAGAATCAGTAAGAGCTGTTAGGTAGGGAAACAATTCTTAATAATTAGAGATACCCTAAGGGAAACTAGTGTGCAGAACTCGGGAAGTAATAGGTTTCCATTCACTAGAGTTTTCAAGTAAAAGCTGAATGCTCCACTGTTGGCTATATTGTAGAAGGGAATCTTGTTTAGATATGAACTGGCTGATTAATTATTGAGGTCCTTTCCATCTTTGAGATTTGGTGATAGCCAGTTAGACAGTAGTAATTTATAGTGAGCCCAATCAGTCCTTGACTCCTGGGTTTGCTTCATCTCACCACATTTTTCAGAACAACACAGGCATATGCCTCAAACCAAATATGTGTGGCCCTCTTCAACCCATCCCAGTGAGAAGAAAAGTTCTGACATCTGATTTCTGTTGTGCCTTTCTGATTTCTTGTAGGCCTTGTGTATATGGGATGTGTGCTTATTTGAAGAACTGTGTTACTATTGTGTTTCAACTGGTAAAAAAAACACATTGAGTCTAGGATATTGGGATAGGTGTATCTGGATGGAGAAGTGGGGAGAGAAGAGAAGGGGAACACACGTAGGTATACAATAACTTTAACCTTGTAGTGAACTTTCTAGCATGTGAGCCATTCTTGCATTTTGACTACCTACCTAAGGGTAAGTTTTCAAAGGGGTACAAGGAATTGACCAGCCATGACCCTCCAAAAAGGGTCTCAGAGCTGAAACCCTTTGAAAATGAAACCATATTATTTTATTGTGAGTGGATCTGGCAAATGCACTCAGAGTCAATATATTGCTTGTCTGGATTCCAACAGCAACACTTGCAGCCTGTGGTCACCTCTCGGTCTCCTGACTACATTGGAGAATGGCATCAGATTCCAGTAGAGGTACCCGGCTTTGATTTTCTCCTGCCAGAAATCTAATAGGTCCCAACAACAGCACTGGACAATTTAACATAACAGTGATTAAAACCACATTCTCTCTAAGAGCCTCTGGTGCCTGATAAGCTAGGGGAATGGAGCAGTAATGCTTTAAATCCACCCCGTATGCTATTTTCTGAGTAAGATCTTGCTTCCTTTATTATACTGCTCTTTGTCAGGTAGAGAAAGAGTATAAAGGAAAGTCTGTCTTGATTCTGTCAGTCATACCTGCTCTTGATGTTTGCGTAATGGGAAGAGATCCTTTGAGAGATGGAGACAACTTCCCCCTTTCAATAAACACCTTCATAAAAGACTAAATATTACTCTGTGAGCAGAAGCCAAGTCCAATGACCTGACACTGATGGACTGCTCCCAGGCAGCATTATTAGTTGGCAGACGACCCAGCAGAAATGGCAGCGACTACTCCAGATGCCCCCATAGCACCTCCAGATCTTAGTCAATATTATGATGGTTGGTAAAAAGTCTGTGATTTTTGGAGGCTGCCCTTAATAATAAAAATGTATTTATGTAACATTTTAAAATTTACAACGTGCTTTCTTTATAACAAAACTGTGAGGTAGCTAATACCATTAGCTACCAGACAAGAAAGCTGGATTTCAGCCTTGAGTCTCATTTGACTACGGGTCCAAAACTTTTCCCACTGTACCATTTGGCTCCATCATTGTCCTCTGCTCCCCCAACCCTGAGTCAATCTTACAGGGGCAAACTTCTTTAATATATCCAATATGGAAGAACTTTTAGATTGTTCTTGAATATTTTAAATTGAAGTTTAGGCTTGGAAAGGACTTGAGAGTGTATCTACTCTAACACACTGTCATCTTTCAGATGAGGAAATCAAAACCAAGAGAAGTTAAATAATCTGGGCTAAGTCTCAAAGATAATTAGCAGCAGAACTCCATGTTACCCATACCAGTACTTTCTCCATCGTACTATTACGATCTGGAAATGCAGGTGCTGACATATTCTGCACAAGTTGTAACCAGGCTTCTAAACCTGGAGTCTCTCCCTGGAAGCTCTGTATGCGAAGAAAATCTCCTAGTTGTTGGAGAAAATGTTGACCATGTGAAGTTTGAGTACCTGGGTGGAGGATGGAGTAGTGGTGCTAGAGCTTCTTGGAGAGATATGGTTCAGGACACACTCTTTAGGAAAGACAGATAGGAAGACTTTGGAAGCCACAAACAGAAGGGAAACTGGTTCTTCAACATATACCTGATATGTGTACATACTTTTCTTACATGGGTAGAGAAAAATCTTACAAAATATAGGACTAGAATGAATTTTAACTTAAGGCTAGGTAGACTTATCCTATGATTCTTGCAGTTTTGAGGGCAGGGATGTGAATACATTTATGATAACTGGCACTGGCCAATTCATTTTATTTTACTTACAGGCTTTGATTTGGAGCCTAACCACACAGTATTAAATTCAAAGCCACAAAAAATTAAGCACTTACTGTGTCCAGGAAATAAAGAAACAATTTCAGCCCTCCAGAAGCTTATATTCTCCTGGAAGTGGGGGTGAGGGTGGGGAGAGAAAGGCAGGGTAGAACGCATATACAGATAAGTACATATAAAAAATGTGCAAAGTAACATAAAGTGATTTTAAGAGGGAGAGGCCACCAACAGCTTGCAGAAAAGACCTCATGAAGGATGTGAAAAATGGGCAATGCATTGAAGGATGCTAGGGATTATATCAAAGGTGAAGAAAGAGTAAACTCTAGAAATAGAGGACTACCTATGGAAAAGGGCTGAGTTAGAGTAAGGGGGAAATATAATTAATTCTATTTTATACATATAGCGTATCTGACCAATATTCACACTAGCAGATTGGGTCCCCAGAGCATAGTCCCCTGAGGGGGCTTGATGTGTCTCTCATCTTATATGTTCCCCCAATATAATTTGACTGGTTAACATATCCCCAATATTAACTAACCAATGAACTAATTATTAACTATTATTAGCAATTAATCAGCTAATTAATCAATAGCTTTTATAAAGAGATATTTCCTGTGAAGTTATGTCAAGATTCCAGTGGAACACAACATTCCAAACCAGGGGAACGCTTTTCCCTTTACAAACCTTAGTTCCTCGGGACAGTGAGCTCAAACTCAAAGTGGATGCTATAAAACAATTCTCCCATTGAGGACATTTCTGGGTGTGGTATAACTGATGGATGACTTCTTATTTGTAGGACATGGTATCTCGGCTGCCAGGCTGTTTCAACAATCCGGCTAGCAGCTGCTGTGGGAGTGAAAAACCAGCTCACAGAATGCTGCAAGGCCAGGTTCTTTTGATCTGCTTTACTAAGGAAAGCAGTGTTAAGGGGTTAACAATCTTACTTTTACCCAGTACACAAATATCATTCACTTAGTTCAGGGGAAAAAGCCAGCACCCTGAACTTCAGAGCAGATACAAACAAATTACAAACATCAACAGACAGACCTCCTCTGATTCAAGTATCAATGCATAGTTACCAGGGTTTAACAAAGTCCAAACATCTGGGTTTACCAGCTGGAGGGCTCTTAACTACAGCTGCCCGGGGTCTCCATATCAGCACACTGCTAAGACTGAGAGCCCTAAGCAAATAGCTCTGTCTTCCCTTTTTATGCACTCTTTAGCCATCATCAAACTGTCATCTGAGTGACCAGAACTTAAGCTCTTACTATTGGCCCTAGTCTTAGCAACTTCTCTTATGATCCTGCAAGCTTCACGCCCACATAGGCTTAGCACCTAATAGATACTGGTTTGGACCTGGGGCTTAGCACCTAATAAGACTCAAAGACACTGAATTAATCGAAGAAAACAAATGTCAAATTCTTCAACAGCACTTGGTTGAATAAGTACTAAGAGCCCATCTTGATTCCCAGTACACAGGCCAATTCACTGTTAGATTGGGTCAAGCAGATCACTTCTCAGGGCTGCCTTAGACTTGGCTACTATCACTATAGCCTCTAGTTATTGAGGCGGCCTTTGATGGCTACTCTAACCTTTTGAAGCTCACCAAGTCCTAAATGATTCCCTCTATCTCTAATATTCACCTAAGATAAGAAAAGCATAAACACAAGAGAAACAGAAGAAACAGAGCATGATGTTTTTATGCATGGAAGCATGGCATCCAGGTTGAGAGGTAAGACAGATGGTAGCAGGCAGCAGCCAATGTGGCTTCTGCTGCTACTACCCCATTTGGGAAGTGCACGATAGTGTTTGGCTCACTTGCTACCAAGGAAGAGAGAGTGGTTTTTGTCCGTTAAAGCCTTTTGCATGCCTACTAATTTCTTGCTCAGCAGCTAATTAAGAAGCTTTAAAAAAAAATCACCGTAGTATGCCAGTGAGAGGAAAACAGAGAATATCTGTGCTTGTTCTGAAGTAGGGAAGGAAAGCACCCCTCTATCGTGCGCATGCAGCCGTCAGGTGCATCAGCAGCAGGCAGAACATATTGCCTAGGCTCTAAGGACTGGACTTTCATTGGCTAGGCCTCCCACTACAGATATTCTAAGTTTAAAATACAAGATAATCAGGTAAACTATCTAGCAGATATTTGGTAATTCAGAGATGGAATTCAGTAGAGAGATTAAGGCTGAATATGTAGATTTGAGAGTCAATAATGCAGAAAAAAAAAATCAAATCTTTGAGAAGTTTTGAGATCACTAAGGAATTAATAGAGAAAGAGAGAGAGACCAGAAAAGAGATTACAGTAGAGTCTAGGGGAACACTTAAGTAAGAGGACTATGGTGATCTAGCAAAAAAACAAACAAACCAACCAGAAGTTACTGTCAGAAGGTAGGAAGAGAATCAAGAGAGAACGGTGTCGTGGAAGGCAAAAGAGGAGAAAGTTCCAGAAAGACAGAGCGATGGGCACTGTCAAAAGCTGCAGAGAAGTCCAGTAGAATGAGGAAAAGACCATTGAATTGAGCAATTAAGAGATTCTTGATAACCTTAGAGAGAGCCGTCTTCGGTAGAGTAAAGAGATCGGAAGTCAGATAGCAAAGGAATGAGAAATGAGTGCTAGGTGCAGAAGCAGCGGCAAAGGAATAGAAACGCTTCCCTGGGTAAGAAAGAGAAGATTATATAGGGTGGTAGCTTTAGGGGATAGAAGAATCTGGGGAAGGTCTATAAAACATATTAATCAACAAGTAAATTCATTCTACTTCACATGCAAACAAATAACTCTGATGTAATCAGCAGAAGAAAGCTAACTTAAACAGTATAGGGATATCTACTTTTCCCTCTTTCTGTGCCTCGGGCTCATGCACTACTGTTTATGGCTTTGAATAGCAGTTCCTTCTGGGCTACAAAGATGAACTCTGGCTCCCTCTTGCGGAGAAAGAGGATATAATTGCCCTTGTGGAAGAGGATTTATTTCTTGAACAGAATTTTTAATTCTCTTAGGATCGAGATCTCTCTGAAAGTAGGTTGCTCTATTCATATTGTTGGTACTTCTGAAGAATACTATGGCTCTGTGAATCCCTAGTATCCTTCAAAGGATAGCTCAGGTGCCACCTCCTACATAAAGTCTTCTCTAATAACTGCACCCCCCCCCCCCCAGGTATTAGTGTGCCTTCTCTATTGATATCATTTTGTATAGCTTTGGGTGATTCACTTCTCCCTGTATATACATCATCTCCAACCCCTGCATCCAACAGAATGTAAACTCCTAAAAGGTAAAGATTATTCTGTTTTTGCTTTTGCATCCTCAGTACCTGGCACAATGCCTGACACATAGCTGATGGTTAGTAAATGTTTGTTGAATGGAATTCCTTGTTGAATTGTCAACTTTTTCCTCTCCAATAAACCTCAAATATTTATAGTAAAAACAATACCATCTGATAAATATATCAATGTTTTCTTATTGGTTAGTTCAGTTGTAATTTCTCTTTTGTTCATAGCAAGGGTTTTATTTCTAATGTTCTAATGGGTAGTCTTAAGGAACATGAGGTAAGGTAAACAAAGTCAGGGGTCATTGGATTTAATCTGGATACAAGTATGAAGAATGAAATGATCCCAGCTCACAATAAGTTTACATTCTAATGGAGGAGATAAGAAGCATGTATGTGTGGATAGATAGACAGATAAAGACAGAAAGATAGATAGATAGATAGATAGATAGATAGATAGATAGATAGATAGATAGATAGATGTAGGCATATCCATCTCTGCATATTTATGTATCTATATGTTTTTATGGTATTTGTGTTGCCTAGGAAGTTTTTGCGTATATTCCCATGGGTTGGTCTGAATGAGGTTCGTAGATGAGAGTGAAGAGATACCTTCGAAATCTCATACACCCCTCTCTGTTGGAGATTTTGATTCCCGACGGGAGAGCCGGAGTTTGGGACCATGAAGCTGGTCTGTTCTTGTCTCTTCAGAGAGGGAACACTGGACTAGAATTATATCTATCTGCCCTCTAAATATTGCCATTGTAAGGGCAATGATTTTTAGTTTCAAATTGCTTGTCTGGTCACTATTCCTTGATGGTAAAGGCCTTACCCAGACTATATCCAAAGACTGAACTCCCTTCTCACCAAATGCTAGTTATACAAAAGATCACTGCAAATAGTGATTAGCAAGTAAAACCCATTTATGTAAGGATATAGCAAACAGAAATTGGATAAATTATACAAATTTGAGTATAAAATACAATTCACAGAATAAATGAGTTCTGCTGAGAGCAAGATGCCTGAGCTATGAGAGAGTTCCTGATCTCCTCCAAAGGGAAATTCCATGAAGTCTCTAGTATGGTAAACTGGAAATCAGTGATGTGTTAAGATACTGGCTCCTTTACATATATTCTTCATCCCAAAGTCTTTAACTCTTTCCAAGGACTTCTCCCTGAAGGGACCCTGGAACTACGTGTTCCCTCTCTCAAAACTAAAAGGTGTAGGAGCATCACTCTACTGTCTAGGTCTCCATTCTGCTTTCCAAAGGCATAAAGTATAGAGGACTAATTCTTTCCATCAATGAGGAAAGTCTTTTGCAGGTGCTCCAGGCTTGAACCCTAGGTTACATATAAACATATATAGCATAAATATAAAATTAATAAAAGCAGACATGTATATATGTATGCATACATATATGTGTATATATCTGCCAAATAATTAAACATAAGGTAGTTTGGGAGTGTGTTAAAACTGTACCTTGTTCTGGCTCCCCTGCCCACCACCACTTCAATCATTATAATAAGTAAGTTTATATGTAGCCAGGATAAAGTGTCAATAGCAGGAAGAAAGATTGCAAAAGAGAACCTGGAGGTTATCTACAAGCCATCCCAAAGATCAAAGGAGCATAAGTTACAAATTGTATCACATATTAACCAAAAATCATATTCTGGTAATATGTGGGGGAGATATTTAGACTCTGCTGGCAAAGTCTTTGGTCCTACGATACATAAATCTCAGGCGAGTTCCAGACATCTGCAGAACATCAGAAGGTGCTGATAATTTTGAGATGGAAGAGACATTTTAGCTTGAAAGTTTTACTGGTAACTTTGAGATGATTTGGATATGTTAGTGAACTATCCCCAACTTGGCAGAGATAAGAGTTTGTCTATTTCTCCAAATAATCCAATAAAATGAGACCTCAAAGTCTGGCCTCAAGCACTCTCCCTGGGGTCCACGATGCCTAGTGCTCCCAACTCTAAAGCCATGGTTACATAAGGGATGCTCTTGGCCTCCCCGCCCATTCCTTTTCCTCATGCCGCCTACCTCTTTTTACCATCACATCTCCCCTTCCCACGCCATCTGCCTCTGTCCTTTCATCACCTGTCTCTGTACCCTCTGTGCCTCATTAAAGCATGATTGCAGCCCCATTTCCTACTGCCTTTGTGGGCTTTCCCAGGGAGTACCCAAAGAATTGCGCATATTCACCCCCATTTCAGAATTTCATAAATTATCAATTCAGGGAGGGATGACACTAAGCAGTTGGGGGATAAGGGAAGACTTCACGGAAGATGAAGTTTGAGCTCCATCTTAAAGTAAGACATTGACTCTATGAGGGAGAAGTAAGGTGAAGATACATTGGAGATGGCCAGCGTAAAGACACGGAGATTAGTAGATGGAATGTCATTTGTATGGAGCAGAGAGAAGATAAATTTGGCTGGATTTCAGAGTGGGGAAGGGCAGGCAATGTCCACTGATGCTGGCAATATAGATTGAGGCCAGACTGCAAAGAGCTTTAAAAGCTGAACAAAGGAATTTATATTTTGTCCCCCAAAGCAAAAAGAAGCCACCCACTGTAGTTGGTTGAGGAGCCATATGGTTAGATCTGGGCTTATGGAAAATTACTTTGCTGGCAGGACTGAAGTGAGGAGAAACTTAAGGCAGCAGAACCAATTAGAAGATTGTTGCAATAATGTAGAGGAGAAGTGATGGGGGCCTGAATTTTAAGGTGGTAGCCGTGTGAATGGAGGAAAAGAAGAGGTAGAACGTGATGTATGTGAAGGCAGAAATAACAAGATTTGGCAACTGATTGGATGTATGGGGTGAGGGAGAATGAGGAATCTAGGATCATGCTGAGATTACAAACCTGGGAGATTGGAAGGCTAGTAGTGCCTTCAACAGAAATCGAGAAGTTTGGAAGAAAGAAAGGTTTAGGGGAAGAAATAATGAGTTTGGTCTTATTTATATTGAGTTTGAATATATCTCCAGGACATCCAGTTTGAAATGTCTAATATGCAATTGATGATTCAGGGGAAGCTTGGGGATCAGATTGGGGATGAAAATAGACATTTTGGGAAGTCATCTTCATGGAGATAATTAAATCTGATGTGGTGAGAGAGAAGGGAGAGAAGAATAGGTTAACATCCATAGTTAGAGGAGATGAGATGATCGATGGGGCAGCAAAAATAGTGAGGAGTGGGCAAAGAGGTAGCAGGCAAACTAGATAAAGACAGAGTCATGAAAACTCAGAGAGAATTGACTATGTGGGAGGGGAGTGTGATCAGCAATGTTAAACACAGCAGATAGCTAGCTAAGTGGCATAATAGAGTTCTGGGCCCACAGTCAGGGAATTCAAATCTGGCCTCAGATGCTTACTAGCAGTGTGACCCTGGACAAGTCACTTAACCTCTCTCTACCTCAGTTTCCCCAAATATAAAATGGGGATAATAACAGCCTTTACATTGCAGAGTTCTTGTGAGGATCAAATGAGCTAATATTTGTAAAAAGCACTTAGCACTGTGCCTGGTGCATGTTTGTTGCTGTTTAGTAGTTTCTGTCATGTCTGACTCTTGGTAATCCCATTTGGGGTCTTCTTGGCAAAGATACTAGAGTGGTTTGCCATTTCCTTTTCCTGTGTCCAGGGTCACACAGCTAATAAGTATCTGAGGCTGAATTTGAACGCAGGTCTTCCTGACTCCAGGCCTGGCACTCTATCCACTGTGGCACCTGGCACACAGTAGATGCTATGTAAATGTTTATTCCCTTCTGAGTTCCTCTGATAGGTCAAGAAGGATTAGGATGAAGAAAAGACCAGCTCTAGTCTCTCCACTAAGCTACACTCAGCATCTCCACCTGCCTTGGGGACATCTTAAATTGGATCTACTCCAGATACATCAAATTCAACATGGCAAAAGCAGAACTTAAAGCAAAACCCAATTACTGAACTTCCTTACTGCTGTTGAGGGCGCCATCATCCCCTCCACCTGACTATCATACCCAGTTCCCCACTCTCACTCACATCACATATCCAATCCATCACTGAAGATGTCAGAGAACCGTATATTTTTTAGGGGTGCTCAAGACTCCAAAATACCAACATGCCGGGTCCTGCTGGAAAGAATTCAACTCAAGCCTTCTCACAGCCAAAGAGAGACAGAGTTTATCACAGGTTCGCCATATTGGGTTGTCTTAAGAAATCTCACCCTTTGTGATGCTCGTTTTCACAAGTGGGCCAGATTCCATCTGAGGTAGATGTAATCTGAGCACCTTCATGGAGGCAAGATGAAACTTCTATACGGGAAGATTGTGGGAGTGATCTAGGGTGGTCCTGGGGTGGTGGGAGGAGGGGTTTAGGGAGGGTCTTGATGGGACTGGGATGAGGTCAGACTCCAGGAACCAAGAGAATGAGATCAAGGGAAGGAAGTAGCTGAAGGCTACCTGGAGGTAACAGACAATGGAGGGCTAGGCTAGTTCAAGGGTAACAGATTTGGGCACAGACACTTTGATAGGATCAAGGGTGGAAACTAGCCAGACAAAGGAGGGCTAGGCTAGTTAGGGTAACCTAGCCTAGAGATTTGGACCTACTAATCATGAAAGGCTTATGGCCTCAGGCAAACGCCTCATCTAGTGGAAGATTCAAGGAGACCAAGGGGGCTCCCACCATCTAAGCCTCATCATCACCACATCTTGTCATTTTTACCTTCCCAAGATCTCTCCTATATCTCATTCTTTCCACTCAGGCTGCTACAACCCTCATCCGGGCTCTCATCACCTTGCTCACATGGACTATTACAACAGCCTTCTAACTCTTCACTCTGCCTCACTTTTTTCCCTGTTCCAATTCATTGTTGACTCAACTGCCAAAGGGATTTTTCTAAAGAATAGGGTTTGTTCATATTATCCCCTTGCTCAATGAACTTCCTTGGCTCCCTATTGCCTCCAGGCTTAAATAGCAAGTCCTCTGTTTGGCATTTAAAGCTCTGTATAACTTGACCTCTTCCTATTTTTCAGGCTTTCTTCTATTTTCCTCTTCTCCATCCACTTTATGATCCAGCTATGCTGGCTTACTTGTAGTTGCTCAGATTTCCCAACTCCGTTTCAGAGACACCAGTAACCTCATTGTTTTGACTACCCTCAAGGAGATTTTCCTGCTGAGATGGGACCTCCTCATCACCATTCTGGCCACCTATTGCCTCATCCTGGGATCAACAAATATCCTCCATGGGGTAGACCACAGCACCCAGACTTTGGGCCTCCCCCTCCTGGCTTCAATGGCCAGCCTCCTCACATGCGAAGGCACTAATCTTTCTCTGTTCCGTTGCATTGGCTATGTGAAATGCTCTGTCACTCATTGCTGCCTCATAGTTTTCCTGCCTTTCTTCAAAGCTCTGCTTAGACCTTACTTTCTACCACAGGCCTTTCCCTTCAGTTTGACAAGGCCTTCCCTTTCCAGAGTATAAATCTTCTATATAACTAATTATTTGCATGCTGTCTCCCCCATTAGAATATACATACCTTCCCTGAAGTCAGACACTGTCTTTCCTGACAGCAATCTGTAGATTTCTTCAATTGGAATTTAGTTTTCTGTGTTCAAAAGTTCTGGGCAGTTTTCTTCTATTATTTCCTTCATTATGGTGTTAAGATTGTTTGTCCTCACATTCTTCTGGGAGACCTAAGATCCTTAGGCTATCTCTATACATCCTTTCTTTGAGATCCATATCTTTTGCTTGCATAGTAAGCATATTTGTTTTTAATGTTCCTGGTTTTTGCTTATCTTCTTCTAGGTTTTCCTTTACTTCTGTGCATTTGCATTCCCAATCTATTGCTTTCTCTTTTTTTTTTCCTTTGGTGAACTTGGGAAACAAATTTGAGTTTTTTTATGCTACTCATTATTTTTACTATGAAAGACATAAATTCTGCTCTCAGAATTCTCATTTCTCTTTTAAACCACTCAAGAACAGTGCGTTGTAGTTTTTGTGTTCTCAAATTCCATTCTCATCAAGTGTTGGATCGTTTTCCTTCATTTGGCAGCATTTATTCACAGAAGCTCAAGTTCATTTATTAGATCTGGAGGCCATATTTCCTTCTGTTCTTAGTTTTTTCCAGTTGACTTCTTTATGTTCAAGATCTCTGAGATTTCTTCTTCCTGAAATCTTAGGTGCTTTCAGTCTCCACCCTCCCAACCCCTCCCTCCCCTCCTCCACATAACCTATTTTCTTTATCACTCACTTTCTGTATCCCTCCCCTTTGACTGTGGTTTCCTTGAGGGCTGGATCTCAGAGGCTCTTAGCCTCCTTCCATACTGGATGGTCTACTAACCTAGGTCTCTGCCCCAACTGACCTTGGATGCTGTGTTTTTTCTCTCAGGCTTGATGGAGTGCTGCACATGCATCATATCCTGTCCTCGTGACCCGTCCTACTCCATCTGTTCCTCAGTTCCCTGGCCCAGCACCAACAATTCAGAGCCTCTTTTCTCCAGCACTGGTAGAGCCTACTTTCCTCACACTGGCAGTTCAGAGTTTTGCAGAGTTTCTGTACTTCCAGGTTGTAGCCCTGGGTAGATTTTTGCTCCAGAGAGTTGGTGGCCAGACTGGAGGTCAAAGCCTAAGCAAACTTCCATGGCCTGGAACTAGGGTCTCTAGCATTGTAAAGAGGGAGGGAGGGAGGGAAGAGAACAGGGTGTAGGGGTGGATTTTGACGTAATCCTATGTCATATCCTTAGATCTGCTAGTACAGCCTCACTTCTAGTAGTGTGGGAGGTAGGTGAGGGGTGATGGGTGAATTTAGGGTCAGTTAGTGAGCATCAGTTCCTAGATTATTTTTTTTGTCTTTTTACCTTATTTTGGATTCTAGGTGTCTGTGAAAATAGCCGGACTTGCTTTATCTTTGGCACCTAATTTCTGTTTTGGAGAGGTCTGAGAGGTCATGAAGATTGGAATAAATGTCTAGTCTGCCATCTTATTGCTCACATGACCCAGAAGTCAGGAATGTCTTTTACCAATTTTTTTTAATACTCAATGCTTAACATATTGTCTAGCACATAGTAAGTGGTTAATAAATTCCTGTTAACTGTTTGAATGACTATATTTTGGACCAGAGGATACGCAGAAAGTCTTTCACCTTGGAGGTCTAAAAAGCCTCTGGACTCATTAACTTGGAACACGGGTGGGGAACCTGCCGCCTCGAGGCCACATGTGGTTCTCTAGGTCCTCAAGTGTGGTGCTTTAACTGAATCCAAACTTTGCGGAACAAATCCCCTTAATAAAAGGATTTGTTCTGTAAAACTTGGACTCAGACAAAAGCCCCTCTCCCCCTCACAATCCCCAGACCTAGAAGGCCACATGTGGCCTGGAAGCTAAAGGTTCCTCACTCCTGGCTTGGTACATGAATAGAACAATGTTATTTCATTTTATAGGGTCTCTCTGCTTCATTTCCAAAGTTCTTAATCAAGCAAAGGGGCATGAAGAGTCTCTACCTCAGGACTGACATTTTAGCTGTGTCTACATAAGTAAAAATGAACTGAGGAGCAGAACCGAAGTTAGTAGGATATTAAAGCAAGACAAACATCTACCATGAAGGAAAAAGAGAGTTCTAAATTACTCATACTGGCTGACTACACTGAAGAATTCAACAGATGAGCGATCACTCAACTCTTTGCTTTGCTTTGGGTAAATATAGCTACAGTTAAAGGATATAAATAGGCAGTTTTAAAAATAATACTACAATTATATGAAAGGATTTCCCAAGTCACTAATAAAAAGAAAAACAGAAGCTAAAACAACACTGAGATCTTACCTCATACCTGCCAAACTGGCAAAGATGATAAAAACAGAAAGGCGCATTAGTGCTTCGTGGGTGGAGCTGTGAGTTAGTCCAACTATTTTCAAAACCAATTTAGAATTATGCAACAAAAGGCATGAGACTGTTCAAATCCTTTGAATCATGATTCCATTACTGGCCATGTATCTCAAGGAGGTCAAAGGAAGAAAGTCTCTATATATAACAAAATATAGAAGAAACTCTCCTATTAATCAACCAATAAACAGCTATTAAGTGCCAGTATACCAGGCACTGTGATAAGCACTAGGAATATAAAAGGAGGCAAAAGACAGTCCCTGCCCTCAAGGAGCACACAATCTAATGGGGAAGAAAACATGTGCAAAACAATCTATAGGCAGGATAAATAGGAACTAATTAATCTAGGGAAGGCACTAGAATTAAGAGAGATTGGGGAAAGTGTCCAATAGAAAGTGGAATTTTAGTTGAGACTTAAAGGAAGCCAGGGACATCAGTGAACATTCCATGCGTCAGGCATGAGGGACAGCTGATGGAAATGCCAGGAGCTGAGAGATTGTTCGTGGAATAGCCAAGAGGCCAGTGTCACTGGATCCAAGAGTACATGGTGGCGAGTAAGGTGTAAAAAGACTGGAAAGGTAGGAGGAGAATGGAATAGAAAAGACTTTGAATGTCAAACAGAGGATTTTGTATTTGATCCTGCAGGTAATAGGGAGCCATTGGAGTTTATTGAGTGAGGGGGTGTGGAGTGGAGACAACCTGTTCTTCAGGAAAATCACTTTAGTGACATAATGGAGGATGGATTAGAGTGGGAAGAGACTTGAAGGAGGCAAACCTACCAGTAGGCTAGTGCGACAATCCAGGTGTGATGTGATGAGGGAGTACACCAGAGTTGTAGCAGTGTCAGAAGAGAGAAGATGGCATATGAGAGAGATATTCAAAGGTGAAATCAGTGGGCTTTGGCAATAGATTGGACATGGGGAGTGAGAGATAGTGAGGAATCCAGGATGACTCCTACATTTTGAGCCTGAGGGACTAGGAGGATGGTGTTGCCTTCTATATTAATAGGAGCCTCTATGGAGAGTGGGATAGTAAGTTGATATGGCAGATACAGAAGGCTTGCCTAGAAATGATGAGGGCTCAGTTGAGGTGGTGTAGCATAAATTTATAATAGATATATATATATATCTATTCCATATATATACATAATATATAGAATATAGTATATTCTTTTTTTTAAATTTATTTTTAATATGTTTAGTTTTCAGCATTGATTTTCACATGCGTTTGAATTACAGATTTTCTCCCCATTTCCACCCCCCCCACTCCAAGATGGCATACACTCTGGTTGC